>JACJUM010005602.1:7932141-8070696 GCA_020976665.1 Heortia vitessoides
TTAATATCATTCCTATAAATAATCTTAAATAAACATCGATGAAAAATGATTCTAGTTTATTAGTATTACATAGCTTTATCAGGCGAAATTTATGTGATTACTGCTTTTCTGTTAATCTCTATTTTATTTCGGTTATGCGCTTTTCGGATTTTTTAATAATCGCTTTGTAAGCTCCCATTATACGTAAAATGTTATCAGAAAATTTTTATGTATCTCTTCACCGTAATGTCTCGACAGAGGTTTTTTTTTATTAGTTCTGAATTAATTCTCTATATTATGGCGCAGCCAAAAAGTCCGATTAAAGAAAGCTACGTTAAAATACAATACAACTTAAAGGCATAACTACACTGGATTGCAATTCCCAGTAGCACTGATCTTCGGACACATTCTACAAATGTTAAATACGTTACTTTAATACTACGTTAGTATGTCAAAATGCATTCTGAAAACGCATAAGGTTTTGGATTTTGGCTCTTACGTACTTAGTTTCACTTCGGATTAATACAGGGGCGTACACACAACAAAAGATCGACCTCCCCAAATCCGTAAAAATTCTAATTCAATATTCATCTATAAAATCGAGCCACTCAGTTCAAAATAAGTAGTATAGAGTAAAATAGAGAATAATAGTAATAGAGTAAAAATTCTACCGGTTATTCTGATGCTTACCGTACCATCGCCAGTTAGTTACAGTTGATTTTCCCGTGAAAGTGACGTTTTTGCTTTTTACGATGGATGAAATTTATTAACTTACTGTTGTAGTCATTTTCATTTGCAACTTTACAAATACGCATGATAATAGTTAACAAGTCTGTCCTTTTTATAAGTAAGGATGTTCAGACAGATCGTACAGAAGTTAAACGAATATATATGAAGAAAATATATACAAACAACTATAGTCCAATTTCAGAAATAGCCGCGGGTGCCTGTTTCTCTATAAATTATAGTCTAATCGATGCATGCCTATATACATTAGTCAGATCATAATAGCTAATTTGATCAATTAAAAAATATAATTTAACCTACGTGCATTGGAGGACTAATAAGATAATGTATTTAAGAAGGTTAACAACTTGTAGCAATGGTTCCAACCCAACGACTCACAAACATAGCAATATGTGTACTGTGGTCATAAATATTTACTGAATGTTTAGCGGCACTGTGATTATGACCATAAACACCCGTGTGTGAAAATGTTTTCTGTTTAAATCATGTTTTATCGTGATATAATACCCTTGGTTATTATTCTTATCTGCCGTAGGATGGCTACCGTTGGTCAGAGGCCATTGCTATACCGGGCCGGCGTCGATGCTATCACAGAGCGCAACTGGGTGCTGCTTTTTCTCGCTCCTTTTTATTTGAGCTCCGTTGCTAGGTAAACATGCCTAGGCCGGAGGCTGCAGGGTAGGAGGTACAATTCTACTCAGTTGGTGTACCTAGATATATTTGGTAGTTAACTTTAGTGTAGTTTAAAAACAAATACATGTCACGATAGGATGCCGCCCCAATACGTGCAAACATCTGACAATAACTAAAGAAATCTAATTCACATTAATATAAAGAAGGTTATCTAAAGAATGCGAGTGTGTCAAGTGGACAATATTTTCAATAGGTAAAGGTTCTAATTTCTAAGTTTAATGTTCTTATCTTTACAAATAATTTTGGGTTGCATGGAGTAATCTTTTTCGAATGCTCTGTTGGCTTATAAATTTAGAAATAAATGGTCTGGCAGACAAATATTAATCAAATTAAAAACTTTTGAAAACTTTACATTCAGAGGCATAGAAGTATCAAATAATGTTTACTAGTATAACGATCGCGACCTCGGTTATGTGGGCTACTTTATAAAACGCGTCCTGCGGAAACTTTGCATTTTCCCGGGATCTAAACCGTTCCCCTCTAGGCTTCAAGCTATCGACGTGCTGATTTAACTTATTATACCGTGAAGGTTTAACAGAGAGACATACTTTACATGTATTTATTTAAGTATATGCGTTACAGATTACGTCCTGTACTCAAACAAGTCAAAAGACGTAACTATTTTCATACTAACTCTGATAATTTGGATGTGCAAGGTTAAAATTATACAAAACTATCATAGTATCACTGACTCATAAGCTTGATAAGATAAATAGAATATAATTACAAAGTTATATAAATACAATAAGTATAAGAAACAAAGTTGTAGGTATTTGATAAAATGCATAGTACACTAATATACATAAAATAAAACCTATTACATCACTAATTAATACATAATAATTAATAAGATTAATAAAAACTAAAATTATAACATTTCTCATTTAAAATATTAAGCAGGCTAAATATACAAATATATATTAACAGCCAATTTAAATATAAAGACTAAATAATTCGCTGGATCAGTATTGTGGAATTTTCCGGTCAAACATTATCTTAACGTTTATTTATTCATAGAGCAGTTATTAAGCATAAGCTTGTCAGATAGCCGGGGGAAATGTGAAATTCTATTAAGATATCAAATGTCCACGCTATCCAATGGTGCCTATTGTAATGTCATGCGCTTTTGGATTACATCGGATATTAGATCAAAAAGACTACTATAGGTCGAACAACCTTGATCGGTATTGAACTTGATCAGGTTTTAGCATTTGTTGAATTGGTACACTGATTATGGATTACCACAAAACAGGCATTATGAGAAGCAAAAAGTTTAAATGACCATCAACAAACCTTCATTATACTTTATGCTGAGATTATCTGTGCTATCTGGGGTTCTACAGGCGCATCCCGAGTATGAGATCTCCGTCGGCTTGTCCCACACGACCGGCGCGGGGAGCATGTACTCGGGAGGTGCGTTGTACCCCATCAGACACATGTCCTGAGTCGTCATTTTGTCGTAACAGAGCACTGGCATCTTCCACCTCGCGGCAATGTTCACACTATCGACCGTTACGGAGAACTGGACGCGGCCAACACGGTTCACCGATAAACGCGATAATAACACATTATTTACCAGGTGACATAATAATCTTGAATTAACGCGGTTCTCCTTCAATGCTTCACGCTTTATCAGAGACACTGTCTGTTGTCATGGAACTATTTGAGACACACGGCAAAGTGATGGCTAATGAGAGCCGATACTAGCATTGTTTCCGGATCTATTTGGTTTTTTATCACTAATTGTGAGGCCGCGATATTATTGTTTACAGATCGACACGTCGGCGTCGAGTGTCAAATGGCGAGGATTCTCACACGACCTTCCCCGATTGTGATTTGGTTACGACTGACAACGAAGTTGACTGTAGCGTCTGACAACATCCGTTTCAGTGTAAATCCGCCGAGTTGACAAGTAGAACCGGCTGTATGAATGACCGGTTCAATAGTGCTGGATCAGCACGGACGCGGGACCAGTTTCGCGCGCTGACTCACGCGTTATCGGAAATGCAGCGGATGCGCATGCGCATTCGATGCCTACTCATTCGGCAGCAGCTGACGACTCTCAGCTTTTACCATAAACAGAATATTATAACATACGCGCGAACTCGGTGACTAATTAGATGTCATTATTAACAAACACACTCTCTTTGTCCCTTTGTTAATATCGCTTATTGCGAAGCCACGTAATTGCGTACCCTTTTGCGGTAGGTTATTGTCACAATAAAAAGAGGTCAGGTTTGAAAATATGAGATTTTATATAAAAATTATAGCAGACCTTCATTTTTTCATTGTATCTTGATGATAAACAGGCAATCTGGTAATGATATACCTAAAATATTCGAAAATATCAACTAATCACCCTTTCATTAGACGAAACGCAAACATATAAATTAAATATGATGCGTAGTTAAATAATTCCGTAATAGCTCTGTAAGGTTATTAACAAAAAAAAACATTTATATTTATTGCAACAATATAGAGATGAAAACTTAAATTTATATCATTCAGACGGTCGAAGTTTTAAAACCTAAATTATAATTTGCGAGTATTAGAGTATATTCAAAGCGATTTAGTTTTAGCAGCAGTTATGCAAAAACCCTATGTTAACATAAATTTAGTGGGATTCCGTTTGTGTGTGAGACATCCCTTTGGGATGTAAACATGTTGAAGTAAGTACTTGGAAGTAGACGCTATCGGCAGACGGGGCGGTCGGGGTCGAACTATCGCCCGATAGCGGAGATGGGCCGCGACACTGCGATGTTTTGCTACTACCCTCAAAAACGAGACACAATATCAACTCCATTGGCAAGAAAGAGACAGACGTTAGAAGTCCTGTCCGAGATTATAAGTAGCTTATCAAAGGATGTTGAACAAATTCTGAAAACGATAGTATTCAGTTATTTATGTAATAATAATATCGTTGGAAACTTATAAAGCAGGTCTATAGAATATATAAATGAACACTTATTTACGTAGATTGAATTATAATAAGGAAAATAACATTCTAAATCAATTTAAAGATAACATGAGTCGGAGATTATTTTTAAGCGCTAGTGATCAAATGAGATAAATATGCAACCGTTTTGTAGTAAAAATAAATAAAGAAGATATAATTTTTTCTAGTAATAGATCTCTTTTCTTTTCCTCCAGCTCATTATTGTTTAATATCTCTATACCCGTTAATTTGCATTACGTTCTATATGAGTTTTATATTGTTTTAAATATATGTGTAAATGTTTTGCCACCATTCTTTTCTGTTTCTCTGTGTTATGTATGTTGCCCTGCCGTCATCAAAATTACCACTATTACCACTTAAAATCAGTGGTTCCACACTGTGGTCTCATGACAATAAGCTGAGTTAGTCGATTTTTTTCCACACCGTAATATTTTAAAAATGCCCACCTATTGATTAATGTTTTGCTTTTGTTCTTGTACTAAATATATATACAAAATTATTGTATTAATAATTTTGTTTATAGACTTCATTTTAGATCATGCCCTGCGGAACCTATTCCGGGATTAAAATAAGCTTTTATCCTTTAGGATTTCAGAGTTCAAGCTAGCCAAATACCAAATTTCTTAATTTTTTAAGAAGATTATGCACAACCTATCTGATTTGAAATTTGACACAGCGATGAATGCTAGTAAATTACATTTGTTACATGAATAAATCAATGTAATTTCTTGCATAGTGGTTTCGTGGTAGTAGGTAGATGGTTGTGGTTGTTAGGGTTTAAGAATGAGGCGGATAGATTTGCATAGGTTTTACACGAAGGAAAGGATATCATTGATATTCTCAACTGCATATATTTCCCGTGAATGAAGTTGAGGTAAATTTTTGGATGAACCTAATAATGCTGACCTACTTAGACAATTCCAATGCTACCGGAGGGATGGGCAAGGCCGTGAAATAACAATTTTACGCAACATAATATGTCAAAGTAACAAATTAAGTTAATGTCAGTTTCACAGTTTCATTATTTCTACCAAAAAATATATTTTTAAGGATATAGCATAAAATACTTAATTCAATGCTGGCATTAGTTGTAGAAGGCTATATAGGAAATTCCCGCAGCTAAACCAGTTTGATCGTCGTTGCTCGACGAATGACTAGCACTATTATAGAAAAAAAATCTCGTTTGCACACGTAATACTCGTATCTTACTGGGATTTTATATTCGTTGACAGTCATGAGTCTCGCTTTCAAATACATTTGTATATTGCTTACGTTAAAAGCATCAATATATTTAAATCAATATAAAAAATATAAGTATTGTCTTCATTTTGTATTTTTAATTTCATATATAATTATTTTATTTTCACTTTGTGCTGAAATAGCAGAATTTGAGAGACATTTTATTCTATTTTGCTGTATTTTATTCTTTTTCGTATATCTGTGTAAAATATTTTTTTATGTAATTTTGTACTTATCATATTGTAATGCTATGTTTTCAACAGAATGTATATTATTCTGAAATAAACTTAATTGTATTTTCGGGGCAACAGGAGACTGGACGCCCGGTGTTGTTTTTAATTCAGCTCGTAAAGTTTACACAACAAACATAATACCAGCATATTAAGTGTTATAAAATTTTGTCAAGGGTCCCGCGGTTATTAAATATACCGCAGAAGTGGCCAAACACCTTGGAAGTACCTCATTAGAAACATTCAGAAATATTTTATGGTTGACACATTTTTTCAAAACACGTATATTACCACTAGTCGCTTACGGAGGCGTCACGTAGGAACAAAACGTGGCACAAGTTTTCTTGTGATGTGTCAAGGTCTGGGTCACGCGAGGTATCGTGGCCTCGCAGTGTGCTCACTAATTACCATGCGTTCGTGTTTACCTGACGTTTACGTCACAACACTAACATCTTACATGCAGTCCTATCTATACATTTAAATATAAAATGAGACTGACATATCAACGCAGGGTCTAAACTAAAGGGTTAGAAACTTAAAATTTTGCACAGGGGTTCGTTTTCGAAGCACTAAGAAAGGTTTTTTGTTAATTCCCCCCATAAACGGGGATGCAAAGTTAATATGAAACGTTGCTGTTTTTGATGTTTTACGAAACTCAGTATAAAGATTTTTCATTAAAAGAGATTTTTGAAAATCGTCCCTTGAGGGGGTAAAAGAAGGGTGAAAAGTTAGTAGGATAGGTATAAAGCGTAACGCGGATAAAACCACGGGGCCCTGCCACTACTTCAATAAGTATAGTTTAATCAGAATGACTACTGTCAATGTAGTAGCGTCGCATGAGTTATTCATATTGGCAACATGGTAATTGACATCACAATTTGATAAAGTATATTATATTGAATCAACCTTAATTTAAGACAAAACCCATTAAAACTATTTAAAAACTTTGAGTTTAACAGCGATCATTTTGATCGATGTATATTTTAAGGCCTACAGTGGAGACAATCATGCGACATTTTTAAAGCAACGATAAACTGGCTGATATTATCTTGTTTTTTAGAATTAGTCAACTTAAAACACTTTTGTAAAATACATCTGCTTTCCTTATTGTTACTGTAATTTTTTCAGTATGAACAGTTATCTGATATTTGTACATAAATAATTGGCAACAACTTTAAAAGTAAGGATTATACTCAAACCTAAATAGCCTTGATGTTCCTTTTTTAATATAAAATTGCTTCTGTTGATAAGAGTTATGGGACAAATATACAATAAAAATAAAAAGCAATTATGTATTCGGTGAAAATATAAACAAAACAATGAATTAAATGGAACTAATAAACCGTATAGGTATAACCGTATATAAATAGTACGTATAGGTCGCTCTTATTTTTTGCTCTGTTAAAAAGACAATAAATTATTTACAAAAATGGGGTAAATAAAAGCAATAAGAAAGATGTTACTAACATCACTTTTTCTAATAAAATCAGATAAAGTATGTGGCTTTAATAAAACCTAAAATAACCTCAATTAAACAAATAAATATCCACATTCTAAATATTATAATGTTAGGTTCTAGTTAGTTTCTCTTCATACGCTCTTGGGGTAGATCTACAAGAGTTAGATATGGCGGGGTTAATTATTGTAATAGAAATATATGTGCAATCACATTAACGTTAACAGAAAAATATACAGAAAGAAAATGCCTAATATAAACAAAAACAAACTAATTATACACCAATTATAGCTTACGCTAAACGAACGCATTAACATGACATACAAGCATACGGTCCGCGTGATAGTAAGCGTCACCGTAACCAACAGACGCTCGTCGATATCGACAAGGATATCACTAACGCGTTGCTGACCTTGGGACTTTTAGATATTTTGTCCATTTCCTCTCTACCTCCAGTAACTACACTGCCTCTCTCATCTTTCAAACCCGGAACGCAACTGTTTGGCGGTAGATATAGGTGGAGTTAGAATGCAGAAGATTTTTGGTATAGGTATACCTTTGGTAAAGCTTTTTAAAACAGCTTATGATGGACATTGAAATTTTTTTCAGATAAAAATACCACCACTTTCTCACAATAAAAAGAGCTTCTTTCTCACAATCCAGCAAGAAATAAAGAAAACTAATGGATACCATTAGTTAACTATGGTGCGTAAAGAAACGATTTAGGTAAATAAAATAAAAAATATTTAAAAAAAGAATAAAAGGTTTTATGCAAAAGTATATGTAAACAATGTATATAACTCAATAATACGGAGATGGCAATGAAGTGGTATCATTACTAACGCTGTTTTGTAACTGAGCGCAAAAATTTAATAAAAAAATTGTGAGATGCAGATTGCGGATAAAACGTAGTTGCGTGGAAGAGTGAGAGATATATTTTTAAAATGGGTATAAATACTGAATGAATAAAGAAAGAAGAAAGAAGAAATGAATAAAGGTTTATATCAGAGCGGTTACATATAAAAACCTTATATACTTAAACTTATATAAATATGTATAAATAATGGTCTAGTTTTATTATTTTCATTTGCAAATTTTTGATCACACAATATATTGTAGGCACTAGGTAAGGTTAGGTAAACTAGGTTATTTTTATTGGATGAGTCATAGTTGTAAATGATTTTACTACCAATCATCGCGCTCGACACCTTAACTAAATAATTTCACACTTACAATTATAGTAATAAGTTAGCATTAAGCTAAGCTAATGTAGCTAAGCTAAAATAATGGTTACTGCCTAGATAAACAAATGAAGAATACATTATTAATACAAAAATAATAATATGATATGAATAAAATCGTTTAATACAGTGATACATGCTTCCTTGAAATGACAGACAACTGCCAATTGAACATCAATGACGTGTTAATAGCACTATTGTTTTGACAGACCGTGTACACAAACTCTGATATTTTATGTTATTTTCTCTACTAGTCGAGCAAAGAATACTCAAAGGTTCTCAACAATATTTTCATATATTTACGTATTCATGATGATGATATAACATAACAAAAGTACTCTTTTAACGGCTTTAAGACGCGGCTTATTTAACTGTTTACCACGTTTCTGTTCCCTGGCGGCGACCGTTAACAGTTTAGAGCCGTTAAAACAGTTTTATTATGAATATTTAAAGCGCTGTAGAATTAACTAGAAGAGATTTCCTCTTTAGAGGGGTAAAGGCCATCTATTTCTTCCATCGTCACCCATTTCACTGCAGCGTTAAGTGAAGAAAAAGGTATAACGTTGATGAGCGAGGAAAATCCTCATAAATAAGGTTATCGACTCGACTGTAATGTGTTGGTGTATCGACTATATACACAAGGTAATGTACTGAAATTCGGTTCTTTGTAAGATTATTTAGTTTCAAGTTTCAGTTTCAACTAAAACGAAATGGTGTTTAATTTAGGTTAGAAATGCGACCATAGCGCGCCGATCGAGCGATGCGATCGTGTCGCAGCAGCGGCAGTCGAGTGCCAGAACCGATATACCGAATAATCAATGAACAGTTGAAATATTGCAATAGCTCGATGTAACAACAACTAGTTTTATCTGAAAATAAATTTTGTCAATGGTAAATTCTAGTTTCAACTGGTTATTTTTCTGGTTAGTTTTAAAAAAGGTATTAAGTAAAGACTTGTGTTAACTAGGAGTTCTAACGATATACGCGTTTTATCTATAATATAATTACTGTACCCGTTTAAGAATTATGAATATGTTAGTTACGCAAAATAAATGAATCATTATATATTTTGCAACACAAAAACTAATGAACATGATAAAGCACGGGACACTAGTTGAAAACAAAATTTTATCAAACTTGCATAGATGCAAAAGTTTTTATTTTATGTATATAATTAAGTAGCGTGGATTTTTGTTTTCACTCAACATCATCATATCAACCATTGAAAGTCCACTTTTTTTCCGAAATTTGTCGGTTCTGGCACCTTAGACGCCTTTTACGACACCTGATAAGGGGATATTCTACTCTGCCGGTACCTCACGGCTATCTGCCGATACCTCATGGTTGTTTTTACTGGCCGTCCATTAAATATTATGTTTGGAGTAGAGTGTACGATATTTTACAGCTATTTTTTATAAATTTTACATAAATTACATAAATGAAAATAAACAACGAAGAGGACAACCATTTTATAAACATAACTAGCGACCCGCTCTGGCAGCCCACAAGTAGACAATTGTTTTAAAAATTTGTGTTAAACAAATAGGGATAAGTTAAAACTGATCATAATCTTATTAATCTTGTACACACAGCAAGAGATCGACCTACCCAAATCCGTCAAAACCTAGCAATCGATATTAATTGTTAAAAGAGAGATATTGAGTTCAAAATTGACTGTAAAAATTTGACAGATTTGGGTAGGTTGATCTGTTGCCCACCGTACCTACGATCCAACCCCACCCGCAGGGCATGCGATGAAAGTAATTTAATGGCAATTTATTTTTTTATAGCTTGGATTATAATATAGAAATTTAGCAGGGATCCCTAAATTTTCTAAAAAATATATAGTCTTTGTTGCTCATGAATAATGTAGCATTCTAATGGAAATCAATATTAAAATCAGTCCAGTAGTTTTTGAGTTAATTCGTGCCAAACATACAAAAATACAACGTTTCCTTTTTTTAATATTACTGTAGATAAAATAGACATACACATGATTAGATTTAATTATAAACTTTTTACACCATAGATATTAGATTATATAGACTATATAGTCTTTTATGCAAGGCGGCTTAACAGGAAGGATGTAGGGCCCGACTTTTTCACCAGATGGCGCTTTAAAAGTATCGGTTTCAACAGCCCATATTTTCTGAGACCCCATTGTTCGGTGTTGTCAAGCGCAAGTCATTTTCTTTTAGTAAATACTTTATGTCCTAATGATCTTATTGTAGTGTGGTGTGATTCATTGCAGCTTGTTTATGTTCGTATTCTAATAAGGTATTAATCATTACGATGTCTCATTGTTTAATAACTATATTACTATGATAAATAGGCTAGACCAGGTATTTTTTCGATTTTAGAAGCGGATTTACAAAATTGTGAAAGTAGAACTATCTATAAAATTATCCAACAAACCAATAGTAACATTTGAAATGGTTCATTGCTTGGGTGCCCGTTTTTTTGCAAATGAGTGTATAATACTTAAATACATATTTTAACACCTAAGCAAAAGAAAAATTTGTCCTGTGCGGGGAACGAACCCACGAACCTTGGCACTCAAGATAGGGTGTGTCCCTATCTGAATGTTTTTTCTTTCGTGAGTGAACCCGTCAAGTTTTAGCATACTTTTATAACCCAATAGGATCACCAGGCTCCCCTGTGTAATACTTGAACTTTTATACTTTCAATCTTGGAAATATTATAGTATCAACGTTTGATTCGCCTAGTGATCATAGTCTAGTTTTAAGATAGGATGTCAAATATATTTACAGACTATATGGTGCGTTAGTACTTAATATAATTACGAATAACTGATGCAAAAAAGCAATGAAGACAATTCATATATTAAAAAAAATAATATATACGAAAAATAAATTTCCATAAAAAAAGAGATTTTAGCTGCATATGTAAATACTTACGCAACTAATAAAGACAACAACCAAAAACAAATGTAAATTTTAAGTTTGACCTAAAGACTGCAAAGGCCCTGAGTTTTGGGGTGTGGATTGCATAGTGATAATATTAATAATGTTTCCTAAAATCTAAGATGGCTGATGGATGGTTTGCTGTAGGGTTCCGGCATAGCAGAGTAGTACCTCCCTTTATACCAGAAGTCGTAAAAGACAACTAAGGAACGGAAACCGACAGATGGCGGTATATCTGTAATGGCCAGATCTTAAAATTGATATGTTGTGGCCATCCATTTCTTAAAATGGTTGTACTTCATGTTAAGGACAATACTTAGTGCTCCTCATGGGGCCTGGCCAGATCGATGAATATTCGGCGTATGGTGATGCAATAAATAATTGATATAAACGGCTCAACGCATCAATCCAGTCGTATCACATAATAAAATGCGCGTCCTTTTAATAGCAAGAAATCATCGAGTAACGTTGCATTTAAGATTGCCTAACGATTTATTTTTCCTCTCATGTCTCCATTTAATTTACCCCCTTGTTTTCTTAATGATCCCTAATGTTATAATAATAGTTTTAATATATATACATATATGTATTTGTGTGTGTATAATTGAGTACTTCCGATTTTATTATTCCGATATTAATTTATCTATTTGTATTGCACCGCCTATTTATTTCCTTTTTTGCCCGATGGTTGATTGGTAGATAATGCCACAAGGTATTCAGTCCGCCATGTGTACATTGTATTCTTGATGTGATGTGTGAGTAAATAAATGAAAAAGACAACACAAGGCCTGTTTAAAAATTTATTTAAAGATTAAAGATTAGATAAAAAATACCTACCTTTATTAAGTTTCAATTATAATAAGAATTTTTTTATCAATATTGTAGTACTAGTAGTAGCTATTTATTTTGTTTATTTATTAAACGTTTGATATCATGGAAACACAACATTATTAGTATGGGCAAACGTGTACTGACATGTTATCAAACGATAAATTTTAAGCGATAAGGTCAGTATTATTTAGTCATATTATAAAGTAACAAACACAGAAAAATCCATCCGAGACAGTGTAGCTAAAACGCACGGGTTGGAAATATGCAGCAGCATCCCCTTGGAAAAGCTACGCTCCATGATTGCCGCGAGGCTTGCCCAGCGCGGTAATTATGCAAAACATTCATCCTTTCTTGGGGTGGTCTACGACCAACAGGGGGCGTCCAACGGCTGATCTTATGAAAGTCATAGACTAACTGTAAAGCAGAAATTCAAGACCGCATATCGCCACAGATTCAGGCAAAGGGTCACTCATTACTCGTTCGATGACGCTAGAATCCGACACTGGTGTAAGTCGATAATTATTAATACCAGGAAACTAATATAAATATAAATGAGCAATTTTAAGAACTGGTAATATAAGTGCAATGACTATTATGTGGGAGTAGGTTTTAGCCAGTGTTACGTCACACCCGGACTTTGGCCTGACCATTCAATTAAAACCAGTTCCATATAAAGTAAATTCAATGTGTTGTACATAGGAGCTATTTTGCTATAAACACGCAGAAATGATATGTCGTTATAGTCATTAATACTGTGTTGAAATGCCGAGTTATTTAATCTTACTGCTCGTCCATGTTCAAAGTCCAATTTATTTGTTAGGGTTGTTACTGTTGTGGTATCAAAGGTCAACCCTACTTTTACTTCGGAACCTTCCTATATTTTTATTCTTAGTGGCAAGCAATCAGATTTTCTTAATTAAAACGTTTTTATGGTCTAGTCCAAATAAAACATTGTTAAAATTATACATGTAGAATCATTTTTATAACTGAGCTGTAAGGAGCAACCTACAACAGGTACTATTTGCGACCAATTTGAAGGCAACATAATGAATATTTTCGTATATGGTTTCGACAACCCTGCTGAACGAATGTTAATATGACCAAAGCAATTTTGTATTAAATTTATGCTTTTAGATTTATAAGCAAATTTAGAGGAAAATGATAACGGGTCATTATTTCATGCTTACTCACACAACGTAAATTCCATTATAGGTATTAAAATTATAATACTAATCACAATTTATATAGAATATAAATTGGCCATTACAACACTACTTTTTAAAACGCGGCTATCTTTAAACTAGAAGTACTTTTTAACAGCTGTTAAAAAGTAGTTCTTAAATTAGTAGTAGTAATCGACGCGTAAATGTTAGAAATTATGATCCAATAAAAAATATTTCCATGTAAAATGATAACAAGACGTGACCATATCGGTAATACGCGGACGTTTAGTGAATTTTCGTCACACGGCGGTGTCGGTGCATTCATAACGTTCATTGATATTTTTGATCTCCTAACAATAAAGTAAGTTCTTACTATTTATGGAGATTTTTGATTTGTACAACATAACAAACCATGCTAAGAATAATACCTCCCCCTGTACCGGATATCAACCGACGATTAAGATACCAAAACTGGAAGATGGCGGTATATCTACCCGAAACAGCGAACCTCAAATTCACAGGACGGGGTTGGACAAGCAGCAACCCTGTCATGAAAGTTGCGCTCTGCGATTGCCCCTCAGCACACCAATAATTGTCAAAATTCTCCTTTCTTGGGAAGGCCAATGTCCACCAGTGGACTTCCGATGGCTGATATGATGATGATCAAACCAAAGGATACTACCCCCAACAGATCTCATGTAGAAATAAGCTTTTGACTCTACCATAACTCTTCAAACCCTTACTTAACAAACTTGACACCTATTTAAAAATATAAGAATTTTGTTTATGTGTTATAATCCAAGCCCAAGTTATGAAGGTTCAAAAGTCGAAACGCTTTAAGAAAAGGCTGGTGCTTTGCTCAGTTCGTCCTGGCGTGGGCAATATCGCGCCCTTAGATTCAAAATTGCATTTAAAGTACAAATTAATGTTTGTTTAAGGTACATGCTGGGTTCTGTTTTCTGGCGACGGATCACTAAAAAATAAAAAACCAAATTATAATTTAAAGTATAAGTATTGAAGCCGTAATTGTTTTCCCGCAATACAAGCCACGATGACTGGCCAACAGCATTTAAAAACTGGGCTGTAAAATAATTGACATGACAACTAAAATCATCAACTAGTAATAATATGTTGTGTGAGATATCATTAACATGAATAGGCAGTAATGTTGCACTCGTTTCTGCATTACTATATAATTGGTAGATAATGATCACACCAAATTACAAAAAGAAGTTAAGAGGTGGCAAGGCCTGCATTGAGGACAAGTTAGAAGCAGTGTGTTATGTAATTTAAAGTTTGCAGTATACTCCTAATTAGAGTAGGAAAGACTATGGATAATAGCAGAGGCCTTTACCAACATTACTATCAATAATTAAAAGACTTTTTAATAGCGAACACTAAATGAATAAAAAGGGGAATAATTATATTTAACTACATACTATTAATTGGAATATATTGTCAGTATTCATAATATTAATAATGAAAGTAATTCTTTGTCTGAATTATAACTCAATACATAATATCATCAGGTATAGTTATGATAATAGAACTACATATTCTCAGTTATTTAGCAACAAACAGATTATATTATCTTTAGTCAAACTGAGATAGAAATTACAATTTATGTTGACAATTTAAATGTAATCAAAATTGATTATGGTTTCTTTATGGTATATTTAGTTTTATTATTATGAAGTATATTTTAGGTAAGTAGTGAATCATTGAATACTATATATTTGTTTGTGGAAAATCATACTCTAATTTTCTTTGGAAAAATTGGCTTTTTTATATTATGATGTCTGCAAACAAGTATATGGTTTGCTTGATGATGAACATGACCACAGCCTATAAACACTTGTGTTATCACAAAGATATCACTAGTGTGTTGGCAAATTTGTGAACTTAAGATAAAATGTCACATTCACCCAGTATTTCTACTGCCTCTCTCACCCTACTTACCGGAACACAGCAATGTGAACTTTTATTTGACAGTGGAAATGGGTGAGAGTGAGATACCAATGTAGATGATCTTTGTAAGAGGTCTAGCTCTAGTATTTAAACCAATTTCTTATCAATGAACTTATTTATTTGTTTATTTAATATTTAGTGTCAGTATATTAGCATAATAATGATAGAACAAAAATAAATGTTCAATATTTGAAGTAAATTAAGAGTTACACAATAAATTAGATAAGTGTTCAATAACATTTACAAACACAGTTTAATTTGAGTGTTTATCTACATACTACATATAATATAATCATACATTCTGGGGCAATATGGTGTCTTACAATCTCGTCAATATATTAGGATCTCCTTAGGATCTTGTCTCCATTATTACAAACCTAGTTTACCACAAATCCATCCTTGATATTGTTTTTGTCATCATCATATATATAGATGTCCATAGCTGGACATGGGCTTCCCCAAACATTGCTTTTTATATTGTTTTTTGTGTTCCATAAAGTTTTTTAGGATTTTAGTCTAATCAGTGGCTCAAGAGAATACTATTTATCTAGCAAGTTCATATCTCTATAAAATATTTAATGTTGTTTTAATAAAGTCTGGAATTTACGTTCTTTTTGATTATTGTATAATGTAGTATACTCATATAAATAATTATCTCCAAATATCACTCCAAACTACACACAAATAGAGCATAACAAATGAATGGTGAGCTCAATTGTTAGGTCTTACCATGTCAGTGAGTATACAATTGGCTGTAATTGTATATATCCTTACCATATGTCTTTTATAATACCAGTCATCCATCACTGTCAAAATAAGTACCAGGCCCTTACTATTAACTTGTGGATTTGTTTAGTTTTAGTTGATCTTTATCTAAACCTATAACTCGTACTATATTGCTCTGAAATTCTCCATTTTAAGGAGAAACTAAAGCTTTGATTTCTATGCTTTGTTAATAATATATTATAAAATGCACACTAGAAAGATAATAACTTTCCTAGTTTACAAATATTGTTGAGGAAGACACAAATACATTTGTATCACTTTATTGACCTACATAGCATGAGATAACCCTTAAAACATTGAGTAACATTATTACTGGAGGTCAAACCTGTTCTCGCTAGCTAGTTCCGCGATCAAGTTTGTAGAGGGCAATAAGTACTAATGTAAGTACATTTAGCAAAACCAACACAAAACTCACATTCGCAGAACATACTATTATGTAGCTACATGTACAAAAGTGTCCCTCCCAAACAAATAATACTGATTCTAAGGTGTTGGCAGTTTGATATATTTCATTTGATATAGTGATGTCACTTAATAGTTAGATAGAACTTAATGAAAATGTTAGAAAGTTACTTATTGGAACACAGTTAAAGTTTTTGGACAAGAGTTTATCGTGATTTCAGTAAGATTATGAACTTGTATAGAGTGTACTTACCTTCATCACAAAGCCCCATTTTTTATTTTTCACTTTTTGGTTCGAAACTAACTTGTTTTTAGCATTTATTAGCATACATTTATGATCAATTAATTTTTAATCAACAGTAGGTTGGTTGACAGCTGTCAATATGGTTTGACACTTAAAACCGGAAAAGTGAGTGAGTAGCACAAATAGTGTTGCTATAAAATAAATATTATACGAACGAAATTATTAACGCCATCTAGTGTTAATTTAATGTATCATTACAGTAATTGCTAGTTTACTAGCTCAGAAATAGATGTCAGCATGTGATATAAAAATTTAAACGCGATTTTACTAATACCATTGAATTCTACTAATAGAATAAACTTTATAACAATGTTAAAATAGTTTTCTTCGAAATAAGGTTACTACTATTCGTTTGAGCATACATTTGTAGTATATATGAAGCATTATAACTTAAAATAAAAAATTGTACCTATACATACCTACATAGTACTTTAATATCATATATAAGTATGATAGATTCTTATTAATCAAGAAACAATAGAAATAAACCACTTTGACCTATGGCGTGCTGTATGCAACAAGTAACATACACAATTAGTTTGATTGTAAGCATCATTCTAAACGATGGGCAACGCTGGTATGACCTAGGTTACCTATAAACATGGCGCACGTGCGTTTGTTGCGATCGGACACGTGAATTCATTTGATATTTATGAGGCATCTTGCCACCCATTTTCCAACGATATATTACAAAATAAGTGGGTATATACGGGCCTTTTTAATAATTCATATTTAGACTAGAAAACTAAACCAACATAAATAAATGGTAAATTCAAATTAGGTATGATCAAGATTAAATATAATTGCTTGAAACGTGTTTATCAACATTCAAAATAAAATTTTGTTAAGTAAAATGTCTTTAGATTTTGTCTCATGAATGTAGACTTCTACATCTAGGTAGTATATATATATGTACATATATATATGTATACCTATATAAATTTTGATTATTTTTCTATTTCTGTCTTATGTTTATATCGTAGGTAATACCAAATTATTTCGAGATAATATTGTATTTTACATTTTGACTTGAAATCAGGTACCTATCCGTTTCCGGGAATTGATATGACGATTTTATGATAAAAACTAATGTTGAAACATTACACATTTTCAACATTTCTCAAATTTATGACGTCTATTATGTCAAATTACTCACATCTATCGTCGCATTGCATAAATTTATCTTATATTTTTCAGACGTTTTAAAGAATTATATATACCTATGTGTAAATATTTAAAAAAGAAATAAAATATATAAATATCTAACATTTTAGAGACAAGAAGGTGTTTTGTTTTGTTAGATTATGCCAAGGTATTACAGTTTATGATGAAAATGGTGTATTATTTCAAATATCTATAAGTATTACATTTTTGTTGTATGAATAGGTAAATGAAAATGTACCAGCTCGACATCTATTTCTATGTAAGTATATCCACACAAAGCGTCAGTTTTCTAATTGATCTTGCAACAGCAATCATCTTAAAAGTATTAAGATGTCAACTTAGCATTTTGAAAGATAATTTCCAATAGCATAAATAAATTAAGGGGTTTACCCATATACAATGAAGATGGTACAGCCTATCTATCCCCTGTTACATTTGAGTTACGCTGTTTTAGATAAATATAACATCTTTCGGTTCTGGTGTAGAAAAGGTCAAATATTAGTTTTAATCTAAAACTATTTAAGTAACCATTAATATTCAAAATACCTTTACTTACTAGATCTATCTAAAAACCGAAAGCTTAACCTACTTGTATCTCTAAACATGTAATTAAGATAAAATGAAACAACACGGGTAAACAAGACATAGTTGCTAGTTTTGTAAACTCCAAATTGATGAAGAAATTATTTTCAAACGTGATTTATCAAAAAAAAAAAACTGCTTATTTCTATTTCTATTACACAATAACTACTGAATAGCCATCCGAAATAAAGTCAAAACGTCTGAAATCATGGAAAATGTGTCAAGATCAGAATATTTTGGCACCGATACTACGCGAATAGTTACGTTAGAAGTAGGAAATCATTTTTTCATGTAAGCGTTAAATTGTTGTATAGGTTATGTACAAATATTATATAAAATATAATATATTAGCTAGCGATATATATTTAACGACTATCATGCTTGCTATATTTTTTTCACTAGCTCTGCGTTCGTTCGCTTTGCATAAAACATATTTTTAGTGCCAGATTTTATTACATCAATACGATAATAATAAAGGAATAGCAAAAACTAAGCTATTTATCTAGTCTTCCTTAATCTAGACTGCGAGTTACAATTAATTAATATTTTTTTTAAAGTGCTGTGCAAAAAGTTAAAGTGCTCTATTAACATGTAGATTTTAGAAAATATCATAAATTGATTCAAAAGGATCAACTGTCATCGCGTTATCTATACTACATTATAAAACAAAGTCGCTTTCCGCTGTCTTTCTGTCCCTTGTATACTTAGATCTTTCTTGTCTCTTCTTTGTATACTTCGATTGTTTTAATAGATAGAGTGATTCATAAGATCGTTTTACATGTATAATACATGCATAACGACGAAATAGATCAAAATAATGTACCACAGTATTGTACACCATAAAAATGTCTACAAAAATGTCCATAGTGGTAGATGTCCGTCGTGTAGGGATAACTCGCAATATTTTTTTTATCCTCTACGCGAAGCCGGGGCGAGTCACTGTATTATTATGGAAACAGTTAAACGCTATATTTTTATCTGAACTCATTTTATTGCTATTAGATAAGTTTATCATGCAGTTCCATTTGAAAAAGAATTTATCAACGTTTTATCGAAAGATCGTGTTGTTGCGTAGAACGCAATAAATTGTGAATTTTAATAATAGCTTCACTGTATTGGGACATGTGCACTGTTTTGCTATCAATTATTTCAAGGTTAAATAAAAGAGTTAATATCTCAAAATACTCTGTAAAAAAAAGAATTTAGATTAGAATATAAGAGTGAACTGACATCATTCATATAACGTTTTGAATTATAAGTTGACATCCTCATGTTAACGAGATGACTGTTTATATTTATCTACCATTTAAACTTTAAAGAGAAGGGAAAGACTAGTGGAAACTTATAAAAATGTGCAAGGAGGAAGATTGAGATAAAATGTTGAAGTATACCTACATAACAGAGAAACAGGAACTAATTTTCATTTAAGTGTACCTATAAAACTACATATTTTATAACTCGACCGATAATGTGCCTAGTATACACATATGGTCAAGGTCTCAATAAAACTACTTTTAAACGGCTTTAAAACGCGATTTATTTATTTCTTACATTTCATGTTTCGGTAACCTTGCGAAGTCGTATTGTCGATATTAAGTACCTGTGTCAATATATTTTAAGTTAAATAAAAATTTACTTGTCTTATTCTATTGTCACAAATTCTCATGAGCATCCTCATTATTATTACATTTTTTTTAAGTTAACCTGTATGTTTGCTTGTAACTATATTTGTAGGTAACCGACTTTGTTCTCATTCTGAACGCGAGTTTATCCCACATTAAACGGTCAGATGTAATTTAAACATTGCAGACATATCAGAACATATCATGAGATTTTCTCTTTCAAATATCTGTATATTTGGAACAATCAGAAAATCTGTTATCAGAGAACAATTAAAATATGTTTACAACAAAGCTTGTAGTTAGTTTCGTTGGGTCTAGGTGTTCGTTGTATGTAAATTCGTTGTTGTGATCGGCTGACGACGGCGCATAATTTGTATAAGTATTCGGATAGACACATTTCAAAATTAGTTATCGCTTCTTCTTGTAAGAATGCGAAGAAAAGAATGTTTTCTTTAAATTTGCGAATTAGTAACGATAATTTGTAAATTATGAGAAGTGTTGTTTTTATATTACAGTTTTGATCGAGGTATATATACCGTACAAACACCGTTAATTAGTTCTGCATAATTGTTATTTTAAGATTATGAATAACTTTTCATACGTGTGCTAACAAAAAAAAAACGAATACTAGGTATTTTGTTTTTATAATTATTATCATAATTCTATGTTATAAACAAATCCCATTATGATCTCTGAACACAACCGATCCTCAAATAGTGTTATCCGTCAGTTTAAAATAAATTCAAAAGGGTTTGTCTCTGCATGTTCAGTCATCACCTTTACAACATTCTACTTAAGGTTCAACACTTTCCCAAAGTAACGTTAAAATGTTTAACGTGTCAGTTGTATTAGTCATAGTCAATTATTTCAATTAGACGGGGTACCAAAGTGTATCGAAGTTACATAAGGTACTTCACACTCACCTTTTCCTACTGCCGGTAGATTTCGCATTGCTATATTCCGGTTTGAAGGGCGAGAGAGATAGTGAAATTACTGTGTAATGTCACATAATGTCTTCAAGTCACAATGCGCTTGCAATATCCTTGTGATATTACGAGCGTCTATAGGCTGCGGTGACGCTTGCTCACGCAGACTGCTTGATCATGCTTGTTTATCGACCTGGTCTTAATAAAAAAATACATTTACTTTTGATGCTGCCCGTACCTATTTGAAAACACAGTGTAGCTGTAGTGCGGACATAAAATAAGAAGCTCTTGGTTTGAATTTTTAAAGATTCATACATTTCATAGATTTACATGACTCCGAGACTGTTTGCTAAAGGCACACCGACTATGGATTATGGACAATAGAGGAATCACAAATGTAATACTTGAAAACATATTTATATAAAACCCGGACTTCGGAAAGACACAAATATTCATCATATAATAGTAAGCCCTGGTTGGGAATAGAACTAACTACGCTTGGTGCACAAGTGCTTGATAAACACCACCAGCAGAGATAGCTAGCAATTAAGATAGAGCTTAAGCGCCAATATTTTATGTTAGAAAAAAAAACAAGTACAATTCAAATATTATTATTAATCCCCGCGGTATTGCTGTATTAGTGGAAGATTATATTTATTTATACTTATAATACGATAAGTTATAAAATAAAGAAATATTAATTATCTTATCATATTATAAATTGTGAGACATTAATTCGTGACGATCTAATTTCAAGATAATTCCAATTATTTGACATAACCACGCCTTTTTTCAGGATTATACGCAATTGCTGTGAGGTGCCGGCAAAGTAGAATAGTACCTCCGCCTGGACCTGGTATCGTAAGAGGCTATTAAGGTACTAGATGACAGCTGATTAAGCGACAGATGGCGGTATATCAATCCGACTTCCAATGGGTGGTATGATGATACGCAATTGTGACAGGTGTGTATTCTGTTTTTACGAAACAGACATTAAGTTATCTGAATATAGACCTCTAAATTAAACGACGGCAATATGATATTAGTACTAACATAACATCTTACATGCTTTGTTTGGACGAACCTAATAGGTAATTGACTACCCAGACGTAGATTTCAGTGCCACCGGAGAGATCGGCGAGGTCGTTCATTCCTGAACGATTGTCCCCGTTCAGTGGAATACTCTTATAATGATATCGAAGGGACGTAGTAATTCGTGATATTAAGCGGATGTCGCACAAAGCAATCTTAGGAGTTATGGAAACGATATTTATCGAAAAAAGAGCCCTGCACGCGCCAATCGTTATCGCTGGGAATGTGGACTGATAAAATAGATAAGAATCTAATTGTCACTATAACTTGACATCATTTAAAGATAACATTTACTAACAAAAATCAATTAGACTCAGGCATCAGGCGAGAATCGAACCTGCACCTCTTTCATGCCGGGGAACTGCATTACCAGTGTGCTAGCGATTTCTCAGTACAAAAAGAACACTAGGAAAAATTCGATATGTCTATGGTAAGAAGTAATGAACGATTTGAAATAGAATTTATAAATCTATACTAATAATATAAAGCTGAAGAGTTTGTTTATTTGGACGCGCTAATCTCAAGAACCGGTCGTCCAATTTGTAAAATTCTTTTAGTGTTGAATAGTCTATTTTTCGAGAAAGACTAAAAGTTATATTATATTTCCAAAGAAATTAGGGATCCGTTTTAAATAAATCCTAAAAGTGTCACTTATTCACGCGGACGAAGTCGCGAGCACTGCTAGTAAACGATATGTGAAGTCCAACAAAAGTGAAGCAATTGTATCTGACTAAAGTACTGAGGATTACATGAAAATTTAAACTTAAGACAATTTAAAACCAGGTTTATTTAAAGTTTTTTGTTCGATGTTTGGATTACCTTTAGGCAACCATTCTTAAGAATAATATGAGATGTCATTGCCAGGATTTGAAAGTTACAATTACTACCTTCACATAAGTATTTTTATTTATTGTTACATCGTTTCGTTCGCGCTTCTACGCAGTAGGTTCTGACAGTATCTTGTAGACGGAGTCATAATAAATTCTACTCTTTGTAAATATCCCAACTCCGATGGTGTGGCGCTAAAATTAACGTCTAATTATTAAGTTTGTGCAAGCCATGGGGTACCGGTAAGAGATGACTGGGATACCGAAACTGACAGATGGTGGTATATCCATCCAAAACCCATACCCGAATTTACCCTAACCACATGTGTATAAATAGATCTTTCGCCATCTTCCCGCTCGACTCGTAATACAAAATGTAAATAAAAGTTGACGAGAATTTTTAATCCACTTCAACCCCAACAATTATACAAATTTATATAAATTAAAATGTATGTACGCGCATAACTATAAAGCGACTGCATCAAATTGGATAACTCTTAACTGCCTTTGTAATTATCTAGACCTGGTTTGCGCGGAATTAACCGCTTTCTCAAACTTGAAAGGAATAATTTTTAAAATTTGTTAGTATTATAGGTTAGGAGCCTAAGAACGAGAGTAAAACCACGGACAAAACCGAGACGGGTATTATATAAAATTAATCGAAGAACTCACACCACATCCCATACATTGACTTGACTCGGAGATGAGTCGCAACTGATAACAGAGGAATCACAAATATAGTATTTAAATCCATACTTAACATCCACACATATTCATCATAAAATCATTTGTGGGAATCAAATAAAATCAAAAATCCATTAAAATTAGAATCCGATCAAAAACAAATGCACAGGGATCTTGTATATGAATAACGTGGTAGGAGGTGTCCGATATTGGCATGGCCGTTTGGCAGCGCGCGCTCTCGGTCGTTCAATGACACGGGTCGTTTATAACCCGGTGTCGTCGTGACGCGATCCATTCATACCGATGCCGCAAAGGCTGCTATAGCTATAGGTCAGTAGACTCTCTTTAATACCCTATTGTATCGAGCTACCTGCTGGCAGGCAGGCTCGGAGTACCAACAGGTGTCGTAAGAGCCGACTGAGGTACCAGACATTTAAATGAAACAGGGCAGGGATGGGTAGCTATGCTCTGCAATTGCCAACGCCCAGCGCGTCAATTACGGGCAAAGTTGTCCTCTTGTTTGGTTAAGCAGTAGGCGTTATACTGCTCATATGATAATGAAAAACCTTACATTAAATGCTAATCTCGTAATTTGGTTGAGTAACTATACATTTATATTCTGCATTCAAAAATGTATCCTAAATATCGAAGTAATCTCATGAAAAATATCTTCAATAGATAACATGATATTTTTATTACATTGGTGAATATCTAAAGTGAATCGCACTAATATGATACAATCCACTAACTAATATATACTATTAAAGCTAGACACTCCCGTAACTCTCAAGCGGCTTCGTCACACATTAAAACCTTTCAGGATACTCAAAATCATGTTTTTAAAAGCGCAACCGTTACGCAATGGTACATTCGTAGAGCGGACTTGCATTGCGACCTCTATCTTCCTGCTATGAGTTCAATCTGAGGTCCAGTCTCGTCGCTGCTTCGACAAGGCTCATCACCCGAGCCCACTTGTAGTATAAGTTGCGGACTATTCCATTGAGTAAAATGGCTACGTTTGTGCTCATAACTCAACACATTACTCTTTGACTCTCCCAGCTTATATATCTCAAACGTATACCACATTGGCATATGCCGGTGTACTTGTACTACTGTACACCGGACTCGCCGGCGCATGAGTGACATCCTTTCTCACTCGTATAACATCGGCACAATCGCTGGGCTTAATTCATCATCAGATTTGCAATCCTTCCAAACGACAGCCACACAAGAGGTGCCTTTAAGGGATTGCCTTCGGTATCCATTCGATTCCGCAGACCTTGCGAGCGCGGTCGACCTCGTGACTGCGGGAAGTGCGCAGGCATAGGGCGAGACCTCTTGCCCCCGAAACGATGGAACTGCCGTCAGAGTCAGGTCTGTATGCAAGAGAGCTACCTCCATCTTTCAGTGGCAACCAGTAAAGTCAGCACTGTATCGTGAGTATTAAATAAAATCGCCTATTTGTTTCTGTAGTATGCTTTGTTGGTTGGTCCTATTAACAAATGATTATCACCATACCTGACGGACCTGATGGCGCAGACGGTACGGTCGTGGGTTTAATCCCCATCCCGGACGAATATTTATATGATGATATTTGTATTTGTCTTATGCCTGGGCGTTAGAAATATGTTTAAGTATGTATATATGATTTCTCTGTAATCTGACGTTCGTAATCTGATGTCCGTAACACAAGTCCGCTACTTACCACGGAGTCAGGTCAATGTATATGTTGTGCAAATAACCAGCGGTAAGGTACAGCTGGATATAGGCCTCGCCAGGTGAGGAACCATAGGATCAGGTGCATGGCATTCATTCCTGATCAACATCCAACATTCAAAATGATAATTGAATTATTTTTTTTATTACATAACATGTACATACAATATTACAAAAACAAATATCACTAATAATTTTACCGTTATTTACAAAAAAGAAAAAATAAAAGTAAATATGTACTAACCCACGTAAATTATAATATATACATATATTGTCTAGTAATTTCAAGGTAAACTTCTTCGTTAATAATTATTTACAAATAAACAAACATGTTAAACAATTTATGGAGTAAATTGATTGTTAAACATTTTAACCTTTATTTTGTAACCAACGACTGCTAATCACTTTATTCAACGAAGATCGGTGAGTGGGAATGTCTGTACGGATTCAGAGACACCATATTATTTTTTGGTGTTATTTATGTAATAAACCTAGCTGCCTTTAATAAAAAACTGTACTTAAGTTAGGTTTGTAAGTAAGTGTGAATTTGGTTTTCATTTAAGATAATATGAGACGACTTTCCCAAATTTTTTGAGTTCCGCTTGAAATTGCCGTATAAGTGTTTTACCATGATTAACACTTTCAGCGGGGCGGCCACACACACACATTTAACTTGTATATAACACTCTAATTTTAACATATTTAGTTAACGTTCACATACTTTCTATTCTTAAGAAGAAAGAAAAAAAGAGCGGTTTGGATTATGACATGAGCATCAATTTACATTAACGTCTATATAGATCCTATCTTACACGCAAAGGGTCGTGATTTCGATCTCCACCCAGGATAAATATTATATGATGATATTTATGTTTTTTCTGTGTCTGGGTATTAAAAATGTGTATTTAAGTATTATATTTGTGATTCCTCCGTTGATTGCTACCATCTGCGCCATTGGGCCCGTCAAATGATGTGTTTTTATTTAAAGTAGTAATAATAATTAAATACAATAACGGCTATGTTTTTGAAATAACTACACAGCTATATTATTGAAGAGTTAGACGTTGAAGCAATGGGTAATCTCTCTTTCTTGTGTTTTCTTCCATCTTTCTTGTAAGGGTCGGGTATTCGATCCCTATCTAGATCATCGTATTTGTAATATATTTGTATTTAATATAAGTATGTACTATATTTATAATTCCTCTGTTGTTTGTTATCTGGAATACAAGAGTTCTTAGTTTATTTATCTCGATGTCAGGTCAAAGTTGCACTGGCACCTCACTCTCACTTAGTTTCTACCGCCATATTGACTGCTATTTGGTGGTAAAAACTAAGTGAGACTGAGGTACCTGGTGCTGATACAAACACTGGTTCATATTGCGGTGATCCGGTAATGAAATTACTGGGTAATGTGACATAATATCTTCAAGTCACAAGGTTGGTAATGAGCTGCAGTGACGCTTACTATTATGCCTATTTGTCGACCTCGTCTAATAAAAAAAAAGTATGAGATGTTTTGTGATTTAATCGTTAATCTCTGTGAAAGGACAATAAAAAGATACAAGGTACAATTTTCTGTAGTTCAATATTATACAGCGTGTCTATTGACAAAGTTCTCGTCGGTTGCAATGTCACTTACAAGAAAATTTTTAGTAAAAACATATTTAAGTATAAGTTCAACAATTAAAAAGTAAGTTAATTAACACATGTGCGCTTTATTTCAAAAGAGAAATGAAAAATTGTTTGGATTCAAAATTAATTAAATAAAATGTTTAAACGCGGTCATATAATGACAGCGAATATTAACCAAATTTTCGTCTCTTACGTAATTCAATCAACGCTTGGCCAAAACTCTGCGTCAATGTTTATTTTACCCCAATCAATAGGGAGATATAAGTTAATATATAAAATAATAATAATATTTATTATCACTTAAAAAATAGAATATAGTTGTAATCCCTGACCCCTATATTAGGTTTATCACATGGGTTACAGAGGTCAGTGCCCTCCATGAATTACCAAAAATTGCAAATTTTATGTAAACAATAAATCAAATAAATATATTTAATTAATTACACACGTTAATCTGTACTTGAGAGTTAGAGTATATATGTTTAGTCGTACAATAAAGTCTGACTTTTGTCATAGTTAAGGGTTAGCCACCATTTACGCACATTTCACGTTTTCTGCTTGACGTTTGCCCGGTTACTTTGCCGCGGTCGCCGGTAAATATTAGAAAATATTATCAAAAAAATCATCATGGAAAGTCGCTACTCGGTTTTTTATACTTATTAAATAAACTTGCAATTCTATGCATATCTTTCCAGCTCAGCGTTTTATACGGAATTAACAAACATCTAGACATGCAAATTTTGATATTTATTAGCTAGTAACCGCGTATCAACTAGTAGGGCCTCGCGGTTTGACCCGCGTAGTCCCGTTCCGGTAAAAATAATAAAGAATAAAAGTAGCATAAATTACTTTTTATAACAACGGCTATCTAAAATCTATTTTTTTGAAAATTAATTATTAACCTAAACAAGCAGGCAGGCGAAATATATATATTTTTTGTAATTTCCATATATACTTTCATATTCATATAGTGAAAAGCTGTCAATTTGGTATTACAAACAGACACTTCTAATTGATTTTAATGTATAGATAAATAGAATTGCTACCATAAGTTCATACTTGAATAGTAGATACCAGCAGAAAATAGCCAGTACATTTTAGTATCCAGGATGAAAACCTTAATAACCTTGCATTTGGTTTGCTAACGAGTAATGTGCGATTCGCCTCGTGATAGAACTGGCTCAATGCCCTCCCGATAGTGATAATAATGTTACGTTAATGCAGATGATACTTTGTCAGATGGCTGCATTATAGATTGTACGGCTCGCACTCGTTTTAGATTAGCTAATGAAATGCTAGATCACCGCTGGTCACTTCCATTCGTTCTCTTGGTTTTTTACTAAAAGCGAATTATCATCGCGATTGTTAAGAAGTTGACTCAGCACTTAACGTTCTAGAGAGTTTTAAGAATGGATTTTGTGAAGTTCTTAATATGTTTATAACTGAAGGATACTGGGGTAAAACAAGTAATGGCACAGTTCAATATGTATCAATTTTGTTAAGCATCAACGTCTGAGTTCTGGTTACAATTGATTGTTGTAAATATGAATCAATAATGGTGTTTTGGTCTTTATATACTTAGGACATTTCCGTTTCTTTAACCATTTGTTCCCTTCAAATACAAAATGTACCTATGTTACAGATATAAATTTGATGAATAGAAAAATCTAGATAAATCTATCTATAAAGATAATTTCGAAATTATTCAAGTATTGTGCAAGAAAATTTTCGGTAAAATTTTAGAATATTTTTTAAATACTTGGACACGGTTTAACACGGTTGTTTTATTTGTGCACGTATACTGTAAAGAGATAACTGAAGAGTTATATTTATATTCTAGTTTAAAAATATATAAATCTTATTCGTTTGTTCCAGGTTTCGTAAGAAACAGCATAACTCAAATGTAATTGGGTGGACATGCGGCAGCAGCATTTTCGTTGCGAAGCTACGTATATTTGATTGCCACCACATCGGCGTGCCAAATCTAGGCAAAAATCCCATAAATGTTTTATTTATTGGAGAGGCCTTTATCATAACGTCATCTTTAAAAAGACAGAAAATGAAACACAGCATTGCGTAAAACTAAAATCTTCTTGGTAAACAAAAAACGATCACTTTCACCTATCACGCTTAGTAGAAGTGCCGACATCTTCTAAAGCCATATAATACATGATATATTGATATATACATTAGTATCACCGTCATTGTTCTACCTAATCGTGTGTTCTTACGTATAACATGCCCTATGTAGAGAGAGGTATGGAGTGACGAGGCGCGCGTGGCTCGCGGTGTTGGCATAGGTCCTAACTTATAGGTCCTACCTATAGGTCGCAACCTATAGAAACACTGGCACCAAGTGTGGCACGGTTATTAATATCACTGGCGTTCTCTGCGATGATTTAAAGTTCTTACACCTTTTGGTATGTGGCTCAAACAGTTTGCTCCACACAGCGAGTGCGTGGATGGATAATAAACTTGAATTGTAAAACGCCAGTAAATTAATACAATGTTGATTCCTTGCAGCGACTACAGCTGCCAATTTTGAGACACTAATTCAATTTATGACATACACGATAAACCTAATTATTAAAAGAGTAGAATAGTACCTCCCCCTGTACCAAGTGTCGTAAGAAGCGACTAAGGTACCAGAACCGACAGGTGGCGGTATATCTATCCGAAACCGTGTAGCTCAAATGCAGAGGGCGGGGATGGGTAGCAGCATTGCCCAGCCCGGCAATTATGGGCAAAGTTCCCCTTTTCTCGGGGAGGCCTATGTCCAGCAGTGGACTTCCAATGGCTGGGTATAATGAGAGTCAAACACTTTCATGATGATTCTTCATTGACGTTTTATGTAAAGTGGTCGAAATATAACAATCATAGACGAGGATGATAATAATTGCTCAGAAAAAACAGAAGAGTATTTTGTTCTACTAATTTTAAGTTGGGGCGGTTTGCTTTTAATCAAATAAATTTATCAATGCGATCGAACAAATAATTAATTATTAATTTGAAAACAATTAAGACTTTATACTTTTACGAAAGCATTCTGCTTAACTTCAATTAGTTTAAGAACGAGCCTAGGGACTTAGGAAAACTGGACTGACATTGACATCGTCTGTCTGTAAATGCTACTAGATTAGGTAGACTATGTAAGCTGACGGCATTTTCTGTCTACTTTATTCTTTACCTTTCCCAAATAAAAATAAATAAATTCTCCACCGTCATCTAATTGACGTTTAAAATGACGTTAACATATTTTAAGAATGGTCTTTACTGACAATGTTTCGTAAGAAAAGTTTTCCAAAGCTTCCCCCTCATTTTTCCGTCAAAACAAAAATGACAAATTCTTTTGTATGAAGCATGAATTTACTTTTGCATAATTGCATTCAATTTACCGATTTCATTGTCCTTATATGAGTAAAGAGATAAGTATGCAAGGAACTTTTAAAGTCCAAATTGCAAATATGTGCCTTGAATTCCTGTTATGTGTGTTGTAAGCATGACTCTACCATTAATTAAAATATTTAGCCAATTGTTTTTGTATATACACCCTGCCCCGATTTTGCTCGGCACCATGATTTTAAAATGTCACTTTAGATTTAAAACTACATACATAGCAAACCATATCATCAAATAATATCCGTTCAATTGGTTAGCACCTGACAAGATTATAAACACAAAAAATTTAAACTTGTAAATGAAAATAGGAAATAAAATCTCTTTTAACGCGAGTGAAACAAGCAAATGCAATGGTTAAGTCTCTCTCAAAATTATCTATTTGTTTTTTATTAAACATATAGCTTTGTAGCTATGTTATAAATTATTCAATATATTTACATATAGAAATAGATACGTTTCAATCCGTACGTCATTTAAATTTTCAGCGTCACAGGTTGAGTTTGATATGGTTCTATATCATATTTCTTTAGTTGATTACATTAGACAAATTACAACTTTACCAAAGCATGCATTAATAACAGTAGGCAATTGGAGCGATCACGCTCAGTGTCAAGAGTCACTCGGCGGTAATGCGCGCTCGCAGCGGGCCCGCCCTCAGCCGGGAGCCGTTTAGTGCCACACGATAAGTAGATTCTTGGGTATTGCTAAACACATCATCATTTAATTGTTATAATGTCTCCCTCTGGCCATTGTTCTTGTGATATTGATGAAATCTATATTCTCATTTATGCGTTCACTAGGTACTCGTAATAAAACTGGTTTTTAACGGCTCTAAAAAGCGTTTTATTTAACTTTTTTTCATTAATCGTTTCGCAAGATTCTTGTTTATCGTTTCTCAAGATTCTTGTAAACAATAACAAGGGCATGTCCTATTTTTGCGTATATTGTGGATATTAATTTTTTGAACGATATAAAGGCCTGCTTGATTAAAGTATTTTTTGAGGTTAAATGCACTCGACGTTCACGTATTCGCATTCACGATCTTACAAATGACAACATGCGAATGTATGCAATCAATGGTCTTAATAGTTGCATGCCAGTTCAGTTGTTATCTTTGGGTATTAAACCAATCTTTCTTATACATGATTAAGTTGGGTGTTCCGCCCCAGGTCGGGACCTTTATTGTTTCGCCGTGGAATCACAATGAGTATTGTGTCGTTAAATTAAATTCGGGCCCACAACGAATTTTAGCATTTCGGTAGAATTATTTATGTTTTTTGTTCAATGAGTGATTGCTGCTTGCCTGCAGTAAGTCGTTCCGCCTTGCCTTAACTTCAATGTTTTCGCGTTTAGTGAACTTTACTGGAGAATATTTAATTTATCTTTAATAAACGGTAAATACCAAACTTGCAGCGGTTCGCATTGTTCCAGCGCTGGATTGAATCGCAGGACTTTAATACTACTGGAATTGTGTGAACCATTCTATTCTAGTATAGCATGGAACCATTCCAATGAACAAATTAGTACCGAGGTTGGATTGACGGTATACTATTGGACGGTAAAAATAAAATTATTTATATTATATTATACCAAGTCGACAGACAAACCTACTGTCCGTGTCATAGTAAGCGTCATTAAAACCTATAGACGTTAGTAATAACTGACGTTAGATATAACTAAAGCACAACATTGTGACTTGAAGATATTATGCCACTACCCAGTAATTTCACTGCCTCTCTCACCCTTCAGACAGGAAAACAACAATGCGAACACTGCTATTTGGCGGTAGAGAAGGGTGAGGGTAAGGTCCCAATGCGGACGACCCTTTGTATAAGGTCTACCTCATGTAATGATGATTATGACATTAAAGACTTTCAAACATCTTATCACACACTTACACTACTTGAAGCAGTAGGTATACCGCACCGTCAGGCGAGTGCGTAAAGGCCACATTACTACATTCAATCCTCTGCTTTCCCGTCATTTGGAGTTAAGGCGTTCCCGTGACTTGTAAGCGCCCTTGATGTCCGCCTTGTTCGAATCTCGGGAGTCTTGCAAGGGCCTTTACCCCTCCCAAGGCTAGAATTGAGCAGGTATAAGTTGAGTACGCCTGAGTATCAGCATTAGTTTTCTTATAAAAAATCAAGTGCGATCAGGTCTTGCCCATCGAGGGTTCCGTAGGTATGTAGGAACATAATTTCGTAAATTGTTGAAAGACGATTAGATGACCTTTCTCTGTATAGTATCAGACGACATATCTAGCCAAATTTCACAGTTCTAGGTCTACAAGTACCCTATGAATTTGTGTCCTTTGAAACATATCCAAACATTCGTTTTAGCGGCCCAAATAGACGTATTTTATTTTCAGATTAACTAAGAATATTAATAAATTCACAGCTTAAACAAGTTGTGGTTTTGATTATATGATTTGATTTCAACGGAAACCTATACACTTTATACCGTATAACAGTGCCGATTTTGAACTTTTGAGATACGGATCCCAATAAACAGAATTCTTAAATATTTCTGTGTTGATGTATCGGCATGCGTCATTTTGATAAATTATTATATATACGACAAAGATAACAAATTGTACCGCATTCCCCTGAAACAAGTGACAACAGCGTAAACAAGTCAAATTAAAAAAAAAACAAATAAACGAAGTAATTTTTTTTATTAGGTATTAAGCAATGAATATATTACACTGTTTTTACCACCAAGTAGCAGTGTCCGCATTGCTGTGTCCCGGTTTAAAGGGTGAGGTAGGCAGTGAAATTACTAGGTAATGTGATAGTAACGTCGATGATAGTGAAATACCGCGTAAGTAGCAGTTGCAAATAAAGTAAACCTTAGACCTTATTAACTTAAGCTGCATACGCAGTATTGAAGTATCATCGACGATAATATCTTAAGTCACTAATTTCATTGTGATATTATGAGCGTCTAAAGGCTGCGGTGACGCTTACTATTATTACACGGACTGTATGCTTGTTTGTCGACTAGTTCTAATAAGAAAAGCAAGAGTAATTATAATTTGTATGATAAATTGTCAAGCTGATGAGGTGTGACATAAGTGTGTGTATATGTGATCCGTGTAAGGTCTGATAAGAAATGATAACTAGCGTACACTGACCCGGATTTGTAGGTCTATATTTATATATATATAATTGTAAATATGCTTTGCAGTACATATTAAGAGATTGCATAAGTCGATTGTAAACGATTCATGATTCCTAACAAGAAATGGTTATAAATATTTATTAGGTATAGTTATGAAGAAATACATAATTATCTTCCATTTATGAAAACATTTTTTTTAAGCATAGAGGTATCTGATAGCTATAAAATTAATCAATCATTAAACTGCCAGATAGACACAGATATTGAAATATATAAACAGAAATCTGACAAATGATTTATCTAATAAAAACGTTTGCAACTCTGTATATTTCCTCATAGTTTGGCTCGATTGCGCAGATGGTGGTGATACTATCTTATACGCTAAGGGTCGTGGGTTCGATTCCCACCCGGGAAAAATATTTATATGATGATATTTGTGTTTGTCCTGTATCTGGATGTTAAAAATATGAAATTTAAGTATTACATTTGTGATTCCTCTGTTGTCTGATGTCCGTAACACATGTACTTTAAGCGACTAGGAAATATATGAGATGTTGGTGGATATACTATATCATTTTTGTTTTCAATCATTATATATTAGCTTAGGTCGATAAACAAGCGTACAGTCTGCGTGATATCTGACATAATATCACAAGGATACCAGCCAGTAATTTGAAGATTTTATGTCAAATTACGCAGTAATTTCACTGCCTCTCTCCTCACTTTTCAATCCAGAACATTGTTATTTGACGGTGGAAATAGGTGTGCGAGTGAGGCTGCAATGCAGGCGACCTTTTGTATAAGGTCTACCTCATGTAAATATCTTTTAGTTTAATATCTTATTAAATTTCCGTGTTCATAAGACATGTTTTATCTTTAAGTTTACCTTCAAATACTTTTAATAACAAAAATCATAAGTTATTTGAAAATTGTACTTATTGTTTATCACCTTATCTCTGTCAGATACACACTGTATTATCATCAATTTATAACTTACAAAAATATTATTATCTGCTTCATGTTCAAATACCTATTTCTTACGAAATTTTATCACTAAACCCTTATCTATTTTGTAAACATGAATTAGTCATGTGTATCATACTTGCGGTTTTCAGTCGGTATATAAATGTAGTCAACTACCTAATTGTGGTGCAGAGTAAAATAGTACCCTGTACCAGGTGACGTTAGAAGCGACTGAGGAACCGGAACCGATATAAGGCATAATATCTATTTTAAACAGCATAGCTCACTTGTATCCAACAATTCAAAAATAGCCAGCAGCATTCTCATGGCAAAGCTACACTCTGCGATTGCCACCACGTCTGCCCAGCGCGGCAATTTTGGGCAAATTTCTCATTTTATGAAGAAGGCTTATTATATCATTGTCTATCTGTATGGATGCTTTGATGATAATTATATCAATTCATTGATTGAGAACTACATGGTGACAGTGATGTAACTTATATAATGCTAACGATCGGACAGACTTCATCTACATATTATCCAGTTGATCCCGTTCCCGCTTGTGTTTTGATCCCGTTAACGAACACTAGTTGATATATTTTTCCACATAAACTTCCCAATTCCCTTGATTCAGTAAACACCTGACAATTACAAACACGACAAATAATTAATTATCCAATTTAATGCTGTCGTTGTAAAGTTATGCGCGTACATTAATTACGAATATTCATTCTTATTGATATAGAAGGCTACGACTACTTTCTTATTGTCTTTCTTCCTCGCGTTAACTTTAGTTTCACATTTTGCAATGACTCCGTAAGTGTTAGCTCAAACATTTTGTATATATATTTCCTATATTTCCATACAAACTTTTATCTTTACTCTATTATTATGCTACTTTGAGAGATAAACTTTTATAAATTTTGGATGTCATATTTCTTTACGCCGACTTAACTAAAATAGAAATCATAAAAATAGATTTCAAGCTTCTAGCTCCAAAATGGATATTTCCTTAAAACTTCTTAGGCACATTTTAACCCCTTATTACTCTTTTCTTCCATTGAGATTAACAAAGTAGCCTTTGTCCTTCCTCCAAATCTAGACTAAATGTGTTTCAAAGTCTGTTTAAATCGGTTCAGTACTTGTGGTGTGAAAGAGCAACAGAAAGACAGAGTAACTTTCGCATTTATAATATTTGCAAATATTTACATTCGAAGTCGCAACTTACTCTATTCTATCTTTTTTGTAACTTTTTTGTTCCTTTCAAAGTATAGTGGCAGGCGACCGTGCTATTATTTTCAGTAACAAGCTTATATGTACTACAAATCTGATTTTAATAAAATTAGTCAAGTATATAGACCGGGGTAAACAAGTGCGTGGAGTGGTGATATGTGACAGAGGCCGTGATGGCATCAGATGGCATGAGGCATTAATTTTATATTTATGACTTTATATTCTACAGTTTATCATTCAATAGTATTTAACGGCCCTCCAGGTATATTATTATTGCCTAATATTTGTAATTATGTAATATGTATAATCATTTTATAATATTACAATTGAATTATTGAATTAATTTGAAATGTTGCCTTCATTTCGATTCGGTTTAGTAAACGCAGCTCGCCCAGCTGCTATAGTTTGGTGATCTGCATAAAGTGTTACAAATTAAGTCCTCGTATCTCTTTTAATCAGTTAAAAATATAACGAAATCTCATTGTGCTTAAAATAAGTAAACTGAGAATTACGGGGTGGATTAGTTTATTTTATTTTGTTTAAAGATTAGTGATGGATAAAGAATGACTTTTGCGAAACATTTAATCTGCATTTACACAAATTGACGAAGTATTTTAGCGATAAGAATTAACACTTATAATATTAATACTTTCTTGCGTGTTCACTGAACCGAAATGTAGAACAAAAGATGGAAAAATAAATAAATTGCGTTTTAAAACCGATAAATAAAATAGTTTTATTACATTTATAGAAGTTATGAAGGACCTTGATCTAGGATCTTTAGGACATTTTATTTGTGTCACCAATGAGTTGGTCATCTAACGTATTAAAATGAACTGTAACATTTGTTCCAAATATAGTAAACTATACAGCTTCGCATACATTTACTGTTGCTCCAACAATTTAACTCCACTTGAAAGGCAACATCTTGAAATAAATACTAAAAAAACAAAAACAAATTAAATTGGAACTGTGCCAACTCCACCGGCTATTGCTGTTCCAAAAAGTAATGTCAAATGGAAGTTCAGAGATAGAGTAGTACTAGGGCTATTTAATGTTCATTCACATGTCCGAATTTTTAGTTTTAATACTAATAATAATATTTAATTGCTTAAAGCACTTGTATTACGGACGCCAGACAACAGAGGAATCAAAAATATACACGGAATAAACACAAATATCATCATGTAAATATTTGCTCTGGGTGGGAATCGAACCCACGACCCTTGGCACACAAGATAGGGTTACTGCCAACTGCGCCACAAGTTGGAGGGTGAGAGTGGCAGTGAAATTACTGGGTAAATGTGATACTGTATCATAAGTTCACAAGGTTGGCGACACACTATTGATATCTTTGTGATGACACGTGTGTCTATAGCAACCGTATTAAAAAAATACGATTTAGGACACTTGTATCATGTGAGATATACCATTATGTAGTTAATAAACTTATTGTAAAATACTTGGATAATCGCGGAGAGGTAATTGGTCTCTCAATGTCATACACTTACGCGTGGAGAGAATCGCCCAGTCATGGTTGTTTTGAAATACTGATTACAATTTACATGTATTCCTGTTGCTTGATGATATTACAGTGCAATAACACCAAATATATATATATAAAGTTCTGAATGTATTTTAAACTTAGTGGAAGAATAGTTTTTAAGCAACTATTACTACATTCTTTTTAATACACACGACAAAATACTCGTATGTTCTAAAAAGTTATAATTAAAATTAAATTGGGTACTCTGGTGTTTATTTGACAGTTTACGAACAGCATTAAGGGTCTATTCTACAGTAAAGATTTCAAAGTAAATAAATGTCCAATTTTCTGTCTTAGCGTATAAGAACTTTGAACAAAATGTTTTTAACGTAAAGGCCATTTTTACAATTTGAAGGTCATTACAATCTCGGACGATCGTCACGTGCAAAGAAGAACACTAGCAATAAAACAAAATTCTTTTCCTTTCTGCATAATAATAAAACAATGTTTCTTAACGCGTTTATCTGTGCGATGAATCAAAAACTACCGAAAGCATTCCATACAATTTTCATTGTATGGAATTCTTTCGATGCATGTTTCCTTCCAACCTGAAAAAATATAATTGAGAGATTTATTAGAATAAATTAAATTTGCCGAGTCTAGCCGTGGGGTACCAGCGGAGTATAATATAATAGTATCTGTCTTAGTACTAGGTATCGAATTAGGATACAAAGGTACAGCGACCGACAGACAGCGGTATATCCATCTGAAACAGCGCAGCTTAAATACTGCAGGGTGGGGATTAGCTGCAGCATCCTCGTCGCGAAGTTGCGCTCTGCGATTGATTCTATGCCGGCCCAGCGCGGCAATTATGGAAAGGAATTCCCCGTACTACTTCAGAAGGCCTACATCTAGCAGTGGATGTCTTAAGGCTGATATGATGACGGTGATGATGCTTCAAGTCTATACAAATAATTGTAATACTTAATTGTAAGTTGCTGTGGAACACCGGTAGAGTAGAATAGTGTCTTCCTTTGTACCAGGTGACGGAAGAAGCGACCGAGGCACCGGCACCTACAGATGGCGATATTTTCATCCGAAACTGTGTAGCTAAAATGTATATGGCGGAGACGGCCAGCAGTATCCCCGTCGCCAAGCTACGTTCTGCGATTTCCACCATGCTTGCCCAGCACAACAATTATATGCAAAATTCACGCTTATATCCAGCATTGGACGTTCAATTACTAATATGATGATAATTTGTATATTTTTTACAAATATTGGATCTTAAACAATCAGATAACCCTGTCAATATTTTGACAGTATTTACTAGCATTATTCTTGGCCTACGATACATTATCTTAACACACAGAAAATACATAGGTATAAATAAAACAATTTTTCAACAAATAAAAACCGACTTCAATATTAGAGGCAAATACTTAAATAATTTTAGTCTATCTGCAACACGTTGAACGTGCCTATAAAATTTAAGGATTGACCTCGAGTTCCCCGGGATCCTATTATCAGAGCCATACTTGGCACCAACAGGACCATCTGAAGATTATACTCGAAGAAATAAAATAATAATCAGATAAACTGAGAAAATTTGCTTTTTTGAAGTTCAGTTAGAACGTTGGTTCTTACATATACAACAAAAAATATTATTTCGTTGACAGAGAAGGTAAGTACCTGTAATTAAACTAGTAGCTGCACGTTTATTTTGTTTGTAGTTTATATATACTCAGTAACAGATCAACCTACACTAATCTGCATATTTTACAATATATTAATTTTAAAAACTAGCCATTGAGTTCAGAATTGACTACATTTTTTACATCTGTGTAGGATGATCTGATGCTTCGTGTCCGAGTTGGCTCATTGGCGCCTCTAACTGCGCCTATTGTGCTTATAAACAAACAACCATTAATCTATATACATACAAAAGGAATCCAATTTCTCTTGGTCTCGCCATCACACGTGAACAGCTGGACCGAGTTCACTATTTTTTTGTTGTTATTGTCAGGTGGTTTTAATGAAAGAAAAGACAAAACATTGCGCGTAAAATTATAAAATTTAAAAATACTTGTTTAAGAATATCTAACAACCATATAATACTAGCTGCCAGTTATAAGTAGTCTGTTCCCGTGTCGTAATACCAACAAAACTATTTATATACGCGCAAGAAAAGAAAACTAAAAATATTGTGTATCATAAAGCATTAGAATAATAAGTACACTTTTTTTTCTTAATAAACCAATTCGAATTAAATAGTCAACGTTAAGACAGGACGTCTGTCGGTTCGGCTAGTGCTTAATAAGATTACATTTACACATTTTTCAAAAGTTAAGTCTTCGCACGTACTAATGGTTCAAGTCTTCTTAACAAATAATAAATTGGAAGCGTCTTCTGAAAAGAAAAAGAAGTTCGACGATTTCGTATACCACATATTCCCCTGATCAATCATATTTACTTCTATACCACCTTTTGGAAAATGTATGCTTTCTGAAATATTAACATTATATTCTTATAGATTTTTCCCGAAAAACATTTTTAATCATAATAACTAACGATTCATATTTTTAAAGTAATGAGGCTTACCAAATCACTATCAGCTACATAGACTTGTCATGCTCTGTGGTTTTTTAGCATATAAAAACCACAAGTTGTTTCCCTTCAAATATTAGGCGTAAACTCGATTTGGTAAGCGAATAGCATGAGCAGCATTATTGTTATATCTTCTAATGCTTTGTGTATAATAAACTTCAAGTCAAAATTATTATCACTAAAACTTGGATATATTACCGAGCTAAAGGCAATGGCTTCTTGTTCAGCCACCGAAACATCTAATTAATTACTGTTCTAGCTACTTGGAGCATTTATTTCGATTGCCGTATGCAAGGGACCGTGCATACTAAAAATAAGTCTACTTTTTGTTTAATTTGGGTGGAGATTGCCGCAGCCTCTTATGTATAACTAGCAAGTAGTGGAACTTACTTATTAACTTTACCTTTTACGCTCTTGCAAAAAAAAACCCTTAAGTTTAGGCCCGACGTTGATAGTCAGACAGCCTCTCCTTTTAGATATATAGATGACTTTACATGATAGTTCTTCTTTTATTAAATGACATCATATTGTCTTATGTAGTTGTGGTTAAAAGCAAAAATCATTTGTGTTTTGGTTTTCAATATGTTATACGTCCGGTGTTGATCCAGTATGAACTTACGATGTACAGTTTAGTACAATTTGGGAGGTGGGACAGTTTTTGTCCCAATTTAAGGCAGGACAACGTCTGTCGGGTCAGCTAACGTTACATATTCTATTTCTGATGTCTTGTTATTTTTGTGGCTGTCAAGTAATTTGTATGGCTTATCTTGTAAGCAAATAATGTATGATGACAAATACTACTCCCATAACTTTGTGTTAGGTAAGAAAATTAAAACATATCCAACAAATACTTATAAATGCTAATGATTCTTAACTATTGCAGACTTTTTCAATCTAAATTAATATATTAAAGAGGAAGGATTTGATTGTTTCGATTTAACATTAAAGCTACACGACTAAATTAAAAGTGTGTCATATTTTCTAAAATATTCGAGATTCCTGCCTAAAATTAAATAACGTAAGGTATGTATTTTTGTACGTTATAATATATTCTAATTTATCGAAATATTATTAAGTCTCCAAAGTCACTAAATTCGTAAGTTTTCGAGATACAAATACATCCACGTCACTTCCACGTCACCATTTCAAATTTAAATAATTTGATTGCGGTTAAGTTGACTTCGTGATAAAAGTTTGAATGAATCTTTTACTTTTTATCCATATTTTATACCGCGAACTCGTTAAGCGAATTACCCCCTTTTCTAGCAAAAATGAAAAATGTACTGTACATAATAGTATAATAAATGTAAATGTACATAATAGTATAATAAATAACTTAAAAATAGAACATTTTTTGTACACTGAAATTTGTAATAGAAAATATCTGGGCCAAACTTAGATATTAAGGAAAAACACATAACTCTCCAGGCGAGTCGCCGGCACTGATATGAAACTGGAGGAGAGCAAGGCATAATGGTGGTATTGGACGTGCAAATAGAACGGTTTTAATTTAAGCTATTTCCTGATTATGTTTATATTAGGGGAACAAATACAACATCTATCGCATCGCTCTTCTGTCGGTCGTGACTTGTTCGTACAAGAGGTCATGATACGTCTACCACTAGTAGACGATAAAACTAGCGACAAATAAACAAGCGCAGGAAGTGGGCAGGGCCTTTATTATAATATCTATAACTTAACATTGTAATCAGTTTAATCCCGATTATTCATATAGTACTGTGTCAGTTTATAATCTATTCCGAATCTTATATCTCGACTCTAGGTTTCTTATCAGTAATGAAATGTAAGGAAAAAAGAATAGACACATTTAAGTGAAATCACATTAAATTTGAGTAATAACTATTTATTTTCTATATAATTCTTTATTATATTGATTTTTAATTATACATTCTAGAAAAACTTGATATTCGACGGACCGCACTTGTCAGCGAAACTTCTGCTACGTTAACAAGTATCACGGCGGAGTGAGTTCTGTTGGTCAATGCTACGGTTTGCCTCGCCAGTCACGTAAACACTTTGATTTTTTCCTACTAATATTATAAATGCGTAAGTAACTGTCTGTCTGTCTGTTACGCTTAGACCTCTCAAGCGATTTTGATAAAATTTGGCACAGACAATCTTTAGACCTTCAGAAAAGGACATTTTTTAATTGTAAATTAGGGTTGTAAGGGATCGAGAGCTAGAAACTTAAAACTTATTTTTCAGGCCATTAATTTGATATAATTAAACATGACATTCACAGTTCATATAAGTTAAGGTGAAGAGGTATGGTACCCAAAAAAAACTAATCCACGCGGACGAAGTCGCGGGCACAGCTAGTATGTAATACACATAAGACAAGAGATTGAAATACCTGCTTTTGTACAAAATATTTCGCTTGTAAAATTTAATGGAAAGTGACACTTGCAACTTAACTTATAAAAAATTTAATATGCCTTTATTGTGTAAAATGCATAAGGAAAATAAATAAATAATATGGTTCTATAAAGGGTAATTGTAGTTTAGAGAGTTTATAAAAGAAAGTATTTTAAATTAGTTTATACCTTTTTGTTTGGTTTGTATATTTAAACTAATGCGTAAAATAGGACCCACCGACATAAATAATATAAGATATTTCTCCGCTATGACGTCGACGCCATAAAGATCAAAAACAAGTTTAGCGGAGATTCTTTGAATTAACGCATCATTTATCCTTATTAGATTAGGAAGGTACCTAATTAGTACCTACCTACATTTTCTAATGTAAAAAGGTAAGGCTAGGTAGTTGAGTTATGATTGAATCCCAGATCATACTTTCGGGATTACTAATGCTTAGTCCGTCATTTTCGCAATTTTTTCTTTATTTGTACTGAACTCCCACTAACTGACGGGACCACCTTTGTAGTCGTATTGTATGTATAGCCGTGGAGTACCGGCGGAGTAGAAGGCAGCTAAGGTACCAGAACTGACCGATCACCACGCCTGCTCAGCGCAGCAATTAAGGGCAAGAACCCTATTTTGGGGAGGTCTATGTCCAACAGTGGACTTTCTATGGCTAATATGATGATGATGATGATGTATGAATGCAATTGACCACGAATTAGCCAATGGATCTTAACGGTCATGGGCATAAAATTCACTACCATATTGGTGGTTATTTTATTTAAGTCTAAATTTGTAGCAGATAAGTACAGATGTAATGATGATTATGCTAGATAAAATACAAGGTTAAAATCGGTACCTATAGTTTAATGTTTAGATAACATTTATGCGTCTAAAGAACGAACGTTTCATATTTGGCAACCATTTTTGATGGTAGCGTGATTGTAGATTTTTTGTTGTTAACTATGTAATTACTATGTAGACGAACGACCGCTACATCCATTTCCTTTATTATTGCATGTTAAAAGTGAACAACTAACATTGACAAAAGTTGAAAGTAATTTTTATATGATTAAATATTGACTGCACCCATTGTTGAATTGATGTTGCTAATGTTATTCGGTTGAGAATCCAAGTTTGAAAAGCCTTGAACCATTATAGTATGGGCAAGGTTTGTCTGATTGTAATTTAACTCAGTATGGTTTATTTTAATATGTAGTAGATACAAATCTTACGGAAATAATTTTGTTGATTCCTATTTCGAAATGTTTCCTGTGCTTAGTTTTATTATGAATTAAAGTAAAATACAAAATTGTAATTATCTTTAAACATATATACATTATCGTGTACGCCAGTTTTAAAATACCTTCATATTTATGCATTTTGATAAAAAAAAACCTAAAACTTTCGGTTCACCGCTATTTTTAAAATTATAGCAAAATGTAGTAAAATATATCAACGTAGATTAACTTGTATACTAACTTTAATATGAATAAACTCACCTAATATTTGCAGAAAGCTGTCTTCTAACCTCATAGTTGAGGAGAGGAGGTAGTCAGTCCCCTCCAGCTCGCTGGGTGCTAGCACATCGCTCCTCATATTTGCACCTTAATATCACTAATTACAGTTCAATTTTTAACAGTAACGCCTCCCCAGAGACATTTTGTTTATCCTTATCCGGCACTACAACTTCACACGCGAAAGTTTATGCAACGGTACGTCGATTCAAAATTACGTCACAACATTATGCACTCCTAAAATGGTGATTGATTTCGTTTTTTTCGCGATTCCTGCATGCGTGCGGTGCGACGTCTTAAAGTTGTGTGGTGTTCGCCGTAAACACAGGAGCCGGTTATTAGGTGCTCACGTGTGGTATTATTTTGTATGATAACGCGGAGAGTGCGCGGGCACCGCTGGCCGGTCCGCCACGGCGTGTCACGACGCGCGCGCGCAAGCTTCTACTCGCCGATCGGTCCATCAGCTGATTCGTTCACTATAAATAATATGGAACTATTTGGATGCAGTTTAATGCCGTCCAAATACAAAAACCGTAGTAAACATTTGCGTAAACGCGGATGAGCAGCAATTACGTACACTTTTACGTCAGTATTAAACAAAAATAATAAATGCGGCGTATACAGTAACGCTATTAATACATACATACATTGTGCATTAGGACTCGTTAACGAGCAATTGTGCTAGTAGCTGCATGTTGACAGAAAACCTTGAGTAAATAGCGATGGTAAATACTTGTCTCTAGTCGGTACCCAAACTAAACACAGTGCTTCGCATCGTAAAAAGGTGGTATGGACAAGCACTGTAGTTGTAAATTAAACTTTATGTATAGCACCATAAGAATAGCCTTATTTATAACCTGCTTAGTTAGATTCAGACTTATTAGTATAAGACAAGTGTTTTTTTTGTGAGGAAAATGAATATACTTCATATTTATGCAGAATTATATAAGTATTATTGCTAAGCTAATTCTATATTATCTCTGGTTAAATATGGAGAGAAAAACAGTGTAAATAAGAAGTGGATTATAATTTCAAAAGGCGATTAGATAAAGGTATAACTCGCTGTTCTGTAGATAAGTGCTACTCATTACTCACCTGTCGTTTAGTTTATAGAATTAATGGAGTGAGTTGGACTCGCGTGTTGAGAATTCCGTACTATTATTTTAATTTATTTATTTATTGTTCCCTGGATTACTTGGTATCTTTACGTTTTAGTTGTATTTCCATTTGCACTGATGTTAATGTTAATAATGGAAATAATAAACGAATAATAATGAATAAATATTTGTATAATCATTTTATTAACATACATCATTCTGATTTGATAAGTCATATGTTCCAATGTGTTCGCTTGATTCAACTGTATGAGTATTTCCTATATAGTTATTTTAGAGTACATTACTAGTCAGTACAGAATCAGTAATTTATTTATTGACTAGCAGTGCGCCGCGGTTTCGGTTCTCATTCTCGTGAGAATAAAAGTAGCCTATGTTACTCATTATAACATCAGCTATCATGTTAGTTAAGTCGCTTTGCATCGGACCTGCCATTTTATACCATATTAGCCGGAACAAAAAGACATACGGACAACATTTTTATAATTTGATTTTCTTTGTATAGGTAAGTATCGTGTATATTTCCATTTCATTCCATTCATTATATTTCATGAAAGCTATTATTCTGGAATTACAGATAGACACTTAAGTTTTAATTATATGCAGGTATAGGTTTGAAATTTAAGCTTTATTTATTTACCCAACAGCTTGCAGATATAAGTATTTCCCGGCAGGGTTGTTCACAGCGTCAATAGCATTGGCACGATAAGCCTATATTTAATTCCCTTGCACAGTCCCCTGTACTATATCCTTTTATCGCATGCGTGCGATAATGTAATGATACCCCAAATCGCTGGCCCCCTATCTATTGGGCGACTGGATACGTATTTAGGCAATCTTACGAACGGAAGGTGACACGTTGGACAATCAGGAGTGAGATAATAAGCGCATGGACATTTCATTTAAAAACTAATGAAATTATTTATCTGCAGCTTTGTAGATTCGTTTAGTATAAGTAGATTTTATTGCGTTGTTGCCTCCGACATTTTTAATGGATAAACAAACGCACTTGCCTTCTTGTAATCCTTCTCTTTGTAAATGTAACTTTTTAGGTTTGTTAATCCATGTGCCGTGGGACACTTTTTAATTTATTTTCGAAACTCAAATACGACAGGGCGGGGATGAGCAGTAACGTTCCTGTTGCGAAGCTTTGATCTGCGATTGCTATCACATACGCTTTTTAATTATGAGTACAGTTTTCTTTTTCATAGCGATGTCTATGTCCAGCAATGAATGCGCTCACACTTATAGGTATAACGATGAAGTTTATTAATCTACTAATTAGCAAGATGTTATTTTAAGTAGTTAAAAGTATAATAGATTGAATGTAAAAGCGTCTGGCGTTGTTTCCATAAGGAAAAGTGCGCGAATAAAATGGCCAGATTACGTCATGTCGACACTTCTAAGCATCACTCAAAAAATTCTACTTTTTTGTACCATTATTTTTGATCGAAAATGCGGCCTACTGCATGGTAGACGTTTCACAGCCGTTGAATTGCAGCATGGACGTTTACAACACCGACGTATAAATCATGCGCCGCCGACGGCGAAAATATCTATACTACCTTTTTCAAGAACCTCATACAGTCTTCTGGAAATTCTTTGCAGGGAACTCATTCAACAGCATTAGCGTACGGGAGGATATATCTCTGAAACCGCTTCAAAAGTGTGGGTGACCTCTTTGGTAACTTCTTGCATGACCAATTTAGAAATTGATAAAAGCTTTTTCAGTTGCTAAGTAACAAATGTTGTTAACACATTCATCATCATTATCATCATCATGACTGCCATTGGAAGTACACTGATAGACATAGGCCTCTTTAAAAAAGAAGGGATTTTATCCATAATTGCCGCGCTGGGCAAGCGTTTTGACCACATCTTTACTCGTTTGACGACTGGTAAATCGCACTTGTGTAGCGGACGCCAGACAACTGAAGAATCACAAATATACTAGTTAAATACTTAACACCCAGACGCAGAACAAACACAAATATCATCATATAAAAATTTGCCCTGGGTGGGAATCGAACCCAAGACCCTTGGCGCTCAAGGTAGGCTTACTACCGATTGCGCCATCGGGCCCGTCATCTATTAAGTAATGGTTAAGTGATTTATCTGCACTATCTTAAGTATTAGTAGATTTAAGTATCATTTGTGAATGTGATAACTTGTGATAATAAAATTGTTGTTTTGCACCGGGCGCAAACATTAAACAGCTGCATTATATTTTTGCATCTGTCGTGCTTACTGTCCGTGCTCACACTTTTTTTTATAATACATAGTCATTTCATGATATATGGTCAGTTATAACATAATGCGGTTTATAGAAATATATGGAGGATCATTATCAGTTATTATAACTTTTTAGTCGAAATTCCAGCAAGCCTACTAAAGTTTCAAAAATACCTCAAAAAGATATAGGACGGGAGATGCCACCACAAAAATAAGACCGTAACAAGGTCTGAAGTCGCCACCACGCGGGTCTTAGCCACGTTGAAGAGACCAAAATTTATACACAGGACCAAATTGACCTACTGTCACGTAAACGGTTGGTTTTACGGAATTGCATGCGACGAGGGATTGCAACCGCTACCCACTGTGACGAAGGGCAATCACCAACAAGCCGAATATAAAAGTTTTAATATGAAAGAAAGATGGATGCTGTATAAACCGGAAGAAGATCTACTCATCAAGAAACGCGTATAACGTGCTTCGTCACCGTTACAATTATATTCCAATGAATCTTGATTCGAACTATGGCAGGTATTAGCTGGCCAATCTAGTGGCGGCGTATTATGAAATGTCTAGTCTCTAGCCAATTATATGATTGTGCCATGACTTATTCAATTTGCAACTCAGTGATAACAGCTATTTATCTATCTAATTTATTGATGTCCTCGATAATGTAATGTACAAGGCGCGCTGTAGACTTTTCTTGGGTCTGGCTGTTTGTTGAGAACATCTCAGAATTGTTCGTCTTATAACAATGGAACATGTCATAAATAATTGAATAATCTCTGATGTGATACACTGACTTGACTCCGAGACGATAGAGGATGTCCGTCCTGGATAGGTGGGAACACCATCGGTAGCAACTAATTTTATATTTGGAATATAAAATTAGTTGCTCCCGATGCTGCGTGTATAACACAACATTTAGAATTTCTTTCCTCATCTACAATTCTAATTTTTTACAATTCAAAATATGTTTATTACATTAGTAGTAGGACAATAGACCTCCACAGACCCAAGATATTATTAAGCAATTTGAGTTTCTTTGCCCATAATTGCCATATTGAGCAAGCATGGCGATTGCTACTCAGTTGCCACGGTAATGAGGAGCACCCCACCCTAGGTCTGCTGCATTCGAGCTACTCTTTATCGAATGTATAAACTGTCATGTAACAGTTACGATGTCTCAGTCGCCTTTTACGATATCTGGTACAAATAGAAATACTATTCTACTATGCCAGTAGCCCACTGCTAAACATATTACAAATTTATTCTCAACTAAAAACAGGCACACAAGTCATATTTTTCTTGTACACAAAGCTTACTACACATCATCATAAACGTTCACTGGACACGACCAAGCGGTTTTCATTAGCACCGGTTATTTGTGGCCTGCATTCAGCGCGATGCGTTCGTTCTAGACAGATGGTCTGTCAATCAGCTATCAGTCCTGCGTGCTAATTGCCCTGTCCATTCCCACTCGCTAAGGCTGGGCTAAGTCAGCATTGGCGTATTAGAACCTGCCCCCCCGCGGGCGTTACTATCCAGGCCGCGCCCACCCACCCCAGGATGGTCTAGTGCCCAGCCCAGGATGTTGGCCTACTGACTCGAAATGTTGTACCTACGTTGATATTGTGTAAGTGAGTGCATCATAGCATTTACCATGGCCTATCAGGGCCTAATAAGACCCTTTAATTTTAATCTAGATACGCCAATATACGTCGGTAACTCTGTTTCTTCTACGAATGTCTTTCCTGATGTCATTCCTGATTTGTTCAAACACTGTAGTTGGTGTCTAACTCTGCTACTATAACTTGGCTAATAGGGCCCATAGCGAGGGACCATAATATAGGTAAATGATTTTTATAATATTATTTCCTCAAAGCAAACAAAACTTTAAGTGTACCAAACGGCGTATTCCATTTAATTTCCGGCTGTGCTTACCGTATTTTTTAAAATGTAAAATTACAATAGATAATGTAATGGTTGGCATCCACTGCCGTTTCACTAAGGAAATTTTATTTAAATTGACTTAAAATTATGTATGCGAATACATTAATGCAAAGTAAATATACTGAAGTGCACGGTGTGTAAAGCCGATGCATAGACTTATGGGTTTTTGGACTAAATTACTTCATTGTAGAATGAATTGATATGCTTTATTTAGAATCTTTACGTAACCCATATTGGTTGTTGTAATTCTAAATAACTTATTCATAAATTATACTCATTTTTCTGGAATAAAGTTTACAGTTCTTGTGATGTTTGTTTTTCTTTAGGTCTGCAATATATCTAGTGAAAATGCTGACAATTTGTTTTAAATAAAAAATATACGAGTTGCTATCAAAGTATTATTTAATTTTACACCAAAAGCATTACAAAATGTATAAATTGTAAACATATCTCAAAAGGCACAATTTGTGATTAATACTAAACTAAGGCACTACATCGAATCAAGACTGACATCACAGCAATATACAAGTTGAGATTCCGCATAAGAGTATATAAAAATAATACGAAATGTCACCACAAATACATAAGTACTAATATAATGGCATATTTTGTACAAGCAACATTTGGCACTTGGAGGTTCGTTTATACAATGTGAATCGTTGCATAATCTCATCAACTTAATTTCTATACAAATAATGTAACAGACACGCTTAAGAAATAATTTTAGACTTAGTTATAGGACGGAGAGCATATAGTTAATTTTGAAACTTATCTCATTAAGAAAAATAATTGAATGACATAAATATACATCAGTAGTAAGTAGAAATACACACATGAAATGAAAAGTTACATAATGAGTACACAAAGCAATTGGTCAAGCTACACAAAACTGGCAACATTTCGCAATCAATATTAATCTTTAACAGCAAGCAATTAAGTTTGAAATTGACTGTAAAATTTTGCTATGCTTTGTGTACCAGTACATACTTATTATAGATCAGAAAGTTGCGTAGATCAGAACTCGGGTCTTCCGTCAGAAAGTATTTATTTTTTAATTTCGACGCAATTTTAACGCAAATGTAAGAAACGTTGACTCTTTATATTAAAGTAGCAACACAGAACTAAAGGTATTAGATAAATTTTTAGTACATGCATTTCCTTCAGTTGATAAATAATCTATATAAGGAAAATCAAGCTTACATTTTTTACAAATGCTTCATTATTAATAATGAACTAGTCAATGTACCTTATAAGAAAATAAGATTAAAGGGAAAACATTTCTAAAAGTATGAAGTCACCTGTGACTTTTTTTAAGGATCCAGCCTAGTCTATTTTAAATGGACTGAGAGGACTAGAGTCCCCCAAAAAGTAGAAATTCAATTTATAGATATTAACATGGTCTACTGAAATAATTGTTGGTTACAATGTCTACAACACTGTTACATAACAGAATTAACATTGGAACTAAATAAAATATTGGCTTGACGCCAGCACACGTTATCGAAGAAAACATCAAATCGATCTATGCGTGTAAATGAGCATACTTGCCCAGCAATAATTATCTAACATTGTTATCTTTCCAAAGAGATCAAGACCCGTGTTCCAAACTAAGTTTACAAGTACTCTTACAAATATCTCAAATATAAAATTCATATAAATATTTAAAAATCCGTAGTTACAACGAATTCATTAAATAAATTAATATTTATTATTAATAGATTTTATCAATCATAGAACCAGTATCATTTCATGTAACATTTTATTAAATATTATTCTCTACTAAGACAAGAACAAACAACATATAAGAAAACAAATACCCTTGAGAATAAATATTCATTATTCAGTATCAGCTGCTCAATACATACTGTACTGACATATAAATAAAGCACAGTCCAGATTAATGTTTAGATAAAAACTTACTAATACCTCAGTTCCCCGATTATTTCGCTGATATCTTTATTATTAACAAAATCAATCGTCCACAAAGCTAGAAAGCGGTTAAGTGACAGAACTAAGATTTGATATACTGCCGAATAATTTGGATTTTTTTAAATCAATAACCTAATATTTATTTATTTACCTAGAAAGATAGATATTTCTTTTTTATATAAAAAAGTGACCCCACCGGTTCCAGAATGAGGATAAAAAAATGGTTATTGTGCGTTATCCTTAAGGACCTAAGGGCATATACCGCTACGGACTTTTTTGTAGATCTTTTTATAGTGTACATTATTTTGATTATCTCGTCGGGTTCAGCCAACGTTTGCAATGATGTTTATTTTACATCACATTAGAAACTTCTAAAATTATCAGTGTATCTCTTATTGAATATCGTGTTTTATATATATAAACAATCCTCTTAAATCACTGTATCTATAAAAGAACCGCATCAAAATCTGTTGCGTAGTTTTAAAGATCTAAGCCTACATAGGGACAGACAGACAGCGGAAAGCGACTTTGTTTTATACTATGTGATATGATGGGGATACCCATGTGGAAAATGACCTAACGGCGCTTCGTCTTTTATCTTTGAGGACATATAAAGTATAAACATAAAATTGACCGTATTTATTTAACTATTAGATTGCGTCACAAATAGGCAATAATTGACTGACTCCATTTTATTCTAATTGACCTTTATATGTAATGCACAACAATTATTAAATAAAATATATAGTATTTAATGCTTTTCTTTATATGTTACACGCTTTTTTTTAAATATAATCGAAATCGTGTTTTGTAATGGGTGTACCCTAAAGTATAATTAATTTTTAAATCAGATTTGAATGACAATTAAAGTCATGTGGTTTAATTGATTGTGCTTACAAAGATTTTATCTTCTTATATATTTTATGTGAAGAGAGAGAAATTGCTAGAAACTGCGATATGAGCAATTAATTAACGAGCCGTCCTCAGGGCCAATATGCACACATTTCGCCGCTCACCGAAGAGAAGAGAGAGTAACAATATATATATATATATATATATATATGTATTATATAGTTACAGCTAAATGGCAACAGATAGCGTTGATGTCAATTTTATTTTCAATGTCAAAATGACTTTCATAATCTTTATAGTTATGATAATTGTGTTTATTTGTGAAAAATGCAAATAGATTTGAATTATTTTACTACATTATCACCTGTCTAAGTTTTGAGACTTTTTTATTCCTAACTAAATATAGGAATTCAATACAATAATAAAATAGTATTACGATGTAAATTATAATAATCATAAATTAAACAGTATTCGAGACTACGCGACCTTTAAATGTTTGTTAATTTTTATAACACATACACGAGGCCACTATCTAAGACTTAATGTTACCTAATGGAAGAATTAGTTTAATATAAGGTACATTTTACAATTTGAAGTTATATCATAGTTAGCCACTTTATAATATTAATGGTATCCAACAAACATATTGTAAATAATTAAGTAGGAAATTAAATCGACGAGTATTTACTACATATGTCGTCAGTATAAGTTAGGAGCACAAGGAATTTTTTTTCGGACGAATCTTTTGCTTGAGGAAGGGCCAAGGTTGTTCATATATGAGCGACCCGCGGCGGCGACCGCGCGTTTTCCTATGGACTCTCCCGCAAAGCTCGAGGGATATGAGCGAGAAACACAAGGAGAGATTGTGTCCAAAAAATCCGTATCTGAGCTGAATTTAAACTACTTGCGGATAGTGCAATCGACTACAAAAACCAGAGGAGGCCCCTTGACACAATGGGCATCGTCATATCCATATTAAGTAACTAACAGTACAAAAACATGGACTGACTTCTCAAGAATCCAAAGTACCCTGATAGTTTAAATTAAAAAGTGACAAATCTAGGATACCTATGTTGGCCGTTGGTAAGGCACTAGAGCGTCTGCACGTCGTCGTCTTCGCCGTAGTCAAAGTCGTCGTATGAGAGGTCCTCGTCTAGCGCATTGTCCGTCGCCTTGCTGCCGGGGCACGCCAAACATCTGGTTGGGACGAATGATGAGTTTCATTAAAATGTATATTTTATTAGAAAAACCTATTTTCTAGGTCTAAGTAGGAATTAGTTTGCGTAAAATACTATTCTCATGGCGACCGCTCCATAGGAGCTGTCTACTCTGGCAGAAGTAGAAGGGATTAGATAAGGATAGAAAGGATAGTAAGAAGGATAGTAAGAAGCGAATTTTTGGTGGGGCTTAGGTAGTGAAAGTCCGTCCCTATCCCGACCATGTCCCTTAAAAGGCATGGGCCGCCGCATCTAGTAAGATCGCAGTATATCAAACGTTGCGGTCTAATCCCATGTTGGACTACTCTGGTATTGAACCAGCACCACCTTAGTAGGCGAGATTATTGAGCGATTTTGTGCACTTTTGGATGACCACTCTCGGCTCATGGGAATAGAATGGGACCTATGGTGATCAGTCATAGGCCCTTGCTAGCTAATGGTCGAATACCGATTAATCGCCATTCTCTATATCGAATATTACAATAATAAAATTAAAGAAATCAGTTTCATATTGTACTGAATTAAATAAAAATACTTGCAACTCTTTGCTTGTAATGTTTTATATTATTATAAGTCTCAATATTTTTTATTTGAGTTTGTATATATATACACACATACATATACACATACATATACACATACATATATATATACATATAAACATAAATATAAAATAATATTTGTACTTGTTTTCAAATGTTACTGCTTTTTACTTAAATAATGAACAAAAAATCTACAGTAAGACATTTATCATGAATCATTCAGAAGACAAAGATTTAAAACAAACTTATTTATCACTTCCCACTGACACCATATTATTATAATCGCTAGTAAATAATAAATTCCTATCTGAATCCCCGTGAACAAATTAATATGACCGCCTGCCGGTAGCCGGTAACATAATACTGCTATGTACCTATGCCTGATGTTATGCTAATACGCCGCGAGAGGTCGGCCTTGCACGCAGGTGTCTGCACCGCTTTAACATTTAACTAAGTCTGATGTTTACCCGCCATATTGATTATGTCATGTCCTAACATTTACGCGTCTAACCTACTCCTAATCTACTCTTTAGTGGATTATTAAACCTTAAGGGATGAATTTTGAATAGATATTTTACACGTATTTTATGACTTTCAATGACGTACTTTTATACTGAATTTCATACGTTTCAGACTAACTTTGCACTCCCGTTTTACTCCTTGTATTTTTTTTGGTGAATTATAAAAATCTTTTCAATAAAATCTTTCTTAGAAATTTCAAGATTCTAAGAACCTGCGTCGATATGTCAATCTGTCAGTTTGTAATTTTATAGATAAAAGCTACTTTAGACGCTTAATATTATTTGTTTACTAGCGGATAGCTCTGAAGAGAACCATAGTTGAATGTTGTTTGATATGAACTGCACGCAGTTAGATAAAGTTACTCAGAATTCAGATATGACTAATAAATAAAGGGCAAGTGTTGATTACAAACATAAAATCGGATGCAGAATTAAATATTAACACTTTACTGATACGTTTATTGTATTAGCATAGAGTATTACCGGTGGAGTAGAATAGTACCTCCCTCTGTACCAGGTGCCATATAAGGCGACTAAGAACCAGAACTGACAGATGTCGGTATATCCGTTTAAAACAGCACACCTTAAATGTTACAGGGTGGGGATGGGCAGCGGCATGTTTGTCGCGAGTGTGCGCTCGCGAAGTATCTTGGGGAGGTCTATGTCCAACAGTGTACTTTCTATAGCTGATATGATGATGATAGTGATACGTATGTATATATTTTTCTTATTGAAGTTATCATATCAATCTGCGTACGGCCTAGTTAAGGTCCCAATCAAGTATCGGAAATCCTCTTTTATCATTAAGCAGATATTTTAATAAAGCTTTTGAAAAGGTTCTCCAAAAATATGGTTTCCATATTGATATACTAAAATCCGTACCCAACTAAACTATCGAGTTTACTCTTTTAACGGCTTTTAAACGCGGTTTATCTCATTATTCACTTTTTTATTCGACGTTGTACACGACAGTGACCACGTAAATATAAAATAAAATCTAGTATCGAGTAGAGATAGACTAAAGTATTATAGTAAAAACATACAATATTTAATGAAATGCTAATCTATATAAAGAAATGTATCTCTTTCTTACATTTTGAGCCAACTAAGAGGGGTGCCCTATTGTCTGCCTGATTTCCTTTATTTAAGAGATTGCTAATAAACTTAGGATGCATAGGACCCTTAGGACAGCTAACACATACAACATAATTGCAGTGCGCGAAGAACTTAAAATTGCTTGTCCAATATAGCACAGACGGTAGGATCCTATAATGTGCGCCAAGAGTCGTGAGTCCGATTCCCACCCTTACATTTAAATAACATTTAAACAATAAATATTTCTGTTTGTTCTACGAGTGTTAAATATGTATTTAAATGTTATATTTGACATCAGACACGCATATTACAGAGATCTCACTTCTGTTGTCTGATGTCCGTAACACATCTGCTGCAGGCAACTTAACTCTGTTGTGTTTTTGAAATATTATTGCATGCATTTAAAAAAATCCTTTGCATAGGGAAAGTCTCTTTATGGTTTTTGGATTCGGTAGAGTGCTTACCCGGTAGTAAGCCTATCGTTGAAGTATGCCAATGTTTTAATTACCGCATTAATAGGGTTTGTAAAAAAAAGGCTAGGATATTCCAAAGTATATCATAGACTTGTTTTTACCATTATTCATCATATCAGCCATTAGAAATCCTTTGCAGGTCATCAGCCTCATAAGCCAAGAAAAGGAAGACATTTCGCCCTTGATTGCAGCGCACCTTTCGCAATGGGGATGTCTCTATCCATCCCTGTAGAAAAATGTAGTAAAATAATCCCTGTAAATGCAGAGGATTTAAGCTACATTAATTCGGATGGATATACCGCCATCTGTCTGTTTTAATACCTCTTACGACTCCTAATACAGAGGAAGGTATTATTCTACTCTATTCTACTATTTACCATTAAAAGGGTAAACACCCTTTTAATTGGTCAACTATCTTAATTTATCAGATTTGCAATTAATGATAAATTATGTAAAATCAACAGCTCAGTCACGGGCAAAAGCTCTCAGATTTCAAACGAATCGTGATATTAGATATTAAGCTGATATAACAAATATATACCTGCTTTCGTTGATTCCGTAATATATGCATTTCTCCCCAACGCATTCGCAACACCCATCGTGGAACCACCTGGAACGTAGCAACAAAGGTAAATTAAGTACCCGCAAAACTCAAACCAATTATCATAATCATAACAATAGCGGTAGGACGTCCACTGATGGACATAGGCATCCACAAGTGAATTGCAATAGGAAAACATTGCAGGTGGAGTTTGATCCCAGATTTTTAGGATTATCTACAAACGGGATAAAGAAAGAGGAAAGAGTCACATCTCGCCTGATATGCTCTAGGACATGTAAGTAGGATTGTTCGCTGAGTTCATAATTTTAGAGCCACTGTTCTGTATTTAAGAATATTTACCGTAAACTGTTCGCGCACATAGAGCGGCACTTTTCGTAAGACACGCACTGCGACATGCACGCGATGGTGCAGTCCATTGTGATAGTAGCTGCTACTGCGTTATATATAGTTAAGAATATCTACAGTAAATTACTCGCACCCATAGACCGGCAAGATACTTGGCACTTCCCGCAAAACACGCACTGCGATATGTACGTGATAGAGCAGTCCATTGTGATAGTAGCTGCTACTGCGTTATATATAGTTAAGAATATCTACAGTAAATTACTAACACCCATAGACCGGCAAGATGCTTGGCACTTCCCGCATTGCGACTTGGTCGCAACTCAACATTCCATTGTGACAGCAGCTGCTTCATTGTTACAGGCAAGAATATTTACCGTAAACTGCTCGCGCCCATAGAGCGGCAGGATGCTTGGCATTTTTCGCACGACATGCACTGCGACATGTACGCAACGGTGCAGTTCATAGTGACGATCGAAGGGTTAACCGGCTCCGGGTCTTGGTCTACACTCTCTGTAACAATAATCAGCACAAATGTTAATAATAGAGCGTTAAACGTTAAAATTTCAATCTTCGTCGCAGTAATTCTTTTTTGTGTAAATAAAAAATTGCAAGCATTTTTTATATAAATATATAACTATATTTTTAAAAATATATTTATATTTGCGTCAAAGAGAAAAGGCTAATGCCAGAAAAAGAAAATTCTTGGATAAGATGACTGATGAACAGAGAGAAATAAAATAAATAAAACATTGGTAGAAGGCGTCGCAAAAATTCAGGAAGAAGAAAAAGGCTTTAGTAAATATAATACGTGATACACCACTACAATCTGATAACGAGACGGTCGCAGTTTCTTCTGTGAGAACTTGTCTAAGTGGGAAGAAAAAGCGTCCGTAAAGATAGAGTAAAAGTTAACCGAAAAATAAAGAATCAGGGAGGGACTATTGTCCAAATGAAACGAAAAATTTAGTCATTAAAGAAAAAACTTAGAAGAGATGTAAAAGAAGTCACAACTACACCTAGTCCTAACAAAACAGTTGATGCTTTAATTGAAAACATTCCCGTACCCCCTGAAGTACGTAAATGCGGTAGCACTAATTTGAAACCGAGATCTTTTGTTACAGTAAGTGAAAATTTAGATTACCAAGCTCATGCCATATGGGCTCATATGAAACCGATATTATCTACGATTTTGGAAAACATGGATGTTGACACACTTCATATCTATTCAGATGGTCCCACATCTCAATACCGCAAACGTACAAATATAGCTTTTTGGATACAAACATTGATAAACGATTTCAATCAAGTAACAAAATCTACTTGGACTTTTAGTGAGCCTGGCCATGGCAAAGGGCCAATGGATGGAGTTGGAGGATATCTAAGAAGCTCGTACGCATGGGAAATGATGTTAAAACAGCCACAGATTTTGTTGCTTTGTTCAAATACTCTGCTATTAACGTAAAAGTTATCTCCGAAGAAGATGTGGCCAATGAAAAAAATAACATACCAAGTTCTTTGGATGCTATAAATTTCTTGGCAGAAAGGGTCAAGTTTTAATAAAAGTCTACCGATATGACCGTTTTCACAAAGAACTGAAACTGTCCACTCTTTCTAACATTTTAAAATAAGTTAAATTGAACATGAGAATGTTTTAAAGCCTGTGATTGAATCCCCTGTTCCTGATGAGCCAATGGATATTGACGATTTAAAAGGCTATTTGAATTTAAAGAAAAGACAGAGTATTTACAAAACTGTTTATAACTCATCTTCATCAGATGACGAAGATCTCTATCGACAGCAATGTTAAAGTAGTAGTAGTAGTACGTCATATGGCGAAGAAATAACACTTTTAATGAAATTGTCGTTCATAATTTAAATAATCCCTACTCCATTGCCCTAGGTGTATCAATATCATCATTTAGTGAACACTTATAATTCCGGGAATGGTTGGTTATTTCCGGGAACGTTACTGAAATTACGTTAAATACATACAATTTAAATTCTTTTTTACGAAAAATACCTTTGTCTCAAAATACGTGAATTATGTGTTTATAAAGTTAACTTAATCATAAAAGGTATTTAGTTCTTTATATTTCTTAAACTATATGCATGGAAATAGCAACAAATATTAGTTTTTAGACAAAATTATGCCTTGGAAGATTTTGTAGCCATTATTTTTATTACATTTTGTAATTTATTGATATTTAATATACGTTTCTTGTTTACTAAAGCATTAATAACCGCTCTTTTTTATTTTACGACATTTTATCAGGTTTTAAAACACGTTCCCGAAATGATCGTTTTCAGCAAAATTTCCCTCTTAAAGCAAAATTATAAAAAAAGAAACGGTTACTGTGCTCTGCCACTACCAAAGTATTTTTATATACGAAGTTAGCATAATATTAAACTAATTATCATCATTATATCACAATAATTTTCGCCATAAAACCGATCTTGTAATTTGTAACCTTGGTGATTTTGAGCCAAAAACATTCATTGTTTGTTTTCAAGATAATAATATTTGTGACTTATTCAGTTAAAAAAATAACAGCTTGCCTATTTTTAGGTAGTTACTAATTTAAAATACCGGACAAAGAACTGGGCTTACACAATAAGCAGTAGCAATTTTTTGGCACTAATATTGAATGAAAATGAACGTCATATATATTGTATCCAAGGTATAAGAACATCTAAGTATAAGAAACAAAATAATTATTATTTACCTCCGTAAAGTAATTTAAAAAGTTTGTATATATCTCATACAAATTGTTTTAACCTATTTGAGTTTAATACAGACAGATAAAGACCACAAAATACCTTAAACATACCAAGTTTCGATTGTTTATGTATATATATCCCTACTAATATTATAAATGCGAAAGTAACTCTGTCTGTCTGTCTGTCTGTTACGCTTTCCCGGTTAAACCTCTCAACCGATTTTGATGAAATCTGGCATAGACAATCTTTAGACCTTAAGAAAGGACATAGGCTATTTTTGAACTCGAAATAAGGGTTGTAAGGGGTTGCAAGGGGGGATGAAAAGTTGTTTGCATGGATCGCTATTTTTAGAGCTAGAAACTTAAAACTTATTTTTCAGGCCATTGATTCGATATAAATAAACGTGACATTCAACGTTTATATAATTTGAAGTAAATAAGTATGGTACCCAAAAAACTATTCCACGCGGACGAAGTCGCGGGCACAGCTAGTATATATATATATAATCGAATATAGTATGTGCTGTTCCAAGCCATTCTAGTCACACCTTGGATTCCAGCATACAAGCAGATATTACTCTACGATTCTAAAATAGTATGCCATAAACAATCGTTATATGAAATACGATACAGCCATGACGAACGCAAACGGCACAATATTTATATTAAGTTTGGATATCTGACACGCACCGACAAACATAAATCAAATTATATATCTATTGAATATATATTACATTCAAGTCATTCAGATAATAAGTCTTGGTAATACGACATAAAATTCATAAAGTAATTGATATCTTCATAAAGCAGCAATAAAATATAAAGATACAGCTGCAGATTGTAAACTGATGTAATTTTTTGTGCTTTAAATATAATTTATTACATTATAACAATATAAAAAGTAACAAATCTATACTAATATTATAAAGCGGAAGAGTTTGTTTGTTTGTTTAAACGCGCTAATCTCAGGATCTACTGGTCCGATTTGAATCATTCTTTTTTTGTTGAATAGTCCATTTATAAAGGAAGGCTTTAGGCTATATAACATTACGTTGAGACCAATAAGAGCGAAGCGTCATTGAGAAATGTTGCAAAAACGGGGAAAAAGCTACTATACCCCCCAAAGTCACTATTCTACGCGGACGAAGTCGCGGGCACTGTTAGTATTAGATAATTGCATGAGATAGACCTCATACAAAAGGTCGCCTGCATTGATAACTTCTAGTCTCATCTATTTCTACCGGCAAATAGCAGTGTTCGCATTGTCGTGTTTAGGTTAAGGGCGTGAGAGACAGTGAAATTACTGGGCAGTGTGACATGGTATTTCCATGTCGCAACACGCTAGTGACATCCTTGTGATATCACGTGCCGTGACGCTTACTATCACGCAGACTGTATACTTGTTTGTCGATCTGGTCAAATAAAAAAATATATAATAATAATCGCCTGTGACTTTATGCGCGTGGACTTTACTTTGAATCGTCGCATACCGCGGCCATTTCTCCGGGATCAAAATTATAGTCAAAATATTAAAAAAAACAGACAGATGGAATCCAAATCCGCTAATCTGTGTCCCGAAAAGGTCATAAAGGTGCTAAACAAAAAGTTTCTAGGACACAATTGTATCCACGATTTTAAAAATGTTAGTTATGTAACTTTAGAAAAAATATTTAGCATAGAGATATAAAAACAGTTTTATTTTTCTAGTGACAAACACGCACACATTTCTCTTTTTCGCCTTTGATTAATACTGACGAAACCTAACAATATCATCTCTGGATTTAGTTGACAAATATATACGGGTTCGAAGACGCGGTTTGTATACACAAGTTTAATCTTTCTTTAATCAAACTACTTTATAGATGATTGAACTTATGTAAGTACATACGGGTCAGTCAAGAAGCAGTTTTAAGAAAATCAAGCCATTGGAGCGGCACGGAGGGTGCCGGTTAGCTGTAGAATATGCATTCAGCGTAATAAGATTTTTACGCAAATCTTCAAAAATTGGTTTTTACGTAAAACGAGGATTGTTGGTAAATTTTTGATTATGAGTTTCCGAAGTTACAGTTTTGTGCACATTTATATGCAAAATATCAACAATCTATATTAATCGAGTAATTAAAATTATATATCACCCATTCTTGTGATGAAGATTAAGAATATTGAATAAACATTGTACAAGCTCTCATAGGAAGATAAATTTAGTAATTGAAACCTTTATTAATTATGCTAGTCATAATATTAAAGTATGTAGTTGTTTTATTGGAAGTTGCCACAAAGTATAACACTGTCCCTGAGAGGGCAGGTACACATTCCGAGGTAATGACTCACTGACTCAGCGGGGTCGTAATGGTTTTTTTGTAACAGCCGTGTGAGGTCTCAATTTCTGTGTAGCGTATCGGGCAAAACTTACTGTAACATCTTTCGTCGAGTCCATTATATGATCAAAACCAAATTTAAAAGAAATCGACACAGAGGCAGTAAATACAGGCGATTGCGGCTATTCATGGGAGGTACTTAGAAACATTTTTCAACAATATTCAGTCAGTACCTCACTGAGCCAAATAAAATAAACAAAAACGAATCGATGAAGCTAATAACTATGAGATAAAAATAAAAGAAAATAATATTTTTTAAATGGCAAGAAATACAGAAATGTTGATAAATGCAATGATATGTCGTAAAAGATTCCGCTAATTTACATTTTCCTAGGATTCCAATTATTTTGCAACGCAAAATAATTACTCAGATGTGAAACGCAGTTATGTAATTTGCTATTCGATAATGAACCTAAGCCAGATTGTATTTAAATTTATTATTTTAACTTTTTACTGGGAGGCATCCGGAGTTAAGACCGTGGCCCGAAGATTAACTTCTGGCCACAATTAATTTATAAAACAGTCCACGTTCTGTCTTAGCTGCATCACAACACTAGTTTATTTACTGACACTTGAATTGGTTAGGCGCAATTTTTTCACATAACGTTGTTAAATCCCGTTGATTCGTTTCGCACCGTTGGCACTGGAAAAGATGTGTGATTAGACCAGCATTTAAAAAAAACGCTTTTCGGGGATAACTCGACCGTGCGTGCAGCATGCTGAGGAATGGTCGGATGCCAGAAATAAATGCTCCGTAAAGTTAATGAAGGCAGAATTACTCGTCCAGTTTAATCTACAGCTATCCTGTAAAGAGTTCTTAATTTTTATTAAAGAGAAAAGGAAACTTTAAAAGAAGTTAAATTGTCACAGAGATATAATTAAATAAGTAATTCTTATAAGTAATAATATTAATAAGATTTACTCATTTAATTATAATTTTTATTCTCTTATTGTAAGTTGCAATTTGTAACACTCACTCCTCAGTCGATTGTTTGAAACGCCATATTTTTCTAATGAATAGTAAATGAATCGAATTCGGGAACCCATGCGTGGTAGTCCGACATGATAACCGTACGACCATGGAGGCAGTCATATATAAGATTCAACAATTTAACGATAACGTAAATCTGATTGAAAATATCATATTTTTTAAAAATACATTTTCTATGGCTATTCTTGCTTTCTATTGTCATGTAAACGTAACTTGGACTAAAATAAAAAGATAAACATTTAAAAACTTCTGATTATATATTATATATAACCGATTATATTATATATAACCTATACGCTTTTTTTACAATGTCCCGCTTTCAACGAAATAATCCCGCTTTTTTCACTCAAATAGTTCCAAAATCCAGACTGGGCAAAAAAAATTTGGCAACGCTGATTATGAGAGACAATGACATAAATTGATCTGCTTCAGAGTCAAGTTGAGTTACGTGAGGTAGACCTTGTGCATTGGTACCACACACTTGGTGCTGTATCCCGGTTTGAAGGGAGTGAGAGGCAGTGAAATTTCTAGGCAATGACAAATATTTTTAAGCTACAAAGCAGGCAAAAAAATTTTTTTCAGAAATTAGGACGAACGAACCTACCTTTATCTATCACATCCAGCATAAACCTGATTTTGTCGAACTTGCGACTTTTCTGTCTAACAGTACGCTTTGTATGGGTAGATCGACAAGATTGTAATGTGCGGATACGACGGTCAGTACCGGATACGCACTAAATAGAGCCCAGACCCTAAGCAAGACATAATAAATTCTGCTAGGAATGTCACATTAGGTGAAGGGCTATAGAATAGTATACAAGGGTATCAATAATTTGCAAAGTTAAAGTAAATGGGCACTTTTACTCTTAAAAAATATGCTTAGAAAGTGTCTATGGCTACTATCAGGTTACGAGCAGTGCTGCCAGGGCATCAAGTATTTACGATTGTTATTCAAACATAGTATAATTTTTTATTCAGTGAAAACTCAAAAATATATATTTTTTTATAAAACATCTATAACGTCTTTTGTATTTGGATTTGCCATGATAATCCTGCACAATTATTTCACACTACACTACTTACTTATTACAGATATACTCTGCTAGCCATCTTGAGTGATTTAATATAAAACTGAGACTACCTTTATAAATATTATTTAGAAATATTTCCTTATGGTGTATTACATATAGTTCACTCTATTGTAATATCAATAGCAAATGCACTGAGGACAATGTATTTAATTATTTATTAAACACTTACGCATTGAGTATTGTAGCTGGTTGTCCGACTTAGGCATGAAAGCTGATGGATCAATGTCTACTGGGTATGTGATGGAGAGCCAGCGTTTCTTGGGATCTTCTTCACTAGTTAAAGCTGTGAAAAGACCTGGTACACCATCAGGCAGTTCCTGAACATACGATGCTTTGGACAGCTCTGTGTGCGTGTCATTTGGCTTTGGACACATATCTGTTAAATAAAGTAGAAAAAAATAAGCACATAGGATTATTTTGACTTTAACAGATTATAATTAAACTAAAAGAAAGGTATTCATCTTTATTTACAAAAAAGATTCAATAATCAGTATCTTTAAATAGCTATTCATGGATCACTAATTCTTTCTACATTATAATAAAAAAAAACAAGGAAAATAACTAGTAAATAGATAATTTTAAAGCTGTGTCCCCATTTTTAAAGACATGTTTTATACTTCGAAAATAAGCACATTAAAATAGACATTAAGAAAAAAACATACAATTAACAATTGTTGAAAACTATAAATCTTACCAACGCAACTGCAACATTCGCTGTATAGGTAGCTGAGACAGTTGAAACAGTCCTTGCAACAAGAGCAGTCTTTCAAGTCACATTTGCAAGATCCAGTTAACATACATTTAGAAACTACACTGGCACATATAGCTTCATTACAGGCATAAACTATTGGTACTACACATATCAACGTAACGATTAAGTAGAATTTTAGAGCCATTGCCAACAATAACAGTCTTGTAAACAAGATCAAAATTTAGGAGCTTAAAAAATAAACAATTATACGTTTCACAGTTTCTCGAAGGTTTACGAGTTATTTCGGTTTACAAGTTATAAAGAAAGTAACAAGATGATTTTTACGCAAGATGTCAAGTTACAATTCGATTAAAATCTTGATTTTACTTCTATTATAGAAACTTTAACGTGAAGATGAAGACAACTTGTTTAACAAGTTTCTAGAACGAATGAACTTATTTGAATGATGAGAAACGATGAATGAAATGAACTAAATTCCGCTGTCAAAATTACCGGAAACAACCAGTTCAAAGTTGCCAGTAATAATAATACACGTAATAATGAAACCAGATTGAATTATTTGTCTGTCTTGTTGTTTTACAAAATATAGTATAAAAAAATTAACTTTTTATTTTAACAGTACTGCTATTTTCATCCCTTCCCTACCTTCATCTATCATCCCTTGTTTACTAGTTACGTGAAGAAGTGTAACAAATATTTGCTAATCTCAAATTGGTAGGCACTTATGTGACAATAAGTAATTAATCAATTTCAACTCTAAACGTGTAGAAATCAATAATAACGCCAACATTAAGCATTTTCTTTCAGAAGCAATATTAGTCATATGAATTTCATTGTTCTCCTAGCTGACCCGTCTATTTAAATAATTATTTATTTAATATTTACAATCCATATAATATACATTATTTATATCTATTGGTCCCATTAACGACTGTACCTGCCGGGAAAGTGTTATCTATCCTACATATCCATTTCAATACATACTCATATTCAATGGAGGCACTTCAAATTTCCATGTCCATATAGAGCTTTTCTCAACACGCATGTTTGCATTTGAGGCTGAGCTGCAGAGAACACCGACTACACCATCGATGGTGCACCATGCTTGAGCATATCTTCATTGTCAGCCGTAAGTTCAGCAGCAGGTAGAATTGCTGGTGCATGGCCTGGATCAGGTGGAGATGCGTGGAAGGCGAAAAATTTTGTTGCTACACGGTGTGCTAGAGGAGAAGAAAGAGGATGTGGCAGTGGTAGTGGCTAATGTTGGTACTAATAAGATAGATAAAGATCAAACGGTGTCATCGAAGCCGCGTCCAGTGCTTTTTAAACTGCATGATGTCAAAGCAAGAGACGAAGAGTAATGGTAGCCTTATCCAACTTTATGACAAGCATGCTCCAGTTCGACCTATCAAAATAAAACATCTGCCAGCGCCTTGGCTTAATGCTGATATCAAAACTATAATGAAGACGAAGGTAACTGCTAAAACTGAGTTTAGGTGTCGACCAACAGAAGCCAACAGAGAATCTTATGTATCAATTCGTAATCACTGCAATAAGGTGTGTAGGAATGCTTAACGCCAACATGGTGCAAAGCGGTGACCCAGCTAAAGTCTGAAAATTCCTAAGATCGCTGGGGGTTGGAAAATCACGTAACGACAATATTCCCATTGACCTTGACTTAAACTTATTAGACCATCAATTATCGATTCGTCCCATTTGAATAGTACAACTAAATTAAATACGTTACGTTATCTTTCAACTCTTGCGACCCCTGACTGCAACGAATTTGTGTTTAGTCGGTTTACTGTTTGTGATGTGAAGAAGTGCATTTTGTCTATTCCTGTATTCCTGGTGATACAGTCACTTCCGATGCAGTTGGAAGTGACTGTATCACCAGTAATATGATCCTACCCATCCTAGATCAAATACTTCCTATAATTTGTCATATCCTTATTTTTTCAATTACCAGTGGTGCCTTTCCATCTACATACTTGGAAAGAAGCCCATATAATTCCTCTCCCTAAAAAGTCATTTCTATCCTACCGTTCCTCTCCAAAGTCCTTGAACGATAGTTAACGAGTCCTTATCTATAATCAACCTTCAATCCTTTCTTATACAAAAATAAACTCCTAAATCCCATAGTCTGGTTTTCGACCAGGCTATAGTACTACCACTGCCCTTATTAATATCACGGATGATATTAGGTCAGGCATAGAGGTCGCAAGTCTCACGGTTCTGACATTGCTAGATTTTAGCAATGCCTTTAACACTTGATTTTGACATTCTGCTCGGCATGTTGCGCACTTTTAACATATCTCCGTCAGTTAACGACTGGTTTCATAGTTACCTGTTTGGTCGCCGGCAGCGTATATGGATTGAGAATGTTACATCTGAGGCGTTTTATCTCATTTACTCTTCGCTGTATTTATTAACTCTATCACGGAAAATCTTTCCTCGTCCTACCACCTCTATGTAGATGATTTGCATATTTATCACCAGGCATCGCTCCTTGAACTTGGTTTGGTAATTGATGTAATTAATTTGGATCTGGCTCGTATAAGCGATTGAAGCAATGAGTTTTGACTAAAGGTAAACCCTGGAAAGACTCAGGTCATTGTGTTGGGCAGCTCTAGGATGATTACAAGGATCGATTGGTCTGCGCTTCCCCAAGTTTCTTTTGACGGTACTTTAATACCTTACAGCAGCGTAGTCTAGAACTTGAGTATTCTTGTTGATACTCATTTATCTTGGGCTGCTCAGCTAAAGGAAGCAAGTCGACAATTGTTTGCTTCGTCTGCGTCATTAAAGAGATTGCGTAACTTTCTTCCATTTGACACCACATTTGCTCTAGCCCAGTCACTTCTCCTTCCTATATTAGGCTATGCGGATGTCAGCTACCTAGACCTTAACGAAGACCAACTTGATAAGCTCGAACAACTGCAAAATTTCAGCATGAAATTAATTTTTAGTTTGCGCAAATTTGATCACTTGTACAAATTTCGAATTAAGCTCAAATGGCTTCCCATTCGACTTCGCAGGCATGCTCACATTCTGTCTTTATTATTAAACGGTTTTATTTAGCTCACCCTGTTTGTTTTATTCTTGGGTCAAATTTAGTAATTCAAATTTCACCCTCTTCCTGTCAACCGATTAATCTGAAATTTTGTATACACTTTGGATTTTGGTGACAATACAATTATGTTTATTCATTATCATTATAAATTCAAAATGGCCGCCGCTACAAAATGGCGGATAATTTATGTTTTATTAATCCCATCAATATGGGTATCAAATGAAAGGGCTCAACAAGCAGAATACAATATACTATAAAAAATTGAAATCCAAGATGGCGGCCGCTACAAAATGGCGGATAACGTAGGTTTTATCAATCCCATCAATATGGGTATCAAATGAAAGTGCTCAACAAGTAGAATACAATTTACTATGCAAAATTGAAATCTAAGATGGCCGCCGCTACCAAATGGCTGATAACAATATTTTATCAATCCAATATCAAATAGAATGCGAAATAAAAACTAAAAACTAGAAAATAAAAATAGGTAAAAAACTTTTTAAGTTAAACGGTTTTATGTTAAACATACATTGCAATGTTTAAGATAAATGTACTAAAAACCAAAAAATAATAAAATAGATACAGTCGTGGGAATTATAAACATATGCATAGACTAGACTAAAATAAAAACCGTGGGGCACGTCAATTGTCTACAATCGTTGATTAAAATGTTTGTTTTGTAATGTTACACTATAATTAGGCAGTTGTTTAACCGACAACGATGGACAAGTGAGCAAGAAAAAAGTAAGTAATTTCCTCACCGTCTGCGGACCAACTGCCTAACGACGAATTAAACGATTCTTCTATAGCACATTAAGTCGATAATTTGTAGACAATTGACGTGCCCCACGGTTTTTATTTTAGTCTAGTCTATGCATATGTTTATAATTCCCACGACTGTATCTATTTTATTATTTTTTGGTTTTTAGTACATTTATCTTAAACATTGCAATGTATGTTTAACATAAAACCGTTTAACTTAAAAAGTTTTTTACCTATTTTTATACAAGATTCTGTTCGATCCTTCCTACCCTTCATATCTTAAAAATCGTTTCGTGTTCCTAGGTGACAGTCACGAGAAATCTCTCAGGTCATCAGAGTACCTTTTACTGAAAACCCCTGTGCACTCCACAACTTTTTTAGTAAGTCCTTTACGGCCCAAGCTGTTTGTTTGTGGAATGCACACCCGCTTAATGTTAGAAGCACGCAGCCCGTGCCTGTGTTCAAACGGTTGGTGAGGGATCACTTTCTATCACTATAGTTATACCTAATTATATTTCCTTAAATACAATATATTTATAATATATTTTTTCTATCGATATTATTGACACCTTTTACTACCTCTTTCTCTCATTTAGTCTTTCCATACAAAGGTTGCCTGGAAGAAATTTCGCAATTTGCGATAAGGCCGCCCGTTGTACTTTATAATAACTGTTTTTTTGCATGTATTTTTATGTTTGGTGTACAATAAAGTATTTATTATTATCGCCTCTACTAACCAATTGAGGATGTGCGCATGTGGCAATCTGCGTTTTTGTCACTTGACTGAAAACATCCAAAAGCGCGTTTCGCCGAATACGCGATGCTGGACAATGAAGTCCATAGGTGATTTTAACTTTCTTTTGAACACCTTTGCGGTAATGTCGTAGCGATCAATAGGTGATTGGCCAACAAATAATTCTGTTAAATATATGTAAAGATAATTACTTCCCCTTTTATCTTCAATGTAGTCATGTTCCTTCTATTTAAATTTTGCCGCGTTAATCCAGAGTCTACCAAAGACTAATACATGACTACGACAGCTACGAGAGTGACATTTGTGACGTGTGTCATTTGCGTATTTTGTTAGACGTTTAGTTTGCGTTAGAATAAATAATACCTAATAATATTTTAATTTATTTTTTCCTTATTTTAATTTATTCTATCCGTAAATAGAAGATCCTGAAGTTAAGGCTTTAAATGTTGTTTATTTTGTAATGTCTTTACACTCCTATGTTTAATAATTTTATTGGGATGATGAATTAAAGACGCATATGTGTTTTTCCGAAAATACAAAAGGTTTTATTTGACATCAATGTTTTTATATTGCACTGTCTACGCTTAACCTATTACATAAAATATAACCGTTAATGATTTTCTCACCTGAAAATACAAAAGAAACAACATTGAAAGCCTTTACTTCAGGATCTTCTATGATTATCTTTACTTATAATAAAATTTGTGAAAAATGTTAGTAAAAATAATAAACAAGTAGCAGAACTTTCATACTAATATTGCTCCCTATATTTCCTCCCTAATTTTAATATTATTTTATATTAATATTTATCCCCTTAAGGGGTGATTATCGAAAAAATATTTTACACATATTTCATGACTATCAATGCAGCATCTTTATACTGAAACTCGAATACGAAAGTAAATGATGACCTTAACGACGCCACTATTAATCAAATGTTATATCTATTTACATATAACATTTGATAAATACGATTTGTGATTATGATTTGTGATGAGCTCTTCTTGGTGGATGCTAAGTACAGATAGCTAAGATGCAGAATATTGACGGAGTCGAATAAATTATACGGTAGCTTTGTGTACACCACTATACCGACGTTCTTATTTCTTTTTTGTTTCATATTTCGGTTACCTTGCCTAACGAAACGGTCTCGAAAAAATTAATAAAGCTGTTAAAATGTAATTTTAAAGTGAACGCGCTATTTAATTAGACTCAATTTGGGCAGTGTCTATAGAAAATGTTTTGTCTTTTGGAAAATGATATCAAGTGCACTTGCTTTGCTTGGCTTTGCTTTTGGTTGTTTGTTGGATGTTTCACGGTGATGCACATTAGTATCCCTGTCGCAAAGCTACGCGCTCCACGATAGACACCAGCTCAGCATGATAAGCAAAAACTTCCAAATGAAGAAATAAAGACTTGGCCACCCAAACCTCAGCAGCTCCGTTATTCCTGCGGTTGCCTATCAAGGGTTGCGAACAAACCCTGGAAAATGCCCGGCTACCATCCCACCGAAGATTGCTGATTTTCAGGACGAACAATGAGGATTATAAAATAAAATGCACTGAATCATTAATAAATCTTCCGAAACAGTATTTTTTTAATAATAAATAAACGTCGTTTGATTGCAAATGTTCCATTATGCATTTATAAGTTCATGTTTGGATGCTGGAATAAAAGTAGTCTATATCGTTTTTAGTAATCTATTATGAAAAACAAAACACATCTATTTCCTACGGACCATACAGTTATAAAGTTACAGATATAAAGATTTTTTCTAGTCCAAATAACTACCAGATCTATTTAACAATCTCTGACACTGAACATCAACGTACAAACAAACAGAGAAATTGAAATCAAATTTCAAAAATCAGTTACGTCTTTTTTACGATTTTATAATAAATATATATTGATAAGGTAAAAAAGAAAAAGGTAGGTACTTAACTTTGCTACCTGACGTGTTTTACAGATATGAATTCAATGTTGATATTTAAAAAATAAACATACTTATCACAATAATTAGATAAACTTCCTTTCAAGTACTTATTTCACAAATGGGTGGCGGTTATTTATCTATGATTATACCATATCTCCATTGTTTTTATGTTATTGCCGGTTTAGGTATTGACAGTTTTTAATAAGGCACGAGTGCACCTGCGCCACTGCCAGTGAAATGGTAAGTGAAATTTAAGTTGGAATCATTGTTCAAAATTCAAGGTCGTTAAGAAGCTGAAATAAAAACATTTTAGTCCCTACATAGTATAAAAAATGTCTCTTTCCGCTGTCTGGTCCTAAATATGCTTAGACCTTTAAAACTATGCAACATATTTTGATGCGTTTTTTTAACAAACCTTAAACTTTTGACTGCGCTGCGCGTCTGCGCATCGTAGCATCATTCGGATTGTGTTTTTTTTACTATTTAAAAGTGCCTATGGTAACCCTAATTTGACTTTATAATTAAAATATCCGAATTTATAACTCCATTGTAGCAAATTATTTCAAGTATGATTTGCATGTGTACTGCTATGAACGCCTGCAAGACTTAAATGATCAATTAAAATTTATTTTTTAAGGTAAAGCACATACTCACGATTCTTGCGCTGTCAGCCGCTAACGTTGCGGCTTACAAGAATCCGTACTACGCCGCAGGGAGGTCTGTTAACGTGCATTTGTTTGAATGGAAGTGGGACGACATCGCTGACGAGTGTGAGAGGTTCCTCGGTCCTAGAGGCTTTGGAGGCATTCAGGTAGTCTAGTATACTTACATATATGTTACCGTTAGGTACCGACAGAGTAGAATAGTACCTCCCCCTGTACCAGGTGTCGTGAAAAGCGGCTAAGGTATCAGAACCGAAAGATGGCGGTATATCAATTCGTAATAGAGTAGCTTAAATGTATTGGCTGGGGATATGCATCAGCATCCCCGTCGCAAAAGCTGCCCTTTGCGATTGCCAACACGCTTGCCCACCGCAGCAATTATGGGCAAATTCCCTCTTTCTTGGGGAGGCTTATGCACTTCGTGGACGTTAAGTGGCTGGTATGATGATATCATACTGAATAATTGGAAACAACGTTATCTGATTCTAGCCAACTAAAAAGATTAAACTTAAAGTAAATAGTATCCTTTTAATAGACTCTGTCCTATATTTTGTCTCAATAAAGGAACACAAATAACTTTCCTCTCACAACATAAAACAAAAGGACCTGCATAAAAAGAACTAGAAACAATTCGCCATAGCTATAATTTCTCGGTAGCACAAAGGTAGTGCAGAACTCAGAAAACGGAAAGATGCAGATTCTAGTCCCGCCTGAAACAAGTTATTTATTAATAGTAAATATTTTTAATAGATGATTTTTTCAGTTCATTATATGTCGGTTCTTGCCAGAGTTCTATTATGCGGTGTCTCTGATTTGTAGTCTTGTTTACAGTGTCAGTAGTTGAGTAATATTTGTTTGGCCACTAAGCAATTATTTCTTGATATAGTTGTCCGTTAGCTGATTAATGGGATTGGTTTGCATAATTATGAATGTACCTTGAGTCAGCGAGGAAAACTAAAAGTTCCATGACTCTTTAGTATAAATGACTATAAGCCAGCAGTTCTTTGAAGTTCTACAGGTTTAGGTACGTAAGCGAGCTTTACAGCTCTAGCACCTACCTAGAAGATACCTCTTTCTAACCGATATTTAATACTTTAGGTAGGTATTACAAGCAATAGGGAGAAATTCTTAATTTGCAAACGGGTTTCAATCTCGGCAGTTTATAAATAAATTTTATTGATTATAAAATTATATAGGTATATGTATAAGACAATTAATTGTAATTTAACTTTATAAGTCTCTCTGTAAATAAAGATAGCAATTTTATTTGAGTATATCGAGTAGATATCACACAATCATACAATATTTACACAACTAACCAAAAATCTTACCTGTAAATAAAGAAACGACATTTAAAGTTTATAATTATGACCTCTCGATTTATACAATTTAATATTAATAAATTAAACTAAAAGAAAATTATAAAAACATTTTTATACAGAACATATTTGTCTTTGACAATGACAGCTCGATTGACGCGACACGCTAACAGTGCGCGCGCAGATGCAAAGAAAGATTAAAGAAATATATTCCTTTACATATGTATATAGGTAGTTTAAAGGTTTTTTATTTAATTTATTAGTTTAAGCAAAACTATAAATTCAATATCTAAATATCAAACAGCTTGGTCAACAATTGAGTAGCCAAGATAAACCTGTCATGTGATATCATCTTAGTAAAAAATAAATACGATTGTAAAAATGTTTCAATGTCATTTGATAAATAGTTATATAGAGCATAATTATGTATAGAACATTAGGTCACCTTATGTTTCCAATTTTTCATCTTATTTTCCAGTTTTCGACGGCCACTTGTAGCATTGATCTATAAAATAAGGCTTATATATGAATCAATAAGATTGATATTAAAGATTTATAAAAGTTCGGTCATAGAAACAATTTCTATATTAATCATCTACACTAACACCTTTCTATGTTGATTGTTCTAGCCTAAAAATCATGTTTTTACAAAAATATTATTTACTGCGGTGCTCACAGATATCTCCGCCTAATGAAAACGTGGTGCTATGGACTTACAATAGGCCCTGGTGGGAGCGATACCAGCCTATGTCCTACGAGCTAGAGACGCGCTCCGGCAATGAACAGCAATTCGCTAATATGCTAAGGCGATGCAACGATGCAGGGGTCAGGTCAGTTTAGCGCAAAGTTTATCTTAATAATTACCTCGAAATTCGGTAGTGCCACTATCATACACGCCAGAATTAATGGGTTCCATCCTCATCAAAATATGTATTCCATGAACACATGTGTTTGATGTGTCTGCAAAATCAAATATGTGATGTTGTGTAAATTTATTAAAAAAATAAAAGGGAGAGGATAGGCAGAATAGCAAGCAGCGTTGCTTAGCGTTAAATGACCAGCGATAATTCGATCCGACTTGTTTTCCCTGCGTACCTAATACCTAATATAATACTTAAAATATCCACGAGATATTTGTTGAAGATCTTTTAGGCACTGACTTTGTCACTCTTAGATAATAAAAATGTTAAGGAATATGCGTAAGGCGTAAAGTAGGATACATCTAAGACCCACTTCACAGTTATTAGGGGCAACTTCAATGCAAAATTTGGTACTGTAATGTTGAATTGAGGATGAGGCAGTTTGGATATGACCAACGGAATCCCTGGGCATAGAGGCTGATGAACTCTATCTTAACAAATCCGCCTAATAGAATTAGCCTAATAGAGTACTAGTGCGGCCGATATGCGCTATCTGAAAGCAGATACCACGAACTTGTCGGCGATGCTCTAAGCCTAAGCTAATGTGTCGTGTGCAAACACGGTATTGGCGTATGGGAATTATAAGCCGTGATGCCATCAGGGGTACACGGAAGTTGACACATTGTTGGGTTTCTACACGTATAGCTGGGTTCCAGTGGTGAAGCGGCTTGTCGGACTTGAGGACTCGCCAATTAGAGCAATCTGGACCATTTCTAAGTGTCTACCCTAATCCTCTACTACTGCTTTAATGAATTTTGAAATTATTTTCTAATTTATTATAATATTGATTACGCTTCGGAAAAATATTTAAATATTTTCTACATCTTTATACATGCAAGTAGGTACTTAGTTTAGTCTTCTACCTGTACTGAGTATAGCCAGATATTTAGACAGTTTATTTATATTTTGTTTCCACAGTACTTACATTAAGGCAATATTCTACTTAGAAACTGTACTAACCTATTGTTGATGTATGTCTTGTAACCTGTCCAAAAAAGTATAATAATGTCGTATGTGAATGTAATAAAAATAATGTCGGACTAAATACTAATCTCAGACTCCCATATAATCCCTCCAAGTTTCCTGTTATGCACTTTGTGTAGAATCTACGTAGATGCAGTTATAAACCATATGACCGGCGAGCCGCCAGAAAATGTTGGTACAGCGGGAAACACCGCCATCTTTAATCAGTGGTACTATCCAGCAGTTCCATTTTCACGTGAACACTTTAATTGGCCTCATTGCGTCATAGATGGTATGGACTACGTCAACGACGCTTGGAGGGTAAGTAGTTTACTCACAACAGTGGAGTATATAAGTGCTATTTACCTGAATCTGTTGCATCGAAGAAGCGGAATGGACGTACCATTTGTCTTGAGGAACACATATTCAAATTGACCAACGTTCCTTTCCAAACAAAGTGTGTCTCCATCAGTGGATTTATTGACTTGATCGCTGGACAAAAATTACCCCGTAATCAATGATCTACAAAGGTCGTCTGCCTCCATTGGAACCTCAAACTAACCTATTTCTGCCACCAAACATCAGTGTTCGCATTACTGTGTTCCGGTTTGAAGAGTGAACGAGGAAGTGAAATTACTTTGTAGTGTAAACTGTAATAATAATAATATTCTTTATTGTACACACCATAAGCAACACATTCAAATAACATAGAAAAACATACAACAGTACAGTACAACAAGCGTAATGTACAACGCGCTAGAGATATATTTCTAAAAATACAATAACATCACAATTGTAGATACGCAACTGCGAACTTGTTGGTTTAAAAGACCTCAACCAGGGCGATGAACATGTACGAACAAAGATAGTTGATTTTATGAATAAACTGGTTGATCTTGGTGTAGCTGGATTCAGGTAATCAATTGCTTCTTTGAGTTCAAAATTTGTTTCTTATTTCTTGAAATTAAATAATTACTAAATATTTTTGTCAGAATCGATGCGGCAAAACACATGTGGCCTCGGGATTTGCGAGTAATCTACAATCGTCTTAACAACTTGAACACAGAACATGGATTCCCAGCAAACGCTCGCCCGTACATTTACCAAGAAGTTATTGATTACGGCGGAGAAGCAGTTAGTAGAGACGAGTACACCCCCCTTGGAGCAGTGACGGAATTCAAAGCAGGAATGGAATTGAGCAATGCGTTTAGGGGTAACAATCATCTGAGGTGGTTGTCCAGCTGGGGTCCACAGTGGGGTCTTCTAGCCCATAGTGATACTCTAACGTTTATTGACAATCACGATAATGAGAGAGGTCATGGTGGAGGTGGTGGTATCTTGACGTACAAAGAACCTAAACCTTATAAGGCCGCAATAGCGTTCCTCTTAGCTCATCCGTACGGAGAACCCCAGATCATGAGTAGCTTTCAATTCTGGGACTCTGAAATCGGCCCACCTATGGACAGAGACGGCAACATAATTTCACCATCCATCAATTCAGTATGTTGATTTTTGTATATATCAGTACCTAAATAAATTTATTTTTATTCATCACCAACTAATTTTGATATAATTATTTGGCATTTATCAATTATAGTTCCCATTTAAGTGAGCATAATAAGAACAGCCTAAGCTTTTCTTTATAAAATTAACCACCTGCCAGTTAAAATCGGTCCAACCATTTCAGGATTACCTGGAAGAAAGAGGCAGAGTGATAGACAGACAGACAGGTTTCAAAAGCATTTAGTACAAAGCTGTTAAAGTGTAATTACGGAATAATTAAAGTCGAAACTTTAATGAATTAAAAAAATTTAATGTGGTTAATTATCCAACCAGGTAGTATACTCGTAGATGACAGCTTTGGTCCGGAAGAAACAGTAGTCTTCATTATCATCAACATATAAGCCATTTTATGTCCACTGCTGGACATAGGCCTCCCCAAAAAAGGGGGAATTTTAACCATAATAGTCGCGCTGGGCAAGCGAATTGGCAATCGCAGAGCGCAGCTTTCGCGACGGGGTTGCTGCTGCCCATCCCACCCTGTGCATTTGATCTGCACTGTTCCGGATGGATATACCGCTACCTGTCGGTTCCGGTACCTTTGTCGCCTTTTACGACAATTGGTACAGGGGGAGGTAGTCTTTTATTCTGCTGGTACCTCACGGTCAAGCAGTATTCTTAGTGCGTATGAATTTCAAGTACTATTACATTTTTTAGGATAATTCATGCGGCAACGGCTGGGTGTGCCAGCATAGATGGCGACAAATCTACGCGATGGTTGCGTTTAGGAACACGGCTGTTGATACAGGCCTTAACGATTGGTGGGACAATGGGTCCAACCAGATTGCATTTTGTCGCGGTAGCAAAGCTTTTATCGCATTCAACAACGACTATTGGGATCTGAACCAAAGCCTGCAGGTAAATGTTGGGACTATTAGAAAACTTGATTTTTTCTGCTGCCAACTGCTACGATACGTCAATCAAGATGTAATTAGGTAGGTAATGTTTTAACTTATTTTTTTTCAGACGTGCCTACCCGCGGGACGTTATTGTGATGTTATTTCTGGAGAGAAAGAGGGCAACTTCTGCCGTGGCAAGACGGTCATTGTGGACAGCGATGGTCGTGCGCATATCAATGTCGGCGCCAATGAGTTTGACCTTATGTTGGCTATACATGTCGGTTCTGAGGTAAGTAGCCAAACTCAATGCAAATTGTATATTCTCGTCACATCTTGCCAAACTAGCGTATTATTAAAATTACACTATTAGACATATTCTTATTTAATTAATATTAGTACAACAATTAAAATTAGGTGCGATTATTTTTTCAAAGGTCAAATACAAATAAACACAAAAAGTACCTAATCAGCAATAATAATCTACAAATATATTTCTTTTTATGTTTGTCTATGGTTTCCTCATAAAATATATTAGCATTCATATTTAATAGATAGTAGTTACCTACTTAAATCTATCATTATTTTTGTTTCAGAGTCGACTTTAAGAGTTTCCAAACAACCAATGAATGACCAAAAATATACAAGAAATAAAATACTGACATTTTTTCTTTATATTCCATATACCATTTCAAATACAATAGTATTTCTAACGAGAACTATTTTTTGGCGCAGCCTAGTCTATTCAATCAGCAAAGACCATCGTATGTCATGTAAAGTTTCTTGAAATACCCAAAAAACTTAAAACCTTTCAGGTTCCCAAAGATACACTTTTATCACTTTTACAAAGAAATTTAGGACAGAACCCGGGACAACCGATATTATTTATTTTCTGTGAAACAAAATTTGTGAGATACGGTATCCAATATTTGTATCTACGTGATCGTATGCCTATTTGCTAGTTTGCGCCAATTTAAACCATTTTATTTATTTTTTATTTATTTAACTTTATTGCACAAAATGTTACAAAATGTAAAAAATGGCGGACTTAATGCCAGATGGCATTATCTCCCAGTCAACCATTACACAAAACTGAAACATATATATATAGTGAAAGTGTGAAGTAGAAACATGTATATATATATATAGTGGTGCAGGCAATATATATACAAAATAAATAAACGTGGCATATATATTTGTATAAATGAACGCAATAAATGCATATGATATAAAATATATATATATATATATATGTATATACATAAAATAACTTACATCAGAAATAGGGTTATAAAGTCAGAGAAGCAGCATCAGTAAATAAAGTACGGAGACAGCGTTTCAGGATAAATTTGTTTGGGGATTGCTTAATATTCAACGGAAGCTCGTTCCAGAGTCGTATAGCTGTCACTGTAAAAGAGTTTGTCAAAAAACTAGAGTGATGAGAAGGAGTTAAGAGCGAAAGAGTATTAGAAGAACGGAGATTACGTTCGTGAGAGGAAGATAGGAATTGGAATCTGTCCTTTAAGTGAATTGGTGCGTGCGGATTTAAAAGTATTGAAAATAGTATGGTTAGAACTCGAATTTTGCGGCGTTCTCGAATAGGAAGCCAGCCGAGAAGAGAACGGTAATGGGAAATATGATCGTATTTACGCAAACCGAAAATCAAACGAAGACAGTTATTTAATAGACGATCCAATTTATTAAGGAGTTCTTGAGAGATATTAGTGCAGCACACGTCACCATAGTCAATTATGGGTAAAACCAAGGATTGAATAAGAAGGGTTTTGGTTTTAGTAGGAAGAAAATATTTTAATCGATAGAGAGCACGAAGCACGCACCAGTAACCTTACTGCTGATTTCATTAACATGCTAAGGAAGATTCGATAAATAGGCCAAGATTCTTAACGCATGTGATGTAGGGCACTACCACGTTATTGAAAATAATTACAGGTACATTTTTTAAACTGGATAATTGCCGTTTGCTGCCCAAGATAATGGCTCGAGTCTTAGACGGGTTCACAGAGACACCAAACTTTTGTGACCAGTTTGTGATGTTGGTCAAATCAGCATTAATCCGAGCAATGGCATTGTCCAGGTCATTGTACTCTGCCTGGGTGTATAGTTGCAGGTCATCAGCGTAGAGATGATAAGACCAGCTAATAGATTTGGTGACAAGGTTTATGAAAAGGGAAAATAATAACGGAGAGAGAATGCCACCTTGCGGCACACCAGCATCAATTGTCACCCACTGGGACAAATCTTCTCCCAGGCGCACCGCTTGCTGGCGTTCTCGAAGGTAGGATGCGAACCATTCCCGAACCGAATCAGAGACCCCGACGTAAGAGAGAACAGAGAGGAGAACTTCAACTGCTGAGTAATTCTATAAACTTTCACCATTGCTGCTCATGTTTAAATAACAAAATTTACGTTTTGCTAAATTTCCTCAATATCTCTTAATTTTTTAACAGGTTTTTATTGGGCAAAGCAATAATACATATGCAAATTACATGTAGTAAAACCTGTTAAAGACGATCCTAAAGGCCAAAGTTTCAGATACGTGCATAATAGGAATCTATTTTAACTATTAAGTTTTTATTTATTTAAAAGCTTGATTGATTATTATAAGTTTGTATGATAATATACTAGAGGTAAACGTCTTACGAAGGTCGTCTACATTGGTTACCAAATAGTATTCGCATACCTGTTAAATGTCTGCAAAATATTTGGAGGGCTAGAGAGGCAGTAAAATTGCTGGGTAAATGTGACAGAATTTTTAGTTCACAAGATTAGCAAGATGCTTGTGATATCTTTATAATTATATAACTTGAACATCCATAGGATAAAGCCAGGTCTACCCCTAAGCGGTCCGTGTGCTTGTTGCTAACGCCATAATATAACAAAAAATAAGTTCTTTTTTTACGACATATTGCGTTTACTCCATAATGTTTGCTTTTCCGTAATAAAAGTTAAACCGAATAGCATTAATGCTGATAATAAATGGATTAACAAGGAAAAAAATATATATTTCTATTAAAAAAGAACTCTAATGTAAAATAAGTCATGTAAGTAATAAAACATGAAGTGAACAATTTGAAATAATAATTATATTTTTGAATTAAATATTGATAACACAAAAAAATAACTAATCTCAAGTGAGAGAAAGTAAAATAAAAATAGAAGTGACAAAGCTAAATAATACTGGATGTTCCACATGAATTACTTAAAAAAAAATAAAAACCAATCGAAACATGAGAAGTGTAACTTTAAATTAAATATCTCTGTAAGTTTAATGAAGTTAGAAACGTAAAATTTTTTACAGTAACGATAGAAATTCCAAGACTGGAAATATCTGATTGAAAACATATTCAATAAAATAAATAGATTCGTTTATGCTTTAAGTCAAATCGCAAAAGTAACTAATAAAATACTGAAATATTGTGTTATCGCGCATACGTACAGTCCGTATTGATAATTATTTTAACTATACGGATTATCCCAATTACACAATTATGAAGTTGTAACAAAAATTAAATTATTCTACATCGAACTTTATTCTATTTTTATACTCGATTATATTTTTATGTGGCATAAAGGTAATGGCTTACGCGCTACCTTTTAATAATAGCAGCAGAAAAATGCTTTCTAAACATTTTCTAATATTCTAGATTCTAATGAACTTCACACAAGACTGATAAAACAGATCTTGGAGATGTTTGAATTCTGGAAATGACTCGAGTTCCGTAATACAAATCCGAAACCACTAAAACAACGACGAGTGAAAGCGGTAATGTATTCCTTCCTTTCCTTACATTCAACATGTAAGGAAAGAGTCAAATCACACCGAGGTTTTCCATAGTGTCTGTGCAGTCAATGGCTTGTAATCTTATTAGATTATGCTTGTGACTGAAGGTCATGGTATGATATTTGGAATAGTTAAACTCTAAGCCATTCTAGTTTCTTCACTCTTATAAGGCATTAATGTCCTTCTGTATCAGTTTACAATCTGCCTTGTCTTTGACTTCTGCATATAGTTTTAGATCTTTAGCATGCATTTAGTATATTAAAGCACATCAGCTAGCCGTGTACCAACAGCAAGAAGAGCAAAGGCCTGAGTGTCGACTCTTAGGCCCCAGCAGATGGCGTTAGATATGCTTGCGATACATAACAATCGTGGAAAACAATTTGCTGTTGATCTGTAAAATTATCATCAAATAAATTGATGAGCTCAGCAGTAAACCAAAATGATCAAGTTTTGATAATAAAATTTTGCCATTGCCTCTATCAAAGGCCATGCGGTAATCAAAGTACAATACATCTATTTGCATTCCTCTATCCATTGATTCCGAGATAAATATAACCAAAGTTAATAGATTTGAATTCAGTGATCTACCTGGTCTAAATAATATCGTTTGATAATACGGTGTAATAGAGGGCACAATTGGAATAGAGCTTTTGTGGCACAAAAAGGCACATTAAAGCCATTTGTGGAGTTTTGCTGAAAAATCATGCAAACCTATATTAAAAAGCTTAGCCTAGATAGGTAGGGATGCTGCTGCCCATCCCCACCTTGTGCATTTGAGCTGCACTGTTTCCGATGGATATATCGCCATCTTTCGGTTCTGGTATCTTAGTCGCCTCTTACGCCACCTGGTGCAGTGGGAGGTCTACTCCGCCGGTACCTCACGGCGGTGAGTTTGAGTTTGAATTTGTGAATGTGTATTTGTGTGTTCGAATTACACAAATATGCCAGAACAGACAAAATAGAAAATGTTAATAAAATAACTCAACATATTCGATATATGCATTATAGCGAAGAAACAAATTTTGTTTCGCAAAAATAATAAAAAGTGTTGCTATTGTAAAATTTATTTATAAAACGTTGATTAAACCTTGTTGGGTGACCCCTGGTCAATCTGTATATATACTCGGCTAGCATTGTTTATTATTTCAATTCTTTTTAGATTTTACGTTAACATCTTGTGTTAGGAATAGTTTTGTTTACAGGAAGTGTAGCTGTGCGAAGTAATTACATACAATTAAGTCTTCATTCTGAAGTTTTAAATTAAAATAGTTAAATACCAGTTTTAATTCAATATCGAATCACCATGGCGGACGACTACAGGTAAGCTAAGTTTTATAAATATTTATTTTAAACTTTTTATTGTTATCATATATAGTTATAATATTCATTTTAGATTATATATTTAGTAAGTATTCTATAGAATAGACAATATGTATATATCAAACCTCAATGAACAAATCACAACAAAATTAAAAAAGTTAAATATGTCGACTAAAAGCGAACTAGCATTATCCCCATTGACTATTGAGCAGAACAGAAAATAATACTAGGAGTTTTTAGGCATAAAATACAAGATTTTTTTTTATTTAAGATAATACAAGTATTATTGATAATCATGATAAATTAATTTATCAATTAGTAAATAATACGAATATAGATACAAATATATGTGAGTCATGATCAATGAAATAGAAAACATCGAGTCTAAGTTAAGTATACTTTATTTAAGTAGACCCATAAGCATTTTTCAATAGTCAATCAAATAATAATAAATATTGCACAGGATGAATTGATTTCCATAGGCTATTTTTATTCTTACGTCATAAGGTCACCTAAAAACAGTACTGACTTCATATCTCCAATATGTAACGCCTACACAGACTCTTATTTTACTAAAATGGATTTGCTCTCACAGAAATTGGAACTGACTGACTAATATATCAACACAGGGCCTTAACTATAGTCAGAAACAATATAGTATTTCATAGTCTCTAATGTAGTATTTTAAATCGTGAAAGGTTATAGGCTATATTATAACACAACGCTAGGTTCAAATCAGCGACCAAATCAATAACGTTTCGATAGAATAATGATTAGAATTGAATTTACATTTATTTTACATTTATTTACATTTATTTTATTACATTGATGATGATTTATTTTATTACATGAATTTACATTTATTTTATTACATTTATTTTTGGCACGGTATCAAAATCAACGCATAAAAATTACAGTTTTTATAACTACTTATTACTAAATTTGCATATCAATAGCATCTAAGCAATTTTGTAGGAAGCATACAAATGTTATTACATCATTGAAAGGTTGAACTTTGCAAGTCTATCAACATAGGTTTTCAAAACTTTTCTTAGGCCTGGCTTTAACTGAGATTAGGTACGAACAAACCGATGTGTAAACAAACTTATTCTATTAACAGGGTCACCATGTAGCACAGAAATATTCAAGAATGCTTCTCACAAGAGAAGTCTAGAGAATGTTTAAGCTTTTCGCCTTTTTATTGGTTTTGTGACTCGAAATAAAAACCCCAAGATTCTCCTTGTTCTTGATAAAATTAAGGCGTAATGGAATCTAGTAGAAAGCTTAATGTTCAACCACACTTCAAGGTCACGCACTATGCTAACATGTTCTAGAGATTCGTTAATGATTGTATAGGGAAAGATAGTATAGTAAAACTTCTTTTGTTTTAGTGAATTGTATCAGTGATTTTTTTTTTTATATTTAAGGGTATATTAATAGCAGCGCATCATTCGACTAGAGAATTAATATCTGTTTGCAGCGTAGCGCAATCCAAAGTAGACTGTATACATTTAAATAAATTTTATATCTTCTGCGAATGCAAAATAATCACAAATAAACGAGTTAAGTAGAACATTTATTTGTATATATTAAAAAGAATAGTGGTCCTAGATTTAATCCCGATGGAATCTATGATATATGGTGCAACTTCGTAACCACCAGTTACATTTTGGGATCGATTTTGCAAGATTTTAGAGTTTAGCTGTAATATATAGTATACCACAATTAACAAGTTGGAATAGGCATGATGACAAATTTTGAAAAACTGTGAAATAATGTTCAAAAATATACATTAATTACGATAAACATTATATTTCTGCTGAAAATTTAGGTTTACTATTCAAAAATTTGTTTCAATTCATAAATTTTAAATTCGTACCAAAACGCTTCAAAGTGTCATGGCGTCGCTCGTGACGTCACGTTAGAGTACAAGGTTCACTCAACAGTTGTAAACATTGAGACACTCTTGTTAATTTCGAATTTCGCAGATAGAAACATGAATTCGAAAGCTTATAGATGGTGTGCCGTCCCACTGTGTCCTAATACTTCCATAAAAACTCCCGAGAAGCTATTTATTTTCGTTCCTTTTGACAAGACAATTCGAAATAAGTGGCTTAAACATGCAAGACGTGATTTGAAAGGAATAACACCCTCTACTCAGCTTTATTTCTGTGAAGATCACTTTGACGTAAGTATTTACTTTAAGTTTGCAGATTTCATGCTGATACTAAATAAATGTGACAAGCATTAGATGATGTAAACATTGATAAACACACTTTATTTAGAGGTTAAGAATCTCTTACTTTCTCAATGAGCTATTATAAAAGTACCTATATTTATTTTAATTTCAGTTACCTAGTGATATGGAAAATTATATGGAATATCATGTGATGGGCTCAGTGTCGCAGATTCGCATGAAAAAAGGGTGTGTTCCCTTAAAATTTTATTGTTAACCCGATAGGAGAAAACGATCTTCTGATTCTATGGAAAGAGAATACTTTGTGAAAAAACAAAGAAAAGAACTTATTGGAGAATTAGAGCAGGAACAAATATCTACGAATACAACCATTGCTATAGAACAGTCAGAACTTATCGACTCTTTACCTTTAACATCATCCAAGCAGGAAAATATTACTCAAGATGCACCTAAGACGACAGATAAAGCCATTCAAGTGTACATAAAAAATAAATTCAGAAGTAAAGCTGTACAAACAATAGTAAATTCAGTTGACCAGATGACATCACCATCCAAACCTTTTTGTCAGTCTGCTTTCACTTCACCATTTAAAATTAGAAATACCAAAACTGACAGACCATCAACATCCTCCTTACAGAAATGTATCAAAAAACTAATTGAAATACAGGCAGATTCTGATAGTGATATTTCATACACACCATCTGTTGTACTTAGTGAATCACCATCTGTGACATCTTTGAAAATAAAATCTTCTTCAGACTGCAGCGAACTAGTTGAAGATGATAAGAAACAAGAGGCATTGAGAATTTTAGGATATACAGTCCAAAAAGTTGTAAATAATCCACAGTCTTACATTGGAGTTCCTAAAAGTTGTTACTATTTAATAAATTTAATTGAAAAAAAGTTAAATATTACCATAAACCATATACTAATGTGTTTACAAAAAAATAAATTAAATTAAAGTTTCAGAGAGCTTTCAGATGATTTTTCTATGTCTCCGACTTATGCCAGCAAGATATTTCTGAAAAGTATACCGCAGATAGCTAGTGTAATGAGACCTTTTATTGTTGCATTAGATAAGGATGCTATAAGAAAAAATTTACCTATGACTTTTAGGCATAAATATTATAATGTCAGCTGTATTATAGATTGCTTAGAAATTGAAGTGCAAAAGCCTTCGAAAGCATTGAACCAGTCTCTCTCCTGGTCAGAATATAAAAAGCTAACACCATTAAGTATCTTGTCTCATGCACTCCAAATGGATTAGTGAACTATATTTCTCCAGGATATGGAGGAAGAGTTACTGACACATGTTTGGTTGAATCATGTGATTTTATTAAGTGTTTACAACCAGATATGTGTGTGATAGCTGACAGGGGGTTCAAACATGTAGAACAGTATCTAAGAAAACAGGGAGTGCACTTAGTACGACCTCCAAGTGTTGCAACTGGTACAAAGCTATCAAAACATGAGGCGAGAGAAACAAAACAAATCGCAAGCCTTAGAATACATGTCGAGAGAATGATTCGACGTTTACGTGAATTCAGTATGCTAAAGCCACATGCATGTGTGAATCTTAATCTGGTAAAAGTACTAGATGATGTTATTACCATTGCCTGCGGATTGATTAACTTGCAAGATTCTTTAATTAAAAATACATAAGTATGACCTAGTCTTTAAATATCTTTATTTTCTAAACATGCACATATTTACTTACCTATATTATGTTATGTACAATGTTTGTTAATCTCAGTTGTGTGAAATACAATGTCAAATATGTTCTAGCTTTTCTTATAATTATTATGGCTATAAAATGTAGGTACTACTTACCAGGTATTACTTGTAATAGCTCAACGCAACAGATTTATAACATTACTAATTCAGACAAAATGGATATAAGCAAATGTAGGTGAATAATATAATTTATTTTGTATTGCAGTGAGTATAATAATGATGTGACCAAAGATGAGGTTGTTCCTAAAAAAATAAAACAATATCTTTGAATCAAACATTCGCTTTTTATTTATTTACACTTTTATACAACACTGGATATACATTATCTTTCCACAAAGGAACCATAACCTTAAGAAAGTCTGATACATATTTTTCATCATACATAATGTTCATTATATCTACTTTCTTATTAACCCCATAGTTGCAATCAGCTACACAGAAGTAGCCTTTTTTAAGACCTGTCAGTAACATTTGAAGTTGCATTTGCACATAAAACTTCTTGGTTGGTTTCCCATTATAAACATAATTTTTCACTGTTTTCTCACTCATAGGACACTTAATTTTAATAACACTATCTTCACATATCCCATCAGGTGAGCCTGCTAACATAGAACACTTTTTAGATAGCATTAAACCACATAATGTAATATTTTTTCCCAGTTTAGCAGTAACAGTTTTTCTCACATCGTCCTCCAATATTCTACCACGTTTCATGGCTGGCGTGTCGGGAATTTTTCCACCCATTATTACTGCCATCAGAGTGCCATCACTGGTTTTACATCTACTGAACTCATAAGCTCTTGAAGCGGTCATTCTGCCATACCTTAATTCGTACCAAATCCTGCTTTTATGTTGCTCCTTTGTTTCTTGTTCGACATTGTTGATGTCATCGTCAGACAATATCACTTTTCCTAAAAATGTATCACAAGATCTTTCATTATATTTTAGCACCAAGTTGTCCATCGAAAAACTTTGTAGTCTGTCCAAAACATAATCATTTTGGTATTTCATAAGTTCACACTTGTTAAGCCTTCTTCTCTTGCCTTCCACTAAAAATTCTTCAAATACTTCAGTATTTGACGGTAAGCTGGGGCTACCCTTAGACAACTCCTTAGACACTTATGTATTTAATAAGCTGGGGCTACCCTTAGACAACTCCTTAGACACTTATGTATTTAAAGGTACTCCCAACCCGGGAAAGTTTGGATTTTTTCCAGTAACATGCTATGGATGTACAAGATGGTTCCTCACTCCTGCGATGAACCCACATTAAGAATGCCATGGCATGTTTGCAACCTCCTTGAGAAGCCACACAATCATGACATTCTACCGACTTCACTGTTTCTTTCTGCTCGTCGACTACCAAAGACACTCCATACAACTTTCCATGTACTTTATGTTCTGGGCAGATTTTTGCTCTTATTGTGCACACGTTTTCTTCACGTTTGAGCTGGACATAGGATACAGCATCATCACCATAACACGCCCTGGAAGACCTGAAATAAACAAAGCAATTACTTAGTTACAGAAATAAATATGTACTCGTAACATAAACATAACCTCAAAATGTAACATTGGAACTCATACTGAAAGAGGTACAACAGCTTTTTCATTATTTAAATAGCTAGGTAATGAACTGTTTAATAGAAGGTACTTACTGGGAAGCCTTAACATTTCTAAATTCTGCTGAACAAAAGTCATTGCTTGATCGCAGAAACTCTCCTAACATTAGTACGTCGATCCTCGGTAAATTTGCGCTGGAAGCCTTTATAAATCCTTGTTCCATGACTGAGTATATCAAATAGATTGACACAAAACAAATTTAAGTCGCAAACAAAACTAAAACGGCGTTTTAGTGGTAAAATTAAGCAAGAGTCGTAGTTATCTATTGAATTACGAATAAACAATTTGACAACTACTCTAACGTGACGTCACGCGCTCTGATTGGCGTTCAATATTACATGGCGGTTTGCCGTATTTAGTGATTTTATTTTCTCAATATAAAAATAATCTTGCTTTTAAATTAAAAAAGAATCAATGTTTTATAATAAACTACGTATGTATATTATCTATACAAATTATTTCAATAAAATTTACATGCTGTCATCATGCGTATTGCAAAAAGAGTCCAAAGGAACTAGTACATTTTGTGACTATTTAAATTTTGAACGTGACATTGAATTAATGTCACGTTCAAAATTTAAACGAGTCAATAAAACGCAAATTGACTCATTGGCGTCAAATCGAACATTTTGCGATTCATTTATATATATAAGAATATTATTATTCGTCTCTAATTTCGGCACAGGTGATGACGTCTTACACTTAGCAGAAGGTATGGAAGAGTGTAATTATATTACACTATACTGATTAAAAAAAGTGCCTATTCAAGAGACAACACAGCTTTCTCACTCTTGACATGAATAGAAAGGGATGACTCATCTTTAAGCATAAATATGTGCTCGTCTGTACCCTACATACATTTGTAGTTTAGGTCGCGAGATCTGATGCACGCAACAGCATATAGTGCTTAGTAAGTTAGCGAAGGATGCTCACAGAGGTAGACAGGAGATGTGTCACCTGCGATACATTGGGGTAAGAGGAGTAGTAGCGAGAGGAGTCGAGCATAGTTATATTTGCATCACCAGGAGACAAGTTTTCAAATAAGCCTACTAAAGTAGTTTCGGGCTCAAAACTAAGTATGAAACATTTTTTTCCAGCCCCACGACCATGGACGGGAGTGTTGGTATTATCTAATTTTCGACATTCGGGACATCTCTAATTTAATTTTAGAATAAAACAGTTCAAGTCATATTCTTCATAACAGAAGATATTTAATTAATTTTCTAGATTAAATTTGCCCTTGGCATCCATTGCAGGTATCAATCTTCGTGATTTCGTCACAGAATAGGTTTTATTCTTTTGCTTAGTAATGTAAAATAGTGACGAATAGAATGACAGCTATGTCGTTGGCCTCCAACAATATACGTAACTAAGCCGTTGCGGTTTCACTGTGGTAGAGGTTGACACGTAGTTATTCCCTGCACCTACCTCCCTCTTTCAGCTACTTCTCTTCCTGCGAGGGGTCTAGGTTCTCTCCAACCTTTGTCAGCTATATTGCGTCAGGATCTTGGAATTTTACTGTTTTTCTCACTTCCTCTGCGTATTGCACCTCTTCAGTGGGAATGTCCACGGGCACTACGGTCTCACTAGTGGAGAGTGGGTATGGTCCATAGAGGAAAGGTTTTTGCCCTAGGAACCTCTCTTTGAAGCCCCGGAATTTAACATACACCGTCCCCAAAGCTGAAATTTCATCTGTGCTTATATGTATAACTAAAATTTTTGGACAAGAACGAAAAAAGAAGGATAATTTAAACGGAAATATCAGAAGTAAAAAGAATGCGTTAGGCTCTCTAAAATGCAAACTTAATACCGGGAATGTAACTTGGTGCTTCATGATCAAAAAGAAAAAAATAATAATTAGGTAGGGTATGTACGAGATATATATATATATATATATATATATATATCTCGGTATCTATTGCTTTGTATACCAATGTATATGTATACAAAAAAACAGATTAAACTAAACAACTCTATAAAATTTTGCAATCGAAATTAATCTTTTAAGTGGAACCAATCGAGTTGACTATGAATTTTTGTTAGATTTGTATAGATTATTATTGGAATGTTAATCTTTTCCTTTATATAAGTAGAATATAAGTCTCAATCAACAGTTTCTATTTTCAGCCATATGTCACCAAGAAAGTATAGCCTCCAAGAAGCTAACAATGGCGACAACAAACTACATTTGAAAGAAATTATTCCACCTAAAATATTGAAGAAAACTTTGCACCCGTTCCGAGATAACTTAGAGGACTATTTTTCGAATACTTCACTCCATGGATTCCGTTACATCATAGATAAACAATACCACATAGTAGAAAGGTAATATAAAATAAGCTGTAACAAAAGTTTATTTATTTCACTTTACTTTTTATAACAAATTGAAAATAATGATAAACAAAAATAATAGTAGTATTCTAAACAAAGCGTAACGTAATATTTTTTGTTTATCATTATTTTTAATTTGTTGCTAAAAATATTTATTAGTAACTTTAATAAATATAACTCGATTATAATGATAGATGTCAATGTGTTGCACGAGTTATGTTGGCATTATTTTATTTAGCATCATAATAAATCATCATTTGTCATCATCATATAATATTGTTGACAAGCCCGTTGGTGCGGCTTGAAGTGATCCTATCTTGTGCACCTATGACCGTGGGTTCGATCCCCCCCCGTACAAATATTCATATGATGATATTTATGTTTTTTCACATGATTTCACATATAAAGCATACTATAAAAAACAACCTGAATTTAAGACACAAATCCACACAATTAAAAAACACGTCAGTCTGACAGCTGCTATTTGTTTATATATATATTTTGTAAGAATATATGGATGTATGTTTGTTGCTCTCTCTTTTGAGTTTGTGAAACTTTACCATAATATAGCTTATGCATCATAATAACACATAGACTATATTTTTTTAAGATAAATAAATAAAAATATAAATATGAGCGCTGTTTGCGCCCCAAACGCCTGCTGCATTTCATCCGCAAATATGCTTATCATCGTATTATGTTTCAGACAGGAACAAAAATTAAAAAGTGGTTTTGGGTACATCACAATAACAGTTCTTTTTAATATAACCGCGAAACCGCGGGGCACTGCTAGTAGTTAATACATATTTTAATAAATAATTTTTGAATACCTTATTTCAGGTTATGGTGGTTTGCTATGGTGGTCATAAGCGTGTCAGTAAGTAGTATCCTCATCCGTAAAGTGTGGATCAAATGGAATGAAAAACCGGTCTTAGTCAGTCTCGCAGAAGTCTCCAACTCAGTGTGGCAAGTAGGTTTTTTCGGCGCTTCCGTATTGAACATTATTTTCTATACATCTTTGTATATATAATACTGTTCGTGTGTATGTCACTAAACTCCTCCTAAACGGCTAGATCGATTTAAATGTTATTTTTGTATGCGTTTGGGTGACGCCTTGGATAGTTTAGATTCACATATTAGCCTCGCAGATAGCGCTGCAATAGATTATTTAACAGGACAACGTCTGTTTGGTCCGCTATGTCTTATAAAATATAGCCTATATATTAGCTAAACCAACAAGCTTCATAACTATATTTTATCCTAACTGTATCTAATTACACAACAGTAAGCAAGGATTGATTTAAATCGGTCTAGTAATTTAGTGACACGATTTTTTTTATATATACTGGCAGATTGTTTTATGTTATTGGAATATTTATATTTTAACAACAATAATAATAATGTACTTAATTCTACACCTGGGTAATAAAATGATACAAAATATTTTATATGAAGTAGCCTAGCAAACGACGTTTAATTACTTACTCTTTATATTAGTTTCAAGATTAAAAGATATATACGACAGAGGAATGAGAGGAATAGACAGCAAAATTTTGGTTTAGTTTCATTCGCCATTTTGGGTATTGAATTGGTATTTTCTAACAATAATATATAATAATAACCAAAACTATAAAACCTTAATCTAATTACCAAGATACTGTTTAATTCAAATTCATAAGTAACTTTTACAAAAACAATTAGATTAGCAGAATGCAAACAGATTGCTTTGCAAAACATGGAGAGTTCAGTGCTAACGTAACTATATTTATAATGTGATGAACACACATCAGTGTTTGGATTGTGTCAGGGTGTTCAAATTATGTATTAACACATGGATAAATAAGTCCCGAGACTAACAATGAAAACAACATTTATCATTTTGCAAAATTTTTGTTATTCATCATCATAATCACCCTTTAGGGTGATACAATGGTTACAACGTCTTTCCAATTTTTTAATACCATGTTTATAAAAAAAATTATCTTTCGCTTCAAAATAAGCTTCAGTTTCAGCGATGCCCTCCTCATTTGAGCCAAATCTTTTTCCCTAGAGCATTTTTTTTAAGATCAGCAAAGAGCCAGTAGTCATTGGGGGCTAAATCTGGGTATGCGGGGTGGGGAAGCAGATCAAAGCCCAATTCGTTCAATTTTGCCATTGTTTTCATCGACTTGTGGCGTGTGAAAAAATTTCACTTTTTTCAGTTCACATTTTTTCCTTTTTCACCAAATCCGTTTTTCACCAAGACAATGCAGCCTGCATTGTCAATTGTTGCAAAGGATTTCTTTTTCTCTGCATGTGCAGTCGTTTCTTGGCGATTTCCTTCTTCAAATGCACCTTTTTCGAGGTAGTCAATGATAATTATGCCATGCGTATCCCAAATAACTGACGCCATGACTTTGCTAGCTGACTGCTGCGTTATCGGACGCTTCGGACGGCTGTGCGCCACTCAGATGACTGTCGCTTCGACTCTGTAGTGTAGTGATGTATCCATGTTTTGTCCACGGTCACGTAAAGACCCAAAAAATCTCTTTTTTGAGTAAATAGCGATAAACAGCTTTCTGAATCATCGACTCGTTGCTGTTTTTGTTACATCGAAAGCAATAGCGGCACCCACTTGGAAAAAACCTTTTTCTTGCTCAAATTTTCATAAAGGATAGTAAATACACTTCCATATGATATCTGTGTCATCTCAGCAATCTTACGGAGCTTCACTTTACGATGTTTCATTATAATTTTTGTCACTTCACTCACATTTTCCGGTGTAACGGCTTCCACAGTTCTACCCGAGCATTCCGCGTCATTTGTGTCGGTACGACCACGTTTAAATTCAGCAAGCCACCGACAAATCGTTGCTTTTGATGGACAAGAATCCGGGTAACATTTTTCAATCCATTGTTAGGCTTGCATAGTGTTTTTACCCATTAAAAACCATGTTTGATCAAAACACAAAACTCGGTTTTTTCCACTTTTTAAACAAACTACAAAACGACTTAGCTCCAACCTCGATAAATCATCTGTTTCTGGTCCGATCGACTAAAAATTTTGACACGTTTCAAGCAAAGGTTAGTACTATAGAAAGACGTGGTTACTGGTTAACTACGAGCGCCATCTCTAGGTTATTCTGGGGACTTATTGATCCATGAGCTATATCTGAATACCTTTATTGTTAGATATCCGTGACTTAACTGTTTCAGAGAGTCAGGTCAATGTATAACTTTAATAATTTATAATATCCGTAAATTGGAAATAACAATGAAGAAAGTAAGTAGAACTCCATAATAGGTACCATTTCCCGCCGTCACACTGTGCAGCGAGACCAAACCCCGACAGAGAGTATTTAATTTTACAAAAGCCACTCGTGAACGTTGGAGTACACCGCCAACCATCAGCAAAGAGGAGTAAGTTTACATTCATATTTACATACAGAAAAAAACATATTTTGCCTGGTTACATGTATGGTATATAAGTTGTATATACCATTGTGTTGCACGATCATTGAAGTGAAGTATAAAGGACTAATATATATGAATTGAAATTATTAGCTGAGCTAAAAAAGCTCTTACACGCTGGAAAGGCTGAACAGATCTGTATTTAACTTGGTACAGAGACTATTGATAGTTTAGATAAACATTAATATTTTATTCCGAAAACGTGCTTCGATGGGATGGTCCTTTTTATATTTCTCTATTAAATAGGCACGACTTTTTGAACAGTTTAGCTATTATCTTATCCGGGCCTCGCCTTTCTAAGGCAAATATATAATTATTTAGGTTTGACTGTCAGGCGGAGCTTGACGGGTTACTCTCTCCTTAGGCTTAAATCAGAAGCCAGATTGATAACTACGGTAGCAGCCCCGATGAGTGATAATTTCCTCAAACGTCTTATGATGTCGTTAGAAAATTTAAGATGCTTGTTAAGTATTGTTACGTATTCAGTTGCCCCGTCAAATTTATTATCTTTTTCATTCTTAAAAATTTTAACTTTAATATATAAAATTTTACAGTCTGAAGATTTACAATGACATGTTGCTTTTATGCGACAATGAAAAGAGCGATGGTCCCGACTTTGCTGATATTAGTTCAATAGAAACCTTACAAAGGGTAAGTCATTCTTGGATCAAGGAATAAAAATCCTTTTTAGACAAATTAAAAAAGACAAGTAATATGTTTTTTTTTTTTTAAATTACTTAGCGCCATACAGAAATACAAGAACTGTAACTACTTCCTGTAGAATATTTTCTTTTTTCGGACGAATATAACGCCGGACTACTCAGACTCAGCGTCATCGCCGTGCCGACGCCAATATTACCACCGACCATTCAAACGACCATATGCACATTGCAACGTCTTTCGCGGTATCTAAAAGGCGAATAAGTTACATTATCAAAAGTTCTTTCTTTAATCCAAATGAAATGTGTTAGAAATTACTATAAAAGAATATCAACTAATAGCATTTATTTGTTTTTTACAGCTAGCGCCCAGTCACAAAGAACTGTTTCGGAACTGCCTCTGGGACAACTTTACTTGCGGCCAGATGTTCACACACACTCTTACTAAGGATGGCTATTGTTTCACCTTTAATATGCTGTCCGCTGAAGAAATGTTCCGGACCGAAAAGTACTTTCAATAGGTTAAATAGGTCAAAACATAAGAAAACAGTTTGTTAAGTGGTGACCTATTATTATTTTGCAGCTATTATTTATTATCTGCATATAGTTCCAAGTCAACATTTTAAACCCGTTATTAGCCGTTTTTTGTTAAGGCACTACTAAAAGGCACCTCTGTATTACATTTATCTATTTGAATATTTTACCAGTATAGTCCATAGTACCTTTTTCTGTGTAAGACAAAAATATTACTAAACTTAATGAATACTATAGCACTCAGTCACTAATCATATAACTTTTATCGCTATTACAGCCTTCATAAAGATTACTATCACGTCGCAGGCAAGAATCGAAGTTCTTGGACTCTTGAAAATGGGTATCCGCTAAATGAAACTATAAATACCTATCCCCTGAGAGGACCTGTAAGTGTTCGGCTCCAGATTATACCGCCACAAGTAGATATTTTCATTATAAATTTCATTCATATTTCACAGAGCAAACTGTTACATATCTGGGTTATCTATTTCCTTAAGCGCGTAATAATCTCAGAAGGTTTTCTTTAATTTATGATTTTTCGGCATGATATGCCGCCATCTGTCGGTTCCGGTACTTGAGTCGTCTGTTACGACACATAGTACATACAGCAACAGATCAACTTACCCAAATCTGTTAAAACTTCTCAATCGATATTCATTTATAAGAAACATTAGGTACAAAATTGACTGTAAAAATTTTACATATATGGGTTGTTCTGTTGCCTACCGTACAAAGAGAGGTATTATTCTATTTCGCCGGCACCACACGGAATCCGGTGGCGAACTTACAGATCTTCTTTTTTATATTTTCTAAGAGTTACTTCACTCGATAAATTAACATAATTAAACTTCATAACGTATTTAAACTTTTGAATTATTACATTCATTAAGGTGTCTTTATAAGTAATAGAAGAAATACTTAGAAAGAGTCTATTATGTTTCAGAGCTATGGTGGTGTAGAATTCGAGGTGATTCTGTTGACAGACGTACGAGATTTGGACCAAGTTTGCAGAGGACCTGTGCAGGGTTTTAAGGTAATTGTTACCATTTCACATAGACTTTCGCATCTGCCTCTAGGCCGTTGTACTTACTCAGTGAATGATTTCTTTTTCAGATATGGATTCATAACCCGGCAGAGCTTCCTAATATGGGGCAGAATTTTTTCCGGTTGCCAATTAAGTTCCAGTCCGCGGTATCGATCATGCCCAAGGTTATGGACATTACGGAGGAACTCCGGGACTATTCGCCACAAATGTTCGTGTCACAATATATAAATTAAATAAGAATGAGAATTACTATAGTGGATCGCCAAAAATACGCCTCTACTTTCATTCTAATAATCCATTTATAAGTATTAGATGTGTGTGGTAGCTTCATTGTTTTTGTTTAAAAAACTAAATGTTTTATTCATCGAAAGGATTTTTTGGCATATTTATCTAATTAACCGCGGTTCCAGGCGGCAATGCTTCTTCGCCGAAGAAAGGTACCTAAGATTTTTTCGTACCTATACACAAAGGAACTGTGACCTGGAGTGTGCCTCTAACCATACTGCTTCACGCTGCGGTTGTGTACCTCTATATATGCCACGTGAGTAGAGCCCATTTTGTTTTAAAACAATGCCTATTAAGAATACGTGAATACATTTATATCTGGAAAATCTGACTCTATTAAACCGATCGCGTTGTTGGCACCATAAATCTACTATTATCTTTACATAGGACGTCCACCTGGTAGCAATTATAGAGCTTAGCTTCGCGAAGAGAATGCTGTCCATCTCTGCCCTGCATTTCAGTTGTCTCGTCTATATCAGTAACCTAAGTAAATCACCCCTTTTGACAAATGCTACACTTCTCTACTACTCTGCTGTTATTAAGTGACCTAATACGCCGCGTATAATTATACTTTTTTATATGCTTACATAGACCTTCCAACATCTGTTTACATAATAACATAAAAGAAATATCTATATAAATTAAATACAAGCTAATTGCAACTGACACTTAAAGGTTAGCTTTGCATACAATGAGCGTACATCTATAATACGAACAAATAATGACTATGTACGAGTACCTACATAGTCCAAGTTGTCTGAAGATGCCCATCTTATTTATTCTGCAGCTAATGAGTATTTTCCTATAAAGTTTAGTCATATGTGTCAGACTGTGTAGCTTTTGTAAATCTGGGAACGGGAGAACCCAACATTGTCCTTCTTAAAAAGGAGGTAATGATGCAACTACGCGGAATACTTGCCGGAGCACGAAATATTTTAGTAACCTAGAGTTATCTATGTTACTTTATAATTTTCTTGTCTTAATGCAAATAAATAAATGCAAAAGGATTGGCAACTGTCCGGATAATAGGGTTATATCATATCAGCCTCAAGGAAGTTTATTGTTAATGACCACTGATCAGTCTTCCCAATAGGAGAACCTGTTGGATTTCTATCTATACTTCCGACACGAGGCAGACATGATAGCTATCGTAGAATCGCGACCTTCTAGTTCGATTAGTACAGGAAAATGTTATCCAAAAATCTCGAAGCTACGCTCTAAGCTCTACGCGCTAAATTACAAATCCATCCATTTAATCACTATATTCAAAATGTGGATAATTTATTGAATCGACCTGTTACAGATGATCCAAATACACGGGTTTGTGGCGGTGGTAAGAAGGCGTGTATAAGAAAAGCCCTAGGTAAGCAAATCTTATCTTCTAATGTATTAACGTAACGTAAAATTGTAAATTAATAAAGAAATTTAAAGAACTAAATTATTTTAGAGGAGTTATCCATCTCTAAATCATTGTTGAATGCGAAACAAAAGGGAGCCACGCATAAGTGTAATTGTCTGCAAGCCTGTTATGAGCTGGAATATGAAGCTGAAATATCTCAAGCCGTGTATGATCTCACCACGTATAAATTGGACCCTAACCCTGACATAGCACAGGGATGGTACGTAACTATTTCTTAACGACGTAATATGTACGCACGGATGCAATGAGGTTAAAAAAATGTTATTGTAAATTATCCTTAAGAGATGGAAATATACTTTTTTCGTAGACCAGTTTATAATGTACAATACTGTAGTGAAATATTTTGATTTATCTTGTTGGGTCAAGCCGTAGGTAGCGTTTGCAATGAAAAAATTATTTATTTACGACAAAATGACGAAATTATCGGTATTTCTGTACTATAATATGCATGTTTTATACACATAAACCTACACGTTGAATCATAATATCTATTAAAAAGAACCGTATCAAAATCTGTTGCGAAGTTTTAAAGATAATCAATCATACATAGGGACAGACAGCGTGTAGTGACTTTGTGTTTTCCATGAAAAAGTTCTACTTGAACCCTCCTTCTTTCCGGTAGAATGCACCACCGGGAGCTTTGTAGATACTCGATAACTGTATTTAATAATAATGTACATAATAAGGATATTTTTAACTTACGTATACATATCAACTAGCGTTTCCGTGAGAATAATCTATCTATATATAAAGGAGAAACTGACTGATATATTAATTTATGGCCTAAACTATAGGGGCTTGAAACTTTAAATTCTGCACAGAGTTTTCCTTTATAGCGTAGAGGTGCTCTAAGAAGGATTTATTTTTAACTTACATACTACAGCGGTAAAATGGCGGTGAAAAGTTAGTAAAAAACTTTGCTGTTTGTAAAGTTATTCGAATTCAAATAATTCATTTAAATTCATAAAACAAGTGGAAATACTAATAGCTGCGTAACTTACTCTTTATAACATCAGCTATCTGCAAGTAAAACTCCCGGTCCAGCCGTCGGAGATATAAAAGACAGATAGACAGGCCAACAATTTTCAAAACATTATATTTGTTATAAGTAAAATTATAACTCTTTCGAATGTCTATTTTCAAAAGCTGTTAATTTAATAATACAAACTGATACTATATTTTATACACAATAATTTCCAAATATGCAAGATATTTTTCTACGGAATCGGAAAATAATGCGCTGCTATTTATTATTTAGGAGCTCTGATAATATATTTCATAGAAATTCGAGTGGATTTCAAATATCTTCTATAAAACTCAAAGCATATTCAATGTATTAAAAGCTTAGATAAGTTTTAATGAAATCATTGCTTTTTTTCTATAAAAAACCGTTTTCTTACCTTTGCGGTATTTCTTTTTAATTCCGTTTTAGGATGTGTCCTCATTTAGAGTTAAAAGAACTGTCTAAATTGTACGTTTCCACCATCAGCGGCTTTGCGTGCGTCTAAATGTCAGTAGGAACTTGTTCTTTTACATTATACTCTAACAGGAGCACAGCTTCCCGCGACTTCTTTCGCGTACAATACTGACTTAGGGCAGCATATTTTGTTTCAAATGACAAACTTTAATTTTTGCCTCATATATGATTGCTTTTTTGTTCCTATTTATTGTAACTTGATGTTATATCGCCTAAGTTACTCCATATTATATCAGCTATCCGGCATCCAGAAAATTCCTATCAAAATCGGGCCATCTGATTCAGCAATTACCTCAGACAGACAGAAAAATAATTTAAAAAATATATTTTGTTTTATGTAATGTGTATAAATCAAACATTATATGTATTGATAGCACTTACTTCCCTACCGTGTGTGTTCTTTGTGTGATGTATGTTAGGTTAAAATAAAAATAAGGTTTCCATTTTAGGCGCTGGTATTTATGTTTTAACATTTGAAATTTATCTATTAAATTTAGTATGTTGACGATATTCAATTTTGTGACAATAATAATTTGCAGTTACAGCCACAACCCTAATTTAAAAAAAACAAATTACTGATTGAAGGTCAGAACCCTTATGAGTCTTAGTCCTAAATATCGGATTAATCTTTAGGATCTTTGGTCAATTTATAAAAATGGTTTTTTATGCTTACTTATGAAATATGGACCCACGACGCAGGTCTCCTAAGAGCACCTTCGATAGCCTAAATTTAATTTAAAAAACATGTCAATGCAGGATAAACCCGTCAGGTCTAGTCGTGTACTTCAGAGCTGAACATTTCACATCGCTGCTCCGTTCCGAACTGTACGGTAGTGTGGACTTTCTCGCCAACGTTGGAGGTATCATGGGACTCTTTATGGGGTTCTCATTCCTTAGCCTCATTGAAATCATCTACTACTTCACTATAAGGTAAATATTTCAAATTCAAACATCTAGCTTGACATAAATAGGCAGGAAATACAATATAAACATTTCCAGATTCTAAATACTAAAAAATCTATAGCCTGGAGGCATCCAACGACTTTCTTTTATGTAGTCTTAACGCCTCTATTCAATTCAATGCAATCTTATTTGATGTACTAAAACTACCGGCTTTAAATGGCTGTTAATTAAACTTTTTACATTTTAATATTTAATTATATCTATATTAATATTAAAATCATATGTTCACTTAAAAACTATTTGATATATATGCTTTTCAGTATTTCAGTATAAGTATATATATTAAGTCTAATACGAAAACATTCAAAAATGGTAAATTATACCTAGTTTATTAAAATAATGAAACATTAAATCTTTTTTTATTTAATTATCAAGCATATATATAAATCTAGTATGGTACAAATAATTTTATGCCAAAAATGTTATGCTTCTATATTTCTATTTTATAAAAACTATACAAATTAAAATTATTATGTTTCAATGTGCCTTATTTATTAATTTCATGGCTGAAAAACAAAAACACGATGAATAACATATAGTAAGTCAAATAATTTTAATTTTATATGATTGAAGTGAAACCATCTTCAATCCAAAGAATTTCTCTTAAAAACAGAGGCAAACCATAGACAACAAGATTCAATACAAATTATATATTTACTTCATGTAGATATCAGTCATATGTAGGTACATGAAAAATGCCTACATTATGCATTATAGACTAGTGAAACTGATAATTTTAACATAGACATATAAAATATTTTGGTCATTAAATAGGTTTATCGGGAGACAAACTGAAATACAATACTGTGAAAATTAAATTGTAACGGATACTAAAATTAATGCTTAGAAATGGAAATTGCCGTGAGGTACCGGCAGAGTAGAATAGTACCTCTTTCTGTACCAGGAGTTGTAAGAGGCGACTAAGGTACCAGAACCGACAGCCGGTATATCCATCGGAGACAGTGTAGCTCAAATGCAAAGGATGGGGAATATAGCAGCAGCATCCCTGTCGCGAAGGCTGCGCTCTGCGATTGCTAACACGACCAGCGCGACAATTATGGGCAAAAACCAGCTTTCTTGGGGAAGCCTATGTTCAGCAAAGGACTTCCAATTTTTGTAATGATGATGAATGAAAAGTGTATTTCGTTCAAATAAACTAGATCAGTGGTTATTATTCCCAGTATAGCGAATGATCGCGCTGAAGTAAACAGTTAAACCGTCAATGGATTGATTATTGGAACTGTCACAATTAATATCCAGTCATTAGTTAAATTATTCCAGTGCCATTCAAGAGACTTCTGGGTGGGCATTATAGGCAGGATACAATTAATCTTGTACCTCTTACGGTTCATTATATATTAATGTGTAAAAATAAAATATTGTATTTCAGGTTGTGGTGCCGAATACGAAAATCATCGACAGTGGTAGCAGACACATAAAAGTTGAATTTTTTTTTTGTAATTCCATAATTTAGTATCTCATAATATGTTCTCGCATTTGAGTATTTCGCTTCTCGTAATAACAATACTTAATGACGGACTTTAACTTTATATGCGGTTTATTTTACTTTAATAATATTATTCCTATTCACTATTTTATATGGTTAATAAATACTGATTTTTAAGTAATGATTTTATTTTCTTCATATAATTTCGTCTATACCCAGTTCCAGTACTTAATTCCCGTGAAAAAAGGGAGTGTTTGAGAATCAAAACTTGAAAAGAAGTTGATTTTATATCATTCTATATTACATATGACGGTGTTAGAAACCAGAATTCACCAGTGTGCAGAATACGAATTGTTGATTCGCGACTGCCATTTGATTCCTAAACGTAACAGGCACTAATAAAAAAAAATCAAGTGAACTGACTCGGTTTTAAGTTGATTCGACGTGCAACGGAGGAACGCTATAGTATTTGGAAAATGATTTTTAAATTATTGTAAACGCTGTTATTAAATTAAGATTATAGTTCTTGAATCTATCCCTGTTAGTTATGTATTTTAGAAGCACGCTACCAATTAAACACGCCTGTCCATCGCCAAAACATGTTTAAAAGACTCGGTACTGCCTCGAAAATATTTTTGTCAAATAATGAGCAAATTAATTTTTCTAGAACAAATAATCGTAAGCACGAAGATGTCGGAAATACAGAGCTTAAAGAAACAAGTGTATGAATTCTCTTTATTAAAACAAGCTATGAATATAATTATATGAAACAGCAAAACTGAGAGTATCAAAGGTCCTTAAAATTTCTTTCAGAGAAACACGACAAACTGCTCAGTAACTAAGATTCGCTGGATACTAAAGCAGTATTTATCAGGAACGCATACAACATTTAGAAAATAAAATAGCTCAATTGGAAAGAAACCAGCGGGCCTCGACCGTCGAGGTGTAAAATATTCCTTCGTCATCTAATGAATCCAAGCTGAATCTACGGTGCCATATCTTGCATCTAAGTAAAGTTATAAAACAACCCTTACAGGGGAGTAATGTTTGCGATGTTTTTCGAATCAAAACCCAATATAGTTTAAAAAACTAAAAAACACGCTTTTAAAATACATCAAATACAAAAAATATTTCTTATAACATAGTAAAAATAATTATGAACAAGAAACACAAGTATTAATCTGAGAAAATCGCGGAATGCTAGGTCTACGTACTACGTATAAAATATCGCACGACGCACACCACGCTTTGTTGGGAATACTACTAGTATTTTTTGTTCAACATTATTTTCACTTTTTTATAAAGAATATTTTTTACTTTTGTTTGATGTATTTTAAAAACGTGGTTTTTGGTTTTTCTTGTATTTTATTTCCCCTTTTTAGTTCGATTTATGTTAATTAATATTAACCAGATAAGTACTTAAGCTGAAACTTAGGTAGACGGTATGCATGCACAGGCTGCATTGTCTTACTTGCTCCTACACAGAATTTCTTACATCCTGAGGATTCTAAACAGGAAAATGAGAAAATCTTATGATTCTTAAAATGTGCTCAAAGTTTCAATTATATGTGTCCGTCTAAAGAGGGTCAAAATGGACTTCAAATGAGTTGGTTACAAACATACACACATACATACATAAATGTTGTATGTATATACATACATACAACTAAAGCTAATATAAAGTGTGTAAAAAGAACGAGAGCTAGCTATTATTAAACTTTCGACACTTATAATTAAGGAAACTTTATTTAAATCGGTCGTTGTATTGAACAGGGAAATAAGGAGAACTTAATACGTCATAGTTTAATATTACAGGAAAACATTGCCCGATATATGTACATAATAGAGAACCCTGACCTCTAAAGCAAGACACTTGTTCTTTTTAGCCAGAAATTATGTGAGGGATAACCGTTGTTCTGTATGTTGGACCACGTCTGGAAAAATATATATTCCATTAAAGGAAGGCAACCTGCCATACGAAACGATCGTGAGTAAGACCTTCAATATAGTCGCATAGAACAATGACTATGTATTAGCAAGATTTATACAAAAAAATTACTACTGTTTTCATAAAACTTTTATTATTGAAATTTCTATATACCAACATACACTAATACACACACCTTACACATCTTGAAGGCATATAATTAACCTAATTTTTATTATAAAAATATAATCTCATCAATCATACATAAAACAATATTTTATTCTTATACTATATGAAAAAAATATCATGCAAAGTCCTGTGCGACCCGACTACACATTATTTAAAAAAAAAAATACATTTGTAATGGTACACCCTATACATTTTTATAATTTAATTAGTAGTGGTTGAATCATCACGTCACAATCAATAAATTGTGACATTCACCAAAGTATTGGGTAGTTTCAGTCATCATTAAAAATACAAGCATAATGCATAGCATGGACAGTTTTGTTGCTTTTTTTTTTGTTTGATCCTAAATTGTGACTTTATTACACTAATTGAATGCTATTTAAAAATAATCAAAATATTCCTCAATCAGAGGTTTATTCCAATTTCATTACTCAAAATAATATTACACAAAATGAAGGGATTGTGGTAATTCATAAAGTTTCCTGTACAATTATTGAGCCTCTGTTTGCGGACGGTTTGCAAATTGTCCAATGGTTCAGGTTGAGTGACTAATACTATAGTAGCCATATATCGCCCGCCCTTAAAAAACATTTTCGCATTCCTTGAATCACTTGCTGAATTTTTTAACTTTATTCAAAAACGTCCTCAGTGAGGACATTCACTTAGACATTTCTAATTCTTGTACTGATAGCCAGACACTAGGTAATTTTAATCTTTTAGCCTCACACGGTATGTTATCGGCTTACCATATTCATATTCATACTCACACATGCTTGGATCACGTTATACTCCATACACATTGGCAAGCTCGGTGTCTCGTGGCTAACACCACAATATTAGATCACTACACCGTCATGTTAAATCTAAATATTGGAGCACTTAGTAATTCTCCCACCGTGCTAAGAAAACGTGCCGACGTTTCATATGTTTGACCTAGAACTTTCAAATTGTGATCTAAGTAGCATCTTATTTATGATAGATGTTAACAAAGCAGTAATTTTTCTTGATACATAACTTAATACTATGTTATGACTAAATAACTGTACTTAGAAAGTAAAACTATCTAGGCGAAAATGAGAAATTGCGATAAACTAGATTTAAAACTAAAGATTCAACCTGCTAATGAATCCTTAAAAAAAACTTAAAATCGGTAACGCATCTGCGATTCTATAGTAAAAAAAGTGGGAGTATAAATTTATTGAATTGAAAATTGCACAGGGTTATAATAAAAACATATGAAATCTAATATGAAATATCACACATACAATGAGAGAAAAAAAAAGCAATTTTGAATTAATAAACGCATCTGACCCTTTGGAATTAATAAGTGATGTAAATGAATATTTTGCAGAAATTGGAAAATCTTTAGCTAAAAAAATAACACGTTACTGTCAATCCCTAGTGTCTACTACTAGTAACTCCAATCTGCTAAACTCACATAAAACCTTTTAAACGGATGATGACGAGCTTAATAAAAAAATGTTTAATATATATTTAATACTTTATTAAAAAAAATGGTCAATACCAACTTTAACGTATATTTGAAATCTTGCATTATTTCTGGAATGTTTGTTCATAAGTAATTCTATATTTCCTGCGTTTTCTAAAATATTGGAAATAATCTATTCTAAAAAAAAGAAACGTAAATGACCTAAATTATTGATTTAATTACGAATTGAGAAGAATTTAACAATTAATACTAAGCATTAGAAAGAGCACGTCCGTCCGCCTTGGCGCTAGATCAAGTGGCGCGGCGTCCCTTACTTACTTTACATACGTTATGTAGCGTCACCGCCTTGACCGGTTTTCAGGTGAGTGGAAGGAGATTCTTATAAGACGATTCCTAATCGCTGAACGGCTTCTTCATTTATCCTTGTCACCTGGTCTTCTTTAGTCTTTGGTGTCAAATTTTCGTGCACTTCTGCAATCGCATCAAAACAAGCAGTCAGAATAAGAAAGCAACAAATAACATCATGAACTGTGATAATCGAGTTCCGGACCTCAATCAATTACAATGATGATTTTATTATTGCCCATCGTTATAACAGTCTGGTATCGTTCAACGAGGTACCAAAACCCAATATAAGCAGGTCTCATGCCAAAATGTCGAGGCACAGGCTTTGCCACAAGGTCGGAGCTCAGGGGCTGCCACAATGACTGGGCACAGAGGTTGCCATAATGTCGGGGCACAGGGGTTGCCACAATGTTGGGGCACAGAAGTTGCTACAATGTCGGGGCACAGGGGTTGCCACAATATTAGGGCACAGGTGTTGCCACAATGTCGGGGCACTGCTCACGAAGAATAGTTCGAAACAATGAATAAGATTTGTCCTATTGTTTAGCTAAAAAATGGGCAGAGAAAACGAAAGGTATGTTGCTGTGCACCTGGAAACGTTATTCTCCCTAACATTAAAGAGCCACCAGAACCAATATAAAGTCATTTGATAAGTTCGTCATACATTATCCGCGCATTTTTAAAATGATGTCTATGAAAGAAATTTTATGCCCATCTTAAAGGTGGAAAGACAAGATTATTATATTGATTATTATCTTATAGATAGCCTTTTACTGACATCAGGATAAAGCCCCCAATTTTTGCAGATCTAAATATTTTAATTTATATGTTGATTAACTATTATCGCGATCAAATATGGACCCCATGCTTAGATTTGATAAACGAATAGCAGACCATGTTTATCATCATTATCACCATATCAGCTATTGGAAGTCCACTGCTGGACACGAGCCTCTCCAAGAAAGGAGGTTTTTTGCCCATAATTGCTGAGCGCAGCTATCGCGATGGGGATGCTGTTGCCCATCCCCGCCTTGTGAATTTGAGCTGCTCTGTTTCGGATGGATATACCGCCATCTGTCGGTTCTGGTACCTTAGTCGCCTCTTACGACACCTGGTGCAGTGGTATACCTGGTACCTCACAGAACCATGTTGATCATGTTGAAAGGCCACAATGTTTATATACGAAGTTGTAAACATAGTATCGAACTTAATACCCCGGAAAGTTTAAAATTGATCATTTACTCTGATCGAATTACATTGCATATGATCCGCTACAATATCCGAATCCTGCATTAGAAGACGATGTATATTACTTAACTATTCCTTAGCAACATTTCTCAAGAGATAAGACTGTTTGATGTATTCAATATTATGCCTACAGTTACATAATTAATATTTAATAATTAGGACCAACTGTTGTAATGCACAGTGGACCGCACATTAAAATATATAAGAAACTCAGACATATGATGGGTGCTGTAGCATTTAATTTTGCTGACTTTCGTCAAACTCTACTGGTTGTAACAAAAGGCGACGTTATAAAAAATTAAATATAGCCTCACAAGATCACCTTTGTGTCAATCAATTAAAACTCTCGCGCACGAATATGAGAGCATATTTATGCAATAACCACGTGGCAATTTCTCAGAAAACATACTTAAATTTATGAGACAGAAAATTTACTACTCAAATTACAAACAGCTCCCAAGTATTGTTGGTATTGAATTGGCTCAGTCTAGAAATTTTTAAAGACACAATCTATCCCGATATCTTTTACTTATCACTTTTGTTCTCTCACAAATAAGAACATTTATACTCACACTAAGATACACTTCCATTCAGTCACTGTCATGCGCACACACACTGTCTTGCACACACACACACTGTCATGCACACATACGTTCATGCATACATGCCCTTATTCTACCCATGAACCGCGCACAAACTTAGTCGTACTAATAATTGTGTTTACTTGTACTGCCAAGATGTTGAAGTATATAGTGTCCATTAAATGATCAAGTAAATCATAACTCAAGGGGTAGGAACCTGGTGATTTGTAATTTGTAGCCCAAGCATATGCTTAGTTCAGTCATCAGTCTCTCACAAATGATACTGCATTCTCAACTGTATGTATAGCTACCATGTGTTTGGTAAACTTTTCGTTTATTGCGGTTTGGATGTTATAGGTGTTTGATACAATGTCTATTACATAAACTTTATCGATATCGGTCTTATTGTAGTGTATTGTTTTGTCGGTTATAATGGTTCGGTCTAAATAGATTTTACAGTGGTGATCATCTAGAGTTTGAGAAAGTTTAACCTAAATAGAGACATTTGTTTTTCTTTAATTTAAATCATTGTGATAAGCATTGATGTAGGTCTTCGACAACCTGGTCATGTCGATGTTTATAATCAGTGATGACTAAGGCATCATGAGCGCCGGTTGTGTTGTACGGTTTCAAAACATTGATTGCTGCGACGGCATCTTCATTCTTATCAAATTTCGAACTTTCAGTTTTAAATTGTATAAGTATTTATGAATCACAGGTAATAATTGGTATCTTAAATAAAATATCATTTAATCAATATTAATTGTAGAGTCATCTAACTCTGTAATGACTTAATTCCCCCCTTAACTAACTTTGGCGTTTTTATTTTCTTTTTTAACGTCTTCCCAGCTATATAATTGTTCGTCTTTAATAGCAGGTCATTTCAAAAACTTCAGTCCCCGCTTCATGCATCTTACGATTAAACCATCTTGAAAAACAGAAAGAACCTCTCCGGGATAACTTGACTTGCCCCATTTGCCCATAATCTCCAATTTTAGTAATCTTGAATGCGCGAAGATAATCACTTTTCCCTGGGCACATTATTGAGTTTCATCTTTTTCTAAAACTTTAACTACATCGTCCTTAACCTTCAGCATTTTGGCGCAAAATTTTCGAGGTCTTTGTCCTTTGGTAAGTATCACGCTTAAAAAACGGTTTTGCTACATGTAATACTTTATATTTTTGCAATAATTTCAGCTTCAGGATATTGTAATAGTTTTTCTTTTTTTATGTTTATTTCCAAGATCATTTGTTTTTCATTAGTGATATTACGAATTCATTTTAAACAACTTAAATTGAAATAAATTGAAAGGACAGCATAAATTGAAATGAAAAAGTAACATCATTATTAATTCATCTGACTCAGCACCTATATGTTATATGTATGTTCTACAATTTCGTGTTGATCTGATAATGCAAGTATGAAACGTTTTAATTCCGTAAATAATTGGCCTTGAGAGAAATTCGACAAGTCTTTATCTACATACATTTGGCTTAAATGTATGTAGATAAAGACTTGTCGAATTTCTTCGTACTTGTCGAAAAGATTTTTGTGGCCAAGTTAGAGTTTTTTGTTCGTCATTTGTGATATTTTATTTTCTAAATTTCGTTAGTTGAAGTTGTGTGGAGTTAATTGTTCAACTGTTTCTACAATCTGCTTGTGAAGGCCTGAATTTTGAGATTTATTATTCAAGTAGTGTTTAAGGTAAGAGATTGTTGAGATGTTGGGTATGCACGTTTTCGAGGTCAATTATACCCCGTCCTTCTTTTTTACGCGGTAATGTTAACATTTGAATGCATGATTTAAGATGGCGTTTTCTATATTTTGCAAGATTTTTGTTAATAATTCGCTGTATACATTTGAAGTTCCGTGTGAGCATGATATATCACCAAACGAATAATTGAGGATGGATAGTGTGTAAGAGACAATTAGCTTTGATGGATGTTTAAATTTGTCCATAGGTAATGTTTTTGTGTATTTTTGATGATAATAATAATAAGTTTGATTTTGGTCCAACGATCCAATTATTTCACCGATTTTAGTTGGTCATTATTTTTTTACTATGCTCTGCCTAACTGATTAAGTTTTGCATTTATTGAGTCCGAATTCCATACGGATTTTTTGGAGATCATTTGATGGTGATATCAGCTAAAAATATTTCTGCTATACTGGATTAACTTGACAAACTTGTTAATATTATTACTGTTTTTATGCCGAGGCAAAACCAAAAGGGGCAAACCCATAATAATTTTTTGAAGGCGATACCTTCGAGAAAGTTTTCTATGAACTCGGATGGGTTCGGATGTTATTGAAGTTGCTTAAATTTTTAATTTACTTTGCCATTGTTTCATAAATGTTCCAAGAAAGTTAATGAGAATTTGGTGTATTTTATTTATTATTAGTATATTAAGAAGCCAGCTGTTGGGTACGGAATCGAAAGGTTTGCGGTAATCTACATACATCGTATGGATATTCTTTTTACGAGTTTGTACTTGTTTCATGGCGACAGCATCAATATTATTATTATTATTGTTTGCTATCTCTTTGCCCGGTAACACACGCCAACTATGGAAGGCAAAAGAAGACGGATCACCAACTTATAAACAAACAAAAAGAACATGTGTCTAAACATATATACTTATACATAAAATGTTTTGTTGCCAAAGTGAAATTAGTATAGTAAAACGTTATTAGTAGTAAAAAATTAGTTTGTAAAAAAGTATTATAAGGCCCGAAATTTCGTAAATAATAAATTGATTAATTTTTGAAATCACTTTTTTATGAATTGATTGATTAAACGAACATGAATATCTTTGTGACATATTTCATGTAAATCTCATATTTATATATTCTTTAGTCATTCTACTCAGAAGTTGCATAGTTTATTGATTACAAAGAAACCTTTAACTATCATTCTCGAAATCACTTTCCATTACGTCAACTCTAAATAATTTGAGCGATTTTTTCTACTTTCAAAGAAAGTTAGCTGAATTTGAGTTTTCTTGAACCTTATGGACTAACATAGACTACTTTTTATCACAGGTAAACAGTAGTTCTACCTAATATGAAGTACACGAAGACCAATGCCGGGTTTGGTTGGTGGTTTTCCCGATTCGCGTAGTTAAACTATGCTTTCAATGATATATAATGTCAGTACGTTTAAGTACGTTGGACACGCAAAGAGCTAATTTATGATACAATATGAGACACAATGTTTACGCGAAGCATCAGTATTCGACTGCTTACCTTATACGCGACTATAGAACATTTGTAGAAAGTCCCCACCTCGCACATAATCTTATTTATTGATGATTTTGTATATGCTATGTAGCTTACAAAATCGGAATAAACTATGTTTTTATTGAGAAGAATGTCTAAAATTTAGTTTGTTAAAACATATAATGCAGTAAAAAAATATCTGAATTAAATACTTTAATAGTTTCTAATTCAAAACAGTATGGATTCAGTTATTATTATTAACGATAAGTCACTAACAATATTTTGCAAAATTTGAAATTTAACACGAACTAAACCTATCTCTACGTATTTACATTGATCAGTCAAGTATAACCACAATGTAGAACGATAATTGTGTACGAAACACAAACCTGCGTGACTGGTCTGCCAAAGAGGCGGCTGCCGAGTCGCGTCGCCGCCGCGCGCCGCGCCTCCATTCCTCGCAATGGCGTTACGCTCGCAACTCCTGCGCAATGGTAAGGTTAACATTCCTTATTTTATTTTCATTAATTTATTCTTTTAATTGTGTTGTGACTTCGTATGCAGTGTACTCCTATAATTTAAATATACCACCGTTTTTATACTCATGCCAGTAAAACCATTTTTTCTTGTTTTCTGTCGGTGTAGATTAATCAACCTGGATTATCGTGGCTTTTACATGAATGTGGCCGGCTTAATACGCCGGTTTTTAGTGCAGTTGCAGATAAACTTACTTAATTAGTTTTATTTGAGAACAGTGTTACAAAACTCTCGTTAGTGTTATTCAAGTCGGTTCAGTGTTTACTTTTGTTGACCTTGCGTTTATTTACGATAGTCATACTGTTCTGTAAACGGAAAATCGTTATTGTTACATCTATGTACATAAATAGCATGAAATTAAAATTTTACACATATGGTTATTTTTGTCGGACATGCATAGAAAGATATTGGAGAGTCTCTAAAGTAGTACTACTAAGAGGTTTCTGTAGTGTACGTTCATTAGCCTGAAATATTGTTAAGCTTTGTGAATGACCTTTATTTTTGTACGATTGTTGACGTAATTATCCTTTACGAAACAAAATATGTACATACGAGCAAGTAGTTTTTACGTATTTGTTTTAATTGCTGTAGGTGAGCAAAATAAGTTTTGGGTGTAATAATACTCAAATATATATTTCTAAGATCCGAAATGCACGTCCATATATGTACGTGCAAATGTATTGAAGCCATCAACATAAAAAACTTTTGGGTTATTTTTCAGCTTGTCTGTACATATATTAGAGTAAAGATAACTCACAGTAAATCTACGTGTCTTACTCATTTTATAAACGAGACTATTTATTGACTTTTTTATGTTTTACTCGCACATTGACTCAGAAGTAGGTATATTACAGTCTGAACATTTGCAGCTTCGGGTATCGCCTACTTTTACACTGTTTATTTTGCCTTATCAGTCACAATCCATCCTGCCACTTTTGTAATAATGCTCTGTTTTTTGTTGTAAATAAAGTTGTTGTTGTACTCAAAAACAAGTCGTGTGTTCTAAATTGAGTGTTATATATGTATGTTCCTTCGCAGCAAAATATGTGTCGTAGGAGCAGGTCTACGTCTACAGACGATGTTATTTTTAAATAATAAATTGATAAGTCCAATCAGTTGTACATTTTTTTAACAGCTTTCCCATCAAATCAGTCATATTTCATCAGTACTAAATTAAATTTAATTTCATGTGAGATTTAAGGGATCATTTATCTATAGCATAAAAATGGTTATTGTGGTTTTTCCCAGAGAGATGTTGAATATTTGTCGACGCGGAGTTTTTAGGGTGTACAATACTGTAGTACATTTTGATCTATTTTTTCCGGTTCAACAAGCGTTAGCAAAGCAAAAAAAAATTTTGCATTGCAAACGCTTGCTGAACTGCACTAAAGTGATTAGTGTTTTTTAGTATATTAAGCATGTATTATACATATAAAGCTTCCTCTTGAGGCACTGTATCTATTAAAAAAAAACTGCAAAATCCGTTGCGTAGTTTTTAAAATTTAAGAATACACAGAGAGACAGCAGGAAGAGACTTTGTTTTATACTATGTAGTATTACGACGATCAATCATTGAGGATTTTGCCTATAATTGTTATGCTGGTAACCGACATGTTCCTCGTCCTTTTACATTTGGGCTACACTATTTAAGGTGTATATTCCACCATCTGTCTTTGCCAATGCAGAGTGAGGTACTATTAGGTTACTATATCAGGTATTCAATGCTTAATCATATATATCATCATCATTATTATTATAGCAAGCGTAGACTCAGAAAAGGCGGATTTATGCCCATTATTGGTGGGCAGGCGTGGCCCTGTGCGCTTGCAAAGTATCTTCTCGACGGAAATGCGCTGAAGCACTGGTTTAAATTAGATTACCATGTGTTGGTTCTGGTACCTCAGAACGTATATATATTGTGATTATTATGTAGCGGTTTCCTAATATTATGCTTATTTTTATAACAGCAGTATTCAATGGCACCCAAATTCGTAATCTTCACGAGTTGAAGACGAAGGAACGTGCAGGTGTGGCTATACTCCGTGAGGTATTGGACGACCGTTTGCAGGAGATAAAGAAAGCGAAGACCTGGAAACATGAGCGGATTCTCACTTCACCACAACAGGCCAAGGTACCTTTTACTAACGTGCCTACTTACATTGCCCATTGGTTTACCTACTTCCTGTTTTATTTGTGTTCTTACCGCTTCACTTTGTCGCCCGTATGACAGTTTTTAAGTATAAGCTAAAATGTTTTTTGAGTACCATTTGTACCATGAAATTAAACCATTTTCTAGACCACGAAATGTAGAAATCGAATATCTGTCAAATACCTAGTGACTGTGTGTGAACGTAACAAAAAAAAACCTAGTTATCATGGTTTAAATTTATTTTTCTGATAATTGTAGGAATCAATTCTTCAGCTTCACTTCGAGCGAGCGCTGTTACTCGTTATACATAGCTTGACTTATTGTACTGGTAAAAAATCAATTGAATGATTATTTTATGAAAAATATTAAAATTTTCAACAATTAAAATATTTTATATTTTATCTTATTACCTTAAAATAAAAAGTTCACTGAGTCAATCTACTATCATTCAATTTATTGGCTCAAATAATCGTAATTAGCAAAACGGTGAACAAATGAATAATTCTTTGTACAAAAAAAAATACTTAAGTTGTCTTATTTAAAATTCAGCAATAATAAATGTCAATTCTTGTTAATGGCACTGGACAATATAATCCTTTTTTATAATTTACATTTTCATATTTCCAGTATAGTAAAATAACCATTCGCTGCCGCAAGGTAACAAAGACGTCAAACAAAAAATGTAAAAAGTCAAATAAACCGCGTTCTGATGCCGTTGTAGTTTTATTATGGGCACTGGATATGTTGTCTGTAGTATAAAAATACAATTCCTTTACGTTTTTGAATAAAGTTCACCGGCTTGACTTGATTTTGTATACTAAAGTATTTTTTCAGTGTCTTTCATTTTATTCGGTAATTGCAATGCTGTGGCTCTAGAGTAATTATTTAATCTGGCTTTGTAGTAACTCTATATATATTCTGGACTCGGAAATATTACACAAAATAACTGAAATCTTTTGTTATCACTTTTTTCTTACTCAACCGTTTTTCAGATTTTTTAAAATCTTCTATCATCGAAAAAAGAGATACGTCGATAACCGTTATATTTCAACAAAACGTTTTATAGAATAATTTACAGTTTACTAATAAATCGGTCGAAAATCTTTTTAAATACAGAATCTTTGCCCAACTTTAGCCGTATCAACTAAAATCCTAAAAATATCGTATCGTATATGTGAGAATTTCCAACAATTAGACCATTACTCGAGCGTGTGCGTCTATACGTGTAGTTACTGTTAATAGACTCGAGATTGTTGCAGTTTGCTAATGCGATACACCGAATACACCGTGAAATCTGAACGAGAGCGGTGCAATTTCAGGTGGATTCCTTCCATTTATCTAAAGTATTCACAGCGCTCTTTGTAATGTATAATAATTTCCTTGCTTTGATTTTCCAAGTTATACTATGATAGTCCTACCGTAGAAGTTCTCCAACAATCAAGAAAAGTGCGAGCTGAAATCGCGTAATCGCATTTTGTGCAGAATTAAATTCAAAAATGTATGTATCCCAAATATCGTGGTAAATACTAAAATTTTCCACAAAAAATTGATCCATAAATCTGTCTAACAACATTTAATATGTAGTTAACACCCCCTTATTCGAAATTAATCTATTCATCTAATATCTCCGCCTTAGGATAATTTATCTACCAGAACTAGATAGACATTACTAGACACAATTTTTTTCGAAATCACAATATTATTATTGATAGTAAATGATCTGATGAAGTCAAGGAAGGAAATCTGCCTTGCGTAGTATCTGCGGTACGTCATCCCAATGGCGAGTGAACATGCACTTAATAGAGCTAAGTACATTTGAATCGTAGTGTCGTATATGCCGTAGTCTTGTTCTCGTAGAGGTGCTATCGATACTTGCGATGAAATTTTGGAATTTACGGCGTGCAGTTGATCTAATGAGGCTAATGAAGTTCAACTTGAATGTATGTACGGCAGGCGCCTAGAGCTTGTTTTCCTTAGGGAGATCCATTATCTTCACAGCTTGGCCTGGTAGACGATCTTTCGTGTTTGCTATAAGGAACTCTGGTGTTTTGACGAAGCAATTACGAGAAGCGAAGTACGGGATCATGATGAGATAACTACCTTCTAAGGTTTGGTGTAAATTGTGTCCATATGAAAGATGTACTCTTGTGGGATTTGGGATGTATAGTGTCTATCATCGGGCTCTTCGAAGGCTGGGCTTTCTAGTGATACTATGACTGGACTACATATAGGGGTTCTTTGTTGCGTGATGATAAGCTGGTGGATGCAGTCTTGCGACGTTCTGCTTTGCCGATTCTGGATCGTTTCACATAGATAACCTTTACTTGTCTTCGGGCATTCTGCCTTGATATACTTAAAATCTTTTGGATGGATAGCGAGGATAGGATGATGGTGTTAGGATTTCTTGGTTTTTGTTAGGAATTATAGATAATTTATGGAGATCGTATATTCGAGGTAGAATAATAAGGAACATGTCAACTATTGTTATACTATTGCCAACATAGTATGAGCCTAATTTAATTATGTCGTAGTACTCTCTGACTACTAGATCCGTTATACTTTCATTTCTGTACAGATCGTGTAACTTTGTGATCATGCTCCTAATCAATATTGGATCTAAAATAAAATGATGCGTAGTTGAATGCTGATATGGTCTGAAATTTACTTATTTCTAAGGACACAGAATCTATGTTATCATTTAATATGAGAAATACTCGAGCCCGGTAGGCGTATTTGATCAGATAGTAATCATTAGTAGCTATTAAAGATATAAATTTTAATTAAGTTTAGTTAGAAACTTTAGTTAATTTTTTAGACGAAACTGTTAGTTTAAAATTATACCATTACTTGGCGCAGCTGCCAATTGTTTTCTATTCAGTCATCTGTGAAAACGAGTGTATCGATTAATATAAAATAAACTAACTAAACAGAATTCCATTTGTTTTTACAAAATACATCCACAAAATCCTACAGTAGCCTAACTAATTCTTATTTTTTCTAATAGAATTTGCACTTGATTTATTTCAATACAATTATTACAAGATCAGTGGAATATTGAGATGACCATTCCTTTGTTAGACTTAATTGACTATTAAACTTAGTAACATCAGTGGCATTATTATAGTGTATGGCGTCAGTTTAATCGAGATTACCGGTTGTACTCTTTACGACCGAACCAAGACAGATGGTCTGCCCACAGATCCGCTAGCCCTCTTTATACACGACTCGCTGTGCCCGCGACTTCGTTCGCGTGGTTGTCGGATACTCTAATAGACTAGATCGAAGAATAGAATAGTCTAGATTAGACTCGAAGGTTTGTAGCTGTTTAGATAAGACTGGGATTTTATTTTTTGATAATAATATGAGGTTCAAATAGGCATTGTATGCTATTGTTAAGTTCAGGGCCAAAGCTATTTAGTTGGAAAAAAATGGCAGTTAACATACGTTGTAAATCTTTAAGATCTATACTTTGTAGGGACGAATGGTAACTAGATACAATATTAGTGGAATCTAATCGAAATGGTAAAACACCGGGTCCATTGTCAAGATTTTCAAGTTTTATCTTCTGTGTTAAAGCCGGAGAAGATGAAGTACCAGGAGAGTCCTGTAACAATTAAGCACATCTCTTTTTGATCGAAATTTAGAGAGTAATTCACGTTTTTTTCGTGTATAAATGTGGATAGGAAGATCTTCCATGACCACATCTTAAATATAACGAAGAGCCAATTTCTGACGTGACGCAATGGGATTTTTTAACATAAACTTGCTGTTCGGGAGAATACTCGGCCTCTGGTTCTCTGTCCTTATATCTACTATCGTTTAGATCTTTGCGTAAATTGGAGCAATATTCATGGATTACTTTATAGGCTTTACCCATCTTATTCTTATGATCTATTATCTACATACTGCTGTAATAGATGTGCCGACATGTGATTGTTCTAGAATCATTAGCTTCCTCTACCGCCCTGAGGGACTTAGACTCATCGAGATCTTTCTCGGATAGATTAACTAAAATAGAACTAATCTCATCGTTATTTAGTTCGATACGTGACATAGCGGCTGCGTTCGTATTAGATTTGCCTTGTTTATAAGTTACGTTGAAGTCGTACTCACTGAGTTTAAGACGCCATCAAGTAAGACGCGAATTAGGCTCTTTTAAATTCATCATCCACTGTAACGATTTGTGATCAGTGATGATTTGAAATTTGCATCCAAAAAGGTAGGGCCTAAAATATTAAGTGGCCCATACGATAGCTAGGAGCTCTTTTTCGATGGTACTATAATTGAGCTCGCTAGAGTTCAAGGTTCTGGATGCATAAGCGATCGGTTTATCTGATCTTTTTGACCCTTTTGACTTGTACTGCACCTATGGCAACATTAGAGGCATCAGTTGTCAATAGAAACTCACGAGAAAACATGAATACAGGAGAATATAATAATGTTTTACAATGTTCAAAGCAAGTTGCATAGTCATGGTTAAGTGTTATTTTAGAGCTTTTTTTTAAACAATGTGTCAGTGGTTTTGTAAGTTTAGCAAAGTTTGGATTAAATTTACGATAGTAACCAAGTATGCCGAGAAAACGTTTTATTTTAGTAGTAGTTTTAGGTACCGGGTAATTCTGAATTGCTATGATTTTATTAGCATTAGGTTTAACTCAATCTTTGCAAATAACATGATCTAAAAACTTGGTCTCCAAATTCAAGATTGCCATTAAGAAGGGCTAAATTATTCAATTCGTGTCACTAACCAACTTTAAAATGCGCTATAACTAACCGATTGCATAACTGAATAAAACGTGTTAGCACATGACGGGAACCCCCGACAAATTCGGGCAAAAGTCTAAGCGACTTGTAAATTACGTCAATACTGTCTAGAGCCATGCTTAGTTCTATTTCTCCTCAATTCCTACCTTAGTCTATGGTGCTAAGCCTATTAGATAGCCTAGAACTAGTCTCACGAAGTTTCCTCGGATGAAAACTTTTGGCGATTATAATAAAATAATAAAAATAAAATTACACATACAATAAAAAATAACAATAGAGTATAGAAATAAAATAGTTAAAGAAGACTAAGATATAAGTTCTCAGGGCCCTTGGACTATACAAGGACTGAAAAGTAAAACACTAGGAAATAAGGATAGCAAGGACTTGAAAGATTCAAAGTACTTCCAGCATTATCACTTCTTTCACAGAATCGATGTCTGGATTCTCCTCTGCTGGGACCGGTTGTAGATTCACGATAGTCACGGTGGTTCGATATTAGAAGCCTACTCTTTGACTATCCTACCGACTGCGCCAAAAAAATATGGTCTCAGCCGAGGATGTAAACAAAATTATTTTTATTTAATATAATTTAATTAATAATAGTATAATTACTATCGTTATCATATAATCTTAATCATATAATCGTAATTAGTATAATTCAACGTCTATCTGACGTTTTTTTTTATCTAATAAAAAAATATAAACTTCTAAACAAGTTAGCTAGGAAGGTAATAGGTATTCAGGGTTATATAATCATCACAACGTAATGCTCTCAACAACATACAAGTTTTGCAGGCGTTTATTACAGGCATTTTGTATTATCTAAGTAGGTAACTTTTTTACAGCAATGTGACATTTAACCTTTAATAATGTTTTCACTGCAAAGGCCGAGCATTGTTATCTGAAATTACTAAGAAGTAACGGCATTTTACTTCGGTTTAAGGATAACTTCAAGAAATTATTTATTGTGCAACAATACTTATAGAATGATGAAAAGTTGACATTGCAAGGTAAATGAAGAGCTCGTTGCAACACTGTATAAATTGCAACTAACAAACATGTATTGACTCTTATTCCTTTTTACTTACAATATTGATACGTAGTGATTACGAGGTGGGCAGATGATCTGACTAGAGCTAGCTAGAGCTTAGCGCCGGATGCAGGACCCATACAACCGGTCCTATTAGAAATCACTTGGGGACTCCCCAAGTGACTTTTAATAGGACCTATGTCCTGCAGTCGACGTTGCAGTTGAGTGTTGAGTGTGCAGAGTTTTATTTGATGATGAAACTTATATTTTGAATTATGTTTGACCATATTTTAAATACACACATTTTTTACAGGTGACAGTGAAAGGAGCTGATGGTGAATTCCTCAACTTTTGTGCCAATAACTATTTAGGATTAGCAGTAAGTATTCTTGTTATTCAAAATTGTTTATCTTTGAAGTACCAAAACATAATAATAATAATTTAATAAATATCTCATACATTTGTGCTATGGACAACAGCCAACAATAGGGATCACTAATATACTATTTAAATACATATATATAACTCGGAATAATCACGAATATTAAATTATAAACATTTGACTTAGGTGGGGATCGACTTACGACCCTTAGCGGATAAAATATGGTCAGTCCCTTCTACGCCATCGAGCTTGTCAAAAATAATATTGACAGACGATTGTCTTATAATTACTAATGTTTATGTAATTTATCGATACGAAAGAAATGTAACAGTCGATTGAATTATATTAGATATAGGTTACATACCCTCCTTAAAAAATAGCGAAGGAAAAGCAATACAACACCTCTAACCCAAATGTTGTACTGCTTTTCCTTCGCAATTTTTCTGGCTGCTAGATGACGACCTTTGTTATCCGTTGAAAGATGTTCACAAACGTAAATTGAAACTTTTGCACCAGAAATTCCAGCGTGAGAAGTATTTAATTTAGCATTAGGATTGAATTTAATTGCGTCGGCTAAAAACGGTTAGAGAAATCCGTCAGAAAAAACTAGGAGTAAAATTTATTATTAGTTTTATAAAATATAATATTACGATAATTTCTGATTAGAATAACCCAGAAGTAGTGGAAGCTGCGAGAGAAAGCTTGAGCAAATATGGTGCCGGTCTGAGCTCGGTACGGTTCATCTGTGGGACCCAAACCTTACACAAGGTAAGTAAGAGATAAAAATTGCATTTATTTTTTATTACTTTGTAGCTATAGTGCACATAACTCTCGCACATAAAAAAAAATATATTACATATTACACAAAAGACTTAATTTGTCATGTCCCTATTTTGTATAGTTGGTACTCCTAACTAGAATTAGGATTACCTGTATTTATTAACAACATGTCCTCTTCTTCCTTCATATTAATTCAATTTGCTATAGAAACATGTTTTTTTACATACGAATTATGGTTTTTTTACATAAAAATATTACTTTAATATATACCTTATAATTTAAAATGTAAATAGAGCGGGGATGCGTTATTAATTATAGCAACAATTGTTACAATTTCTTTTCTAAAATACAATAAATCTAAATCTCATATTTGCTGAATGTTAAATGTATTTTTCTGATTTCCACAAACAATTTTTCAATAATACTTTTAAAATAAGCGAACGCAGGTATTTTGGAATAAAAAAAGTTATTATATCAAGGTATTAAAATTTCTGCTTTAATAAATCTAATAGTTAACCCAACCCGGAACGCTCATATTTACTTTTATTAAAATAATGTATGCCCAATTCACATTGTCATTCTAGGCACTCGAGGACCGATTGGCTCAATTCCATCAGCGTGAGGATGCAATCCTCTACGGATCGTGCTTTGACGCGAATGCCGGCTTATTCGAGTCCATACTTACGCCGGAAGACGCGGTCTTCTCCGACGCGCTCAACCATGCGTCTATCATTGACGGCATTAGACTCTGCAGAGCGCAAAAGTTCCGTTACCCACACAGAGATCTTAATGGTAAGGATACCAATTTTATCGGTTAAATGCAGTTCTTCTGATAGACCGTGAAATCAAATATCACATGCCGATACTTAGTTTGTTCAAACCGACAAGACTTTTACTTTAAGCAATAAATCACTCATTCAAAAGAAACGTATTCATTTTATTGCATGAGAAAAATATGATTTACAATATTCACTCACAGTACACACATACTGTGTAATAAACATATTATATTCCATTAAAATATTTATGTCCTATATAAAAAGAATTAACGAATCTTTCATGTAACATACTATTTTTGCCTTAAGTAAATACATAGTTTCACGGAAGAAGACTTTTCCTGCCTGTATAAGATACCTACTATTGTACCTGTATAATATACAAACTATTCACTCTCACTCTCACAACCCAGAATCATTTAATACAGTTAGACTAAGTTTCTTTACAATATGTGTCTATGCTTACAGAACTAGAGCACCTCTTGGCGCACAGCGAAGGTCGCATCAAGTTGATAGTAACTGACGGCGTGTTCTCGATGGACGGAACCGTGGCGCCTATCAAAGGATTGAGGGAGCTGGCTGATAAGTACCGCGCTCTTCTGGCGGTGGACGATAGCCATGCCACTGGCTTCTTCGGGGATACTGGACGGTGAGCATAACTTTCCGTATTTATAAAAAATCTGGCGATGAAAGAAATATTTTTAAGTCGTGCTCAACCACGTGTCTCGTACGTGATTACATCAGAGACTACAAAGCGCAGAATTTCCAGTGGTCACACATTTATTTTAAAATATAACAGTTGATGGTTAAATTTTTGTGACCTATTTGTGAAATGGAAGCTTTTAATCTAGTCAAAATTTAAAGAAAAGACCACAACACACGCAATACGTTTCTATACCTGTGTCACCTCGTCTACGTGTAAGCATTAAAAGTTGACTACTAGGTATCTAAAATTAGTATTTTAACCAGCTCACATTCAGTCTTTCTTAATATTTATCTTATCCCCAACTATTTCAAGATTGGATAAGCCATTCACATTAAAAATACTTTTACCTACTAGGGTTTAGTTCAACGTGATTCTAGCCCAGGACAAACCAATGACGTATATCATTTTTTGCAATTTTTTTTAATAGAGGTACCGAAGAGCACTGTGGCTTGATGGGGGCAGCGGACATAATCTGTTCGACTCTAGGAAAAGCGGTGAGCGGCGCGGCGGGCGGTTACACCACCGGCCCAAAGGAACTGGTCACGCTGCTCAGAAACGTTTCCCGACCTTATCTGTTCTCGAACGCACCACCACCGCCGGTAGTTGCGGCTTCGTTAAAGGTAAGAAAAATAGTAAACACATATGTTATACGAACTATTTTAGTTCTTCAAATTGCTAACTGTAAGCTGCATATTTAGCTTCTTTAAGCATATCTTTTCGGAGTGTCATATAGTTTCGGAGTTTTAGAACTTTATTTAACGGTATAGATTAACTGATCAAGACCTAAGACCGATCTTACAATGGGAATTAGCAAATTTGGCAATGTACATTTACAATATTAAAATGTACATGGAATAAGAAATAACGTCGTAAAATTAATGTACGTTTTAGTAATGCTTGGACAAAGTTCTTGTAATTTAACTCGTGTAATTACTACTTAGAACGAACAAAATAGACAACTATACTTGTCAATCCCAAATAATTGCTAACATGATATAATACATTTCAGTCTCTAGATCTAGTGGAACATAGCAACGAACTCCGCCAGCGATTGCGCGACAACACGCGACAGTTCAGAGAAGGACTAAAGGCGGCTGGATTGACGGTGTCCGGTGATGACCACCCCATCTGCCCGGTCATGGTTGGAGATGCCCCGCTAGCTGTCGAACTGGCTACTGGCATGCTAAGTAAGCGGCAATGTTGTTCAAATATCTATAGTTTTTAAAAGCAGTCGGACTGCCTGTGTTTGGGTATGACTGTTCCATCTGCCCTATAATTGTTTTTGATGCCTCGCTAGAAGTGGAACTGACTGCTGGCATGCTAAGCAAGCGGCAATTGTATACAAAATAACTAATATAATTCCCTGTCCTATCTTCCCCCAATTTTTTTTTCTATTAGACTAGGTCGACAAACAAGCATACAGTCTGTGTGATACTAAGTGTCACTGCAGCCTATAGGCATTCGTAATAAAACAAGGATATATATCATTAACATATTACCCAGTAAATTTCACACCAGAACACAGCAATGCGAACACTGTTATTAGGCAAAAGAAATAGTTGAAAGTGTGGTGTCAATGCAGACGACCTTTTATATGAGGTCTCATTGATGGAGATAACCGACCTCTATATTTCGAACATGCTAGTTACCTGACTGCATGTAGATATATGTATTCAGATATACATTCAGCAACATTTTGAAAGCAGCCGGACTGCGCGGTTATGACTATCTGTATGACTATCCTGTCTGCCCTACCATGATTGGAAATACACGGCTAAGTATCGAACTTGCTACATACACATATTTTGTGAAATTTCTGATATCAACTAATTTGGTCAGTTGGAGATGCCCACTAGCCGTTACACTTGCTACCGGCATGTTAAGTAACTATTAAAAAAGTTCACATTGGTGGTGTAATTATTGGAAGTTGCCGAATTTACCGAGTCTGGTGTGATCTGTGATGACCATCCTATTTGCACAGTCATAATAAGAGATATCTCGCTACCTGTTGACACTACTAGCGTGCAAAGTAGTGCTAATATGTATAAATATTTGTAGTTTCTCAAAGCGAGCAAATTTCCTATTTCGAGATGTAACTTCACCGACAGACTCAATCGTGGTTTAAATAAACAAAAGTTGTTCAAAATATTTGTATCATAATTTCAGTCTCGATGTTCATAGTAGTGTGAAAATGTGTGAAAAGTATGTAACGTTTCCAAGAGGATTTATTCGAAGAGGTTAAACTAGTTTATTTTAACATAAATCGACTCTGTTTGTAAGTGTTAATTTAGCACGGTGTGTTTTAAGTAAAATATTATTTATGATTAAGAAATAAAGACGATGATATATATAGGTATATATGATGAGAATAATTAGTAAATAACAATGTGTAACCATTTCGAAATATGAAAAGAATATATAATTTATGTAGATATAATATAATACATAATAGTATAATAATAATACATAATAAAATGTTATATTTTACTTGATTCCAGAACGAGGTATCTACGTTGTTGCCTTCAGTTTCCCAGTAGTACCGAAGGGCGCTGCTAGAGTGCGTGTGCAACTAAGTGCGGCACACACGCAAGACGACGTAGCGCGCGCCGTGCAAGCGTTCGCAGACGTCGGCAGAAGCATAGGCCTTATCAAAGAATGAAATCTAGCATCTAGTCTTATATCAAAATTCCATTCTAAATGTAAATCTATCTACATCTAAACTTTGTAAATTCACAAATATTTAGTCATTTATTTAAATTTTGTCATATATTTGAACAAAGGGTCAGAGTATCATATGCATAAAAATTGTGTTGTGATTGAAAATATTCTTCTTTAACATTGAGATGTAAATACCATCGAATAAATTTATAAAAAAAATCATTTAGGTGCAAATAAAACAACTAATTGAGTAATAATAATTGATCTATTAACAGTAATTTATTACAGTAATAAAACGCACACTCTTATCGACAACTTCAAACACGCAGTGCGATCACATCTCTCTACTCTCAAAGAATAAAACTATACATTATTTAAATTATTATTTACATTGGTTTGAAACTGTTTCTCACTCGTTACTTTATTATTGCAACTGGTTATTGTTGTTGATAACAACCTATGTCAGTTGCCACGCCAGATTATTCTGTTGATATTTTTTACTCTGGCAACCCCAACACCCGGTATATTGAAATAAATTAATAAGGCCAAACTATCAGAGCATAGTTAAAAACGGCTGTTCTGTCTAATCTACTAATCCTATTCTAAGAAAAAAAAACTTAAACTTCGTCATATACTATATAAATTCCCCATATTGAATGAACGGAACCGTTTTGCAGGGAACGACAACTATAATTGAGAACAACGTCATCCGCCTATTATCAGTTGTTCCGCCGAATATTTAAAATAAGAACTAAAACAGCCGTTTCCTAACCAAGTGTCATCAAAATCTAATACCAAATACTTGACTACAACTATGGCCGAACCGACGCGATTCACAACACTATCCATATACATCGCTCCGTTTTAAAAAATATCAACGCGATATAACCTTAACATTAATATGGAGGGTATCCTTTCCTATTTGACCCGATAACGCCAACATAATTGTCGTGTGGACGCAATGTCTTGAGTTCTACACTGAGCAAACTTCGAACTGACTTCACAACATTGGCTAGAGACGACCCTTCAGTGTAACACGAACGGCTTTGATGGTGGACCTGCAAATGAAAACCACAGTTTATACCTTCCCACACATCCCTATAAATAGATACTGAGTTTAGTATCAACGGACAAGAGGAACTGGAGTCCGGTCCACGCGATACTATCGTTAATTTTTTTGTTCAGGCTTTGGTTCATCGGCAAAATCTGCCCATCATGTGCTTGCACTGGTATTCGCGACGCAAGGCGCCGTATGACGGCAGCTCCTTCATAACATAATGTTGGTGAGGAGCGAACACCATAAATAAAACAAGTAGTGCATACATTCCACGGGTTACGTAGGTAAAAGGGCGTATCAAAAAATAAGGTTTACTGGAAAGCATATTTAAAAACATAATTTCTATATTCTATGTATTCATTATTTTTATCACATTTTTTGAAAATAAAATGAACCTTTATTCTGCTCTCTAAGAATAGTTAATTCTTAACTTGTCCTTCTATACTGGGACTGTTGGTATGTTAACGTTACCATTAATTTGTGCACACTAAAACAATCTTTTACAACCACAATACTAAACAATACAATCATTAGTTTGGTATTTGGCAACACGATGGTGGTCTTAACGCATATGACCACGCTACAGGCTTAAAATATGGTCGGTGAAAAATTTAAAGCATCAGCTTTGTGCAATAATATAAGCCTGCTGAAGTTTTGTAGAAGTAGCTAGTACAAAAATCAGATAGACAGAAAATTTTCCCATATTTTCTTCTAATACAAAGACAAAAATAATGTTCTATCCATCATAATTTTGAGTTTATGATCAAGCTTTATTTCCGGGTTTTTTGAGTCGGTTTCCGTTCACCGTGATCCCTGCTGACAAGAAATAAATAAAGTGTAACCGAGTCAATGAAAGGGTGGGAACCACCGCCATTATCTGTGCACGCCTGCGAGGCATCCTTTAACAACCCTATTTACTCTCTTTTTGATGAATCCCATTATCTTATCTCTTGAGGATACTCAAGAACTACATAATTATGTAAAATGGGTAAATAAATAAGAACCGTATGAATAACATTACTCTATTAAGGGTTGACAGATTCAAATGAAAATAATTGAGGACTGTAGCCCAATGTCGAACCCAAGTTTATCAGATAGTTTACCTGGAGGCAGTGTGGTGGTGCTGGTAGTGCTTGTAGTGGTAGAAGTGGATGAGGTGGTGCTGCTGCTTGTGGCTGCCGAGGAGGACGAAGGTGGCGCCAAAGTTGTGGTCGGTTTCTACAATGAATTGAATTAGAACAATTGAAATTCAAATCCATTGAAGTAAGCTTAGTTTCTTTACCAAAAGACCAAGTAACAGAAATGCCAATGACTTACTTGCAGTAAACCTTTTCAAAGGATAAGTTGTATTTGATTGTTTTTTATTAAGATCAATTAATTAACTGTCGCCACAAAAGTATTATCATCTGTTACACTAGACACTTAGACACTTAAAGGTGTCGAAATCGGTAATGTCGAAATATGTCTGACACATCTATATCACACATATATATATTGCCCTAGTGAAGTCTAATGTCATGTTATGCGTCTAATATTAGAAACAAGGAAAAAATATTTTTTGGTCTTCTGATGGTACTATCTAAGTCAAACTACTCAACCGATTTAAAAAGTCTTTCGCCATTACTACATATACATATACACACATAATATAAGGTTAAACTAAAAAACCTTGTGAAATTATAATTATTTATATACAAAATATATATTTAGGTATACGTGTTGATATCACAATGATTGTGTTCATTACATGTTTTGTCCTTGTCCAATTAAAACTTCCCGCGATAATAACTGGTAAATGGGATCAATATGGGGTATCACATATACACACATGACTGTATATTATGGTTTTATGAAATAATAGTATGATATAACTGGCCATAAATATATTCTCCAGTCAACATTATGCTCAGAATTAAAAACTGAATCCAATAAACAATAAATAAGGATTACAAACCAAATACAGAAACCAAGTTAAGCCGCACAGTGACACTTAAATTAAGCGTTCAAGATAGACCACAATATATACATAGTCTGGTTGATTGTGACCTACATTTCCGACCCTTAGAAATTCAATCAAAATACAAAATCATATCATAATTTATTATATACATCGCTTGAACTCATATCGACCTAGGTTATACCAACAAAATAATAATTATTAATTTAACAAACAACTATTTAATTACAATTGCATTTTATTGAAATGCCTAATAAAACTGTATGTATCACAAGTTCAATAGACAGTACAAAGTATTTTATTCTCATCCTATCTCAAGCCACTTATACTAATGTGTCGTGAAAGTAAGTCAATTAAAACTTTACGCGAACAACCTAAAACACATTAAGAAAGTACACAGTGAATATCAACTTACTTTGATTTCTTCTATCCTAGTTTGCAGCGCGTCTACTTTGCCCACAAGCGTGTTGTTCACAGACACGATCTGCTCCTTCAACTCGTTCTCCTTCTTGCTGTTAGCCGACATGTTTGTTATGGTCTCGTTGGTCTTGGCCTCCAAGGCATGTACCATGGTCTTCACCTCTTCGACGCCAGACGCGGCGGTGGCCGCTTGCTTGCGCGCAGAGTTTAATGCGTCGTCGAAACCGTTGATCTGCGATAGAGGAAGAACACTTGTACTAAACTATAGACGTGTTCGTGTCACATCTGATATATTTTTTTTTGTGTCCGAAATATACGGTCAGAGTGTATATTTAGGTAGTAAATACTAGCTTACTTGTAAGAAGTCTTTGATTGAGTAAAATCAAAAATACCTTGTATTATATTAGACCATCACACATCCATCCATCCATTAAGACATATGTGCCTATAAGAACAGGCTAGAGCTAGTTAAGGTACTTAAGCAGCAAAATGTATTAAGTTTAAGTTTCCTTTTGTTGAATAAAGTTATTATTATTGAATAGTAGTGACACAAAATTTTTACAAATTTTGATGTTGTGATAAAATAACGGCAATTATTTTGGTTTAAGAACCTACTTATGTGAGAAAATAACAAACACAGCTAAACAAAAAGAAGGGAAATCGGTGCAGCCATAATCCAAGGGATATAGGGATCTAATTTTATATACAGGTATAGATAAGAGATATACAGCACCACATAATTTCGGAGTGTTTTTACAAAATTTTATAGAGTGAAATAGCAGTACGTCCCGTTAATCTATACTAATTTATAAAGAGGAAATATTGTTTGATTGTTTGTTTTGTACGATTTAACTCAAAATTTACTCTAATAATTTAAATAATTCTTCCTCTATCAGAAAGCTACATCTTCACCGAGTAACATAGACTGTATTATATTTTCTAATATCATATATAATAACATAAAATTAAATGTAACGAGGCAAGACTTGTATTATTGAGTTTGTAACGAGTAAACTAAAAACCAACAAACTGATTTAAAAAAAATATTTTGCTTATATAAAATATAATTTAACATCAAATTATATAAGCCATAATTTATCCTTGAATGTCGATAATAACGGGAACACCGCGGGTGTAACTGCGGATATTGCGTACCTGATAGTACGTAATATAACGAAACGTAAAACCTAGAAATAGGTGATTTACCCCCTCTTGCGCCGAATATACACACCACACGCACTTATCCAAACGTTTGGCTTATAAAATACAGCTAGCAATGTGTTAAGCCCCGGAACTTTCTTTAAAATAATTTCAATTGCTAATTAATTGAATCGTGCTTGTTGCCTCGAATGTAGTATTTTTTTGTTCATCGTCCCCGTTATTTCTTCAATATAAAAGATCTACTATAGTAAGTATACTAATATTACCAAGCTGACAAGCTTGTTTGTTTGGCTGTACGTGTAAATCTCAGGAAGTCTGGTCGCATAGAAGAAATATTTTTGTGTTAGATAATCGTTTACAGAGGAAGGTTTTAGGTCATTTAACACCACGCTAACATCAAAAGGATAAACAAGTAATCATAGCCAAGTAGGTAAAATAAAACCAATAAAAATATACTGAAACTATACATAGAGAACTGGACTCAACGTCAATTCCCGCGCCGCCACCCATCATCTTTGCCCTTACTAGTATTATTAGCAATGACAGGTGGAAGAATACTATAACTTACAAAAGAGCGTTTAGTACTTTCTAAATCAGGTCAATATTAATAGGTTATCAGAAATAAATTAAAATTCGCTAAATACACCGGCCGAGGTTAAATAGTTCTTGTATTAGAATGTTAATTAACACAATAATTAACAATACAAATCTTGTTATACTTTCTCTGTTCGCTTATCAGATTTCTTTTTGTAGCTGTTAAGGATTCGATCTAGAGCGCAAAATATAATTGCACCACCGCGGCAAGCAGAAAATATTCGATTGTTATGGTTGTTCCGCAGTGCCTCATAATATGTAGCTATAGTCACGGCTCCGGTATTTTCATTACCTTAACATTAGCAGGTTTTGTTCCATTTTAACGTTTAATATATAAATATGTCTATTAATTATATTTATTCATCAAACTTAACAGCTATTCTTACATGCGAAACCTAATACGATGGTGTGGCAAAAAAAAACAAAAACATAGATAACAATATGTAAAATTCGTTTTAAAGGTTCACTCTAACTGAACTGACAGATGGCGGTATAACCATCCGAAATAGTGCAGCTCAAATGCACAGGGCGGGGATGACCAGCAACATCTCCGTCGCGAAAGCTGCGCTCTGCGATTGCCAACCCAGCGCGTCAACTATGGGCGAAATTCTTCCTTCCTTGGAGAGGCCTTTGTCCAGCAGTGGACTTTCGGTGGCTGGTATGATGATGATTACTTAAACTACCCGATAATCATATCAGATTAGCCTTAAAACGATATTTTGATATTTTAATGTAAGTGTTAAATTCCCACAACACCTATATTAACTTGGCTTTAAGATCAGTAGCGTAAAGCGCTCGCATCATAAACTCTAAAGCATATTTAACACCCAGACACGAAACTAACACAAATACTCATCATATAAATATTTATCCAGGGTGAGATCGAACCGTCTGCGCCATAGGACCCGTTGCTTATTATACCACTATATGTTTACATTGTTATTTTTTTGAGAGCACGACTGTTTAAAACATTTTGAATAAACACTCCTTTTTACAGTACCTATGTCTGGCATCTGAATAGACGCACAATTAAGCTTAACCGGTGTAATTTTAGAACCCAACATGGGTCAAGGATTCTTTGTCCGTGGCAAGAAACAATCAATATGAGGTTAGACCTCATACAAAAGTCATCTGCCAATCAGCTTGCTGGTTAGTACCAATGTCGCCTATTTTACCTCATTCTCACCTATTTTTACCGACAAATAGCAGTGTTCACACTGTCGTGTACGGGTTTAAAGAGTGAAAAGGGCAGTGAATTTACTAGATATATTATACATGTCACAAGGGTGGTTACGCGCTGGTGATATCCATGTGATAAGCGTCTATGGGTTGCGGTAACGCTGACTATCATGCGGACTGTATGCTAGTTTGTCGACATGGTCTAATAAATAAAAAAAAATTATTGAAATGCTTTAGCAATTTCTCCTGCATTTTGTGTATTCACCTGTGATCCAAAGTAAGCGACGGTTCTCTGCAGGTCGGAAAGTCTCTTCGGCACATCGACTAGCATCGGCTCATCCGCCAGACGCTCCGACACTACTGCTAAATCTCCCACTGCCCGCTCCACCTTATAAAACAATGAAAAATTAACGAGCCTTATTATAGGCATGTTATTTAAAAACAGTCTCATAAAAAGTACCCAAAGCTTGGAGATATTGAACAATGATACACCGATAGTGCCTCCCATTAAATCCCAGATTCTAAGTCATTCCAGACACAAACATTACTAGGTTTCGTATTTAGTTCGATCAGTTTGTCATGATCGATAAAGGCCCTCGGCTGATGCAGAGGGCCTTCTAAAACATACCTTCTTCGCCAGCTCCTGGTGGTACTGCTCCAGCTTCGACAGCCTCATGCTCAGTTCTGTGGTGTTCCCCCGCAGCTCTTTCGCCGCGGAGTGACATATTTGCAAAGCGTCACCTACACTGTTGCTGCTTGTTATAACTGCGGACAAAGAAAGTGCCATATCACTAAAAATTATAACACGGAAGCAAACTATCTATATATGTGGTACCTAATATGTGGTAATTATTAGGATATGCCGTGGGGTAACGAGATAGTAGAATAGTACCTCTCTTTGCACCAGATGTCGTAAGAGTTGACTGACAGATGGTGATATTTCCACAAGGAAACAGTGTAGTTCAAATGCACAGGGCGGGATGGATTCCCGTTGTAAAGCTGCGCTCGACGTTTGCCACCACACTTGCTTAACGAGGCAATTAAGGGCAAAATTCCCGTTTTCTTAAGGAAACCTATGTCCAACAGTAGACGTCGAACGACTAATATAATAATTAAAAAAAAGAAGCATTAAGCCTAATGGTTATCTTATTTGTGTCTAATGTTTCTTATTAAAGTATTAGATCAGTCGGCTATTAAAGTGATGGAGTGCGATAATAATAAATTCACTGTAAATATATTGTTTTAGCTTTTTAGGGCTCCGAACCCGAATGTAAAAATGTCTTTCTGTCACCAGGCTGATTTTCTTTACAAATAACGTATTTCTGTTACTTTAATAAATATATAATAGTATAACATATAATAATACATTTTCAATTATTCTTCTCTTGAATTTAGATTGATCGAGAAATTCCTACGTATCTGCGTTGTTTTGGTTATGATCATAACTAAAACAACATAAAACAATAACTTTAATAATATTGAATCCAAAAGTTCCAAAAGTAAACAAGCTAACAATGGGGTTTTTACGTATCAAATACAAGAGTTTCATGAATTTTAAATAACAAAGACGATATAATTATACCTAAATGTATTTTTACCTCAAATAAATATTGATTACAAAATGTAGCTATCTAAATAATCAAAACAATATATGATTTTTATAAGCTTTAATTTGAATTTTTTTTTTACTAACATCTCAGCCTCTGCCGAAATGAGCAAGTGTGGTGGCAATCGCAGAGCATAGTTATGCTGGTGCCTATTGCCTTCATGTGCATTTGAGCTTCGAGCTGTTTCGAGTGGGTAAACCGCCATCTGTTGGCTATGTTACGTCAATCGCCATCTAGTGCTTACGGCCGACAGAGGTGACTACGAAATAAGAATATGATTCATTTGTTTTTGGTGCGTTTGCGTATAGCAAGCAATAGCAATGTAAATTATAATATTCAATCCAATACATCGTAATCTAACCAGTATGCTGTAACCACATATTTGTTCGGTGAGCAATATTACGGATTTAACGTGGGTATCCACCCATTGTTCCTATCCCGTCAACGAACTCTTAAAACCATATATAATATATGCTGGAACACGGCGACGGACCAAAGTATAGTAATCTGCCAACATCTCACAACCAATTACAAACTCAATAACTCGCGTTTAGAGCTTAATATCGATTGCGAAATTTTAATAGATTTGTATACGCTGATTTATTACTTTGCGTACATTATCTTCGCCTACTGATTAAAATAATCAAACTCGCTGACAAAGCGTATTAACAGTAAAATGTATCAATTAAAATTAGTAAAATTGAATTGTTTTAATATCTTTTTCAGAAATTTCACATGTTCGAATAAAAACAAAATGTGCATTTAACAAACCTTTACTGTATTGCGAAGCTTCCTTACCATAATGGAAAGCTCGAATTTGCGCTAACGAATGTTTGCGTAGGTAGGTACTTAATAAACAAGTATCGTCAAATTGAACTTTCATTCAATTGACATAAAGTTGATTGTACGTACGTGATCGATTATTGAACTATAAGGCCATAACATAGTCTAAACACGATTCGACACTTTCTTAATACCTTGTGCCTCTTCATTACTTAGTACTGAGGAATTACTCGAAGGTTTCCTACTATGAAGGACATGACTATAGTTTATAAATCATCTTCAAGAATATCAAGTTTACATTTATGATTACTCTGTTGTCTGATATCCATAACACAAGTGCTTTCAGCGACTTATCTCAGAGTCAGATCAACGCATGAAGTGTGTTGTGTGTGTTACCTATAAAAAAAATCAATTGCCAAATTGTATGTACGGCCCATATGTACATAACTTTAGGCTTACTGCACTGAGTGATATAATTAATAACACCTGTAGGTATTACATAAATTTTATTCTAATGACCCCATTACTAGAGTAATGTAATTTTACAATGTACTTAGACGAAGCCGGGGCGGCCCGCTTGCTATTTGATTTAAAACAAGGGTATTAATTTTTCTAACCCACTGGCGTACTGAAACAAACCTCTATCCATCTCAATGCGAAGCGAAACAATTTGCCGCCGGACATCCACGAACAGCCATAGCACTGTGGCCGCTGATACAACGCAGACACACAAAGCCAAGCCCGCAGCAAGTCGCACGAACGGTCGCGTCCGTCGACGGCGCGTCGTCCGCCTACCCCACGGCTCCCCCTCGTCACTAGAAGCTGACAGCAATCTTCCCCCCCGAGCAACTCCTCCCCCGACTAGAGCGTCTAATTCTTTCCGTTTCCTCATCTTCTTCCCGACACGCAGCGGCACTGCCGCGTGCACTGCACTCTCCATTCCTCCCAAGCTACCGTCGTCGCATTCGCGGCGCAAGCGCGAAACTTATCTCACTTCACTTTCACTTTTGTCACAACCTTTGACACGTGCGCACGATACTGTGCTCGATACACTAGTGAGGTACAAAGGTAGGACCAACAATATCACGGTCAACTGGTAGAAGTCGTTGATTAATTGCAGGTTAATGCTACACTAATTATAATGTAATGGCCACTGTGTAAATGGCGACTATCTGTCGCTGCAATGCGATTGTTTATGGCTTAACTATAGAGATTGAGTAAATTGGTTATTTTTTACGTGATATCTTTGGACACACTATCTAATATGATAAAAACAATTTATTACCTGGACGTACCTTCCACAATTATTTAGAAAATTCTGGTACCTTAGAGCGACTATCGAATTTCCAAACCTTTTTTTATTAATTTAAATATAAATTAATTCTTAGCATCTACAATGAAGTCAACAATTGGCGTACGTGACTAATATCCAAAACCATAATAATCATACAACTTAATATTAATAAAACATAATGTTAATACGAAATCCAGTTACAAATGAGAAGTAATAATATGTAAGGTCATTCATTATACACGGTGACATTGACCACTAATATTTGTAACCGAAACAAGTAGTTGACAAGGCCTAGATCTTGTCTGTTTTAAGCTATTGTATTCAAAGCATTCTCTATTCGCCCATTTTTAATATGTTTTCATGAAGAGACAAAGAATAGATTTACCTCCATTGCCAGGAGTTTTGTTAAACGACTTCTAAGATGACCTATAAATCAGGAAAGGCCATTCAAATAGAGGTCATAAGTTAACCTTTTTACTGCATTTCCTCTGCACTTTATGCATATTAAATACATAAAATCATCTCAGTCGTTTAAACTAGCTTTACCTTCCGTCCGCAAGCCTTGTCGGATCAGTGCGTATTCATTTTGAATTGAAATTACTATCTACGTGTACAACCAATATGTCTGGAAAAATACAGAGCTACAAATCTATAGAAATTACCTAATTTATTCAATATATAGTTATGTATAGCTGTGTGTATATATGCAAAAACATAATAAATCAAAATCCAAAGTTAAATTGCTAATGGACTGTATACATTGATTTGTAAAGCCACATGGGTGAAATCACTATTCACCACAGACGTTCCTTACTAACTTTATACAATACTTTATTTGTTTTAATTTCTTAATCACCATAAAGAATGAGTACACCATGTTTTTTTTAAAAGCGAAAGACAAACTATTTTCCAAATAGAAGTAGACACAGCAAGAACTGATTCCTGTATCTCTACTTTTAAGTAAATAGCCTTTTGAAGCAACTCAAGCTACGCTCTCGATTTAAGAGGAATTCTATGATCATCATGGCTTTTGTTTTGAAGGCTTTTTGTGAACATGTCGTCATATTTGGTGCATTAAGTTGCCCTACTTAGTAATACGCAATGTCAGTTTGCAGATAAATGTAAGATCACAATATTACTTTGATATTATTTATCTTTGAAATGTTGCAAATGACATTTAGAGGTGAGCTACTGGGGGATGTGTTGATATACATCATTATATCAACAGTTGGGCGCCCATTACGGAACTAAGTCACCTTTGGATTAGCAAAATAAGCTCGCTTGTAAAATTTTGGTATTTTTTTTATTAGACTAAGTTGATAGTTAGCGTCAACGCAGACCATGTTGGTTACCATAACTCAGTCGGCTTTTATGCTATTTGGTACATACGGATTTACTTTGCCTGCAAACCACAAGTAACTACTTGATTTAAAAAAATAATTAAAATATATTGTAGCTAATAAAATATTGGTAATAATAATAAATTGCTTTGTAAAACATTCTGATAATCAAATGTGACAATAGTAAATGCATACAATTATTACCGACCTATAAATGTTCATCATCTTCATCATAGCAACCGTAAAACGTCCACTGCTGGACATTGGCCTTCCCAAAATAGAGGAAATTTGTCAATAGTTGCCACGCTGGGCAAGTGTGCTGGCAATCACAGAGTGCATCTTTCGCAACAAGAGCGCTGCTGCCTATCTCTTCCTTGTGCATTTGAGCTGGGCCCTGTTCCGGACGGATATACCGCTATCTGTCGATTCTAGTATCTTAGTCGCCTCTTGCGACACACCTGGTACAGAGGGAGGTATTATTCTACTCTACCGGTACCTCACGGCTAATAGTAATTACTATAAATCATTATAGTCGCTGATCGATTAATTGTATTTCCTAACGGTGTAGACGACCTTAGATGCCATAGTTTCTTATAATTGTAGCAAAACAAATGTATGGCTTAACCTTATGGTATACTTTAATTGGAATTGTTCAACTTCCCGCTATAGGTAAATAATGCAAGCAATGTAAAATAGTTATTTAATTAGAGTATTAAGCCGTTTTAATAACATATTGCAGCTGTGGTATAACGCAATGTAGTAGCAGCTGCCATTGTAATACAATTAATGACATTTCACACTAACAAGCCGTCCCGAGTAGATGTCATACAAATTGTATGCGTACATTCATCTAATACAAATAAGGCGATTGCCACCATGTTCCACGTGCACCCAGCGCGGTAATTATGGACAAAGACCTCCAAATGCCTTGGGGATGACTAGTACAATGAATGTTTTTAGGCTGATGTGATGATAATAAACTTTTCCAACATTTTGAACAATCATAGTCATGTTTTTATTTATCTATAAAAACCATTTAATATATATATATATATATATATTTAAAAATCATTCATCCTTCATCGTTAATAAAGTGGTCTACTGTTAGATACCGTAAGAAGATCTTTAGTAATCATGTTCAGACAGATAGAACGTGATTATAATATATATATAAATGCGAGGAAGAATTGAACAAACGATGAATATTGAATTTAAATCAAATAATTGTAGATCACAAAAATAACTCTTTATAACATTTTAAATAAAACAACAAGGAACTACTTTACAAAGCACCAGATCTAAGAAGGTTGGTATAGCATTGATACGATATAATATATTGTATTTTCCTTAAAAAATCTCTAAAAATTTGTTTGTGCAACATATGTTTACATGTATTGAGATCCTAGGCTTAACCTGAATATCATTATTAACCTTATTACAAAATAATAATGGCTCCACCAAAAATAATTTACTAATAGTCCCCAAAAAGTAGCTTTCCCTAATGTTACATCAATGAGGGCGTAAGGAAATTGTTTGTACGGCGAACTCTGTATCGACCTACGGCCAGGCCAGTGAATGGGTGTCGCGCATGCGCAGTGCGCGTGGTAAATTGGTACAAGTCACTTTAACAAGAAAATGTTTACGATTCGATGCATTTCTTGATTGAAAGTAACCAGGTCAGACAAAGAACTCTACACGAAATCGTACATACATACACAACACTTTATATAACATACTTGGTTACAGATCATGTAACGATAAGTGTGGTAGGGTCTATTATGCATTCACTCATTGTCTATAGAAAATGACGACGATTAAGATAATTTAAATCAGATACTAATAAACTATTGATGTTAAAAATCATAGCACTCTCTCTTATAGATATTAGGTATATTCTGTATGGTACGTTCCAAGACAGAAACATCGCAATCTGAACTTCTTTATCTAATAAGAAGTTAAAATTTCCTCACAATGTAATAAGAGTAATCATAATAATTAAATCATTCAAATTCCAAACGCAACGCCACGTTCGTGTCACATCACCACTTTGATAGAAATTTATCACCACAAGATAATATCAGCCAGCCATAAACAAGCACATAACTGCACAATGAGAGACAATAAAGCAACTAAAACACAACACGCCACCACATGTCAGCTAATTAATTAGAAACTGTACATTGTTGGGGTAATTATTATAAAAACAATGGTTTTACACGGCAGATGTATTCCCAACACACGGGCCCCTTAAAGATGTGGTGCTGCGCTGGCCATGACGTCACGCAGGCGCGGCGACGCATGCGTGTTAAGACACAGCACTTAACATAACTTTTTTACAAAGATAAAAATGTATTATGATTTGTAAATTAAATTGAGAAGATAGGAAACAAAAACAGAAAATATTCTATAATTATTTGACGGTTCAACAAATACTGCATAAGACACAAGAACACTCGAATTCAGCGATGATAATGTATCAAGAGATATGTGGTATGAATAGAGACGTGTGGTACCGATAGAGTTGATTAGTACCTCTCACTGTGCCAGGTGTCGTAAGAAGCGGCTGAGGTACTGGAACTGACAAATGGCGGCAAATCCAAGCCAAACCGCGTAACGCATGTACACAAAAAAGAAATTGGGATGGGCAGCAACAGCCCGCGACTCCGACTCCGGCGCTCGGCGCCTTTTTCGCGATATATATACGCCGCCAATAAATATCGGCATACCCGCAACCCGATGACGGGAGAAAAAATTTAT
>JACJUM010005602.1:8070706-8283997 GCA_020976665.1 Heortia vitessoides
CTTATGTTGTTAAGTCGAATACAATACAAATTGTACTGTATCTAACACTGCAATTTGTATAGTTTACATTTTTAGTGACTTCCTTTTCGTTGCCTGCATATATGTTTTAGGCGTTTCTTTGCGTGTGTTTGAACTCGCTATGCTGGCTCCAGGTGACGATTTCGTGATAGCTGGCTTGTACATGTTGACCCACCGCTCTTGGCTAAGGTCATCCAGGTCTTAGTAGGGTTGTCCTCATCAGGGAATTGATGTTTTTCAGCTATGCTGCGCAGTTGCTACGTCGGCGCACGCCAACATCGTGCTCCACAGTCTGCGGATGAATTCTTCTATATATTCTGTCTTCAGGTCCCCGTGTATCGTCGAGTTTCGCACCATGCGTGGTGCCTCGACGATTGTGCGTAGAACACGGGACTGCTGTGATTGAAGGCGGCCTTTGTTGGTCCGGCTGGTTAGTGCATACCACGCCGGGGCTGCATATGTTAGGTGAGATCGAACATATGTCTTGTAAACTCCCAGCTTCGTTCTGAGCGGGAGTTTGCAGGCGAATACCGGGTGGAGTTGATGCGCGAACGACCTGGTCTTTTTGATCACTTCTTCGGTGTGGTGCTTCATGCTAAGGTGGCTATCTATTACGATCCCCAAGTATTTGACCGTGTGGGACCACGTGACTTCTTGCCCCATTAGCTTCAGTGGTTTCGGTAGCGGCCAATGACTACAGCCTGGGTCTTGGTTACGTTTCACTGCAGTCTCCACCTGCTTAGCCACTCGGGCAGTAGGTCGAGGGTGTACTGTAATTTTTTAGCTGCACGTTCTTTATTTACCGAGGTTGCATAGTAGACGGCGTCGTCTGCGCATAATGCTAGGTGTGTGCCTTCTCCTACTGGTATGTTGTCCGTGTTCAGGCTGTACAGCGCGGGCGATTTGCAGCTGCCCTGAGGTACACCAGCCTCAGCGGCTCGTTCTGTTGATAGAAGAACGTTTTCCACTTTCACTCGAAAATACCTTTTATCGAGGAAGGAAGCTACCACTCGTGTGATCCGACGGGGTGTCTGTGACGTTGTCAATTTGAATAGCAGACCCTGGTTCCACACCTTATTAAACGCCTTCTCCATGTCGAGGAGTACTGTAGCGGTGTATTCCTTCTTGTTGAAGGCCAACGTCATATGGTGGAGTACTCTCGATAGTTGCAGTGAGGTGGAGTGTTCTGTCCGAAATCCGAACTGCTCCTCCCTCGATGTGCGGTTCCAGGTGTAGAAGCAACAACTTCTCATACACCTTGGATAGTAGGCAGCAATGTGATGGGACAGAAACTCTCGGGCTTAAGTACGTTCTTCACGGGCTTGGGCAGCATGAAACTCCTCCCGTTTTCCAGGGTTGTGGGAAGTGGCCTGCACGGTTGATGCGTTGAATAGGCGAGTCAATGCGGAGATGCTTCTCGGGGGAATGCGTCGCAGCATGCTGCCGGTGATGTTGACGAGGCCAGGTGCCTTCTTGGGTTTCAATCTGTTTATCGTTCTGCTGACCTGCCCGGGCGTGAAGACGACGGGATCTTCATCTGCCGCTATGGGTACGGCGAGGTACTCTCGAGGGTACCGGGTCACCGTCTCGACGTGTTCTACGTCGTCACAGGGGTTCGGGCGGAAATGGCGTTATAGGTGTTCGGCGAAAATCTCAGCTCGGTCTTTTGCGTAGTATCTCGGGTAGCCATCTGGTCCGAGGAGAGGTCTAATTGGAGCCGGTTTCTTAGAGATCTGGCGACATAGGCGATGGACACTGTTCCAATCTTCGCCCGCATTCTCTATGTAGCAATCCTAGCTTTCTGCTTCATGCGACCTCAGGTCGTGTCTCACCTGTCCGGACAGGGCGTTGAGCTGTCGCTTGAGGGTTGGGCAGCATATCTGCTGCCATCTTTTTCTTAGACGCCGTTTTTTCGCTAATAAGTTCCTGATGCCCTTCGGCAGTAGCTGGAGCCTGCTGCTGCTGGGCATGGTGAGCGATGATAAATCTGCGGCGTCTTGTATGCAGGTGGTGAGCCCACTGGAGAGCAACTCAACGTCCTCTGAGGTGGTAATCGGTAGCGTTGGGGTGATCGAATGCATGGCAGAACTGAACGCCATCCAATCTATGGTTTAGCGTGCAGCCGGTGGCGTCACAGTGGTCGGTCTTCTATCAATTACCACCAGCACCGGGAGATGATCAGATTGGAGATCCTCGAGGAGGGTCTTCTGTGTCAACACGCTGTCCAGGCCTTTGTGGATCGCGATGTCGATTACGTCGGGGGCGTGTAAAGGGTTTTCTGGATAGTGCGTGGGCATCTCCGGGCCGCTCACGGTGAAGCCGTGGTCCTCCGCAGCTCAGAGCAGCGTCCTGCCTTTTTTGCAACAATGCGCAGAGTGCCATGGTACGAGTATTTGCTATTTAAGTCTCCCACCACTAAAGTGGGCGTGGGATCCGCCATTAGTTAGATCATTTCGCTGATATTGAAGCGATTTGTCGGCGGTTTGTATGTAGCAAACACACGAGTGGGATAGCCGGCGTGGACTTCTACCCCGAGGGCGTAAAAGGACTTGGGAGCGGTGGCCGTGCTCCGCGGTAGCAACGGCTGGTGTATCAGCCTCCGACGCACCAGGACAGCGAGTCCGCGTCTAGGGTCTTAGATATTAGACACACATCTATGTCTTATTCTCGAAGCAAGACCCGCAGCAGTCCTAGCTTCGATCTGAGCCCATTAGCATTCCAATGTATGATCCTCAGTGGCTTATTTGGCGCCATTGGTTTGTAGTAGTTGTGCTACTCTACCGAGGATTATTGGTACAGCGTTCTCGCCGGACCTGATGGCCCCGAGTACGTCCTGTAGGACGCAGATAGCTCTCTCGGTATCCATTAGCCGGCTTTGGGTCGAGCGCGGCTTTGGCTTTGCCTTCAGTTCCTGCTGCGGTACTGGGACGGCGACTGCCAGGTGGTAAGCGCACTTCGTTGCGTTTGCGACGGGCATGTTCACCCCGTCGTTGGATTCAGCCATTAAATGAGGTGTAGTTGTGGTTGCTGGTACGCCACCAGTGGGTACCGGAGGCCGCCCGGCCAACGCTGTTGTGCCGGCTTTCTTAATCCTGGCTTCCTGCTGGAAGACCGGGTAGCCCACCTAATTTGCTGGGTGCGGTCTCCCACAGTTCGCGCATGTGGGGGGCTCCTCACGCGGGCGGGGGCAGTCACTGGCAGCGTGTGCTTCCCCGCATCTCACACACGCTTGCTGTCTATGGCAGCCATGGGAGGAGTGCCGGAACTGCTGGCACCTGTGGCACTGGGGAGGTCCTTCCTTTCCCCGCCAGGCGTCAGGTGATATAATTAATGTATCAATTCAGTGGTTCCCAAACGTCGCGCATTGACAACCCGGGGACTCGGGGATAGTAACCAGGAGCACCGAGTGGCACACCTGTTTCAGTACCCGTTTAAATATTATAATTTTTGTGAACCAACTAATAAAATAATATCAATACATATGAATTAAAATTTCTATTTGAAATATTAAAATAACTGCTTTTTACTAAATGCATATACACGGTACATATAGATAAATATTTTGTTTGTTTGAGGTAATCTCTGTAACGGCTGGACCGATTTTCATGTTATCTTCACTGACAGATATCTAATATAATAAGAAGTAACTTAGAAATATAAAATCACGTTACAACTAATAGGAGCGGAGCATTAATCAAAAATGTGGTAAAAACGGGGGAAATATAAAGTTCGTCGTTTAAAAGCGGACTGATGCGGACAAAATCGCGGGCACATCGTGAAATAAAATTCAACTCACGTGGTCTGCGTGAGTTAATTTAGAACTTATAAAGATGAATCAAATCAATATACTCGTATGTACACGCTCAGTTCTAGATCAACTGCTCCAAATTAGATAATTCTTTAATTATTATTGTAATTGTCAGGCCCAGGCTTGTACGGTGTGATCAAGGAATTAAGTATTTTTATGGAAAGAAATGTATTAACATGTACTGCTTACAAGCATTACTTGTATAATACAAGGCGGGCCCGTTGTCGCAGACGGTAGTGATCCTGTCTTGTACGCCAAAAGTCTTGGGTTCGATATTTATGTTTTTTCTGTGTCTGGGTGTTAAATATATATATTTAAGTAGTATATTCGTGATTCCTCGGTAGTCTGATGTCCGTAACCTAAGTGCTTTAAGCGAATTATCACAGAATCGGGTCAATGTATGAGAAGTGGGAATTTATTTCTTATTTATTAATTATATTACGTAAATCGCGCCTGTGTCTTTTCGGGGTAGGCAAAAACTATGGGTCTGATTTCCTGGACGAAGACGGGGCGTGCCACCAGTTTATTTAAATTTTATCAACGAGCGTATACAAAAAGAATACTAAAAATTACCTTATACCTATATTTTATGAAACAAGATGAACTAGTTTAAATAATGGCGCCAGTAATAAATTACACCATTAGCAAGATAAGTTAACCGCACAATTAATTACCTTTACAATCATTTGATGTAAAACTATTTAGTGGAACAATTTCAGTCACGTAGGCAGATTATGGAATCCACATTAAAAATTCCGATGAGATTAAAAGAAATTATAAAAATTAAAATAAGGAAGAGTTTACTTCAGCAATCAACGACGAAAACAGGATGCGATTTTTGATTCTCCAAAATTAGCTAATTAAGCGATTTTTTAATTGTAGCTAATCTTGTTAACACTATGGTAAAGATGGGAAATTAGACATGTTTAGAATACAATAATACGCAGGGTACACGCAAGCAGTTGTTTTTTGAAATTTCGTATTGACCTGTTAAGAGCTCGTTAGAATACAAAGACATTATTTATAACTACCTACTTTTGCAAGATTCACTGTAGTGCGTAATGAATGTATTTATTTAGCAAGAGGCGACGTCAGATTTTCTGTGTCCTCCACTGGTTTCGTGGAAGAAAATGTCTGTCTAAAATGCATTGACTCCATGGTATCCTAAATCACTTGTGCATATCAGACAGCAGAGGTATTACAATTATAATATTTGAACATAATAATATTGTAATATTTGTCTACATCATAATAGTAAGAATCGGATATACAACCTCTGGCGCATAAGATACTGTCAAATGTGCCATCGAGCCAAAGTCAAAATGCAATTGAAATTAAATCTATAAGCCATTATTGTGGTATATCATTGAAAGGCTAATGTTTGAACTTTACTACACCTAATGTTAGTTCTTCCTCATTCACGTTGTATCTAAAAATCTTATTTGAACAGAGATGGACTTCGAAAGAACGCTTATTTATCGAAAGAATGTGTTAATCTCATTTCTTTAACAAAGTCAGAGTAGAATTATAATGTAGTTGCAAGCAATCCTATTCAAAATATTTTCTTTCATTGGACAGTGGACATTCTATGGAAGTCTGAGCTCACAAATTTGGGCGTTTTCAAAACTCCACCATTATGGAGTTAAATAAGGTGGCAAAATTTGTTTGAAACATAGTTCTTATACTTCTATAGTTTCAATGGCTGAATGTTCAAACGACTAGAATATACTCTTTTTCTAACATTTACGCTTTTACTTCTCATAATAAAAAAACTTTTTAACATCTTTAAAATGAGTTTCGGTTACCTTGCGGCAACCATTCTAAAGATTTACAATAATCCTTTGTCATGTAAAAAATAGTTTTATTACCTAGTAAGTAGTGTTCAGTGCTAGTAGTAGTAGCAGGTAATTTCTCATTATTCACTGATATTGATACTCATTATTTATAGTCCACTACTTTTCTGAACATACTTTAACAAAGAATTCAGATAGATAGTGCAATTTATTATAATTAATGGAGAATTTTTTACCTTTATAGCTCCTAAACTTCCATAATATTTATACTTTTTGCTAAAATGTAATATACATATTTCTATATATAATTCAAACATACCTCTTTTATGTGGGAATATAAGGGTTGCAAATAATGTGAAACTGCTAACTGAAATGTTGCTAACCTCCAAAATTTGTAACTGTCAGGACAATGTCTGTACAGAATCAATGGAATTGGGAAGTATAAATGAAGTATGAAATATGTGTTGTGTAATATGCAATAAGATGTTTTTGCATGACTTACATATAAAACTAACATGTTTGCATATTTTTATGTATTGATTTTTACTTCCTTAGATACCATCTTATTAACAGTTAGCTAATTCAAACTTTATCTGTAATCATCAGTAATGTTTATTAATGATTTATAGGCTTACCTTTTGCAATATCCATGTGCATTGTGGAGACCTGGTCGTAAAGAGCAGCACATATCCATGTGAGCATGAGCAGCCAAAGAATGAGAGTTCCTCGAACTGCCCATCGTAGTGCACATCTTACTTCTGTACCTATATTAGGCTCCTGAGTCTTTACTGGTCCACGACTCCGCTCCCTCCTGGGGAAATTATAAAGTGATAACTTGGAACAATTACAGCTATCAACTATATACTAGCTGAAATTATTTAAAACTATTAAAGCATGCAAGTAGAATAAATACTGTCAAAATGAGAGCACTTCGAAATATGTGGTGTGAGTTTTATAAATAAGAAAAGTACACATATGATACATAGATATGTTCCTTTAGTTGTCACATTTATTTTGTCAAAAATATATATAGTAGATGATGTATTATCAATACACAATCTTCAGCATGTTTGGAAAAAGGGTCTAATTAATAAAAATTATTTACACATTTACTACAGATAATAGAGCCATGTTAAAAAGTATTTTTATCTCGGGTGAATACATTTTTATATATATAATAAATCAGTGGTGACTTATTCTATTATATATTTTATTTTACTGTTTCATGAATCTCTAGCATAGATCACATCTTGATAAACATTTTTTAGTTGCTGTAACTGTGGCAAAAGAACAATGTTTATTATAGTAAGAAATTTTTAATACTATATTGATATAAAAGTAATAGTAACCCACACATACATATCTATGTTATAAAAAATTATATTATTTTTATTCAACTGCACAATAACAATAAAATATAGTTCATAAAGAAAAATGAACAGGAACATAGTTAAGCCATATATGTGGCCAATCTGATATAAAGGGTTCACTAGATTTCATACTTTTATATATCATTCTTATTAATATTTCACAATCAATTTTAATTTTTAAAGGTGTGTGTGTAAATTTGGCTGTAAAATTTGTCAAATTCTTGCTCTGTGTATATACTACACCCACCTTGAAGAAATGATCAACTGATTTTTAATTAATAAATAAATATCATGAGTTACTGAAAACAGAATGTGTCGTTAGTAAAATCTTATAAGAAAGCACTATTAGATTAATATCTTATCGTGCTTTACAAGTTCCAACTTTTATTATGTATATATATACGAGAAATGATACTAAAAAAAATTAAATGTTAACACTGACCTGCTTATCTTCTTTTTTCTACTAGGAATAATTTCTAAATGCAAATCCTCGGACTCCTCGTCACTTGACAAATCCAAGAGACGAAAGTTTTCCTTGTTAACTTTTGAAGGTAGTGACATTTTGTTAACTCACTCATACACAACATACTACGTAACTTTTGCAAACTTTACACTGCTTTACGTTATATATTGCTATTAACACAATAACGCTGGTGTTAGTGACGAGGAACTTCTAATTTTTAAACAAGGATTTAACGACAGCTGACCTTTCCCACTGCATGATTATTAGAAAAGCAGAATATAAATGAATAAATTAGATATATTGTTGCCAAATGTTGTTTTTATACGGCAACATAAAATTATATTAAAATTTTTGAAATTTTGATATCGCCTATCGTCAATTGTCATTTGTTGATAGTGGCATGACAGTTGGTGCTTAGTTTGGTGTTGCTATATATTATAATTTTAAATAACATTGATAGCGCAAATCTTTTTATACAAAATACAATTCAAAAGGTACTAAATTTAATTTATGATTATGCATTTAGCAACTTCTTTATATCGCACTTAGCAACTCTCTTATATATTGTACCAGTGGTGATTGACTAAATTAAAACCTGGAAATACATAGTGAAATAAAAATGGCTGTATAAAACTATATAATTAGATCAATTATATAATTATACAAAATTATTTGTAAAGCACGATTAGATATTAATTTAATCGTGCTCTCTTATTAGATTGCACTAACGACTCATTCTTATTTATTCATTAAAAATCAGTCGATCATTTCTTTAAGGTGGGTGTAGTATATACACAGAGCAAGAATATGACCAATTTTACGGGCAAATTTACACACGCACCTTTAAAATTAAAATCGATTGTGAAATATTAATAGATATGTGCAGGTTGACCCTGTTCCTTAAAATAGATTGAATTTAATCTAAATATTCAGTCAGATATATAGCTACACCTGACAGAATATTTGGATATATATTTTTTTATACTATATAATTGAATTGTATTTCTCAAAACAAACTACAAATAATGGTCCCCTTATCACCAGTATTTCTTAATGGCTTCTTGCTCGTGTAAATCTGCATTAAACTAAGTTTTAAGACACCTGGTGCTGGCACACTAACATAAGCAAGGCCTAATTTATATGTTAGTTGACTATTGTGATCCCATAGGGTCATCAAGGTCATATTAAGAATGTAATACAATTTAGTATTTCATATTTCTGAATTAATAATTAACTAAATGTATAATTGCTTGTAGTGGGCATACTTGAATTAAAAATATTTTGATTTAATTTATTATATACACTTGTAAATAAATATATAAAGTTAATTGATATTATCTAAAACAAGAATTCTATAAACATCCCTAGTTCAAAATTTTAGCAGATCATCAACATCAATAAGTTACTTGACAGTGACAGTTGTATATGTAGGTAAGGTAGTGTTTCTTTGGTATAGCGACTGTATCATTGCCGACATCAGAATTCCAATTTGAATTAATTCTTAATTGGAATGGAAACTACGATTTGTTAGACCAAAGATAGAACTTGAAACCAAGATGAACGAGAAATGGAACTATGTTTTCTATCTCATGTGGTTCTCTTATCTCGTGGTTTCGGCGGCTCTCATGTTTGGGGGTGGTTTTTTATTATCCCGTAAAACTCTGAACGACGTTACGAAGTGCGTGCCGCTTGATAAATTCGATTGCGATGGTTTGGAAAATGGTACAATGAGTAAGAAATGTATGGATCAAGTCAAAGTTGGTCGTATTTTATCTAACTCACAATCCAACTTGGTGTGCCCGCCTGAGAAAAATCGAGTAGTGTTTTTGCTTGTCGATGCTTTACGTTATGACTTTGCGGAATATAATTCAGATGTGCGATCACCTTTACCATATCAGAACAGACTAGTTGTTATAAAAGAGCTTCTGGAAAAGTACCCTAAATGTAGTCGCTTGTACCGATTCATGGCAGACCCTCCAACTACTACATTTCAGCGAATTAAAGCTTTTGTCACGGGATCTCTGCCAACGTTTGTTGATGTCAGTTCCAATTTTGCCGCCATGGAGTTATTAGAAGATAACTTTATTGATCAGGTACGTTAAGATAAAATATCTTATTAAATTTATTTTAATTAAATTCCTTACACTGTATATATTTTTAACTTGCAAATATTAATTAAGTTTGTTTAATTTAGCTTACAAGAAATAATGGAAAGACAGTTTTGCTAGGAGATGATACATGGTCTCGGTTGATTCCTGGCAGATGGCTACGTTCTCATGCTATGTATTCATTTCATACATGGGACTTGGACACTGTAGATAGAGGTAAAATTGAATAATAATACTTCTTACACTAAACAGTCTTCATATTAATTTAACTGCAGACCTACCCAGGAACTTTGCTTAGAATGAATTTGATGAATTAAATTTACATTTTGTTTACAGAGGTAGATTCTAAAATATATGATGAGCTTAAAAAGAATGACTGGGATCTTCTAGTTGCTCATTATCTGGGGGTTGATCATGCAGGCCACAGGTATGGCCCTAATCATTCTGAGATGACACGCAAATTAGATGAAACTAATGAACGCTTAAAAAAAATTATAGAGAACTTGCCAGTTGATGTATTACTCTATGTTATTGGTGACCATGGAATGACTGAAACAGGTAAGGCTTGCACCAACTTTAATATTTATACTAACTAATTTATTGTAATAAATTGTCACCAATTGACCATACCTATGATGCATAAAAATATCTAATTGTGTAATTTTCAAAAAGGTCAAACATGAGTAGATAAATTAACAAAGTAGTAAAGATCCTTTTATATTGTTTTAGACTCACATCATGGAATAGTATGTCCGGGTAGGTATTTAGTTGCTTGAACTAGAATTAAGATTTTCTGTGTTTTTATTATATAATATTGATTTGAAGTTTTGTGTGAGCTGAATTATTGTATGTGTGTGAATCTAAAGCATATAGTTTAGTACATGCTTAATTAGTTAGTTCATATGACACTTAGCCAAAATATCATTAGTTTTGCTACAGAACAGATTCTTTATATCCAAGCATGTTAATTTACTTTATTAGGAAAGTATTGTGTTTAAAATAAAAGAATGGGATAAACCACTCCAAAAAAACTATCTAGTAAAATTTAAAAATCTATTATAAAAACTATATGATAAATGAAAAATAAAATCACATCTCATACATATACATGACTGACTGTGAGATCAGTAGCTTAAAGCACCTGTGTTACGGACATCAGGTAACAGAGAAATCACAAATATGATACTTACATACATATATATATTTAACCCCTAGATACAGAACAACCACAATTCATTATATAAGCATTTGTCTCTGTTGGTGTTTAAACCCAAGACCTTTGGCGCACAAGATAGTATCAACGCCATTTTCGCCATCATCCAGCATTTTATTAGATAAAATTATTTACTAGTGACCTTAAACTATTGTCTTTTAAATTAGATTATTAATTATTAGATTTTGTTTTTACTTATAATTGCTAGTTAAATAGTAATTTGAAGCAAAAATATGTTTGCATGTGCTATTGCATGCTTTCTGTTGATTAGTATTAAACTGTTCAAGTGGTTTGACAGGGGATCATGGTGGTGAAAGCAAAGCGGAACGCACAGCAGCCTTGTTTGCATTCCGCAAAGCGGGATTAGGTGGTAACAGTGATAGCACAACTGTTGGCAAAGAATTATTACAAACAGACTTAGCACCAACTATCAGTACGGCTTTAGGTATACCGCCTCCCGCTCCTTCTCTAGGGTTCATGTGGTTGCCGATACTGCCAGAGATGAATGTTTCAGAGAAAATGCTGCATTTGACCAATAATTTAAAACAGGTTAGAATTATTTAGTTGATGCTAATAAAGTATTATAAATATGCTATTTGTCAAATTAGATATACTTATATTTTCGTAGATAAAATAATTAAACTTAATACAACAATCGCGAGGCATTTCCTATCGAAGTTTCATGATATACAATACAACTGATTTTGAAAACTTATCTGATTTAAATTCTTATTACATGTTTCCATTCTTTCTAAAACATTGTTTTTAGATACGACAGTATTTAATCCGTTATGGAGAAGAATCCCAGCAAGTGGCACCCGAAAGACTAGCCCAGCTTATCAACGCTTCTAGAGAGCAACTCGATAAAGCGCAGTATGTTAAAACAGAAGAACAATTAACTACATTTGCTGCTGATGCCAGGTAAGCAGTTCCTTACAGCATTAAATCGCACAATCTCCTCAAGTAATCTACGACGTTTTCATTGCACTGTATAAGTTTTTAAAAATTTAATTTAAAAAATTAATTTCCTATGTTTTCCACTTTATCCTCCAGAAGTAAGCTGAGTGGTATCCCTAACTTAATCTCCCGGAGACTGTCCTCTTCCGATAGCCAGACAGATAGATTTCCACTTTGATGAGCAACTTTCTATTATTCATTCACAAATCTACACCAGTATAATCGAGTACTTCGTCTCGTACCTTACACTAATACGGCATATATTTGTTGCAGGGCATTGGTTCACAACATCCGTTCCATCTTCCGCGATGTCTGGGTCGAGTTCGATTCGCTATCAATGCTCAGAGCATTGCTGTTGCTGCTTCTCGCAATATTTTTCAATTGGTTAATAATGGAAGGCATTCCATCGGATCGCCTCCCGTCCATATTCGCTAGTTCGTTCGTCTCGAACGGTTTCAGCGCTATGGGTGTGTGTGTGGGACTCTCCTACACGGCCTACTTTATGGACTACATAGAAGATTTCGAGCATGCGACAACGTTGAGCATCGGCTTGGTATCTGCTGCCATGACCTGCACCCTGGTGATAATGCACTGGGATGGTATCACTCAGCGGTGGCACGAAGGTCGTGCGTTGATTTACGAACGGTTCGCCCGAACCGTTTTGATCGCATCCGCGGTGGTCTTGGTCTCTAACAGCTATATAATCGAGGAGGGGGCCGGGTTATCCTATCTCTTCCTGTCGGCTGTAGGGGTTATGGCCTGGTATATCGGAACGATCAAGGCTTTCGCGTTATGGGGCGGCTGCGGCGTCGCTTTAGTGTTTACGAGGTCGTACAGGGGATGCAGGGAGGAGCAGGGAGACTGCTGGACAGCTGGTGGAGGGTCTCCGTCGGGGCAGACGTCGAGGCTCGCGTTGGTTCTGGCTCTCGGGTCGGTCGCCTGTGTGGTGTCGGTCGCTCGGCGTCATATCGGGTACTACGGTTACGGCGTGGTTGTGTCTGGCTTGTTCGCGTGCGCGCACTGGGCGGTGGGCTGGGGAAGCCTGGGGTCGCCACTGCGCTCCAAGGTGCTGGCTCGTGGCGCGTGGATGATTCTAGCTATCGTATTCGGGTTGCTCTGGAGAAAGGACGCTAAGGGACCTCTGCTGCCGTTGCTCGTGTGTACCCTGTTGGTCTACCTGGCGAACAGTCTGGTGTTAGGCGCTTCATACGCCCCGTCCGCCGCTCTGGCCCTTGTCACTGGATTAATAGTGCTCAATATGGTGTGTTTATTGAAACAGCAAGGAAATTCAAAATTCTGTAAGTATATTTAAAATATTTGACTAACGTTTTTACTTTCGTTTTATAGTTTATTGCCCCAAAACAGTCCTAACCTAATAAATATGCAATTCGGCGTTTACAGCTCTATCAACTCGATGCAATTCTGGCGTAGTTTGTATCTGGGCGTTGATGGCGTCCTATTTCTTCTACGGGACTGGCCACCACTCTACTCTGGGCCACGTGCGCTGGGCGCCCGCCTTTCACGCCGGAGACCCCAACTATATGCCCATCGGACCCCCAATCACGGCTTTCTTGGTCACTCTTGAACTATTTGGTACGTAGTTTACGATTACTGGGCTGTCAAACAAGCGAAGTGGCCGCCTAAGAAAGGAAGTGGCTACCGGGTCACCGAATCCTATACTTTTTACCAATACTATCCCTGCGGTGGCATGTTTTTCATTTGCATTTGAACTGCACTGTTTCGGATGTAGCGCCATCTGTCGGTTCTGGTAAGTGTTTTCGACGTAGATGAAGAATATATAAATCATATGAAAACTTGAAGGATATGGGGTGCTCGTGAATTAAGCGTGTGTATTGTAATTCTTAACGACGTAAGTCCGTAGTGTTATTAGAAGGCGTAGTATTCAAGTAAGAACACATGTAACCAGTATACGCCAGAGTAAGTTGGTATTTTATTGACGGGATTGCGCTGATGATAATGCGCCTAGGGTCGTGGATTCGATGTCTACCCAGGAGAAACATTTATATGATGAACATCTGTTTCTTCAGTGTCTGGATGTTAAATGTGTATTTAAGTATTATAGTTGTCTGATGTTCGTAACACAAGTGCTCAAAGCAACTTGTCTTGGAGTCAAGTCAATGTATGATGTATATTATGTGAATTTATTTATGATTCGTTTTCAATTATATTTCAAGATTATAAAGACGAAATCCTGAAGGTCATATCCTAATATCATATTGAGATTAACCTCAGCCTAAGACAGAGTATCTAGTATTCACAAATTAATTAATCAGATACCGCATACAATGATATATAAAGTAAAGATACTATAATTATCCAGGTGGCGAGATAAGGCACCTTTGAAAATAGTTTCTACTTGTCGTAGAATCACTGCAGTAGGCCCATTGCGCAATGCTTTATCTTTCTTTCATGTATGAATAAGATTGATAAGCGTTTGGGCAGCCTACTTTTTTATAACGTCTAGTCTTTATGGCAGGCACTATGTATTTACAAAATGATACGTTGATTTTGCAGTCGCAACTGCTTAATTGGGTCATCGTTTTGGAACACATGTGACATCTTATTGATTATCACCTATAGCTTTTCGGTAGTATAAAAACGCCTACAAATTGCCTATTTAGAATTTTCGTTTCAAATGATGGCTTATAGAGCTACTAATACAAATCTGAAATTTTCTTTTTTCTGAGATCAAGATTAATAGAAATTTTTGAAAAATGTTCTAAATGCATTGTTAAGGACCTTATGTTCAAACAATGAAAACTTGGCAGGATTCAATTTTTTTTATTAGACTAAGTCGACAAAGCTGATACTGCCGTGAGGTACCGGCAAAATTGAGTAGTACCTCGCGCTGCACCAGGTGTAAGAGGCGACTAAGGTACCAGAACCGACAGATGGTGGAATATCCATTTGAAACAGTGCAACTCAAATGCACAGGGCGGGGATGGGGAACAGCATCCCCGTCGCGATAGCTGCGCTCTGTGATTGCCAACACGCTTGTCCAGCGCGGCTATTACGGGCATAAAAACCTTTCTTGGAGAGGCGTATGTCTAGCAGTGGATTTCCAATGGTTGGTATAATGATGATGTCGACAAACATACATTCTGCGTGATAATAAGCGACACCACCTATTGATGCTTGTATATAGGGATATCACTAGCGTGCTGTCAACCTTGTGACTTGAAGATACAGATAAGTGAGAGTAAGGTACCAATGATTTAAAATATCGAAACATACCAGCATACGAAACATGCCAAACAAGCGGGACCGCATCTTTCGATATCGGCTGAGGGCAGACAGTGAGATTCATATTTTTCTATCAAGTATATCCAACTTCAGTATACCCACCCATATTTCGAACGTATTCACAAGTACTATCTACGTGACCTATTTTTTCAGAATATATGTATGGGCAAAGTATTTTTATTACGGGCAGTGAAAGTTTGAATATATCACGTAATTCCTCTTCACGTGACAATAAAGGGATACAATGTGTTAAATATGTCACTTACTGATAACAAACTTCTCTATTCATTCGGAGTTCTTGAAATAAGTTCAGTATTTACTGAATTTATTTGTTAGTAACTTACAAAAATACAAATCCTGTTTACATAATTCAATTTTTTTTTCAAAAAGATATCTAGCCTGTGTAATTCGGTAAAGAAGTAATGGTGAGACTTTTTAAAATCTCAAGTAAATTTTCAGTTAAACTGTAACAAACAAACATCAAGCCAGGTGGCGGTGATCTTACCTTGTTCGTTCGTTCACCAAAAGTCGTGGGTCGATCACCAAGTAAAAATATTTATTTGGGTTTGTTCTGCGTTTGTGTGTTAAATCCTCTGTTTTCTAACATCCGTAACACAAGTGCTTTAAGCGAATTATCTCGGAGTCTGGTCAATGTATGAGATATGTGAATTTATTATCCCTACTATAATATTATAAATGCGAAAGTAACTCTGTCTTTCTGTCTGTTACGCATTCCCGCTTAAATCTCAACAATTAAAATTTCTATGATATTTGGCACAGACAATCTATAGACCGGGAGAAATGTCGTAGGCTATTTTTTAATTCGAATTAAGGGTTGTAAGGGGTCGAAAGGGGGGATGAAAAGTTGCATGGAAGTATCGCTATTTTTAGAGCTAGAAACTTGAAAATTATTTTGAGGCCATTGATTCGATATAAATAAACATGACATTTAAAGTTTATAGAAGTTAAGGTAAAGAGGTATGGTACCCAAATAAACTATTCCACGCGGAAGAAATCGCGGGCACAGCTTGTTATTTAATCAAATTTTTCCTTTTTATAATATTAGTATAGATGTGCATATTTTTTTGCAGGAATGTCTGGAATGTTCGGCTTGTCGGTGCCTCTACTCGCACTTTGGGGCCCGAATGGCGCGACCAATGTTGGACCCAAGATGCAACTGGCTGCCGTTTTCTCACTTTGCCTCAAGTTCTTACTTTGCTCCGCAATCAGGGTAAGTATTATTAATTGGTTTACTACCATATGTGTTTGTTAGTGCAAGAACTGAATCTGCGACCCTTGCAACAACAGGCGAATTGGACCACTTCGCTAAAACGGTCGTATATAGTTACTTGACCTAAACGTCAGTGAAATTCCCGTTAAAATCAGTCTAGCTGTTTCAGAGTTTATCTCAAACGGACAGACAAAAATGTAAAAAGTACCCTAAATACTTTCTTGTGCCTATTTATAAAAAGCTGGTAATTTTGGTACAGACGCTTTAATTATATTTATATGAAGATAAATTTCGTTCCTGTCTCCTTTTCAAATATAACACGATGATAAGCTGATTTGCAGGTGAAACTTAGCAGGCGATTAGAGCGCAAATAACACTATCGTTATGTGTATTTATACGTGTTATTCCGATGTATACAGTTATATTATGCTAAAGTTCATCAAAACTCTTTGAGTAGCTTTTGCATGTAACAGTAACATATATTCATTCATTCTTACGAACTTTCTTGTGTATAAGATTACTGTTACAAATTTATATGCGAACAAGCATAATGGTACAACATATTGGTATTGCAGTTATTCGCTGCCGCGCTTTCGTCCACAATCCACTGCCGCCACCTCATGATCTGGGGAGTGTTCGCGCCAAAACTGCTATTCGAGTTCGGAAATTGCTTCGCCGCTATCACCGGCTGCATGGTCGGAGCCACGCTGGTCACCTGGCACACTACGACGAACCCGCGTGCCAGTTGAATCACATGTTAAATATATTTGAATACCTTCCAGTTGGGGTCAGTGGCAGTTGGAAGTAACCTTTGGTTTTTTAGTTAACTATAAGGCACTTTTAAAGCGATATTTGGGCTAGTACCAAAGTTTTAGATGATGTAATCATACAATCAGTTTGGCGTGTTGCTTGATTTTCTATTTATAAAATTAAAAATTTCCAACTGCAGTGTCGGAATTAAAGATGAAAATTGGAATTAACAAAAAAAATGGATCAAAATTTTCGAAGCATTCGTGACCCCAACAAAACTTCTAGAGACTGCTTATCAAAGGGTTTACCAGGCTTGCATCATTCTTATGAATGTATGACGAATGGCGTATCGTTAGTCATCTAAATGTTAGTCATAAGATTTGGATAATATTTATTGAAATACTCTTACGTGATATTGGTTAACAACCAGTACTTACAATTATCGTTAGATGAGGTGTAAACAAATCAGTAATATTTTTTACTGACTTGAGATAAAATCCCATGTATCTTATTTTCTAAGGTAGTGATTAAACATTATATTTATAGGCATTAGGCGCAACCAGTTCCAAATGATAAATTTTCGTTAATTCGTCAGTATTTTAATTGTATTGCCAAATCAAATGGAAAATATTGGAGCAAGTTAAATTTAAAATATTTTTGTCTCAAAATAATAACATGTTGGGTCCAACTAAAGTTCATTAATTTATTCGAACAATTTTAGTTACTAATATTGTTTTAATTGCCTAAACCTTAAAACCATTAAATTATTATACAAAATTTTCACATCGCAATTTGCCAGTTTCTTCTTTGCGATGCAAATTTTATATGTTGTATTTATTTTGCGTACATACAGGCAGTCATTATAAATCTCATTATTCCGTTCCATTAATACTAACTAAGCGTGAAATAGACAACTTATTTCTCAATAAGGTGTGGAGAGTAATGATAGCGAGCGCAAATGATGGATAAGCTAGATGTTAGGAAGTATGAGGTCCAAGACGATGTTAAACCTCAAAATGTCTTGACATTTGAAAAACTTCTTTACAACAAAATTTTGTTATTTAAATTCTGAATGATTCGTAACGCAAACCGCCCAGTATTAAATGAAAGTGGAATTAAGATATCTGGTTTTGTTTATATACTCGTCATTTGTGTCACTCCAATTGTTAGTACCTCATTTGAGTAATTTATTTTATAAATGGAATGTTTACTGCGTATGTCATTTTGATTACTATATTACTACGGGTTTTTAGTGCTTAAAATGGTTGTATTATTTATTGAGTGAGAGCGATCCAAAGCATATTTTATACTATAAAATTAATTATGAGCTGCTAATGAAGCTATTCAACTTTAAAAGTATTGCATAATTTATTTTTTTGTTTAATTTATAGAGACCACAAACAAGCTTACAATATTCATATTGTTTATGTACAAAATTAGGTTATTATTGTTACTTTTGTACGTTCACGATAATTTTTTTTGTTGATTTACTAAAAATTTTAGTATTATAAATATTTTTTTACGAATTTTGTAAATTTTTTAATCCAAATTATTTATAAAGTAGGCGTATATAATAATTATCAGTATTTAATCAATAGTGGATACGAAATAGTATTAGATTTTAAGTCAATTTGAGGACTGTTTTAATTTTGCGGCCATGTTTGTATTTGTTTGCATTTAATTACACTAGTTTGTTTAGGTTTTAATAAAACAAGAAATTATATTCTTTAGGATAAAAAAGTCAATTCTTACTTGTTGTTTTGATTGTAAAAGTTTAGACACATAACTGAATTAATTTTTACATTTCGGAGAAATATTAAGCATTTTATTAAATAACTAGTATAAAAAGTAATGTATTTTTTATGTTTTGAACAAATATAAACGAAGAATTAAAAATTTTACTGGGTTTCAATTTATTAAATAAATTATAACAGTAAATATATTATATATTTAATACTATCAGAAATATTACACAATCCAAGTAAATTATTGCAGTAAGTAATAATTGTGGATATTGAAATTTGCATATTATATTAACCGTAAATTAACATTCGATGATAAATAGAACTAAGTTCAAATGAACATTAACATATCGGCTAAATGAGAATGTTTCCTGAATTTCACCTAGCACCCTTTTTTAAATTATTTCTTTGGGTATATTGTTAATAAAGTATCGATAAGATAAGCCCAACGCTATTATCTAAGGCTATAGTTTCATGGATTGGAAGCCGGTGGTACATACGGGCTGACTAGATACTCGGAAAACGAGTTGACCGCTGACGCGCCGCGGACCTCTTTATCTAGCAGCGGCAGTTTCGTGACGTGGAAGTCCTCGTATAAGTCAGCGATTTGTTCTAGATACTTTTCTTGGACCTTATGCCTAGCGGCGCAGAGATCACAAGGAGCCGATGTTCGCAACAGCAGTTGGTTCACTATGATGTTGTGAGTATCGATACCGCATCGAGTTAACTCCTGGACCAAACGTTCAGTTTCGTACAGAGATAAGAATTCAGCGATACACACGCACACGAATGTTGTTTGGTTGGGGTCTTTGAACTGAGTGTTTACTTGTCTGATGACGGAGAGCATTTCGTCCATTTTATTGCTGAACATGTCGGAGTTGAACTCTGCAAGACCGAATAGCGCCGCCACTTGGTTAATGAATGGTGCAACCTGTAACAGTAAATTAGTTTCTGTATTTGTAGTGACTATTAGAACTGAGAACTGATACAGATGCACATAAAACATTGAACTAATTACAATTATCAAAAAAAAGAAAAATAATAATACAAAAATAACGGAAAAGAAATAACAATTTAACCACTTAAATCGGAACGTTAGTAGTTTGACAATGACAGTTGGTTGACAGTTCCACTATGACAGAATAGTGAAACAATAACAAGTAATATTATATTAATAACAAACTACTTAATTGTTTATGTAAGGTAGTAAAAAATGTTAACATATGACACTAAGACAACCAGATAATAGCTGTATTAACCTAATTACAGATAAATCCCATGCACATCAACAAAAATTTACAAACATAAACCACAAGAACGAAAGCAGCACTTAGCAGATTATAAGTTAGCTGCTTTTTTTGCACGAATCGGGCGCTTGTTTCTTGTATGTAGAGGCTTGTTTGTCACGGAACTTTGGGTTGCAGGCACAGCAGTGGTTATCTCAGACGTGACATCGGTTGGACCCGAATCAGATGGAAGCAAATAATTCAGCACCAGTGATTCCAAATCCTCCGGTGAAGCAACGCGCTGTCTAGACCCATCAGGGACCTTGACGTAGATGTTACCGTCTAAGGTCCATGAGTTTTGGATACCAAATCTGTTACGAGAATTGATAAAGAGGGATTGTCGTCTCCGAGTGAGAAACTCTGACAAAACATAGGAAGTACCCTTTAGTAAGGATTTCTTTTTCTAAACAGTTGATTTCTCTTCAGTATCAGTGAAACGCAATATTATGGGACGCTTCTTACCGCTTCCAAGCCGATGACAGGTACTAAATGAGGATTGTGAAATGTGAGAGAGACCTAGATGCTTCTGGAGGATTGTGGATACCACCAGCCGAGTATTTTCATTTTCACTGTCTGGGACCCCCGACAACAGCAGAAATTTTCTTCTGTGCCTCATCTCAATCACATCGACAGTCTTGGTCAGTTCAGACAGCTGCAACTTCATGGATGACAAAATCCCCGAGGTATGTTCCTTGAATGCCATGAACTCAGCACTAAGCTGAGTTAGGCTGCAGGCTTAAGGTGATGTAGATTTTGCAGCTTCGAGATGCTGCTCAAATTTGGTCATCCTCTGCATTAGTGTCTTCTCCAGGACCTTCTGTGACTCAGCCAAATCGGTGTAGCTTGCCATTGCAATTGTAAATAAAGATTCAATACAAAAGGTTGTAGTCACCTGCAGGTATGTGCAATTCTATATTAAACTAGCATGGGGAATGCTCACTACAATCTATGCTAAGATTTGTGCTTCAACTATTATTCTGAGTACAGTCTTTGTTAATAAATATGATTTTATTTAAATAAAAACTAGATAATAAATTAGGAGCACAATGTGTTAAATATCTGCCTACCCACCAAAAAAAAAGTATACATGATATATCGTATATATGAGGGGAGCCAGGTAGGCCATGCCCACCCCAGGATGTTGGGCTACTGACTCAAAAAGTTTTACCTACATTAAGTGTCATCTGCGTGAGTGACTGCGTCATCGCATTGTCTAATTAAAATTGACCGTAGATACGCCAATGCGTAGCTCCGTGAGTAATTGAGGGTCAGTTGGCCAAAGGTTCACTTCAAGGGAAGAGATGCCACTGAGTCAAAGTTCATTGACAACGTAAACCTATTAATGTGCAGTGTGCCGGTTAAAGGGCTGCGCGGCTAATGAAGTCGCTAAGTGCAGCGTACAGAAGAACCTCCCAGCAGTAGTAGCAGGGTCCGCCCGGGCTTCCTATTCATGTACTGTTATCTTCTGTTACTTCTTTAGGTATGTTTTGCTCAGTTATGTGTAAAGTCAACGGCCAGTTGTCGCACTGATTCTCTCTGACCGTCGCTCCGCGGCCGCAAGACGTGTTTAGAGTCCTGCTAGTTCGCTATGAGCACTGCATACTCTGAACGCTCTGACAACTTTACTTACTGCAGGAACACACCACCACCAAACAGTAGTGATATTTAACTACAATCTTAGAGAAGAGTTACTTCCTGGATTAGCTGCTCTGGTTAGGTCAGGATATATATCCCCCTGTGCCCTTTCATTAATATTGGAAAAAATAGGTTGAAAATAGCTTAAAATGCAAAAAAATAAACTTCATGTTATATTATATGTGTACTGTTTGCATGTATTTTGGTTAAATGTATTTTTTGTGTCTAATATCAATTCAGTAGGATATACACATATATTGAGAATTTGCACTTGCATATTAGTACCATAGTGTAAGAACTCTATTAGTGTTACTTTAGGAGTTAATAAGATCAAACAACAAGTACATATTGGGTAATAAACATCATTATTCTCGCAGAGTTATTAACTTTGCGAGAATAATTATTTATTTTTATCTAAAATTATTTTTATCTACTGTTAAATATTTCTTGTAGATTTGAAATTTCATTAATGAGTTATGTGTTTAGTTATTAATGAGAGTATGGGATATATCATTTTAAATACCTTAGACTTTAGACGCATCAACTTGCCAAGACCTTTCTCCACAACTTGTGGGAAAGAGAGAAGACGAAGGGTGTGTCCTGTTGGAGCAGTATCAAAAACGACTGCACTGAAGTTCATGCCTTTCACCAGTTTCATTACCTGAATCATATAAAAACGTAAGATAATGAGATCCCCTATGATATGAATATATGGTGAGAAATTAAATTAGCTGGAATATGATATATTAGTACATAAATAAAAATGCCTACATGTATAGTGAGACTAATGTGATTAGAGGACTTGGGGATTTCATAGGGTCAGAAGGTCTTGAAGTAGTAATTTAGGTCCATTGACTGTTATACTAGCTCCTTTAAAAATTGATTATATCATATGAAAAATGTCTCAATGAAAGTAATTAAAATTTGTATTTAACTGATAAGTTTCCAATCTGCTAAATACAGTTTTTTACATGTTCATATTATTAGTTATTTTAGGAGATTTTTATCTTACCTCAGCATAGCTCATTGCTTCATCAATACCAGGGAATGCACCAACAATTTCCTGCATTACTCCTTTCCCAAGCTTCATAGCCTCAGTTTCACCTTCAAAGTACTCCTCAGGTAGCTCAGTGAGACCCACATTGGGATCGATTTCCATAGCAAAGAGATTATCAAAACCCTTGACTTTTGTTGGAACCTGTAAAAGCGTGACAGTTTTTTTTTATAATAATTTAATTATGATATAATATATAACTTCAAAGCAACACACATTAAAGGTTCTTGTATTGTGTGTGATTAATTAAAGCGGGATTATTATAAGATTAAGAACCTTTGAAAATTTCTGGTCGAATGCATCTGATATGTTATGAGCTGGATCAGTAGATATAATCAGAACCGATTCTCGCACTTTGGACAGTTGAACAGCCAAGCTGCAACTAGAATCAAACAAATTAAATAATATTAACTCATAAATAAATAAATAATTATTGAGTGCATTATTCATTTCAGTAATCATTACCTGCATGTTGTTTTGCCTACACCGCCTTTACCTCCAACAAATATCCAACGTAAAGAGGTTTGCTCTATAACATTTCGAAGTGAAGGCTCTAATGGTTCAAAATCTTTATCCTCCATAATTTAAACAAATAGATGGAACAATTGTATACCAAAATTACTAAGAGAATAGAAATTTTAGAAATTGATTGAATTGGCAGTCTTAATGACAGAAATGAGTGTATGACGTATCATATGAGATGCTCACTTTTTTATTTATTAGGGCTGTAGATAAATCTCATTCTAGTTCGTTGTTTATTAATTTGTACTTAAAAAGTACATAATGCTATTAAAAAGTATAAATTTATTAATTTCTTCTAGTCATAATAAGATATATGAGAAACAAATGGAGAGATGGTTGTTGAAATGAATTTTCATCAGTTTGTTTCAATCGGGGATATAGCAACTAATTTGACAACTGTCAACGACGACTTTTAAGCCCAATTTAAAATTGAGACCTACAAAAATATGTAATATTGAGTGATACTGTGATATCATGGGAATTTCAAACAGAATAATATATTTCAATCGACTTAATAATTAAAAAAGGCTTCTTGACTGTTAAAAATAATGCTCTATCGTATCTTCCGTGGTCATCTAACGTTCAGACTTTATTTAATTATTGTCTTTGTGTTAATAGTCTCTTTAAGTGGATACTTTTTTCCTATATTTAAATTTTATCCTATCGCTCCCGTAACTGTATCTCCTAGCGTTGTGCATTCACATACTACTCGACATCTTTCGAAGTTATTTACTGTTGTTTTTCGGCAATTTGAAGACTTTGAAAATGATGTTGCCGACAGTGTTCAGTCATTTGTTACCGCATTTCCGAATATGCCTGTGGTCGTCATATCTGATGGTACACCTTACCCACCATTTCCATTCTCCGCCACAAATGAAACTCTTCGTAATGTAAAAGTGGTGTCTCTGGAATTAAAACTAAACTCTTCTCCTCGGGACCTGGATCCTTTATCTAACATATCTACTGAATTTGTATTGTTTGCACCCGACTCTGTGAGGGTCTCTCGTCGTGTGCTTCATGAACTCGCATCTTACGCAGCTTTATTTCCAGTTTATGCTATTGCAATAGGTGTGGCAAATTCACACTTAATTTGTCAACAAGTCAAATGGAATTATGCTGAGTGGACTTTACAATACACCAAAGATGCATCAGGGAAATTTTGTGATGCAATTCATGGACCCCATGCTCTGTTAATCCGAACTTCACTGCTGCATACATTACCACAACCATTTCTTATGCCATTTCCTGAATCTCTATACTTGCAGACTGTCGTGAGAAATGTGAAGGTATGGAACATCCATATACTTTTGTATCTAAAGTTTAATTAAATGTACTTATTACATGTATTAATTTACAGATATCAATATTAGATGGGAAATTAGGAGCAGGTCGAAGTGTACTCAAATCTCCTGGTACAAGACAGCGCATGGCACGTCGAATGAGAGATCATAGAGTTGCTTTGTATAAGCAGATTGGAGTTAAGGTTGTGGTCAGAGAAGACGGGAGAGTACAGTGGTTTGGTTGTAAAAGGGAAACTCAGGTAACTATTTACTTGATTAGAACATAATTTAATACATTATCTTTAATAGAAAAAACTATATTGTCTTTGAAAGCTACTCTAGAAAGCAATTGTATTTACATTTGTGTTTGTCAATAAATTTTCAGAGACAAATATAATGTTTGTTATAAATTTCTAATTTTTTTTCAATTCTGTATAAATGGTCTAAAAGAGTGCACCATCCTTTAAACAGATGTTAGCTGTAAATGTGCATATAAACAAATACTTTCTATTACGATGTGTAGAGTTTAGCATACATTTGTTGTTCTTAATGACCAATTTATGACTTACTGACCTATCCACATCAGGCATGGACAAGCCACTTATTACTCATTGGCTGTGGACCATCCCCACACTGTTGCATCAAACGGTACCTGGTACAGAAAGAGATACTATTATATGAATAATTGCTTAAAAAGTAAACAGCAAAATTTAATATATTATTTTTTAGCGCTGCTACCCCACAGTACAGGGAACGCCTTCATACATACTATCCAGTAGGAACACGCCGCCATGCTGCAGGCGTAATATGCGGCGCACCGCCGGCCACGTATTGCGCGCGTTGCTACAGGCAGGCGCGCGCTGCTGGCTCGAGACTACCTCTTTACTTGGTGCTGTTGTTCAGTGAGTATTACCCTACCGGTGTATACATGGCTGTGTATACAAGTCGAACTGTCCAGATCTCTTAAAAGTTCGTCATTGATAGTTTGCTCTATTGATTGTTAAATTTACAATTACTGAATCGTAGAATCTGTTTATAATGACTGGCAATGGTTACCGTCCGCTACATAGATATATTATAATATATTAGTGAAGTTTGGTTTTCATACAAATAACATAAACTCAGATCATATTATATTGACCTGAGATGATCTGAGTCTGAGACGACTTGACGACTGGTAGCACTTGTGTTACCAGATGTTAGACAACAGACTTATTACAAATACTAGATGATGCCCTCGACTTCGTCTGCGCTTGATTAGTACTTCGAGAAGCCTATTTTCTTTTCCAATTGCACTCATCTATCTTTATACATAACAAAATTAATTAAAATTGGTTCTGCGGTGAACAGAAGACTCTAATCACACAAACTGTTATAATATCCGAATGAAGTTGTACAAACTTGGTGGTCTGCATATCAAACTCAACACGATTAAAAGCAGACTTGCGGATAAAAGTTAGCAGGCGTTTGGGGCGCAAACGACATTTATCTTTATATATTAGTCCTAGCGTGATGTTATATAGCTTTCTTCGATAAATGGACTGGAATACTGAAAATATTTTTTAAATCGAACTAGCGGTTCCTGAGATTAGCGCTTTCAAACAAACTACTCAGCTTTATAATATGAGTATAGATAATGCTTAAATACACATATGAATAGAACACCTAGTCACAGAATAAATACAAATGTTCTTGATGAACACAAATGAACCTTGACTCAGAAGACATTCAGGAGCACCTGCAAATGCGCCATAGCGCATTTCTTTTACCTATTTTTTAATAAAATAAAATTATCATTACTGAAGAGTTAACCTGTATCCAATATTTCAGAGGCGACGTTCTACCATGGGCTGAGTATGCAGAGATAGGTATACATGCAGCCGACGTCTCCCGAGTGACGTGGTTACAACGCGGCGGCGCGGACGCCGACGGCTTCGTATGGGAGCGCGCCACTAAGGGACATTACTACCGGGTGGCGTACTCTGCCACTAACCGAGTCTACGTACTTGTCCTACCGTTTACGGCAAGGAACGGGACCATGTGGCCGGCCGACTGGGTCTTGGCGCACCAGAAGGAGTTCCCTGAACGTCATCTACACCCTCTAGCACAAGTGAGTCATACATCTGTTAGTGATCAACTTGATACATAGATTTACTGTTTACGATTACACAGTCATCTATGGAACAGTATATAAAGCATCTATTGATGTTAAGAACTAGCTGTGCCCGCGATTTTGTCTGCATGGAATTGTGACTTTGGGCAACATATTTTCATTCAAACTACTTCCACGCAGCGCACGCAATGAAAGTAAACTACTAATTCCGTAAACTATCTGCAAGTGAAAGTTCCGTCCAAATCGGTCCAGCCGTTCCAGAGATTAGCCGGAACAAACAGTCAGACAAAAATTGTAAAAAAATATATTTTGGTATATGTACTGTATGTACATTCATATGCATGTAGTAGTAGAAAGCTGTTATTTTAATAATACACATAGACACTATTTTTTTTATATGTATGGATCTGAAAGTTTGTAAGGATAGATGTGTGTATGTTACGCAAAAATACTGAATGGATTTCGATTTAATATTTGATAATAATATTTCATGCGCTATAATTTATTAAGATATATGCGTAGATGAAGTCGCGGGGTACTTCTAGTCACAGAATGGTTGTTCTTACATGAATGTGATGTTGCATCTGGGCATTTTTATCCACATCAAAGTAGTAAAGTCAGGTGTTTGGAAATTTGGTAAATAAATATATTCTTAACCATTTACGTATTCATTGTTCATATTAAAACGGTTTTACTGTTTCGCTTATCTTGCGAGAATGGTTGCCGCAATGTAACCGAAACGTCGAAATGTAAAAAGTTAAATAAACCGCATTTCAGAGCCGTTAAAAAAGTAGTTTTATTATTGGTATATACAATGTACAATTTTTGCTAAACCATAATCCATTTGAGCAACAGCTAAGGTATTAGCGATGGCCCGCTTGCTAACCTGCTTTTTTAAACATGGGTATCTAGCGTATTTGTGAATTTTGTTCAAATCTACATGTGGTTTGACTTGTTTCAGATTTCATTCGCCGGCAGGCAAGCGCCCGCCCCGAATGACGCGCGCGCCTTCCTAGACATCAAGTTGGGCGCCAACGCGGTGGACCGTTGCACTAAGATTGGATCCAAGCTGCTTTATCCATAGGATCAATTTTCTTGCATTTCTTATAGCACAGTAGACGAGACATGTATTTTGAATAGAGGAATGTCTAGGGGTAACCGATGATCCAGCGATGGGCAAAAGGTATTATGATGGTAACATTTTCTTTCCCTGGATACTGGGGAGGAGGGTTTACACGCCACCATTATTGTCAGGTGCCTGGAATTGCTCTCGCGATGTAATTTGACCAGCCTAGCCCAACTGGTGTCAAAATCTGACCTCAAAATGCTTTATTCGTTTCGGGGCAGCGAGGTGATATCAGAATTTGTATGTGGCGAGGGCCCTGAAATGTGATAATAATCAGTTCAATCAAAGCTTAGCTTCGCGACAGGGATGCATTTGAGCTACACTGTTTTGGATAGATATAGCAGGTATACGACCATTTGTCGGTTCCGGACCCTAGCCTCCTCTTATGACACCTGGTATAAGGGAGGTGAATAGTACCTATTCTGCTGGTATCCCATTGCTCGTTACGGTCCTGGCGTATTTCAAAAGGAAAGGTCGCGAGAATTCATGGTGGAAAATTAACGTGGCAATTTATATCCATTTAACGCTTTGAATACATGTGCCAATCTGTTTCTCACTGTTTGCCTTCTTATAGCAGTACGGTAGTGTAGGATATTAGATAATATTCTCGTTTGGGATCGGATAAGTAGACGTTCTGAGAGATTTTACAGTGTAACTTGGCCGCTATGAGTAGGTTTACCAAACAACAATTGTTCGTAGTGTTTACATTGTTTTTATATTGGTTGGCATATTTTTTTTAGCCAAAAGGTAATTCACTTACCAGTCAATACCGCAGTAATATCAAATTAAAATGGTTCAAGTCATAACAAAGTGATAATGTTTAGAATGTTGTATCGCCGAGATTATGGGAATATTTTTAACATTAGTTAAAACAACTATACCCAAACCGAGCAGAATAAATCTCAAAATAAAAAATACACGTTTTAGCTCACCTAAAAATTTGGTCAAAAAGACTTGATCGATGAGCTGCGAATTTTCTTCAAGCAAGTCTCCTTGTTCTAAGACACAAAAGCTTAATTACTCCTATTTATGATATAGGGTTCGCTCTTCGACCATCTACATAAAAACTCAATACTCCGATACATCATATGTCTGTATGTACTTAGGTAGGTACTTGATTAACACAAAGTATATCAAACGGATATTTTTACGGTTCTAGTCAATAAATGCAGATTTTTTAACAACGTTAATGTGGGTAATTGATTGATGTCTTGGTTAAATTTGCTTTAATATGAAGGTTGTTTATCATCCGAAGCCAGAAGTCACTTGGAACGTAAAAGAAGAATTCATCTCAATACATTCGCGAATCAATACACTGGATTCCATAAACCTTAGATTCTGTTTTGTGTTTAACATTGTCTTTGATTTTCAAAGTGGACGACTCGTATGTCTTTTAAGTTCTTAGCGGGAAATTTTTAATGCTAGTACATGAGTAGATTTTTAAAAAAATTATTTTATGGTATTTTAGATGTTATATTTGTTAGAAATTAAGGAATTACAAATATGCGGGCAATAATATGCAGAAATTAGTTACGCTTCTAATATTTGTTAGAGAAATGTATTTTATTTGTATTATAGTACAAAATTAAGTATATAATACACAGGTTGGGCCGCTTTTTTGTGTGGACGCCATTGTTATTTTGTTTTATATTAATTAATATTATATTTATTATAAATCTATGAGTAGGTATAAATGGTGCAATTTACTTAAGTCTAGTTCAATTGGTAACGAATGAATGAATATATAGTATCTAGTCAACGAGTCTTTATGATATCTCTACATAATTCTAGTCTTATTATCTAAGTGTAATATGTTCAATTGATATAAATTGTATACCATTTGAAATGGTCTGTTTTGTTTATGAGAGTTTACTAAAGGTGTTTTAGGCTGAATATTGCATTTCAGTATTTCTATTTTGAAATCTCTTATAGAATATTTTTTAAATTGTAGATTAAGACTGTTTTGATTTTTTAAAGCTTTACTAGAATAATTATAACCAATATATATGAAGTGAGTTTTATTTATTAATATCGTGTAAATATACTATTAGTCGTCGTCAAATTTCTCGTCCACTACTCCTGGCGTGACCGGTGGATCGCGCACCAGACTTAGCAGTTTGTCTAATTTTTGTATCTGAAAAAAATATTATCAATTAATCATAGCAATCAAAGCCCCTAGAATATCTTTATCAACAATACCTATTAATATGCGAGCATATTTAGTTTTAACGTTACCTTAAGCCAAAAGTAGATTAGCGCTATTACTAAATCTACGTAATAATAATAAAAAAAAATATTCGCCGATATGTATGCAAAATATATTCCATATTTGATAAACGACTGCTTCATTTTGTTGTAAAAAAATAAGCAATGTCAAAGTGAATGACAAACATATCTTATTTAAATAGGCCTATGATAGGCACTTTTAAATCGTCAAAAAGAAACGAAAACCTATGAATATAGATTTACTAATGACCGATGATTCTTACAACCAGTGTTTTAAGAGTAATTTAAACAAATAGGTCATCATGTGTCTCACTCTAATACTAGTCTGCCGGCACCAGACGGGTCTTATAACTAACTTTATAGCAGGTTCATTACGCGAACCACCAGAAAAGAACCTGCAAGAAAAACTGATGGTGATATGGGTTCCAATAACACCTAATAGTAGGTATTGTTGGAACTCATACAGGCGTCGGTGCTAACAATCCTTTGTTTTAAGATGTTAATTCAATTCAATTCAATCCCAAGCAGTTTCATCATTAATATAATTTCAGGGAGTAATAAGCCTTACAATAAATTTATCTTTTTAACAATTCTTGAATTTATTTAAAAGCATATTTGTAATTTTACTTGGGTATTTATTATAAAATCTTACATTATTGCCCTTGAACGAATTATTAATTTTTTTTGGAGCCAAGAAATGTGCACTGCAAGCTTATACTTATTTCTAGTATTAATATTATGTATGTCACTATTTTTCTGAAATTCAGTTATGTTTCGTAAATTATATTTTCAGACATATTGACTGTGTATGTACAGTCATTATTTAAGGTTCTTTGAATGTTTTTCTTAAAGATTCCTGCCGACTAATTTTAAAAAATCGCACGAAAAGCCCTTTTCTGCAGAACAAAAATAGAAACAAATATTTGTACAGTATTTATGGGGTGGGGTACTTTAAACGGAAAGCATATGCCTAATGTAAGTATATGCCGATAAGTAATTTATAGGTTATTGACACATGACATGGATGAAAACTGCCCTAAATTTTTTTCGTTCGATCCTAGTAACCGGATTAAATATTACTATGTATCCAAACGTAGTCGGAGCAGGCCATTAGTTTCAATTAAATGATTTTTGTACTAACACCGTGTCGTGTCATATATATATATGACTATTAAATTTTATTGAAACATTTACCTTAACATTGAAATTAAAGTGAATAAGTTTTAGGTTGTATCATTGTAAAAAATATAGGTAGCTCATAAATAATTGTTCAATCGTTTCGACTTATAAAAGCGTTTTTTGTATTTGTAAAGATTTGAGAATGAAATATATTTTACCTGTAAAGTCCTTTGATCTACACCTTGAGATTTTTTCGGTGGTTTGCACATAACTCGCAAGTTGGGCGATAATTTCAATACATGACATGTTCCTCTGAAATATAAATAATTATAATTATAAATAGGTACACGATACACAATAACGATACACTGATAATTAAAAAAATATAAATACACTTTAATTAAAAAAAAAAACTTTGGTAAATACGTCAATAACAATTACCATTGACAAGATATCTTCTTGAAATTTTCTAATATATCACATTGGAACGATATTATTTGAATAATATACAATTAGCGTAAAGTTATAAACTTAAATAAAATAAAAAAGATTGTTCACTGCCCCCAGAGAGATTTGAACTCTCGACCCCTGGTTTACAAGACCAGTGCTCTAACCCCTGAGCTATGGAGGCGCTGTGTAGTATGATGAAATTATGCATTCTGTACTTTTATCTTATTGAATTGTTTATCCAGTCCGTCGTTATCATAAACCTAGACGGACGAGTAAGTACCTACGTAGGTGCTGTTTTCTAAAATAATGTATTCCAATTCCGAATATTATTTATTCATCTTGCTATAATAAAATATACAAGTGCTTGCTCACTCAATTTTTTACAAGTGAATTTTATCCATTCTTATAAATAAGCGCCAATTTCGGGAGTTACGGATAGTTTCATAATTTTAAGATATAAGATGGAATATTCAGCGTTTGATTTAGTTCAATTTGGTATTTTATACATGCTATTTAAGCGCTTTATCAACACTTAATTTGAAAAACAGAAAAACTTTAACCGACCTATTTAGCTAAGGATCACATTATCAAAATTAACACAATGGCTTACATTTTTAATTATAGGTTATAAAAAGAGTATGTATGTACTTACTTATATAACATGTGAAATACATAACTTTGAATAATATGTAAAAGGTTGATTATCAACATACAAACTAGTGAAAACATTTACTCCTCAATAAATCAAAATAACACACTGTTATATAGAAATACCTGGTTACGTAATTACCTGAAATATCTGACCATATAAACATATTTATAATTCGTCTTTCTTCATCGCTATGAAAGTTTAAATGGAAACACATTTGTAGCCTTTAAAGCAGCCAATATGGTTTGCTTTTTAATATAATTTGCTTTAATTAAGCAACATAAAAAATTGCTTACTTAGTGTCTCCGCAGACGATGACGGGAAGTCGCGTGTTGAAGTCTATTCGGGTTAACTTCTTCGTTTTCTTGGACACGACTGCTTGTACGCAGATCGGCCTGTACTTGTCTACATTCAAGTCATACACGTATACCTGAATTAAGGGACAGCAATAAAAGCAGTCATAATAAAGAACAAAAAATAAAGCATATTATTCATCTGATTTTTTATATAGGTACTGCTATATTCAGCTATGGCCTTCTTTGTTAACATTTGTAAATAATAATAAAGGAAACCACGATAATAAAGGCCATGACTGAAATATATTTTGCTGGGCTAATGTTCCTTTTATTCAAAGTTGCTGTATAGTAGTACTATTTGTACCGTATTGTTGACAGAGTTCTTATTCCCAAGTGTGATGTTTGATTTTTATATGATATTTGATTATTGGGTGCAAGTAACCATAATTTGAATCTGTAGAAGAGTATTTATGTTGATTTTCTAGCGGTCGCTAAAAAAATTATCCGCCATTGAGTTAAAATATGTTACATTAGCTCAAACTGCTATTTTGTCTTAGTTAATCGTCCTTTTGTAGCGATCTAATGCCTTACATTGGTCGTTACTTTATAAATGGAATCAAAAGTATATGCCCACTTTGGAAAATAATCACGTATAGAGATATTATTTTAAGGTTTCACTAAAATCTATTCAGTAGATTTGCTTGAGTGACACAAACATGCATAGATACAGGCAATCCATCCATTCTCTCAAAGAATCGCGTTTATGACATTGAGCAGGACATATGTAGACAATATATACTTTTCCATCGGCTGTGCAGGCGGCAAAGACCGTGCTGGAGTAAGGAGCCCATTTGACGTCGCCAACTGGAGAGCCTAGCTCGAACATGAAAAGTGGCTCCCTGTAAATGATAAACAACGTCATCTCTACTATTACTTATTCTTATATATTAAGTTACCTATTCGCTAAACTCTTAATATCTTTCTGGTTTTTTTGATCATTGTTAACATTTGATCGATTGTTAAATAACTATGCAGAGATAGAGAAACAAGTGCTAAGTATAACTTTCTTAAGCGATTAATGGCTTACATGCATCATCCAATAAGTACGAATTTCAAAATACTTAAAAAACAATTTTAATATTTAATGGAGTACATACTCGTATATTACCCTACAAGAAATAGAAAACATCGAATTTGAAACAGTGTTAAAGATAATACCAGCCCTTGAAAGTCCACTGCTGGACAAGGCCTCTCAAAATATTTCAAAAATATTTTTAATATTTAATACAGTGCTCGCATTACAAAAAAATAGAAAGCAGTCATCAAATTTAGAACTGTGTTAAAAACACAAGGTTACGAAAGTTAAGATCTTACTCTCTCCCGTCCTCCCATATCTTGACACGCCAATCGCCAGAGCAAGACGCACAGATGTTGTTGTTGAAATAGTTAAAATTGATCCTGTATACTGGCATATGATGGCCTTGTACCGAACGCACGTAGTTGCGGTTATATTTTAGGGAGCAGGTGTGGATCATGCCATCTTCTGTGCCAACCAAGAAGATTTCGGCCTTCTCTGGGTGGAAGCAGATGCAACTGCCGCAACCTGTGTGATAGACAAATCAATATAAAGTGAAATATGATCAAGACCACAGGAATTAAAACGCACTCATCATGAACAGACATCGTAATCATTATGAAAGTCTAGACTAGTTTGTCCGTCAGTGTATAGGATTGTATTGTAGTAAGAAATAAGGCTTCATCAAACAAAAATATACTTAACAGGCATAAACTCCTATTACAAATTTGGTGCTGGGAAGAGGAGAGCGTATGTATTGAAATCAGAGGCTTACTGGACATAAACTTCTATTACTAACATGGTGCTGGCAAGACGAGAGCGAATGTGTTGAAATTAGTAGTCTGGTTAAAAATTAACCCGTGGATGTTGTACTCAATGAAAAACATAAAGAAGTTGATGTTTAAGGACAACTCCGACATTCTCAGGGTATTTATTGGAGATCACGCTCGTTAGCCATCGTAGCACAATTCATTCTATCAATAAATGTGCTGTACTTTGTCAAAACCGTTATATCTGCTATTGCATTACACCACTCTAGCTTAACATGATAACATTAAGAAACGTGGACAATCCTTTTTATAATATTTTCATACATCTACGCGTCCACTACTCATAATAAACAAGTCCGATCTCGTAGACCGCGTCACGTCTTAGACGACCCTCCTGACAAAATAACCGCGAAACTCGCAGCCCTTTCTCGCCCTCTCACTGGCACAACTCAACCACTGACACTCCACATGCACTCGTATAACAGAGCAGTACACCGCGTTCGCCGGCGAACGCGTGAAGTCCCTGCCCCTACGAGCGATAACCGACAGCCCTAGGGCTGTCGGGCTCAATCTGTCCGTCCTCTCTTGTTTTAATTTAATTCATTCATAGTAAATTCAACCCCAACGACGGCGACCGAGCCTAGGTCGAGCCTCTAGAGGCGCCCTCGGTCTCGCCGTCGGTCCCGCTCAAATCTCGCGAGCCATTGCGGGCGCGACCGCGCTAAACGCGCGGTCGCGGCCGCGGGGCACGCAGGATTACTACGGGCATCGGTCCTCTCATCTATGAGAGGCCCCGCCCTCTTTTTCGGTGGCGCTGGAATTGACGTCTGAGTAGTCCAGCACTAGGTTCGTCCGAAAAAAAAAAAAACTCATAATGAAACCAAGATTGACCAAAGATGCTGTGTCTCATCATCTTTTGTCAATCTTGAGAACGGAACCGAATCGTCGAACAAAAAACGTAAAAAGAATAAATAAACTGCGTTTTAAAGCCGTTAAAAGAGTAGTTTTGTAACATTTTACTTTGCCCTACTTACTGTTGACGTTGACCATGGTGCCGTCGGGACCAGGAATGGGTGGCACACTAGAGGAGAGCGTGATGATTGTCGTGGCCTGCAGTTCGCCCGGCATTACAGCCCACTGCACCACGCGCCCGTCGCCTGATATGGAGAAGAAGGACGGTTCACCGTCGATCATGCGAGCTCCCCAGCGGACCTTCATAACGTCACATAATATTGTTATCGCTACTCATAAAAATATGTCGTCGGTAACAAAAGGCACTAGATACATTGTTAGTAACGCACATCGCAAGAGTTCGAAATCAAATATAGAGTAGTTATAACAGTAAGAGATCTGGATTATACGGTGAATTTTAGAAGAAAGTATATTTAAAAATGATTATATTCTAATAAATATTTTGGTTGCTGATTGTAACCTGAACCCTGAACTCTTTTTCACTCGGTCCTACAGTAAAAAAATATAGTTGTTTAAAAGTCCGGTTTATTTCGAAAATTACCGCTTACCAGCTTTTAGGTACTAAGTAATAATCAAGTTAATCATTTAAGTTATAATCATTTCTAGCTATATGGGGTGAAAATAAAGGTAATTTATATGCAGGATATGTTCTGATAAATATTATTAGAAGTCACCTCTACTATCAATATTCTTATATATGTAGGTACCTTTGCGCTAAGCTCTTAATATCTTCTGGTTTAATCTCTTGCTGGTTTTAAACATTTGATAGTTTGTTAAAGAACTATGAAGAGATAGAGAGACAAGTGCTAAGTGTAACTTTCTTATGCGATTAATAAAATATATCGTACAATAGGTGCGTATTTCAAATTGTTTCAAAAACAATTTTAATATTTGCATAATGCAGTACTCGCATATTACCTTACAAGAAATAGAAAACATCGAATTTGGAACACATATTTATTCAACTTTATTGTACAAAATGTACAAATGACGGACTTAATGCCAGATGGCATTATCTCCTAGTCAACCATTACACAAAACAGAAAAAATATATATATAGAGGTGCAGGCAATAAATATACAAAATAGATAAACGTGGCATACATATTTGTATAAATAAACGCAATAAATGCATATGATATAAAAAATATATATACATACATAAAATAACAACATGCCAGCCCTTGAAAGCCTACTGCTGGACAAAGCCTCTTCAAGAAAGGAGATTTTTTGCCCATAATTGCCACACTGGGCAAGCGTGTTGGCAACCGCAGTTCGCAGGTTTCGCGACGGGTATGCTGCCTATCCCCACCCTGTGTATTTGAGCTGGTGCAGTGGGAGATACTATATTCTCTGCCTCTACCTCACAGTATAGAGCAAATGGTTATGAAAATTTAGACCCTCTCTCTCGTCCTTGTATATCTTTGTCACGCCTACGCTATGCGCTTGGCATTTTAGTGTAGTCATTTCCAAATAATTTGGTGAAAATAAAAGTAATTTATATACTGAATATTACCTGATGAATATTACAACCTTAAACAACAAAAAACTAGCCTAAATATTTAAAAAGGTCTTAAAAAATTGGCACAATAACTCAATAATTACAGTTACAATATGTTGTGTTTAGCCTTTTTTGTTTAGACTGAAAAAATATTTTTTTTTCTGCCACAAGGAAGGGTAAGGTAAGGAAGGAAGGGTAAAGCTCGGAGCGATAACTAATTAGAAGACGGAGTTTTTTGTTGGAACATTTTTTGGACGAATCTAACTCTATGCCTACTCGACCATCAATTACAGTGCTCTGGGAACCACGTACGAACATTGAAGTAAAATGTTTCCGAATGTTCACGCGTGGCGTTTCATAAATCGGACGGAAGTTTATACGCACAGTATTGTATGATCTGTGATGCGTGATGCATGCAGACATTCGAAACAAACTAGTAGTTCAGTACTGCAATGTATTATAGCATTTTGTAAAGCTACAATGCTGTTATAGAACTAGTAGGATGTATTTACAATGTATGCTACATATATGTTTGTAATGGACTGATAGTGACAGGCCTTCGGAGGGAGGCATTTATAGGGGTGATGCTATCCGAGGGGTAAATTTTATTTATATTTGTGTCATTTTTACCTCATCATATATATTTTTATAGTCTCAAACTAAAAATTTCTTTGAAACTGAATAAAGACAAGTTACCAAAAAATCTATAATCAATGCAAATAATTCTCTTCCAACCTTCGACTTCCAACCTTCCGAGTAAGCCAGTTTCTCAAAAGACTACAATAACATAGACCACATTTTAACGCTGCGGCAAGTTATACAGAAGACGGAAGAGTACATATAACAGGCTATATTATGCTTGGCGTTTGTGGATATGAGAAAGCCTTCAATTCGGTTGAGACGTGAGAATCTTTTCAGCGGTGCCCTATTGACTATTAGTACATCGAACACGGTACACGATGCTCGAAGACCTCAATCGAGTTTCTCAACAGGTAGGTCTCCAAATGAACATGGAGAAGACTAAAGCAATGTGTAATGCCCATATTGTACCCACCCCAGTTTTAGTTGAGAACTCGCTTCTTGAAGTTGTTGACTCCTATGTAGGTAGTTGGACTTACCTAAGACAAATAGTCCAATTAGGTAAGTCCAACTTCAAGGAAGAGGTCAATCACCGAATCCAACTCAGCTAGACAGCGTTCGGAAAACTGCGAAATATCTTCTCGTCCGACATACCTTAATGCCTCAAGTCGAAAGTTTTTGAAAAATGTGTGTTACCAGCGATGACCTATGGCAGCGAAACGTGGTCTATTATCATTGGTTAACTGAAAGTAGCTGAGGTTCGTAACAGAACCAATGTATTAGTAAGTTGAAATAGCAGTGGGCATGGCATTTGGTCTCTGGTATCTGGAATGGAGATGTACCGGCAAACGCAGCGTAGGGCGTCCACCCGCAAGATGGACAAACGATCTGACTAAAATCGCAAGATCACGCTGGACACAGGCCGTATGCAACCGATTCTATTGGAGATTACTTAGGGAGGCCTCTGTCCAGCAATGATCGTCTTATGGCTGATATGATAATGATGAATTTACTTATGTAAAAGTATCGAATCCATGACCATCGCGTATCAATCCGCGCTATTAACTACTGCGTTATAGAGGTCGTGTCAATGTTTATACTAATAATAATAAACTTCTCTTTATTTATAAGCGGGGGTCACAGGGTTAAATTCCTTTGAGGAAAAACGCGCAATGAATGAATCATTGATATTCAAACGGTTAAGCACTGAATAGACATTTCAGATGCCTTGTAGGACGTACCTCCCAAACAATGCTGCTGTGTTTATCGCGCACTGAGTCGGATTTGTACTGATATGATGATTCCAGGGTTAACTGAGCATTGTAGACGCACACATTGCCATCGTAGCGACCTGTGTAAAAGATATATTATTTATGTACATATTAATAAATCTTTTATTAAATAAATGGTGAGCGGAATTGTATCTCAGTTGTTTTTTTTTCTTATAGTTTAGCATTGATATTCGTGGTTTTTCTAAGATACGAACAAACTATCTCATTGTCAATTAACGGCTATAAAAATCCGAAAAGAAGTGAACATAATAAAAAAATAATAATTGATAATATATAAAATTAAAGGTTGCTTCTTAATATCATTTAGTTTAGAAGTTATTAGTTTTTCATGATTTCTTTAAGTACAGTATACAATTCTCAGTAACTTCTTGATAGTTCTCGAGTTTTATGCCTTTTTTACTATTTTATAATATATATAAGTACAATATATATATATATATATACACATATATATATATATATATATATATTATAATATATATTGTACTGTTTTTCCTTGTTATGTACAATCCAATTAAAATTTTATGATAATATAATTAATTAGGTATTTTTGTTACAGTGAACCGTTGAAGCAAAGTGGTATACGAGTCTTGTTCATCGGTAGAACAAATCTAGTTTCAGTTGGGCTGGCTCCGGGCGGAAATCGATAGAACTAATTGCTCAGTCTGCCCTTGCCGTGTATTGTTATATCATGAACAACACAACATTAGTGCATATAAGCAATCATATATCTCGAATAGGATAGAAAGAGGTTAAGCTCAAAATTTCAATCATCAAGCTTTATAAAAGGAGTATACATTGCAATACATATAGCGTCAATATGTTTCTCAATCCAAGCTTATATTATGAAATAGCGTTTATGTTTTAATAATGTTGTAATAATGTTTTTCTTAATCCATATTATATTACAATATATTGTCTCTTTGTTGTCTTTTCACACTTACCTGATGATTTTAATGAAGGCATGTGATTTGTTTAAGCCCTAGGTAAAGACATAAAGTACTTTAAACAAGTGTTCAAGAGCTGTTTGGATTTGTATACTTCGATGAGTTTGTTGATTTTTGATTGCATGTACAATGATTGGAGAAGAAAATGAGCTGAAAGCAGCTTGTCTTACCTATACAAATCAGGAATGGTGTTTCTTTATAGACATCAACACAAATGATAGGAGATTCGGTAACCACCGCGTACTCTGGGAACGCTGGATTTTTTATGCTGTATAGACATAAACATCCTTCCTTCTGTTGGTTCGTGAAGTCCACTAAAATAAATAACGAAGAGGTTATTATTATTATGCAATAGGGAATGATCGTATGTAAGAAACATTTAGGCGTAGAATCTAGTACTCAATATATATTTACTCAAGTACTTCGTTCAGTACCTAATCATAATAAAGTGCCAAAGTAAGTCACTCATGAAAAAGTGGACTAAGGTAAACGAAACTTGTAACGAGATGAAGAAGTTAAACTTAATAACTTTACGAATATTTTTCTTTACAGATACATAAGTAAGTATACATGTGTATACTCACAAATTTAGTGTAAATACTGTTACTTACGCGGGTGAGAGACTTGGAGACTTCAGAGGTAACAGAGTTAGGATCCGGTTCACCCAAATAATAGTAGGTATATAAATATATATATATATATATATATACCTTAGTATTAAATTATAGCAATGTTCTATGAAATATTTACTATGGCGGAAAATAAGCTATATTATTCGTTTTTCTTTCAAAGGTGGTGTGGTGTAGTAACTGATAGCAATGTCCAATACGATTGTTAAATTACATTTATATTTTCGACAAAATATCAAGTATATCAATGCAATCGTCAATCGCCTCATCAATCAAGACACTTACACGATCCGTAAGCCACTGCAAATAGGTCCTGGTAGTGAGGGTTCCACTGAAGATCACAAACGGCGTGGCTCCTCATCGGATCGAATGAAAACTTCCAGAGAGGAAGTAACGATCCCAAGCCTTCACGGAATTCGTCTGATGGGTCATCCCAATATCGATAGTCTTGAGCTAAATTTGAAACAAAATAAGTACGTATTAATAATTGAATGCGTGTTCATCCAGAAGAATTTTAAAAGAAAACTACTTTTTGAGTCAAGATTTTGATTTTCTATTTTATCTTATTTCATCCTTAAAGTTTTTTGCACAGCAAGATTGTTGAGGGCTGATTTATAAAAATGAAGTTTTTAATCCGATTATATGGGAAAACCATAGAAGGGTACTTAACAAGGAAACAACAATTATGTCACCCATATACAAGACAGACTTAGAAAGGGTGAATGAATCAAGTCTTTTCCCAGCGCTGTATAGGCGAAAAACGCCTTGCAAAAGGTCAAAGGTCTATTGCGCTTTTATTGACTTGGAAAATAACTATGATAGGGTTGTGCGAAAGGAGTTGTGGAAGATTGTCTGTATATGGGCGACGGTTTGATTTAGGCATTCCAAACTCTTTAGAAGGATTGTGCTGCTTGCGTTAGAATAAACGGTGCCTACACTGAATCGTTTGACATCCAAAGAGGTGTTAGACAGGGATGTGTGTCGCATCGCCTTGGTTATTCAACTTATTTATAGATTGTCTGTCGGATTTGAATGTCGATTAAGTATGAATTGGTTACTCATCAAATGTCTCCTGTACGCTGATGATTAAGTACTGTTAGCATCGTCAGCTGAAGACTTGCAAGAGGTTGTAGCAATTTTACAAGATTCCTTTAAAAATAAAGCTAATGTAAGTTAGGCGAAAGTGATGGTGGAAAAATTGTGTGATTGTGATCGATGTCATGAAAGTTGAACAAGTGAAAGAGTTGGTGTATCTAAGAATTATTTTTACGAGAGATGAAAAGTGTGAAGAAGATATTGAACGGAGAATGAAAGCTGGAAATAGTGTCAATGGAGCCTTACATGCTTTTATGGGCAGCCAAAATGTGTCAAAAAGGGCACGATTGGCTGTTTATAGAGGTGTGCTGGTTCCAACACTGTGAACATATAGTAGTGAATGTTAGATGTGGCAGAAGAAGCACGCGAGTGGAATAAATACTGTTTAAATGAGAGCAATTCGAAGTATCTATGGTGTGAGTTTGAGACAGAGTTAAAGAATAGTGTGATAAGAGATAGATGTAGTGTAAAAGATAATATTGTGACAACATTAGAGAAAGAAATGTTGAGAAGGTTTGGACATATAGAAAGAATGGATGAAAGTATAATGTATGCACAAATATATAGAGCGGAAGTGAATGAAAGAGTCGGTATAGGACAACCTAGGCGAACATATCTTAACCAGGTAGAAGAGTTATTAAAGAAAGCCCAGATCAGAAGAACCAAGAATAAACTAGCGTGTATGAAAGGATTAGAGTGAATAAGGGAAACGAGAGAGGCATGCCAAGATCGTAACAAATGGAGATCCATAGTCTCTGCCTACCCCAATGGGACACAGGCGTTATGTATGCTTGTATTTTACATAATCGGGCTAAAAGTGTTCTGAGTCTCTGATTCGAATAGACCTAGGTTATTTAGTTTGAAAAAACCAGATATACGACTAGCGAAATACGGAACCTGGCATAATTCAGTGCTACAATGGAGGGGAATCTATGGACAATAGTTATCTTTTAATAAGCATAGCTTTGATAAAATTATATCAAATATCGATATTAAAATGCGTAGCCAAGTAAGTATCTCACTTACGTTACTCTGTAAGCTAGAAAAACATATACTGATATGCGTAGCCTAGGTAGTAAGATATCATTAGGAAGTTTAAATAGCTTTATGTGTTCATGCTATTTCATCATTCATTATAACGAAGAAGTGGATATCTTGGGATGAATAGCGAGTAACACAAGAAAATATGGTGACTTCTTCTCGGTGGAAAACCGTATATTTGCTCCTAGGAGTGGAGACAGAAGTACGGTATGAACCCACCGATGTCATCATATATGTTCTGGTTGACGAGCCTCTCGAGGATGGACCAGGCCTCGCGTATTCGTTGTGCGAGGTGTTCATCGTGGATTTGTTGCGCTGACTTCACATGTTTGGCAGCTTTTTTGCGCAGCTGAAATTAGTATGTTATGTAAGTTTTGCGTTTAAATGTATTCTTTGTTTGAAAAAAATCAACAACATAATATCTATATTAATACCAAGTACAATGCGGTTACGACTAAATTCAAAATAGGCACAGAAGAAAATTTATATACAAAACAGTTGTCGTCTTTGGTCATTTATAAAACGGCATGGCAGGCATATTTTGTCATGTGCTTGAGTTATATATATATTGTATATTCATAGGAAATAGAAAATCAGTTCATATAAAAAGAAGATACCACTCACTTGTTTTCATTATTATACATCGCTAAGATAATTTAATACCTACATTATTTGCTTAGTTCAAGGGAGATACATTATTTTCAGAGCAGACACATATTCCAAATATGTATCACAAAAATAAGTATGAAGCAAAAAAAATGTTGTCATTGCAACTGATAGGCGATGCTAATTGCAAACAAGCAGTTGGTTAGACTAGTCATTTGATTCAATGATAATATATAAATCCTTGTCTGGTAAGTAAACATTTTGTGGTAATATTTTTGTATGCAAACTGCTGTACGGTAAATTTGTCTGAAAATTATTGCAGGACTTATTTTAAAACGTGTCATATATGACAAGAACGCACAACAGGTGCATCAGACACGACCCTTCTTATAAAGCGCGCACGGCGATTAGTAGACCCCCTATTTTAGGATTGTTTAGTTTTAGATTAGACGTTCTCTAATACCAATTTGTTTTAGATATATTTTATTAATTTTTTGTGTACCAATAGATAAAATACCTTATTTAAATGGTAATTCGCTATGGTTTGTTTAAGGTGTTTAGGTTTAATATATTTTTTGATGTAGTATATATATGTATTGCATTCTACCTACCCTCTTAGGTTTTTCTTCTTCCTTTTCTTTCAATTTTTTCGCGTAATCTTCTTGATAATAGTCAAATATAATGCACTGCAGTGCTGTGGCACCGAAATTGGCCCGAGGTGGAGGTACCGTTTGCGTATCAACTGACTGCGGAAATATAAACAATTAAAGTCTCATAAGAACAGTAACTTCGTTAAAATAATAAAATTTAGCATCCTTACCCTTCTTGGGTAGACGTAAGTAAGCGCTGCCCGCTCGCAAAAGTTAAACTGGTTGGACAGTTTCTTAATTCGTGGTTTTATTTCTATCACCTCATCGTCGCCCTCTGGATGTTCTACCTCTGTTTTTATCAAAAAAATATATGTATTTGTATTTATCTTTTAAACAGTTCCTAATTATTTAATATATTCAACAAATGCACTTATACGTATATTTTTTCTGTCTTGTTTAACAAATCTATTATTCTTAGTGGGTATCGAGTTTTAAATATTAGATCAACAAGGGATAGTACTCGAAAATTTACATCCAAGTTTCTTAAAATTTTGCCATGTTTCAAACAAATTTCAGGCCTCTTTTATAATGACAGAAAACGTAGTATAAATAGTCTTACTTTCTTCAGTCTCAGCTTCTTCACCAACCTCTCCTCCACCTTCACCTTCTACATCTTCAGTAGCAGCTGCTTCGGGAGGAGGTTCCTCTGCTGCTTCAGGCTTTTCTTCTTCAGCTACAGCATCCTCTGCAACAGTTAGTAAATAAAAAATGTAGTTTACTAAGTGACAATTTAAAAGAAGAAAATGAATTCCATATACTTAAATATCAGACTTAACGTATTAAATAAAAGGGTCTTACAGAAGAACAATTGAAAAATAAGATTCTAATTCAAGCAGAACCCCGAGCCAGTTCAAAGTACATAAATGAGATGATGTTAAAAATATATGTACATTAGTGACAAATTATAGTACAAATCTTGAAGACATAGCTTTATGCTACCTTCAGCCTTAGCCTCTTCCACTACAGCAGGTTCATGTTCAGGTTCCTCTTCTTCTTCTTCTGCTTCTGCAGATGACTTTTTTGCTTTAGTCCGCTTGGGACCAGCATCGTCGAAACTTGGCAATCCTGGAAGAACGATGTCAATTTATTTTACAAAACAACTTAAAACAGAAAACTTTACTATTTAAAATTATCGACGGATTTTCAACTTCTTTTCTGTTTGTTAACAAAAAACTGTTAATTAAATAAATACTTATTACAAACAATATATATCAAAAGATTTAAAAATGTTTAACCATATAACCGTAATGATTAAGTAGGTGTGTTCATTGTTAGTCAATAAATTATAATGTGCTTGCAGATATTCGTAGTTTTATATACAAATTCGTCAAGATGCTAACAAATTCATGAATTTCAGGGCCATATGGCCCAGTCTTTATTATCATGAAGCGAACATTTTAAAGCGCGATGATATCTACCTTACAAGGTCGTAAAAAGAAAAACATTAAAAATCTCCAAAATACATCTGTAATTGAGGGTTTTAGACCAAAGCATACATATTTCCATTTATAAATGACATAAATATTACGTCATCAGCTTGGAATGTAACCTGGCTGCTTAATTTTGGAATTTCCATTCACTCTGTTATTGTTTTTCAGTTACTTCTACGTCGCAATGACGATGGAGTTTATGTGGGCGTGTATCTTGATGTTATTTGCCTGAAATACATATATAGGAAATATCTGCGCACTGACTCACGCATTACGGAACGTGTCAATATGAATGCTTACAAAGTGATATCATAAGCAAAAAGTCTCTGACAGAAACTGTATAGAGGTATATTGTATAAAAGCATACAATAATAAAAATTATAAAAACGTTTCCTGGTAGACGAATACGTTAATACAGTTTCATTAAAAATTGCCCTTTAACATTCGACTTGGTTTACACAAATGCATTCATAAATATTTTTCTCTGCAGTAACAATGTTAACTTGCGATTTATATTTTGCTATCCGGCAAGGCGATTTATCTTTATAAAAATTGGTGTATGGGCTGGATTGTGTCCAGCCGTGTCCAGTATGCAACTATGTATACTAACATATTCTTGATATATTAAACAGCTCTCGGTCTGAATAAACTTACCATACCCAGCGGCAAGTTGAGCTTTCGCTTCATCAGAATCCTTTCTAATAGCTGTTCCCTGGTAAATGTAAAGGGGGTAGGCCTTTCCAAACGTAGGTTTGGGCTTAACCACAAACTGCCCCTTTCCATAGTGGTATGCTACTTCATCTGCTACCCATTGAGGGTTGATGGTGGTCAGTATCCGGCCTACTTCCTCTTCTAGTTCCTGTAAACACGGCTACCCTTATTTCTCTCGAATTTCTACTTTTAATCTAATAATAACTTTAAAATTTGGTAAGATTAATCTCAATGTACTCGTAAATACAGATTATCAAAACGAAAATATTATTTCAATATTTTTTCTAAGAAGGTCGTTATTATTCATTAATTTGATGTTATGGTTATTAACGCAATTATATATTATGGTTCCATTTAATTAAAAAACAATGACATTATAACTATTATTTATTACTTTTAATAGCATTGGGAAAAGTAATTGTAACTTACGGCTTCTGGGACATCTTCTTGATCGTCAGGCTTGATCAAGGCTTTAGGTTTTAACCAGTCTAGACCGTCATCTTCGACGAGGTTCCCACGGGATTTGTTCACCTCCTTCTGCTCGTAAAGTTGAATGTTTTAATTCCCTGACACTTTTTTGCCTTACAATTTAGTGGTGTTTACTAGTGTGTTATAGAAGGTGCAAACGTAGACAAACATGGTGAACACAGTTTGGCAAGCACTCGAAAAGATGCATATTTATTACTGTTAATTTTGCAAACTATTAGGAAAAGTTAGCGTATCAATGTGACGTTTTACTTAAAAACATATAGAAAATTGAGACAATTAACTTGAAAGCACTTTTTTCTAGTTGTGCATAAATTAATAAAGTATTGGTGCAATTAATATGACGATAAAGATAATAAAATAAATCCTCAATTTAGAATCAAATCAATACACATTCAACGCAACAGTAATAAGCTTAAATATCCATTTTAATTTTTAGCTCCTAGCTCTTGAATCGTAAGCATCGTACTATCGATTTTTCTAAAATCACATACATCAATACACAATAGAGTTTTCTTGATGATCGTCTTCTGCTCATCAATGTTGAGCGCACGTTTTATAATCGCTTTCAACATTTTCGATAGAGAAAGATGATCTGTTTTACTAAAGAGTACGCAAGCACGAAAGCTTTCGATGGTAGCAAATCAAGTACTGTTCAGTTTCTAACATTTTGTGTACCCCGAAGATTTACGACAAATATTTGGGGACATTTGCATACTATTAAGACTTTATTGGCCACGATCATGTAATTCGGCTGTAAATATAATTCGAGGCACTTTTAGTTAGCAAAGCAAGCGTAAACAAACGATTAGAGACTATTGCGTGCAAGCGGAATGCTATCTTTATACATTTTAATTTCTGTTAGAAAGGACATTATATCGTTCACGCACAAAGTACTCACGTCAGATTCTTCATCGGACGTAGAATATTCGTCAACTTCGGTATCACTTTCTTTAATGTCACCTAATTTTTCCATAGCAATTGAATGGATATCGCCTGATCAGGGACTGTTAGTACAAAGACTGCATCAAGCAAAGGACAGTCGGGTACAACCCCGATGCTATACAAAATATAATCAACCCGTTATCTGCATTGCATGGCTGGCGATAATGTTAATGTTTCAGTACGTGGTACCGACAAATGAAAATTTACTTATTGTATATTACAAATTTGATATTATTTATTTCATGTTTTTCATATTTCAATTTGAACGGCCAACACATGATACAATTTCTAACTGAATTAACGGTAATTGAAGTCTCTAAATAGAAATTAAATCATTTGTATTGAATTTATAAAACCGTTTGAATGCATATATCCATTTAACGGCTAAAGATAATGTCGTCATACATTTTATACCTTATAGCTAAAACTATTTATTCCATAATAAAAAAAAACTGTAGAATTTCGCGGAATATTCTAAACGTAGGTACAGTTATATTATCATATTTTTATAATAATGTCTACTTATCAGTAAATTTAATAAAAAGGGATTCACAAAAATATTGTGATTGCCCATTTAGGTCAAGTTATTAAAATGATTTTCGGATGAACTATGTCAATGTAATAATCGCTGGTTACTTAGAGCTGCATCTTGACTTATCTAATTTAGAGAAGTGTTATTTTCTTGATCAAATGGCGTCTGAGTGCCCTATGGCAGATAAATATACCATATTCCTTAGTAGAAAAAAAAACAACATGAGAATTGCTGCAGACTTTTTTGCTGACCATGTACCGTGTAGTCAAATGCCAGCGGCGATGGGCGTGTCACCAAATTCTAATTACTCCCCGTGGCTGGTGTAAGGTAGCACAGAGCTCGCCCTGCGACCCGCGCCCGCGCCCGCGACATCCGCACGCGTGAAATACTCGTAGGGATGTACCAAGTAAAGCTCATGCTGTAAATCAGTTAAGGAATCGATTCAGACGTTGCTTCGATTGTTTTTCTTTCAAACCGCGCTGGCGACCGTGACTGCGATATCCGCATGCGTGAAATGTTTGCACTATATAATGTTAGTGTTAGAATAGGAAATTAACAAAATGATACCATATTTAGTGTTCGTAGGTTATATAGCTTTTGCACTTTTATTTCTAGAGGAGGTTAGAAAAACAAGCTAAAGTCATTTAATGTATTGTACCAACATTTGATTCTGTGATTGATCATCCATTAATTATGGTTAATAAACCTGCTTCAATTTCTGTTATCTCTCCGGTTTATGTTATAATTTTTTTGTCACTTGATTCTTTATCATTTCAATTGTTTCCAAAGTTATCATAAAAAATATGCTGATTCTTATGATATTCGAGTAAACAATAAATCAAATACGACTGACTATTTCCCGTCACTATAGTTGTATCCGCGATGTGACCCAACAAGGCCGTATTGGAGGCGAGTACTTAAGACAATTTGCATTGGCACCCGCGGTATTCGAACAGACTCGGTGAACATAAACACGGTGAATTGAGTGTGAGTTTGCTCTCTTTTAACATGCGACAAGAAATTGACCCGCTGAATGTCCAAAATGCGGACACAAGTAATGAAAGAACAGTGGAATGCACGAAATGTTATCCACCGGACTGTAAACGTGTTATGGATAACCAAGAGACGGTAAGTTATTTTAAAACATAATATGTAATGAGGCTTTCACGTGGGCAAAATTCTTAATTAGAATAAATTTAAATTAACTTAAAACGTTAATAAAGTACTATCAAGTACATGGAACACTTTACGTGAAAGTACTAAAATGTAAAAATACTAAAGTGCGTTACCTAAAACAGGTAAACTACAAAAGATATATGTAATAATAATTATACAATGTAGTAATTCCAATGCCTATCTTATTAATTCGTACATCTTGTTATTTTAAAATTTATCAATTAAATGTCAGTGTCTTATTTCTTTGAATAAAACATAGATGTGAAGAGTATAATTTTTACATCTTCATTCATTCATTGGGAAATATTGTATAAACTATGATTTTACTAACTATAGTTTATATTTAACTGAAACACCCATCACTTGAAAATAAATATAGAAGAATTAAAATACCTCTGGTAAGATTGAATATGAAACGTTACCTACTTAATAGAAAAAATAACTTTTTAAAATTTTCTATCTGCGTATAAAGTTATCTCTCTCGATATTTTTTTTATTTTGTTGATTGTTGTGAATTATATACGGTAAAATCAGTTTAATACGGTATTTTTTCAAATGGTATAACGATAACTTTCTCGCCACGTGCCGTGACCGGTATGAAAGACGCGGGACGCAGGTTCGATTCACAGATCACCACGAAGAAATATATTTGCCAGTGGTCTGGGTTATCATTGTACCTTATCACTTCAGATAACACTAGGGCCATCATTAATTATCTAATTAAATAAAAGTAAACAAATGGATTATAATCAAATGCTTGTTTAATACATAAATAATTGTGTATTTCGCTATCTTAGTTTAAAATAATGCAATACGTAATCAAAGGTGTTGATAACTTATTATAAATATCAAATCTAACTATATCAAATTGAAATATCACATTGTTGTGCCAATGTTTTTAAATACATTGACTTATATAAAGTGCTTGAATTTGCATTTTTACTTCCACCATACTTAATTTAAAGTCCTGTGGAAAATCATACTTTGCAATATTGTGAATAAAAATATCTGTGTTAAAAGTGAGTCCAATGGATGCATTTTTATTGTTATGGACAAAATAATGGATTTTGCAAACAGTTGTGTTATTTTCCTTCTGAGGACTTTGTGCTATTTTAAGAGACCAAGTTTCCGAACGCAATGGTAAACGGTCCTCAAAAAATGCGCGGCTAAACAGATTCGGCTGCTTCCTTTTTCCTACAACGTCATGTCATAATTTCGGTAATTCCGAAAAGAAGCACTAGGTCCTCAGATTTTGACAAGTGACCAATAAATTAAATTCGTGAATATAAAATAATACATGAAAATTACCCTCAAATAGTATCTCTTGCGCCGCGGTTTGCCGCGCAGGCATGGTTCTGCTATAGTACGCACTGGTTTTTTTTCTTTCTTTTTGCGTGGATTTCTCTATTTAAATATTTTTTTAAAATACACTTCGTTTTTAGAAATACAAAATAGATTTTTATAAATAAGTTGCAATGTAGAGAAATTCTGTAAGTTTGATGTAAAATGTAAGTTTACATTTGTTTGTAATATCAGTCTTTATCACTATAGTTGTAGATTTTAAATCTACCTTTAACAGTATAACTAAATTTTGTCGCTGCTTTCTAATGTCCTAGTTGCAAATTTAGGTGACTTGGAAGTGATACGAGAACAGTTATAGAGAAGTATAAACTTGATGACAAGCAAATAATAAACATTGAAGACGTAGGTAGAGCCTTAATAAATGTAGGAGTTGGTTCTGTTTATATGCTTTCATATCTGACTTTACTTAATGTCTACTATATATTTATTCTAATCGTCCGGTGTAATCTTTAATGATGCTACCTAAGATCATCATCTCTGAAATTCAAAATATACTAACATAAACAAGAATATGTCCAATATGATATTGATTTTGTTGGCACTTACCTAAAGTAGTCTTAGTAAAAAGAAAACAAAATAATAGAGCTTACAAATTTAGGGAATATCAATCAATAAATAGTTTAATAATATAGATGGATTCAATTCTTAAGTTATGAAATGCCCGTTATCGCGTGCTCGTACACAAAATTAGGATGCAATATTGTTTTGTTACCGTTGCGTTGCGGACCGTTATCACAATCGGAAGAAGTTTTAATATCGCTTCTGTATCCAGTAATATCATGCAAACGTTATTTGATGACTCTGGCTGGAGAGGTCTTTACTTTTTTGTGATAAAAGAAATCCATTGAGACGATCAGGCATCAAAATAGGTTTAGATAAGTGTTCTAGCAATCAATATTGATTTATGAATCGATATAATTTATTAATATCAGTCAGATGTGTTTAATTTACCTTTAAATATACAATAAAGGACACACAGTCTTGAAAAATAACGCCAAAATTAATTCACGGCAATATTATGTTTTTTGCCACGATGTGTAAGCTAGCTTTGACGCCAAAAGCAAATCAATAAATAAATAATTATTAATAAGGAACACATATGTATACTCATATTATGTAACATATCAAATAATGATTATTAGGTTATGTATTATTTTTTTAGTTTATACTAGAAATGTTATACCAAAAACTGAATATAGTTTAAATTATAAACAGATATAGTCTTTCAATTATGCTCTATCACAATTATGGAAGATTTTATGATATACCGTCTAAGTTTTATTGAATATATTATTATTTAGACGTACAATGTCGGTATTGTCGGTATTACATTCACGTCACGCCGTATGTACATGCAATAAATAAAAAAGTATATTCCAGATAGAAAGATAATAATTGTTCTTAACTTCAAAGCAGTTTACTGTCGTTATTCGATAATAACATTCCTTACTGTAACCGAAAAATAATTCCCCTGACGTAAAAACCTCTACAAGCAAGTTTATAAAATAATTTAGCATGTACATATAATAAAAAAACAATGTTGACCCTAAATAAATAATACAAGGTACTGTAAAATAAAATTTTGAGGTCATACCGCAAACTCATAATTTTAATAGATGGTATTTGTATTTGATTCAATTTATTACTTCAGTTCAAACTATTTTCATGACGTCAATGTTCGATTTACGTAATACATTCGTAAATACGTTTCAGTTTAGCATATTAATGTTGGTAAGTTATACGAAACTCAATGTAAACTGAGCATAAATTTCAATGCCATCTAGAGGGTGTTACTTCTATTTATATCAGCGAATAAAGCGTGATACATATTCAATATTTCAAATACAGGCTTAACATGTTATTGGCGATAATACATGAAGAACGCGGCGTGCTTTAACGTCGGCTTTGGCGTACAAGTGAATATGATAACATCACTGAATAGACGTACACATAATGCTGGTACAAAAATAACTCGAATGTCATGATAGTGATCACAAAATAGGCATATTGGCTTAATATTACTATGAACACAATGCCTTACCTAATAAATTTGTGGTTGGAAACATTCGCGCGAACAGCAAAACGCTGGACGAGAAATCTTGTGCCAATTCGAAAGCTGTTTGACAAATGTTTGTGCCAATAGCCACATCGGACACGAGGCGGACACAGGCAGCTGTACGACAGACAAGGACGGACACAGACACACAGTGATATGTACAATGGATTACCATCGGTCATGCTGGACCCTACTCGTACTCACTCTAAGCCGTTTTAGGAGCGATCCTAAGGTTTTCTCCGACTTTTTTCGCCAGAGTTCTGGCAATTTAACTGGCCTGCTCAACCCTTGCGGGCTGGGGATCTAGATCAGGCATTACATATGTTTAGTCTTCAATTTTTTTTTATCAAATGTTAGTAGTGTGGGTAATTGTGTGCCATTTGACTACAATATTATATAGATATATTGGTATAAAGTAGAGCTCCATATTTTTAAATGTCCGTAAATGTGAGTTTTAATATAGTTTTTATAATTTTTCTACTGTTATTTATGTGTGTATATAATAAATGAGTGACGACAGCTCTTCTTTATTCTTTAACAAAGACATACCTACAAATAAAAGCGCTAATTTTTCATGTCTTTGTTTTTGAGAAAATATTTTTCTGGCGCTTTGTTTTGTTCATTTTACGCAAAAAGTGAAAGTTTTTAAATATAATATTGTCTAACTGCGACTCATAATACAACTAAAAAGAAAACAAACCAATAAAACAGTGAGCGAGAAAAGTATTTACTTCATCAGCTACATAAGTATTAATTGTTTTCTATATTCCAAACACCATTTATAGCCTTACGTCAGTGCGTATGCGTATGTGTGTATTAAATCAGCATAAAATACCTTTGTAGTAACTGGAAAGGTTATGTAATATATAGTTAAATACATGACTTGTACAGTTAAACTAAAAACTAGAGTTAAAATCACGCCTTAAAATGTTACAGTAAGAAGTTTTTTTCTTGTTGGATTATAGCCAAGAAAAATAAACGTATAACAAATTAAAACGTACTACAAAGACCTGTCCTATTTCTATGATTATAAAATGGGTACTTATGGTATAAAAAAACCTTTAAACATCCTTATATGATTTTAATTTCCCAAATACAGAATAAACAAAGTTTACGAACTATGTATGTTAACAGCAGAAAATTAATATTTCTTTAACTTGTTAGATTAATTGGTTTATTGTAGATATGAAAAGCTCTGATGTCATAACTAGTTCATTAAATTGTGGGGCTTTGTTCATATTACTAGTTACACGTTGATTGAGTACAATGTAGATACTTTCAATTAGGTTTTATATGGCGTGTCACTGAAACGGTTTTGACACCATTTAAATGCCTATAGAATTTATTTAAGGAGACTCTTAGAACTGAATTGTTTAATCAATATCATCCGATAGGCTTATGAGTTATATAAGTCGATTTGTACTAACTTTGTGGAAAATGTATAGGTATAGGTATGTAAATATACGTTATATATAACATATATTCTGAACAATAGGGAGACGGATGTAGGTAATTAAAGAACTTAAGAAGTTCAAAGTTATATGAATTTCTTATTTGGTAAGACGGTTTGTGTTTTGTGTACGTCGTTTGTACGTTACTTCTTAATTATATTCGCCTATTGCGCTTACCTTTTTCGGCGCCATTTTCGTCTTTTTATTCTAATAAAATGCACATAATCTAACAAAAAAATTAAGATAAAAATTTGGATAGCAACGAAAACTTCTCTTCGGAAAAGTTTGACAATTTCGTAAATAAATTAGTTTGAATTTTGCATAGGGTTGGTAGTGCGCGCGCAGAGCTCAGTTACCATGGCAACGCGGGGTGGGCACCCCCTCTGGAACCTAGTTCTATAAAGCAAAATCGGTAACACAGTGTTTTCGCTCTGAGGTGTATTGGCGAAAATAACAAGAAAACGGAATAAATCGTTCCTAGGTAATATAAGATTACATTGCTGATTAGTTGATCGGAATTTTGATATGAATAACTGCATGTTTAGTTAAGGATTTGCAGGGATATCTTGCGATGTGATTAATGCAAGGTCATGTCCCGGACAGCAAGAGTGCAGGCTATTCGATGATACGTTGTAATTTAATGCTAAAATTCGATGATACGTTGTAATTTAATCCTTAAATTCGATGGTACGTTGTAATTTAATGCTAAAATGTCAATGTTATGTTTCATAATTTGCTACAGGTGGAAAAGTTTTGATCCTGGGTATTACTATTACACCATTTACTTCCCTAGCTGTGTTACATTGTCTTTGTTTAGATGTAAAATATGGTTTATATTTATTTATTACCTTTAAATGTGGTTTATTTGTTGTATGGGTACATATGGTACATGTAGGGTACAGAAGCACATTAGTACGCCTTTAAACTAATGCGAAGTTTAATAAAATCCTGTTTTGCACAATTGTTATTATCTGCTAAATATATTTATGTGTCACTTATGCCTATTGCGTAAATACGGTTTGCGTATCTATTGTTAAAGTAGAAATAACTAAATATCATCTTTTTTATAATCGTTTATTTGATATGATTCAAGATATTCATCCTTAATATTGACCAATTAAAATTGTACATAGTGTTTTTTTTATATTTTCAAACAGTATATTTATAATTTTGATCGAAATTTACGTGATTAGAAGTGGTCGATGTTCAAATAACTTATCATTGTCTATTCACACTTTTTCAGGAAGATCCTGGGGCGGAAGAGAAGAAAGAATCTGAAAAAATGGATGAGGCTGCACAGCACATCGATGGCATATTGCTGCCATTGTTCCCGGAGCTAGACGACAGCGGCATTGATAGTGACAGCACTGAGCTGCTGGCATCTTCGGCTCGCCAGTTCGACGAAAGGCACAATGGCCACGTTAGTTTATATTTTATGCTACTTGACATTATAGACTAGACATTACAGACTCGTACAACGCATCGTCGGCATACTATTCACGTTTCATGAAATTGCATGTTAGAGGCAAGTACATCACCATCAGGTCCGGAATGTAATGCCCATCTGAGTGTGTTCTTTAAGAGAACGTAAATGGACTAGGCTGCACACCTGCGCAACAATCAACGGCGTATTGCTACCTCTGTTTCCAAAACTGGATTATAGCAGTTCAATAAGTGACGCTTTCGTCCAGTTTTGAGAACAGTGGAGTCTCATTGTCAACAAAAAACGTAATGTAAGTACATATATTCCGAAAGGACTCCAATAAACTGGATCAGAATGGAGAACGAATATGGAGAATGCATATGGACGACGTTCTTTTGTTACCGTACCCAGCTAAAAGTGTTACAGCTCGATGTTTAGCAAAATCAATACAGTAATCGATCGATAAGCTAGAAGCTTATCGATTATTGTATTCTAGCTACTATTACAGCGCTAGTGTCTACGCTCGTGACATTGCAAGTATATTACTAACGCTTCCCCAAAAATATGACCCGATGACATTGGTCATCCATTATTTTGCCCTTTATATGGACACAGTTCATCATCATCATCATAATTATCATATTTGCCGCAAGACACTGCTGGACACGGACCTCTCTAAGTGATTTCCAATAGAACCGATCGTATGCAGCCTGCGTCTAGCGCGATCCTGCGGTTTTAGTCAGATCGTCTGTCCACCTTGTGAGTTGACGTTCTACGTCTATCGGTTGAGAACTCGCTTCTTGAAGTTGTTGACTCGTACGTATACCTAGGACTGATAGTCCAGTTAGGTAAGTCCAACTTCAAGAAAGGGGTCAATCGCCGAATGCAACTCGATTGGGCAGCGTTCGGAAAACTACGGAACATCTTTTTGGCAGAAATACCTCAATGTCTCAAGTCGAAAGTCAATGTGTATTACCAGCGATGGCTTATGGTAATGAAAAGTGGTTTCATACTATTGGCCTTATTAGCCAACTGAAAATAGCCTGTAAATAGGGCAATGCTCGGAATCATTTTGCGCGATCAAATCCGAAATGAGGAGATCCGTAAAAGAACTAAAGTTACCGACATAACCCGGTGGATTAGCAAGTTGAAGTGGCAGTGGGCAGGGCACTTAGCACGCAGAACCGATGAACAATGGGGTTGTAAGGTTCTGCAATGGAGACCACGTCCCGGCAACGTGGGACACACAAAATCTGTCTATAACTGACAATACCAATATTGAATTGATGTTCAGAAGTAGCTTTTGCTATAGTAATTTAACTTTTGCTATATAAAATAATAACTCGATAAATATTAGAATGCATGTTCGTAAGTTTGCATATAATGCTCAAAAGCTCCTGATGTGTTAATAAAAATTAACAGAATTTTAAAACATTAATGGATATGAAATGATTATGTTTATGAGATTGTATTTTTAACACAGCTGATGCGATTAAAAATGTATAACTCGATGTATATTAACATCTTTGCGTATTTATGAGTTAGTGTCTTATGTTGAAAGTAGATGTTGCGATACAGAATAAATAAGCTAAGTAAGCACGCAATTTATATGGTGAGTCATAATTTAAAATTTATTGTCTATGATATTTTAATGTGATAGACAACAGATGCACTAGAATGCACACTGGCTGGCTGGCTGGTGTAATAAAAGTGCAAGAAATCTATACAAATAATGGCATAAAAATACATATGTTAAATTACCTTACGGCTTTAATTGGCCGGTGCAGGTAAAAGAAGTCGGCTAAAAGAGCTTATAACAAGATTTCAAATAATCAATGCCATTATGAATGTTAAAGTTTGCTTAAATATGTGGTTTTTAAGAATTTAGAAAGAGCTTTTTTCTTTTCTGATACATACATACATGATTGAGCGATGATTTTGTACCGCTTCCATACTATTTTTGGTCCTTTCGCACAAATTCACAAGTGAATAAAATTGGTGCCAGTTATAGATAAAAAAATCTTAAAAGTTTAACTAGTCTTTCTAGGGTTTTTTTGAGCATACTTTTTATTTTCTTTTCATGTATTTTGCCAGAATTTCTAATTCTCCTGCTACCGTTATTGAGATACTAATACTATCAATATGTTTGTGATAGAATAAACCATTCACTACTTTTATTTTTGTTTGTTGTTAGTTCTGATTTAAATTTTTTATTTGATGTTCGTTGTTTGCTGTTGACTGCAAATAGCGTTTATTCTAGGTAAACTAGAGAAGAGTGCAAGCTTTCATTCCTGTGTCAAGACACATAATAGGGTACACTTAAAAGTCTACCTTATTTCAGATTATAATACAACATATGACATCATGAGATCGAACCAGTAGATGGCGGTAAATCCACTCAAACCAGTGTGGCTTAAATATAACATAAAGTAGACTTCTTACTCAGACCGTCGGCATTGGTACCTCACTTTCGTTTTCATTCACGTTCACGTTTCGTTTAAAGGGTTAGAGAGGAAGTGAAATTACTAAATAAATGTGACATAGTTCGTATCTTCTGTTTGGACTTTGACTTATATTTTTCAATGTTTGTTGCAGTTGAGTGATGCAAGCAGCAGCGATGAAGATCCGAACGTTGTGCCTTGGTGGCACGCGTTCAACAAAGGGACCAAGTGCGACGACGTCTTTGTAAGTTACAAACTTAATGAGAGAAACATAGCTTAATCTAACAAATATATACAGAAATAGAAGTACTGGTCTTAATAAAGACTAATAAGATTATAGTGTTAGTGACACTATAATGATTTCTATTTAGTTTTATATTATCGTCCTCTTTAAGAAAGGGGGAATTGCTCGTATTTGCCGGGCGGACAAGCGTGGTGACAATCGCAGAGCATAGTTTCGCGACGGGAATGCTACTGCCCATCCCCACCTTGTTTCATTTGAACTACAATGCTTCGGATGGTTATACCGCCATCTGTCGATTCCGGTACCCCAGTAACCTCTTATGATACCTGGTACAGGAGAAGAACAACTCTACTCTGCCCTAATTAAATTACTTTAGGTGGATAGTCATATATTTTTAATTCATTTCAAAAACAAAAGACAAAGCTGCATGTTTAACTTCAATGGAAATTTAAACAAAGTGAAATCATAATCACTTCAAATTGCAGAAAGCTATGGAGGATGGACGAATCAATCCTCTCGAGATAAATTGGCCAATGGGCCACCGCCAGCCCGATTTGCGCCGTACTCTTACTGAGATGGGATTGGACCCGGATCGCGCTTCTCCCCCTCTTTACGAAGTGGAATTGACTGCTTCGGAAGAAGATGATGATGCTTCGGTGCTTGAGTTGGTCATTCCTATGCAGTCGTCGCGCTACAAGCGAGTGCCGACTGCGTCTCCGAAGAAAACCAAGCCAAAACCCAAACCGAAGTCAGTCTCCCGAACATTCTATTACAGCTTCATCTGCTGCATGCGCAAGTAAAACCCACAATCGAGATTTTGATCTTCGTCCTAGTCGTTGTTTTGTAAGTCCCTTATTTATTCCTTCATTTATTTAAAGCACTATTGTTTTTTATTTTTGTAAATGTTATGAATGTTGGAAGTTGTCGGTAGTTTGTAAATTTCTTATGTCAATGTTACAGTATCATTCTCGCAGTTGAGAATGAGAAAGTAGCGGATAGATTGCAATTTTAATTGGTATATTGGCAGATATTTTGTTTTGAAAAGACGGCCATGGAAGTGTGTTGTTGTGAAATGGATAATATTATTGTCATATATAAATGTAACTACACATATAAGTAATGTGTATAATTAATATATGGCACTCCTGTTGCAACTTCGCTTTGCCACGCTATCGAGTTTGCTTGTGCAATGCAAATAGATGCAAACTATTTATAGGAAGCGTTGGAAATTTGGAGACATGTATTTTTGTAAAACATTTAATACTAATAATGACTGTTATGCAATGACGATTTTTACTGTAAAATGCTTTTTATGAAATTAATGAAGAAAATGCGTATCAAAATTATTCCAAGTCAATTTTGAACTATAAAAAATCATCATTTTACTCATTGATATTTTCATTGGGTGGGATTTTAAATGATTATATATTGTCAATTCTCTTATTTAATTCCCGGCATGATTTTGAACGCCTATGTTTTTAAAGTAACTTAAATAATAATACGTATATTAGAATTACGTTTAATTTAGAATTTAATTTTAAACCTTGTCATTTTTTTAAGTTATTTATTTAAACACAATATTTTAACGTATCTAAAAAAAGTATTTTCTTAATTTATTTACTATTTGTGTTACTTTTTAAACTGTAAGACTGATCTCAAATTGTATGAAAATGCCAAGTCTAAATAATTTTATTGTATAGAAAGCGTAAATATTTTAAATTTATTTTTTATCTTCGTAAAACACGTAGAAAAAGTAGTATTTTACCAATAGAATAATAAACACAGGAAACTATTGAAGCTGAACTTCTATTGAAATAAAATAAAATTTAAATTTTGGCACCTCTATAATATCATAACATTTTAATTATTTGCATATTTCTAAATGGGTAAAAAACTGTTACTTAAAGCCAATACAAACATAAGTGAATCCATTTCACACTATTGTTATCTATATATAATTATTGTTTTATATAAATAAAAAGAAAATAAATTATCATTTTTTTGATATTTGGAAAGAAATGTATCTATCATATCAAAAATTATTTTGTAAATGTAATAATACTTAAAAAAAAGTAAAAAGTGGTTGAAATATTACTACACAAGATGTTATAATAATATAATTTGTACATATTATGGAGATAGACAAACAGTATAACTATGTATGATAAATAAAAACTAAATGTATCAGACGGTATGGAACTAGGCCTGAAAAGATTTTTTTAAATGTTTTGAAACTTTGTCTCGTAGAAACGAACATAATTGCAATAAGACAAAGATTTAAAAAAAATATATATTTCGTTTTTTTCTTTAAAGATTTGTTTATTTTCAAATATATAATGTTATTCAATTCCTGCATATTTGATAAAGTTGACTTTATATGTCTTTGATACACCTTGATGTACTTAGTGCAATTGTTTTGTATAGGTAGTTCAACTGCCATTATTCAATGTAATAAATGACGTATTCCTTAATCGAGTTTCATTTAACCGACTATTATTATAATCTATTTATAAGTATGCTAGATTTTTTTTTATATGGTTCAGTCGAAAATCAAGCATATAGTCCGCGTGATAGTACGCGTCATTGCAGTTTTTAGGCGATCGTATTATCACAAGGATATTATCAGCGCATTGTCAACTTTGTGACTTGAAGATATAATTTCATAATACCCAGTAATTTCACAGCCTCTTTCACGCATTACATCGGAACACAGCAATACCAATACTGCTGTTTGGCGGTAGAAATAGGAGCGAGTGAGGAACTAATATAGACGACCTTTTTATAAGGTTGATCTCATTCGGTAGCTAGGAAGATTATGCTGAAGTGATTGTACTACTTAAATGCTTTAACTGCATAATGATAAGACTACATCGTAGATAGAGGCTTTTTCGATTTCACCCTGGTTTTATGCTATCTCCAACACTAAAAATTTTTAGTGGATCATATTTAGAACCTGCATTTAACTTACACCGAGAAGTACTTATTTAATTTTAATTAAATTTGTTTCTACCAAATACGCGGTATATTAAATAAAAAATTCGCTATACCTGAAAAGCGTCTCAAGCTCCACCTTTCTACTAAATATTTATTTAATATAATATTTAAAGTATTAAGAGCGGTGATGAGGTTTCGTTTATTTATTCTTAGTCATACGAACGGTCATCCCTTTGTATCTACAATTGATATAACCAATCGACATCTCCAGATTCTATAATTGCATTAATAAATAAAAATATTAAATATACATTTCAACAAAGTTTAGAGATTTTCTCTGCTCATATGTAATGTAATGAAAGACTCGCAGGTTCCATTTCCGCAACAAAATATATGAAGAAATTTACGCCTAGGTGTGTTGACGTTCCCTGAGTACAAACTGACATTGCCTTGACTTGATATTTTCAAGAGAGCGTGTTAAAGTTTAACGTAGCTGTGGAAATATTTAAATTATAATTATAAAATAGCAGAATGTTTTATTATCCATAGAAATTGAATACTAATGAAATAGATACATAGTTTATTTGATTGTCAGAGCTTACAAAAAAAAGACATTGCTTTAAGGCGCAGAGGCTCAGAAAATGCTAATACAAGTATTAGCAGCTCCAGCTGATTTGATTTGGATTTAAAATAAAATTGTATACTCCAAAAATATGACTCCATGAGAATATTAATGGCGTGCAATAAATAAATAATAGCAAAATTTACTTCTAAAGCATACATATAGTTGTAAAGTAATACAAGTATGATATTTATTAATGAACATTACTTGAAAATAAAGAAACAGCATCCAGTAAATGTTACTTTTTTATATTTTTTATAGGCAGATTTAATTAAACATAGCTGTCGAACAAAGATTTGAACCAAAAGCCTGGTTGAACCTTTGAAATAATTTTTAACAAGATCTTACAAGTTACCTTTGCTACTCCACGCTAGATGGCGTTAATTTAATAACTCAAAATGACTACATGAACTCTATTTGAAAATTTATAGGAATTGTGAAATACTATGAAGTGTATAACTTCATAGTATTTACATTTTGGGTTTGGGAATAATCATGTGTAGAAAAATATTACTTGGGGTTCAGTGTATTATACAATCTTTTCCCTACATTTGTACATATATCCACCCACGAACAAAAATAAATTTTTCCTAATACTTCTTATAGATTGAGAAATTATTTTATTACGATTATATACGAATTTTATAAGTATCCATTCAAATTTCAATGTAAAATTTTATTAAAATCATTTTACCAGCGGTTTACCGAATTGTTATCGCCGTGAAAGCTTAACAAACATACAGACAGACTATAATATTGGTGTGAATACTAGGTTTTACCGGGTCTCCTGAAGAAATACCATTTTTGTCCCACAAGAACTGTATGTAGTACCCGAAAGAAACCTATATAATATTTCACACTATTATAATCTCCGTCAAATGTAACCTAGATCCTACAGGCATTTCAACGTGATTAAAAAATAAACATAAGAGTGGTTTGAAAGATGATGTTGCAACAGCAATAGAGAAAGGAGTGCTGATATGATTAGGATAAGCAGAAAAGATGGGTCAATATCAAATGACTGCATAAATATACAGAGTGGAAGTAAATGTAAGAGTTAGTACAGGATGATCTTGGCGAACTGACTTTAACCAGGTAGAAGGTATTAAAGAAGGGCAAAATCAGAATTAACAAGCATGTATAAAATGACTAATGCGAGTAAAGGGAGCGAGAGAGGTGTACCAAGAAAGTAGCAAGTGGAGATCTATTGTCTGCCTATCCCTATGGGGGATATATTTCATATATTAACATTCATCTGAACTTTTGCATCTATTATATAGATAATAAAGCTTCTTTAGTTATCTGTACTGCAATTAATGTAAACTACCTGATTATTGAACATTGATTTAATAAAAAATGTTTATCAAATAGAATATAATATTAATAAATGGTTTACAAAAACATAACATTGTATGACATTATATCATATATAAAATACAAAATTAATCAAAAATTATTAAAAAGTAATTACTACAAAAATTGTAAAGAGTATCCCTCTCTCATAAATTTGATGGTCACACAACCTGGAACGTCATCGGATGACAGCGGCACGTCTACAAGTAATAAGCTCATTTAACACCTGTCAGATTGCAATCTCGACCTACAGCATTCGGAAATAAGCTCAATATGATAGGTTTACTGTTATAGAGAGGGTAGGGAATTTTCATAGATATAAGCAACCTGCTAACTATTATTTCTTTTCATCATTCTCTTTTCGGGTTGAGTTTCAATCAAAATATTCTTTACTTTAGGAGATCTGTCAATCCGTTTACAAATATCAGTACGAAATATATAAAATTCATTATTATCATCCTAGCAGCTGTGAACTGCTAGTAACTGTAGGGACGTGTGTCTTCTCAAGAAATAGGGAATTTCGCCGAAAATTGCCTTGATGCAGGCGAGAAGTGGTGGCAATCGGGACGGCAAAGCTGCCGCCCAGCCTTGCCACATTTGAGCTATGCTGTTTCAGGTAGATATTCTACAATATGTACGGCGAATAAGTACATCTGTATAACACTACACTTTATTATATGCCGTAGTAATCAGATAAGAAACAAAAATAAAAAACTAGTAAACCTATACAATAAGCGGAATTATTGCTTAGAGCTGATGGGAAGAAAAGGTATACAAACGTCTACTAATTAAATAGTATTTAATCGACTAATGACCTTTAACCCTGATTCCACCTGCGCACCGAACCTTAGGAAGCACCAGTGAACAGGTACGAAAAAAAGCCCACTAATTAGGACTCTCTGAATATCACAAGTTCTATGAAGTAATGTCATAAAACTATTACAATCACTGCTGTTGACCACAAGCTCCTATTTGCCAACTCGACGATTAGAACTCGATTCGTGATTAACACTAAAAGCAATATTCCCGCCGCTCTTAGCATACATTATGATATAAACAATATCTATGTATGTATATTATCAATTCGAAAATGTGTTTTTTTGTGGTTTTACACAATAAGGTACACAGATGAAAACGTATTCATTAAAATATTAAAGTAGTTGTAGTATTTAGTAGGTTATTTCTACTTATTCCCAAAAAATTCAAACTATCTCAAGGATATTTAATATTTATTTTTTAAAATAGTACTTCAATCAATATTGCGTTTCTACTTCTAAAAATTATCTTTAAAATAACTGAGTGATACCACATAAACGATAGTTACATATAAATCTCATAGTAATTGAAAGTTTGCAGAAAATCCAATTTGTAATCAAAATACTTAACCAAGAAAAAAATATGCATAGCAAAGTAACTTACATATTCTGTGTTTCAGCACGCCTTCGTTAAAGTCCTTTTTACGTCAAAAATGTAAATTGCAGTCACGCCGTCGACGAATGTAATATCAAAAAAAGAAACAAGTTTAGCAAAAAACATCGAAAAACAAGAAGATGTACAGAAACAAACTTCATTATTACCGCATTAAAAATGTATGAGGCCTAATTATGGAGCAGCTATTACGGCGCCATTTATAATATTAGGGCCGTTCATTTATTCAGACACATTCGCCGGTGTAAGGTTTCAAACACAAGGCGAATAATTTTAAGACAATCTGATTTATCTAAGCATTACAGTCAAGAGTTTGTTAACCTTCTCCTTTGTAATGTTCTTTTTTAATTGGTCTACGCTCATGTCTGCGTTTATGAATTATACATACTTTTATAAGGTATAGTTTGCCATTAGGTATCAACACAGCAAAATAGGATCTTTCTTGATACCAGGTGTCGTAAGAGGTTTTTAAGGCATCGGAACCGATAGATGGCGGCGTACCCAAAATAGTGTATTTCAAATGTATAGGGCGGGAATGGGCTGTAGCGTCCCCAATGATATTTAAATATATTGTTATGGAGTATACAAAAATAAGGTTTTTTAATAAAATTAGGTACTGCAAAATACTCACTTTTTTAGTAAATGAATATTAAAAAAAGGTCACAAATAGTGTAATCTAAGTGTCACCAACCAAGCATGTAATATATTATTTCAGCTCGATTATCTTCAACGAATAAATTAATGTATTTAATTAGATAAATGATTGCCCGAGAAGCCAGTAAAGATGACACCACTGGCAGTCCACCGATTCAAAGAATATTAAGAATATTAAACATGTACTTCCTCAATCAAATAAATAAGTCATTAGAACAATCTATCTGATTTTGAACTAATATTACTTAGAATACTGTACAGATCATCTGGAAATGTCTCACTCTAACACACAGATCCAAGATAATTTTAAGAAGGATATCTTTCAAAATGTTTGACATTATAGTTGAATTCACGATCCGCCACGTGATAGGACTACGCTACTGAATTTATTAGATAGCTGTTCGTGATTATCAAAAATCAAACTATAAACGTTTCGAATTCTCAGTATTCCAAATTAAATTATTCTTTGGCACGTTAATTGTATCTGAATGGCCGCTTATAACCAGTTCCAACGAATTTCTCAGAACGGTAATATAGCATTATCGAAGGCATTTGAGGTGGTCCGTGATCCAGAACCTCACAAGCTTTCCGTTTATAGCAGTTTAGAACATTAGTAGATTTTGGACATATGATTGATATACATAATTAAGCCCAAGTAATTAGTTAGATATATATAATGATAAACAGTATGTAGAGATTGTTATGCGTAAAGTCGTTAATAAAATTGTATAATGATGGAGATAAAGTTTGCAAGTGCCCAATTTGCAATCATGAACAATAATGTATGGCTTAAATTATTATTTTATTCAATTATAAAACTTTACTGTGACTTGGGAATCAATCTACCATCAATAAAAATAATATTTGTAATTAATCCGTAAACAAGTACAAATATTTTTTATAAAAAGTTCCTAAAAGGGAAAGAGAGAAACAGTTTTTACTGTGTTTTGTCTATTACTAACAGACATGCTGAGGTCGCTGAACAAGCCCGATTTACATTTATAGAGACAAAAAAGCGGTCAGACATAGACAATAAAATATCATACAGGCTAATTTTTGTCATGGAAAATTACATAGATATATAATTTTTTAAAGGAAGTTTACAAAGGTGCGTCTTATTCTAAATTGCTGTGACCCATGGAGTCCCACAATAATAAATATTTATGGTAATTATGAATTTATTAAATGCAATAATAATTTAAATTAAAAATTTAAACGGTCCTGCGGGTTAGTTCTTTTTTTGAATTTCAACAGTGCAGTTTAGGTGCCGGCAGACGATACTCTCATCACACTTCCACGATTCTTGTAGACTAAATCCAGGTACCAGGCATTAATTAGTTTTTTGTTTGGGAAAAGCTACGATTGTCGATTAGTCATAAATAAAATACACATAAAGGCCGAGGAAAGCGTTACGTCTAAGCTAGTTCTATAAAGCAACTCATATCTTTACGTCTGCCGCCTAACACGGTTTAGTGCTCGGTCTAAAGTGGCTGAACGAATTACGGGCATAATCTGCGTAATCCCCAAACTCGCGTGCCGTACATATTCCCCCCTTCACCTCACCCGCCATTTTTGTCAAAACAAGCGCGAAATGAACAGTTTCTTAAACATCAAACAGTACGCCGGCTTGGCACGCAATGTGCACAGGGATGCCATGCCAACTTAAACTTGTATTACTTGGTATCTGTTGCGCGGTCTTGTAGTAAACGATGCAAAGGTCTTGGGAACAAGATAATTTTAAGAATGAAACCTTTGTTTGTTTCGGCACATGTTGATATTCTTGCTAAAGAGCGTATAGAACACAAAAGAATAGTGACTGTAGTGTACTGAAGTGATCGCATGTGAGCGAAATAGCAACAACATAATTATTTATTGATAAATTAAAAGGTAGAACATGTCATATCGCTCCAGGTGGCATACTTTAGAACTATAACTAAACTGTTATTTTCTAGATTACCTTTAATGCCATTTAGGGAATTTCATTCAATAGATGACAAATAGACATTCTATTTGTCGTCCAGCATACGATAAAAACAAAAGATAAACGTATGTTTAGTTATTTTACGCAGCACCGATTCAGGAGTTACGTTAATTCAGAGAAAAACCTCAGCTGTTATGGCGATGGTCTAAGCTCACATGTGAAGGCTTAATAGCGTCTGGCAGAGACCTCGTGAACGGGCGCGGGGCGGCGCCGGCGGCCGGCAGTCGCACCACAAGCCCCGTCGGGGCCGCACGTGTTACGCTCGCTCTCGACACCGACTTATGTAACATCCGCACGGTGAGTCCGCAGCCTCCGGCCCCTTTACCCCATCGACCCGCGCGCGATCCGACCGGCCCGACTCGATAATCGTGATAATCGCCACCGTGACATAATCGATGCAGCACGCGGAGCTAGTGTTGAGCTGCAGGTGCGTTATGTAACAGGATACAAGACAAGGATGTGACTTACACCAACGTTCACGCTACATGTGCTCGATACTGGCGAGCACTCCAAACTGTGCCGTAACCTGTTAACGTACGAAACATTTTTAAACTTTAAACTTTCCGCTATGTTACTCTCTTTGATACGAAGCCGATAAATCTGATCCGTAAATTTCAAGCGTAAACCCTCTACATTTATGTTTACTCATCTTTTACTAATAAGGCCCTTAAGAATGTATGAAAAGATTTAGGGAAAGGTTAAATAAGTGGAAATTTAAGGTAAAAGAGTGCAAAATGTGATTTGAAGGATGGTTGGGAATAATAAATCCATTCAGCCGGGGAACGCTTAAATCCTCGGGTTGGATCTACTTACATATTTTCTCCAGAAAATCAATACCAAATACAATAGGAAGAGGAGAGACCATTCTTTTTTCTAAACTCATTTTCCAAATGTTAATATTTCCCTCAAAAATTGCGAGTGGAGTTGTACAATTATTTTTATTATATCCCTGTGTGAAGAATGAAGTTATTTGAAGCCCTTCTAATTTTAATGCATAATTTATGATTATTTTCAGACGGGCGCTTTCAAACGTAATTTATTCACGTGGATCAATTTATCTTGGAACCCATCTTATAATTATGCAGAGAATCTTGATTGATTAAAGTTTTTGAGTGGTTGAGTTTCCATGTTTTCTATTTCAACGAAGATTTGTGGTGTTAAAGTAGTAAGCGTAGCTACACATATTTGGATAATTAACTCAATAATTCCACTTGTGTTCATAAAGGAATATATTTTATTTGTCATTATAACGATTTTTATAGATTATTCGTTTGTTAGACGGCTGATGTTACGAAAAGTAACCTAGGCTAGATTAATCTTAGAATAACGTAATTATTATAAAATCGTAATTAAAATCTGATTCGAATAATAAATCACTACTAATACCGCGATTAGTAGTGATTCCTGACCGAAGCCTGTAAAAATATTTAAGTATATTTCAAAAGTGCTACATATTACATTTATGACATTATTTAGCAATATTCAATATGACCTGCGTTGATCGCATGAATTACTTACACGCTCTTCAACAAAGGCCTATATTGTGAAGTACCTTATATAATGGAAAATGATAAGGGTTTGTTATTATAGAATAGTGTGAGCGCAAACAGGCAAGCTAAGTGTATCTACATTGTCAGGAAAACTAGCTATGCTGGATAATCTCTGGGATTTGGCAGGATACTGGTAGTCTCGTTTGTTTTTGTCCTAAGATATTTCCGGGATTTTTTTAAGAGCCTATTTATTCTTGTCAATTATATTTGTAAAATTATTGTATTAATTTGCTAAATAGATTTTGAGATTTTAGTTAATTCTTTAAACTGTTTAAACGGTTTTATTTCATATACACTATCTATAACAGTGGTCTAAATAAAAATACAATTTAAAGCTTATTTGTTAATTTATGAATTTTTTTAACCTAAAAAATTTCGTCTGTTGCATTAATTCAAAAGTCATTTGACCCAGTTTCGTTGTCGAAGATATCAAGTTCTTACTTCCAGTAATAAATACGGATGCGTGAGTGGCAAAAAATATTTTCTCTCACTCCAACATAAATCGGAGAAGAACGTTTAATTTATCTAAACGATATGTTATTATAAAGAAAACTTGTGGCGATTGCAATACTGCTCGCACAAGCCGGGCTAGATTCTAGATCACGATGTAGTCTAGTTTTTACCCCGTCTAGTTTCAGTTAGAAATAAAACTAGGTCCACGCGGTCGCCAACAAAAGCGGGTAAGCTCGGTTATAGAAAGGATTTTGTTTGAGTTGTAGTTTTTTTTTATTAAAATACCATTAACTAGTGTTCAATTGCATGTTTAAATAGTGTGCCAATAGTGAATACGTTTCAAATGAATATTAGAATTAAAAAAGTTCAATTATATTTATTTTCAAAATGAAATTACTGGATTTGAAATTTAAAATACCGTGACAGGATTTCCATAGAATTAAATCTTCATAGTTTTTACATAGTTCTAACAAAGAAATATTCTTAAATTGTTCTTTAAATCAATGTAGTCTATATCAGAACTGGCCTGTAAGATTCGAAGAGCCTACTTGGGATTCCGCCCAAGAACTAAATATTCAGATGAAGTCTAATTGGTCTCGTAGCGAGTGAGTCTGGTTTAAATCAAAACATATAACGATAACATCCAACTTAACCTAAACTACTTTAAGGTATTTTAGATGAAAAAGCTAGCGATGGTCATGGATTCGGAACTTTGTAAAAGTATCGAATCCATGACCATCGCGTATCAATACGCGCTGTTAACTACTGCGTTATAGTCGTGTCAATGTTGATGATGATTGATTCAATGACAAGTTCGCCTATTTTGAGGGTATACGATTTGAATCAAATTAATTATTTAATAATTGTTGCAAGTCTTCCTTTTTTAAAAAAAAGATTTACTTTTGAGTGCGTAAGTAAATACGGTCAGAAATTCAATTGGCGTAAGGGTCATATGGGCAAAAAGTTTTGTATTAATTTATTTCTATCTTTTATTAATAGTTTCATTTAATAGAGCGGATTCGATTTTAATTATTTTTATAAAAAGCAGCTTCAACACAATTGAAAATAGATAAAAAAGTTATAACTAATTAACTGTTATAATTTTCTTTTTGTTTTTCTTGTAAACCTACACTTTGTCCCTTACAACAATTGAATTTAGGACTGTCAATATGGTAATCAATAATTAATTCTTTTATATAAAAAACTAGCGGTACGCCCTGATTTTGTCTTGGTATTGATCTTGTCATATTGCGAGTTCTGATTTGTTTTGATTAGATTGACGTTGACAATTCACGTCAACAGATTGACATAAAGAAAAGGGTTATTTTGTTCAAGTTAAGATAAGATAAATATATAATATAAAATCTAAGAACCTTTACGCATAGAATATTTATGTTAATACGCATAGAATACACGCATATTATTTTAAATTGCTCTATAACTATTTTTTGATTATTTTAAACTTTACGTATATCCTAGAGGATATATGCAAAATAAATAAATAAACCGAATTGGTGAAGCCGTTCTCGAGTTTCGCGCTTAGCATCGTTTATTTTAGTTTAGATAGAAGATAGATATAGATAGATTAACTTTTCGTAATGTCAAGAAAAAAAACCTCATTCTCGACCAGCATTGTGTCACCGCCAGCGAGGCAGTTCAATCAATCCGATCAGAACACGTCAATCTCAGCATAGCCTAGACTATTTCTTAGAGCCCAGTTCATGATAGATTTGGTTTTTTGCCTTAATAGTTGGCACGGAAAGACAATTTGTGGCTTAATAGTTTTGTTGGCGAATGTATATATTTATTATATTATTTATTTATGTGTATAGTAATTTAGTTTATATATTAATACGTAAAGCGAAAAGATTGTATACATTTTTAAGGAAATCGCGCGTACGTTTGGACTTAACATTTTACACAGTGAATTATTATTGATAAGTAATTTAAATTAATCAAAATAAACATTATACACACAGTAATAATATTCTCTTTGATCATTAAATAAGTTCGAACTTAAAAATTTTTTGAGTTATAGTAAAATTTTGACGACCGGACGATCACTAGTATAGACTAAAGGCACTATTTCTCTACACTGATATTTGTTTACGACGGTGTGTTATGAGATTGTGTTAAGTAACAGCAACTGCCGGTGTAATTTATGACTAGGTTTTCTTTGTTATTTATATGGATATTCGATAGATTTCTTTTATACATTTAAACACCAGACTTAAGTCTAATATTGACCTAGTTTGATAATGGAGGATATTTAATTCAACAAATATTTGAATTACGCAAGTGTTTTACATAAAAATGTACCTATGTAAAAGGGGAAATTGTATTCATGTAACAAATCATATATTCAATATACACATGCAATGTAATTCTGTCCAGTATATTTATCTTTGTTCGTGGGACATTATCTCCCAATAAACGGCTCCTAGGGGATGTTCGCGCAGTTTTAATGTGTCGTGTTTTTCGTGTCATCTAGTGAGAAGCTTGTATATATTAAATTAGGTGGGGCAGACATTTTTATTGGTTTGTTTATAGCATAAACGAAAAAGGAATTATATTGACTATATTAATTCATATTGAAATGGATATAATTTTTTCCTTTTGCATAAATTAACTCAATTAATTAAATATTATTTAGTAAGCAATTAAAAATAACTGGCGTTTTATTGTGAAATGATTATATTATGCTATAAAATGACATAAACTAGACTTTCAACCTAAATAAATAAATGCAAAGAAATCAGAAATATTAATGCGTAGGCATAGTGCAAAAGCCGTGAAAAGGCTTTAAATAACTCTGTTGAAATCATATAAAAATGCTCTTTATAGAAAGACTTGAATATTATCTCTCTATTATTCTGCATGTCTCTGCATTCCACTGGCTTAGACTTCACTTTATATCAAGTATCGCGGGTACTTCTCCGAAATATAAAATACTCCGAAATGACTTCTTTAGAGTTTGAACTATTTGCCAAATTTATCGGAATTAGTTAACCATTAAAGCGTAAGAAACAAGCAAACAGAACCGATTGTTTTCTTATCTTAGGCCGTGGGTTAGATGATTTGATGAATATGTCTGTTGTATTTATATATTTTTGTATTTTATTTGTGATTCTACTGTTGTCTTATATCCATAATATAAGTGGTTTTAAGCAACTTATCTCAGTGTTAAATCAATGTATAAGATGTGTTCATTTAATAAATAATAACGGTGTAACCCTTTTCATTTATAACACTAGCTTTTAACACACACATTCATCCGTGTGGGCTTAAATGTATATTGCGTCCCTATGAAACTCTTGGGAATGGAAGATTCAGCAAAAGTTAATACGTCATCCCTTTGGTTCACGCTATTCACACACGAAATTTCATCAAAAAATCTCACAATGGCTTAATTATAAAACCACAAAGGGCTAATTCAAATGATAAAAAAATGTAAAACTAAATATCATCTTAAATATAATTCAGCATTTTCTTGGCCTAAAACCTCTCAAAGCGAGCTAAATATCCTTCAAGGAGTCCGCTCTAGCAAAAACAGAAGACAATGATATACCAAGCAAAAAACTGTATTATGGCTGTTTCACACGTTTGAGTCGCGCAATGACACCAAGCATTCCAAGGACGGGTCAAAGTACTTATTAACCAGTTAAGATGTACACAAAGTGGTTTTATTTTAAACTGGATGCAAATAGTCGAGCACTCGCACTTCGCGTAAATATTGCTATGCATTTATTAGTCGATTGAATTCTTAACTGCTTGCTATTGAGTTTTATAATGGTACTTCAGTTCTATTGACGATTCTGTCAGTTAGCCTGGATGCTAGTGTCTTTTTATTAGACAAGCTCGACAAACAAGCATCCAGTCCGCTTGACAAATAAACGCATAATTTTCTTTTTGTGTGCGTTAAAAATAATAAAATTCAAAATATTTACCTCGTAGTGAGCGCGAAGTTGTCGGTTTGGTTAAAGATAATGTATGTTATAAATGAATAAAATATCCGTATTTTTTTAATTATATTATTTATTGCATACATTTTTATTTCATTTAGACCTAGATAGCTTAACCTGCTGGACATAGGCTTCTCCAAGAAAGGTAGAATTTCGCTATTTATGCTGCGTTGACGCTTCCTGACGGAGGACTCCGCTTTGTTGCATTTAACATACATAGTTTCAAGTGGGTATTTCGGTGCCTCAGACACCTCTTTCGACTCCTGGTACGGACAGAAGTACTATTCTTACATACATACATCACGCCTGTGTCTCACCGGGGTAGGCACAGACTATAGATCTCCACTTGTTACGATCTTGGCAAACCTCTCTCGCTGCCCTTACTCGCATTAGTTTATTCATGCACGCTCGTTTATTCTTGGTACTTCTTACCTGGCTCTTCCTTAATACCTCCTCTACCTGTTTTTAGATATGTTAGTCTCGTTCGTCCTATACCAACCCTTCCATTCAATTCAAACTATAGAGGCTGGTAATATCACAAGGATACCAATAGCGTGTATGCTTTATACCACAAGGTTGGCAACCTTGAGGTATAAAGATGTCATATTAACCAGTAATTTAATTGCCTCTTTCACCCTCTAAAACGGAACATTGCTATTTGCCGGTAGGAATAGTTGAGAGTGAGGTCTACTTCATATGATATTTCTATGTCACATCAGCTGTGGGATCTCTTCTGCTGGGCATATATTTTACATATTTTATACAATTGGCATGACCGGTTATATGCGTAGAACCAGCGCCATTTTGTGGTTTTAGGCAGATCGTATATTGCTTATAATTAGATATAAATCTTTTGTGAAATATACATACTTTTTTCAACAATGGGAGCCAGACATTTTTCTAGCTATATAAATTGCGTGAATAATAATTATTATAGTTATGGTTGAATGACATTTTCTCAAAGAAACCTGAATATAGAAAAAATAACTTTAAATTTAGTTATGCACCTTAGTACTAGTTTACTACGCATATATGTAGTGAGCTATCTTAAAGGTTTTAAGGTTCATACGCGCCTAGTTATGCCGCAGCCAATATCCCAACGCTCTGTGCCCTGAATACGCCCTGCGTGTTTAGAGACATGATTTATTAGATACGGTTGTCAAACGCTCAATAACTCTTGCGGTTGATATGTATATTGAAGCTAGGTTCGCTGGGTTAACGTTATCCATGATCAATTATTTTAGTGTGAATATTAAACAAATAAATAACTAGTTTTTCACCCGCGGTATTGTCCGCGAAGCCTTTAATTATTATTACGTAAAAAAATGTGCTGATTCCTCAGAGAATAATAAAAAACGAAATCAACGTCACATCATGGCACGTCACAGACCCTGGAGCATGTTCCTAAGACAAAAAGTAGCCTGTTTTATTACAGGCTATTGATAATCCCAGCGTCAAATATCATCGGATATGTTTAGCTGTTCCAGCGTGAAAGAGTATAGATACTTTCGAGTTTGTAATATTAGTAGGGTTATTGTCAATGTACTGCGACTAGATTAAGATTTGAACTAAACCTCGTTTATCTATTTAATGAATTAAATGTTAAAAGTAATCATTGAAAACAAACGATATTTTGATTAAGTTAGATTAGATTAGTTAGTTAAGTTGCAAAAAAAGGTGTTGTTTAGACCTTAGCTATATTATGAATATTGAATAAACTAGCTGGAACCTATTAGTGTTTCCACTGGATATAAGATAAAACGTATTATAAGTTTTCTCAGAATACTAATCTATTTTTTTAATAAATAGGGAAGAAGTTGTAACATCACTTTTTGTATTATAAAGTCGTCTATCCAGTAATTCTCGTCAAAATTATTCAATCGCTGAATACATGACCACATACCACATAGATGTCTGCCAAAACATGAGCTTAGACAGTCTTGGTCCATGCTTCTATCTACTTTTTGACACTGCACTACTGCAATGCCACTAATTTGTGAAACAGGTTTCGCGCGTTGTTATCTAATCACCGACCGGTTGTGGAAGTGTTGTTTTTATTTGTGCCTGCGAATAACTAACTGTGCATCATTCCTGGCAACGTTTATCTGTATGATACGATGCGAATTTTTTTTTCAATTGAATATACTTGAACGAAAATATAATAAAGCGGGTAAATATTGAAGTGTTTATATTGTTGATTTACTAAGGATTAAAAATTTAAAAAGTGTTGTGTTAGCGCGGTTAACATATTTCCATAAATACTAAATGTATTAGTAATGAATATATTATGATCATGTGGGGTCATCAGGGTCATCTGTATAATGAATATAGGTTTATGTGTTTCTGTACTTTTTGTTGTATTATTGAGGATCAAAAATTTAAGTGTTGTGATAGCCCGGTTAAATATATACATAAATACTAAACGCAAGTCAGACTCTTGTAATAATAATGAATACATTTGTATATATAGTTAGTTTTGTTTTGTTCAACATATAATCGTGAAATGCGAAAATCGACTCCCCTGGCCTTGTTCAAAATTATCATGTTTTTGTGTATCTAAATAAACCCGAAGCCGGGCAAAAACTGGAATTTGCTGTTATGTTAAAACCTTTACTGGTATACAACTTTTTAACTGATGAAAAGCAACGCTTGCAAAGTTTGTTTAACTCTTTGTTACGTGAATTTAATTAAACATTTTCAGCTTTGTTTGTTTTGTTTTTTTAGTATCAGTAGCATGCTTAGTTAGTCTTATAATAGGGTACGTCGTGTTCCATTTATATTTCATTGAAGACGGGGTTAGTTTGCAAGCGAAAAGTTTTTATACTAGGATAAAATTAAATTGTATCGTACGTTATAAGCGCGTAAAGTTTATACAATTTGATTGGCTATAATAAACAAAAAAATAAAACATTTGATCTTAAAAACAACCAAAAAATTTGGCCCCAGTTATTAAATAAACCTAAAGCTTTAAACTTGTGAGTTTATCAGAAATAAATGTATTTACCTATTTAATCGTCGCAGTAATGTTTAATACTTATGTAATAAAACACAAACATTATAATTACGCTTTTAAAGATAGACATTACCCAAATAAATTACGAAAAATAAATCCGAATACAACCTTCTACAACAAAACAGCTAATTTTTCCAACGAAATCATGAATACGGTATAAACACCAATTAAATTAGGTACAGTAGTACTTTGAAACGGCTAATTTATAATTTGTAACTTCTGAGAACTCCATTGCCTCAGGAAAAGGATACCTGGAAAGATATTAGGCAAGGTTCTTGTCGGCTCGGGATGACAGGGAATGATTTTGTGCTCATATCAGCTGAAGGATGACGTGGGAAGTGAATCCAGTGTCTACTGAGGTTTTATACAAATCTTGTGTCCACGTTGTGGGTGGTCCTAAGAACACTTTTATGTGAATATTCTCCATTCAAGAACTTTACGACGCCTTTGGCCCTCAATTCGAATTGAACATCGTATTTGTTCTAAAGTAATTTTCGTGTGTTGTTAAAAATTATGTAGGGAGTTATATGTATATAGATTTATATATAATATGTGACAAATATTACATGATTGTATCCATATTAATATTATGAATAATAATGAAGTTTCTGTTCATATTTGTTTCGCTTCAGCCGGTAACCCGATTTTGATGAAGATGACATGTAGGCACGATTAAACTCTTATAGTGCACTTTTGATTCCGGGAATACTAGAACTTCTGATGAACTCGTTATAGGGATAGGGTATAGTAATTTTTTAAAACAGATTAGCATTAGCTGCAATATGTACGTTTAAAAAAAAAGTACCAGTATATTTTTATTTTTGACGCGGTGCGGATATAAAACATTCTACGAAATCAAAAATCTTTGTAAATATTGTATATTTAATTGTGTAAGGTATGAGATTTTTTTATAAACATATATATACATATATTATAACATTTTATCTCGTTATATTAAAAGTATTAATAATTAAATATCTTATCTAATTTCTTTTCAAATTTAATTTAATTTAACTTTAATTTCTAACACACCTAAACTAAAAGACGCTATAGAAGATTATCATATATATTTTTTACATTCTTAATTATTAGCTTGTATCCGCGAAGATGAAAAAATTACTTGATTAAAACTAAATACGACCTTGTAAAACTTAATTAATTTATATTTTGTAATGGAGGTCTAAGTTTTTTACATCACATTACTATCCATGCATTATTCAAAGGCTAGAGATATACTAAAAGGATGATTTATGTGTGTATCTTGTAGACTTCTGAAGGTTAAACTGCTTTTAGTCAATTTTGTGTTCTTTAGTAACTTTTAATTACATTTTTTGTTTCATAGTTAAGCGAATTTTATTATAATAAGTGTCCAGCTGATCCTTTTGGTATCATTAATTCTAAGGTAATCTAGGAATCCGTACTAATATTATGAATTTAAAAGTACCTCTGTTTGCCGGTGTAATTTGTGTTCATGATTTAAACATTGAACAAATTTTGAAAACTGATAATTTTGATTCCGGGAAATTTCTCACAGGGCACGTGAGAAAATAAAGTTCAAACGGATGGAGTCCCGGCAGGGTAGTAAAACTAATAATTAAAAACAACAATTTTTTCAAGACAGGATGTTGAATTTGGTTGGTTGGTTGGACAGGTTGAATTATACTTATATGTTTAATATATTATATAGAAGACCCTGATGATCCTACGGGATCATAAAAGTACCTAACACATGAGAATTACACCTACATTTACCTTAGCCACCACCAGACAGATTGAATTGACGAATTTATTATTACAAGCTTGAATTTTTATTTACTGGATTGATATTAACATTAATATCAATCCAGTAAATAATATCATATGCAATTCATATCTTCAACAACCAGACACAGCACAAATACAAATATCTTCATACAAATATTTGTTCTGGGTGGGGATAGAACCCCCCTGTCATTTTCATTGTATGTATATATATATTTTAATGCAATCAATTGTAAAATTAGGTTAATACAAAGGTCAATACAAAATAATACCCGAATATTATTTTTGTAAGCAAAAGCACAAATTTTAATGAGATTCTACAATTCTGCTTGTAAACATTTCTGACGATTAGTTCTAACAAATAGGACACAGGAGAGCTTTGCGTGAGTCGTTACAGTAAATAAGTACTTCACCATAAATATTTTATTTATTAAACGCTCGAAACGGTTCGTGTATACACTAATTGTTAATTGCTTTTCCAAAAATTACTGCATGTGTAAATTACACATGTTAATAACAAAACACTAATTTTACGTTACAAATTTTAAGAGTCAATGATCAAAAATCATCATCACATCGACAACGCATGGAAATATTTAATATAACAAAAAAAATATGACACAATCCCTTTGAATTGACGCTTTTTATTGTGTTCTTGACATTGGATAATACGAATTCTAAATATAGAAACATTAACCGTCTTATTTGACGTATGTTTTTACAAGATACATAGTTCCACGTTCCATTCAGCCAGTTCTACTTTGTATTACACCTTCCCAGGCAATTTGCGGGCGGTGGTCACTCGTTTATCCGCAGGACAAAAACGTGTTTCTCTTGTGTATAGGTACACTTGTTTTTTACACCGGTTTCCGAGGCATGGGGCGAAGGAAAAAATATGTTACGGCACGACAGTTTTCTTACCGAAACTGTTGAAAAAATATGGCCTCGTTTTTTGGGTGTGATGTCAGTGATGTAATAATGACACTTCATTAATCTTTTCACAAATTTTAAGGTCACTTTTTATAGTTGTATAAATAAATCAGTCATGAATTCATCATTGGAAAAACTTGTTATTAAACTCATTTTTACATACTTGCGGACACATTGCGTTTGTTTATTAATTAATATCTATTTGTATATAATTATCGTTTTATAAATTTCGTGCTCGTTGTTTTTTAAAATGAATTTCCACATCATCTCATAAATTGACTTGACTCTGTGGTAAGTGGCTCAAAGCACTACACATACGCCAGACAACAGACGAATCACAAATATACTACTTGAATATATATATATTTAACATCCAGACACAGAACAAACAAATATCGTCATATAAATATTTGCTCTGGTTAGGAATCGAAACCACGACCCCTGACGCAAAGACAGGATCACTACCATCTGCGTCATCGGGCCCGTTTGTTTGTTTGCCCGGGATGAACTTCTAAACTATTAAACCCATTTAAATATTTGTTTCTAACTGTGTACATTGTGATCCAACTTGAAAGAAATAAAAGTTTATACCTCAAGTTATAGTCGCAATATTTTTTTTATGGAAAACAGTTAAGAGAGGATATCGTGTATCTCACCAGCTAGTAGTATATAACTTATTTGTTATATAAAAATGAAATACCTCTGGAACGGAAATGTATTTAATATCCTAAATAAGTTCAATAATGTACTAAATAAATATAAATAATAGTGCTTATATCGTGGTTTAGTCTGTACTCGTTTATCTGGCTATTCTATTCAAAGTTTCGAATTATTATGATAAAAACAATCAAATGCCATAATTTGATCTCAGGCAAGCGGTATCATGATATTATCATACTCAGCATTTATTTATTTTTAACAAACCCGTATTCCCGATTCTATATTCTTTGAATATAATAATTTTTATAGATATTTGGTTGCAACATTAGAAAATTCGTTGGTTTAATTGGATATGGTTATTTACTTTTTATTATTATTGATTTATATTTTAACATGTTCACATACAAATGTCCGTAGCATTTTAGCTCATATATTCCTGGTTTTCGTTGGTTACCGCACAAATTCGACGGTCAGCTATTATATTGGTAAATGCGAGAGTAATTTTGGCTAGCATGTTCCCACAGTGGTATTTTTGGGCTTTGATAGAATGTGAAATAATAAAAGTTTAATGTAATAAATAAAACGAGATGGCTGCTTAAAAAAATATAGGATTCTTGTATAGACTCGAATTAGATGAGGGTAGTGACTTCCTGTAGATAACCGTTCAATTTTTTTAAAATTATAGTTATAAATGAAATGGTTAATTTTTAAAACAGCTTTTATTATATTATTGGGAGTAACTTGAGGTTCGATTGTGTTAGAGAAATTATCAGAGACGGATACAAACCAAATATAATTTGGGCAGGTAATACCTGCAAATACATAAAAGTAATATAGCTAAATTAGCTGTTTGAAAGTATTCCTGTTTTTGTTAACGAAAAGAAGTAAGTAAAGAAATACCATCTTAAATTCCATTCTTAATTATTTTAACCGAACAAAAAGAACGATTCGATGTTATTTAATACAACTCCTCTTTGTTCAGACTATTAACAAGACAATAAGGCTCATTTCAGATTAGCAACATTAGCAAAAATTATTCCCGTTATAAGCATAAATGGCTGACCAATTCCATTTAATGCACAGTCTCCCAGCGTAATATTGTATGTGAATACAACAAAACAAATTGCAGAGGGCGTTCTGTAGTTCAACCCCACTCATTAGGAATGTTGCTGGATAAACAAACAGCCTCTTAATTTTTATTTTGTGTGCCCGGCATTTAGACGGTGTTCCAGTATTATTTTATGAAGTTCCGTTTAATCGAATGAAATTTATTGAGGCGTTTAATGTTGGCCAAATTGTGGAGGGTTTTTTTGTAATAACGCCGCGCAAATATGCGAATTGGGGGTTATTGAATTGGCCCCTAAATTTTTTGTGTTTCGTGCGTAACCGCCATTTATAACGAATTTGTGCGGCGACCTAGTCGTTTCAAATTGTGTTTGTATGATGCGTAGAAAGCCAGGAATATTTGGGGTAAAATTAAGTACTTAGACTTTCTTATATGGACTCTCAAGAAATTAGAATCAATAATAATAAGTGCCAAACAATAACTTCTAATTAAATATTTTTTTAATAATTTACTTCAAGCAACTAGTTCAAGTAAATACTACTGAGAACCGAATATTCAACTTTCTTAGTCTAGCGAAACGTATTGAGATATTGTAATTTTTTATCCCAAAACATATATAGTCACCGAGAAGGGTGACTATATAATGACAATAGATATTCAGCTAAAGATTTCTTGAACATTTTACCTGAAGCATATAAATTAAAAATATAAATGTATTAAATTATATATATTATATTTTTTTAAGTGGCCTGATTGTCGCAATCTGCTTGTTACGGTTAGTAATGAAATTAAATAATGTTTTTTGTATACTGTGACGATATTGACCGAATCCAGGTGAAGGGTCAAGTCAAAGGGTCCTCTGGGTCAAACCATCAGAATGACTACCTCGATCCGACAAACAATTGTGTCGGTCTGACCTTTTGTATATTATTTATATATACACACAATTATGTATATAGTATACACATAAATATATTTATAAACTGTATTTGATTTCGATGTTATTTAAAAATCTAAAATAACAAACAAGCGTACAGTCCGCGTTATAGTTGACCTTCAGACGCTCGTAATATCACAAAGATATCACTAGTGCAGAGCCGACTTTGTGTCTTAAAGTTGTTATGTCATATTACCCAGTAATTTCACTTCTTCTCTCACCCTTCAACCCGAAACACTACTGCTATTTTGCGGTACGAATAGGTGAGAGTAAGGCACCAATGCAGACGTCCTTTTATAGAAGGTCATCATATAAACCTTACTCTCTCTAGTTAATTTTATTAATAATACTATTTCATATTCTACTGATTTTTATTATCCGATAAGTGACCGTGAAAACTACTTGTTAGATTTACAAAGCACCGTCAAAGTTACGATAATGCATTAATATAATAATAGAAAGCCTCGTAGAAATAAAAGCGTTTTAAAATTAAACATAAATAGCCTTCAGATTGCAAGGGACATCGTAAATAAATTACATTTCGATTCTAAACGTGTATGTGAGTTTGTTTGTTACAGCTGATGTCCGATATCCTATTAATTAATAAAAAATAAATTTATATATTATGTTTGTAATGTTTTTGTTGTCTGATTTTCGTAAAATAAATGCTGTATTGAGACTTATCTCGGTGTCAAGTCATGTTGTGTTAAAAATATATTTATTTGATCATCATGGCATTATTTGGCACACTTTGTCGGATGTGCTCTCAATAATTTTCCAAAATAGCACATAGATATAGAGAAAATACAGTTCTGTGGGGATATAATAACGCAACTGGAGCTGTTATGATATAGTGTTATTTTTCTTTACCAACGAGGCATTTTGTTTCATCATTATACCAGCCATTGGAAATCCACCACTGGACATATCCCCAAAGCCTTCTCAAGAAAGAGGCGATTTTGCACATATTTGCCGCGATGAAACAGCGTGTTGGCAATCGTAGAGCGCAGCTTTGTCGACGGGGATGCCCCTGCTCATCTCCGCTTTGTACAATTGTGTTACCCGGATATACCGCCATCTCTCAGTTCTGGTACCTTAGTCACCTCTTACAACACCTGGTACTGTGGGAGGTACTATTCTACCCGGCTCCTCTTTAACCTTATCTTTAGTAGCTTTAAAATTGGAATGTTTTTTGGATTTTACGACCATTCGTACGACGTTGGGTTAATGCTCTAGATAGAACTTCTATTCCATATCTCAAATCTGAGTGTTTCGCATTACATATTTTGTCAATTCATTGTATAAAACTTTATAATGGACCAATAGATAAAAGTTTTAGTACCATTCTTTGAAGTGCTAGCGAACTTGGCCCTGAGTTCTGTTTGCTAAATACCCTATATAGCAAACAGAACAATCGCATGGTAGATGCATACCGCATACAACCATATGTAAATGTCTTGACTTATATCGCCCCTTTTCATAAAAGTCTCCCACAATTCACTGAAACTGGACGTCCTGATATGACGATGAACCACCACTTGCACGCCTCGATCGAACTAATCCTATTCCAACATTTTAAAGCACTATAAAAAGGAGCATACAAGGCAGCTAAATTAGTTTTCGGCATTTTGTTCATCGAAGCGAATGGCGACATGACAACAATTACCGTTTACGATCCCCAGAGCCAGATCGTTTGTACTACCCGTTATCGTTAAATGTACAATAAATTATCCTCGCGGTATTATACCGGCGGACGAATGCGGAAGGACCACATTAAAAGGTCATCAACGTATCTCGAAAAAGTAAATGTTTTTTTGCGTTTGTCAGCATAACGGTTGGGTGTGTCAGCGTAACGTTAATATATATCATGTGCGCTGAACAATGGAGGATGCAAGGCTAAGACTGTATTATCAAGGCTGGCCAATTAATTAATTTATGCGTTGGCTTACATTATGAATGCATTGTAACTTGTCATCGTTTTACGGTCTATGTTTGATTATCTCCTATGAATCAGTTACTTGTAATAAAATAAATAGCCGCATTGTAAAGTTGTTAAACTAATTTTACTTCCGAATTCCGTATATCACATGCATAATTTTAATTATTTTACATTATAAAATTTAAGAAAATAATTTAATGACGGTATTGTTATCGCAATTGTTATCAAAAATATCACCAATTACGGTTTATTTTCAAATGAATTATGTGAATGAGTTATCACATTCTCGACAAATAATGGATTCAGCGAAGTACCGTTTTTTTAAGACTTCCAACACGAATATTCTGTGGGTGTTGGTGTACGAATTGACTCTTCGATTTAACCAGAGCTATTACCGACTGTTGTAACGGTTTTTATTTAAACGGTATTTGATTAAAAGTAAATAATGCATAGACCTCCCTATGCAATTTTAATTACACACATATTGCATAATAAGCATTAAAACTTCAGAACAAGAGTCTACCTTGATGGTAGAAAATGTCAGCGTTAAGCTTTACCTGTGTTAACTCGAGGTGGTTTCAAAGGCAATGATTTTAATTAATTCTCTTTCATATAAAGATAGGCAGCTTATTATATAGCTCTTTCATATAAGATAAGCATTATTCTGGTGTTCGTAATCTCTCAGAATTAAACTGCTTTCCGGGTACCTATTGCCGAGCGGGGGATTTAGTTGGAGGTCAAAACAGTGTTGACTAGTTGTGGGGCAGACAAGAGCTAACTTCTTACATAAATTACGTGCTCAGCAAGAGCCAAATTATCGATATCGGTAACCCAATTTTTGAATAAGCTGGTTTACTATATCCGACAGCAGGTAAACTTTTCCATCGGCTAATCAATAGAAGCCTTGGCTTAATGTAGGTGTGACTTTATGTGTTAAATACGACTTACTCAACAATCTATGTTGAGTAGCCATACATAAATAAGGCATAGAAAATTAATAACGACTAAAATAAGAATGGTCTCACTTCTCAGCATTGATACATTTTTCTATGATTTAATCATGAAATATATATTAACAAATAATAAATTTAAATTTTTCTTTTACAATTTGTATGCTAAATTAATACAAAATTCAGTCAAATTTGGCGCAATAATACAATTACAGTACGCGGGAAATAGATATCACTGTGTTTTTTTTCGGAACAACCACACCAAATTAAATTGAGCCCTTGAGTAACACCCGGTCGACGATTCTAGAGGTCACGTTTATGTGGGTATTTTGTTTTCATAAATAAGATTAAAATAAAAGTGGGAGTTTTTGGAAGCGCAGTCTAGTTACGCAGCTAAACTGGCTACCCGACCTTCGGGTGCAATCAGCAAAAAAAATAAAATATTTTAAACATTTTGTATGTATATACAGTCAAAACCGGATATAGCGTCATTGAAGGGACCGTATATTTCCGACGTTATATACAATAGTTGTTATAAGCAATATCTAGGAAAAGTAGTTAAATTATCATAAGTACATATATAACTAATATAGAATAATATATAGTTTTCAAATGAAATGTAAAAAAATAAATAATAATGTTTATTAAGAAATAATTGGAGATACAAGATTCTGTGCATCATGTGATCTGAGCACTATAAGACTTACAGTAGTTTTTAAAGTAATCAGTCATTTTAGTCTGTTTTTTTAAGCCCACTCTAAAATTTTACGTTTCATACCCCTCAATTTATGAATATCATCGGTATTAAACTGGTCGTTGAAGGTAACAAATTTTTGCAAAACTTATAGCGCTAAGAGCCTCGGAAATGATCGGTGAAAGAGCGTAGGTAATTACGCCAATATATTATTACTTCAATGCTTAGTAATAACATCTAAGATCATTCGTATTGTTTTGTTTTGGTGGGACTAAATGCGGTTTGGTCGATGAATATTAATATAGTTTCGTCGTTATAAACGATATTTTGCTATATCCGATTGTTATAGGCGGTGTTTACTAAACAGTTTACTGCAGACTCAGCCAGGACCTTACAATCTGGTCGTAATAACCGATCGGTCGCTGTAGACGATGTCATTATAATCGGTTTTGACTGTATATACAAAAAATTTTATGTATTCAAGAAATTATGAGTGTAAAAAGTTTGGAAAATCAATAATAGCTGGATTATTTGTAAATTTTCGTTATCATACCAGTCGTAGGGCATTGTTACCTGGGTCTAAAACGTCCAAATTGTGTAAATCATGCTGGGGGAAAAATCTCAGAACGACAATTTCCATCCCCGTCAAGAATCAGCTTTCTTACATCAGATGCCGCTAATGGTATCTGGTTCTGGAGGGAGGTAAAGTTTTATTGTATATTACTATTGGCCGTAGGTACTGGGCGGGTATTGGCAGCAGCTAGTCCGTCGCAAGGCTTCGCTCTGAAATTGCCACCAAACTTGCCAAACTCGGTAATTATGGATATAATTCCCCTTTTCTTGAGGGGCCTTTCCAGCAGTGGACATTCTATGGCTGCTAAGACGATGACGATGTATTAGGCGGTAGTAATCGTAGTTAACACGTGAGAAAACTCGTAAAAGTATAAGAAACCTTATCCTGCTTGGCATATTACCAAAAATTACTTCTAAATTAGAGCTCAAGGCTAAAGACATGCGGTTGTGAGGCTTATGTTGAATAAATATATATATATATATATATATATATCATTTTTAGATATATATATGCAAATCATGTCTTCTCTTTATGTATTCAATATACCTACAAGTATTTCAGAGTCTATATTTTTGTTCATTATTCAACGGCAATTTTTTTTGAGTTAGTTTGTTGATAGTAACCATTCGATACTGTTTCTTTTTAAATTGTTTAATAAAACCATTACAGCGGGCTGGCTGTTTATAGAGGTGTGTTGGTGCAGAAGAAGCACGCGAGTAGAATAAATGCTGTTGAAATTAAGCACTCCGAAGTATGTATGGTGTAAGTTTGAGAGATAGATTAAAGAATAGTGTAATAAGAGATCGAATGATATTGTGACAACAATAGGGAAAGGAATGTTAAGATGGTTTGAACGTGTGGAATGGAATGGATGAAACTAGAATGACTGCACATATATATAGAGCGGTAGTGAGTGGAAGGGTTGGTATAGGACGACCGAGGCGAACATATCTGAACTAAGTAGAAGAAGTATTAAAGAAGGGTCAGGTCAGAAGTACCAATAATAAAGCAAAGTTTATGAAAGGACTAATGCGAGTAATGGATTCAAGAACGGTATGCCAAAATCGTAACAAGTGGAGCTCCATAGTCTTTTTTATCCCGATGTGACATAGGCGTGATGTATGTAATTTCTGAATTTTGTTAATTCTATCTAGTTAATTCTATTCTATCAAGTAAAAGATGATTTAATTTCAATAATATTCATTAAAAGCAGCTTAAATATCGTTAAATATATCATTTCAAATTAAAAAGTTATAACATTTCTTTTTTAATTTTCTTTTTGTTCTTCCGGTGTGGATGAATGTGTAGGTTACACATTGTTACGTACGATAATTGAATTTCTGACCATCGAAATATCATCATATAAATACTTCTCCTAGATAGGTATCAAACACACGACCATAGCGGCACAAGATAAGATCACTACCACCTGTGCCATTGGAATCGGTAAAAACTTGTATGTAGTTCCATTTCAACTGAATAATACTATCGAAATTATCTATGTATAGGTATCATGAATGACTAAGTAAGAAATAAAATGACTCTAATCCAGATTTCAAGCAAAGCTGTATTATGTAAAAGGCGTTACAAGGCAGCACCGAGGGCTCCGCGTCTCGGGCGTTTCAACGGGTAGTTCTTTGTCATAAGCAGGAAAGGGTACCCTTTGCTCTGAGCGGGGTCGACTTGATACACAATGTAGCAAGTAGCTTTGTATCTCTAGTTGTCACATTTTTTGTTTCGCTCTCCTAAATGATTTACAATAAAGATATTTGATATTTTAGGTTAAGATCTTTATTATTTCTTACAGAAAGGTACAAGTTCCGTATTTATGTGCGTATTTTATTATCTGGTCGTTTGTTAAAAGAAATATTATAGATTGAATTCTACTCGTTCCAAATAAGATTTATACTTGTGTGGCAAAACATTGAAATATACCAAGGCCCGAAATATGTTTTTTTTTATTTATTTTACCCGAGATCATGGTGTACGACCGGTGCTTTTAAAAACTACATACATTACACTTATACATACATTATTTTTTATACATACATTTTAGGAAAAGTAAAATATAAATTTATACGTCTGTGATCTATAATTTTGTAGATATTATCCCTATTATTAGTTTTTCAAAAAGCTATCTAGATTTATTTAGTTTATTTTGTACAATAATTCAGTTTAGTGTAAAATACGTTCTTTTTAAAGTACATCAATCATAAATAAGGGAAAAAGGTGTTTCAAAATACTAAAACTCAAGTGCCGAAAAATCTGTCCTAGAAAGAAGTTCACGTGCAATGTTCGCGTTCTTTGTTACAAGCTGGAAAGTGCACACTTTACTCTCAAACGTAGGTCAAGGTGCTATATAATGCGACCAAGTAGCTTTTTACTAGATTGTTTGGTCTTATAACACGTAATACGATTCATTTCAGATTCTACAATAATATTATTTGAAAATATTATGGAGTTATGTTTGAAAATTAACTCTGAATATAAAATAAAGATAAATAAAGATAAAATAAAGGTAAAATATTATATTCAGAATGTCACTAACTAAAACACAGAAATTGTATAAAAATACAATTGATTCTTGATCCAGATACAAGTCTGTGTTAGTTTCGTTGTACATGTGCCCCTGTATCCGATACAAGTGTGTGGATTGGTCCGTCTGCAGATCTCCTCATTTTTGATTCCATAATACCTTTCCATTATGGAATCAGAACTGTCTAGGAGAATTGCATGTTCAGGTTTTACGGGGTGAAAGAAGCAGTGAAATTACTGGATTATTGGTTATTGTATATTCAGTGTACAAGGTTGGTGACACTAGTGATATATTTGTAATTACGCAAGTGTCTAGTGTGAGCTGCTGTGGTCGCGTTTATCATCAAGCGGATCTTATGCTTGATTGCTGACTTCATGACATAAAAAGTAATTTTGCAGTTAGCTGCAACTTTATAGTGTACAAAATTGCACCTTCAATTTTTCATTTCAATAACGTTATGTAAAACTAGGGGGATCTCTACAGAGTCTGTGTCGATGACAACCATTGTTTAAAAACTAGCGATAAAAATAAAGACTGTCATTACCAATTATCGTATTCAAATTCATTGGCTTTAACATATCAGAGTAAATAGATTGGAAACTATATTTCTCATTCAAGAGCTGCGTGTATTATGAATTACAAAACCGTATTGTATTAACCCAAACTCAATTCAGACACGGTTCGGAGGTTTGCATGAACATTGTTTCGGATATTTGAGGATTTCGCAGCCTAATACAGTTTCCTATTGCGGGCTACGTTCTAAAATACCCTAAGAGGTTTAGGCAGTGATGCTAAAATTAGGCGGGCGTTTGGACTGAAATAGAATGATTAAAAAAAGAAAGGTCCGCATTTCATTGTAATGTCTGCCAAAGTTTTTGTAAGGAGTGATATAAGGTTTTTTGACATTTATTTCTGTACTATCATCATTATTATAAGAAGAGCGTAGCCTAGAAATGCCTACCCAATCCCGCCATGTTGTCTTAGAGCTGGGTTGTTTCGGGTTTACAATCTCTCGTCCCGGTACCTCAGTCGCTTCTTAATGTTGGACCTGGGTGGAGATCAAACCCATGACCTTTAGCGCCCATTACCATCTGCGCCAAAGTATAAGTACGAATAGTAGAATACGAGCGTTGATAAAAAATACAACAGATCCTATTGAGTACCCTCACACTCAAGCTTCTGAGTATTACATGCAATTGCTTGCAATAACAATATATTTTTCTCAAAAGTTAAATACCTACAGAATAAACATATAATATTTCATAAAGTTGGTAGTATAAGATGTCGCGTCTCGAAGCTCGGAGCCGACGTGATTAATGATGTCGCGTTCGACTCGACACCAAATAAAAGGTCCCGCATTCCCCACCAACTTGTCCTCGAGGCGGCCTCGGGAGTAAGATATGGGATATGGCTATTATTAACAATATTATGTGGATTTATTCACGAATATAGATTTATATTCAGGGCATGCAGCATTCAAATATAGATCACAAAAAAAGCTACATAGAAATTTAGAATTGAACTAAAAATATTTGTGTTTTGGATATATTTATCAGCTGTGAAATTTATCTATGGAATAAGTACTTTCAGGGATGAAACTACTACAACTACTATATAAACTCCCTTGTGAAATTTCACGAAGATCGATCAATTAGATAAAGCATAAAAAGTTAAGAAACAAACTCACTTTAACATTAATTTATAATATCACTTAGTTGAGATGGAAAAAAATATCGGAAAAGGATACGTTTACGATATCGTTTTAAAATCGTTTAGCGCCATCTATGGATTTTTGTAGAACTAAAGTTGCAGGTTGTTTTTGCGATCAAAGGAAAATACATAATAACAAACTTACTTTCGCATAATATTAGTTGGAATTATATGATAAAGTTATTAAAATGTTTAAATATAACGATTCTTCAAAAAATGACGGTATTTTTGTTATATTCTTTTGTAATTATGCTTTCTCCATTTTCGTTCTCACTACACAATTTGAAATTGATGTAAATTTAAATTAAAGTTTTTCACAAGATAATGTTATAAACGCCAAATCATAATTAGGTTCCAAAATAGAACATTTGGAATCAATTAAAATATTTATTTTACGTACACGCCAATTGCGTGATATACAACTGTTGAAAATTACCTTTATAGAGGATTATAGCGACTTTGTGAATTAAATTTTAGTGAAATATTTTGCTCAACGTTATGAATTTTTTGAAAATAAGACTTAATACAAAAACTCTAAGTAGAATAATCTCTCCCCAGAGAGTAAAAAGATTGGTTTAAAATTTAAGCTCTGAAAGCACAATAAACAGACAGACTTTTTTTAACTAACAAAGGAGTCTTATAAATACACTAGCAGCACCCCGCTATTTCTAAGTTGTCGAACTATCATACTATCTTTGAACCCCCCTTTAACCCTCTGGGTTTTCAAAAAAATATTTTACACGTGGTTCTTGACTTTTAATAAAGAATTTGTATATTGAATATAATCACATCGAATAATTTCAAAACCTTTTTATTACTCTCCTACGTTGTAAAAGGTTTCTAAACCTTATAACTATTATTGAACCCTTAGGCTCTGCGTTGATTTGTCAGTCCAGTAAGCCGTCCGCATATCTACAGATACTTATTAAAGGAATCTATTTAATACATCAATTTCGAAGACTTTCTGGACGTTTTTATAGTAGATAGGCCAAGTTAATCTTGCGATCAATAATATTTTTTCACTTGCGTTGACGTTTTCTTAAGTACTCATTCGTACCTGAGTACTCAAAAAAGACATTTCAATAAATCTTCAAGCATTTGTAAAAATAAATATAGCATTGTAATAATTTTGGTTATATAAATACATATATATATATATAATAAACTGTGCTAACTCCGCTATAAATAATTACAAGGAATGTAGAAATTTACTATCAAATTTCTAAACGGGTAATAATGATCCGTTCGTCCTATGATTTTTTATGTAACAACTAAAAAAGATAAAATATGCATGCAATAATTTTTATCAGAGAAAAAATTAACCAAATAAAATTTTACAGAAAGAAAACAATAATGAATACATTAAAACTTGAATGCTTTATATCATCTTTATTGAGTCATCTTCAGCATCCACAAAAATATTAAAATCTGCTGAATATCAGAAAAATTATTTATCATATAATATTTTTTTGCTTGTATACTTTATCATTATTTATGTTTTGTTTGATTAAAAAAATAAAATAAAACAGAACACAGCTCCTAGGTTATCGTCTAGTAATATTATATGTAATTATGAATATTATTGCTGCATGGCAGTAATTTGTAAGTGTGCCTGTACTAAAAAATGCACAAATAAATAAATCTAAGTTGAAACAGCAAAACCTTAAACAGTTAGTTGCAGCGAAATATTTCCCTGAATATAATAAAATGCCGTATAATGGCACTCAAAAGTAAAATGTTTTATAAAAGTCACTAACCGCACAGTTCGGTTTATCACGAAATTTTCATTTCAACCTTGGAGAGTGCAATTTTTGTAACGCCTCTCGGCGCCGTTCATTCAGACCACTTAACTGATGCTTTAAATATAAATATTCTGTGAACACTTCAATCTACTACGAAATGTATTTAGAGACGATATTTTTCATTTCGTTCTCGATTTATGATGACCACACCTCTCAATTTAACCGTTCCGTTCCAAGCTTTTTAAATTAAACTTATTTTAAAATAAGTTTTACATTCTCGAGGAAGAAATCTTGCCTTTTACAGTTACAAAATTCTATATACGAATGCGTTTAATTAGACCTTTTGCAATTTCTCTCCGCCTTTTACCAATTTAGTAAACCACAAAAAAAAATAACAACAAAATCTAGACAATGAAATTTTAAAAAACTTAAAACCAGTATTTTGCATACCAATGATTTTAAGCTTTTGGTAATAATAGATTCACACTGTTGAGTTAGTTAAAGTGTTCCTCATACATTGAATTGATTCCGAGACAAATAGCTTAAATCACTTAAGTTAAAGATATCAGACCACGAGGGAGTTACAAATACGATACATAAATACATAATACGTACAATATATTTAACACTCAGACACAAAATAAACACAAATCTTTGTCCTGGGTGGGGGTCGAACCCACGATTGCACAACATAGTGACACCACCAAATGTGTCATCGAGCCCGTCAAATGTGATTCATACTATCTGTGGAAGGATATCCATTGTTGCATATAAATGTTCTTAATAAGGGCTATCTTTCGTTCCTTCCCGAAAGGGGAATTATTACTCTAGGGAATTATTACTTAGGGGACTTTCCATGTCTGATATGATTAATGTTATTCTGTACGAGTATTTTTCTTATTTATTTATTTAACTTTATTGCACAAAATGTTTCAAAATGTACAAATGATGGACTTAATGCCAGATGGAATTATCTCCCAGTCAACTATTACACGAAATAGAAAAAATAAATAATATATATATATATATATGCAGACAATATAAACGCAATAAATACATATGATATAAAAAATATATATAAAATAACGTACATCAGAAATAGGGTAATAAAGCAAGAGAAGCAGCATCAGTAAATAAAGTACGGAGACAGCGTTTCAGGATAAATTTGTTTAGGGATTGCTTAATATTCAACGGAAGCTCGTTCCAGAGTCGTTTAGCTGTCACTGTAAAAGAGTTTGTCAAAAAACTAGAGTGATGAGAAGGAGTTAAGAGCGAAAGAGTATTAGAAGAACGGAGATTACGTTCGTGAGAGGAAGATTAGAATTGGAATCTGTTCTTTAAGTAAATTGGTGCGTACGGATCAAAAAGTATTGAAAATAGTATGGTTAGAATTCGAATTTTGCGACGTTCACGAATAAGAATCCAGCCGAGAACAGAACAGCAATGGGAAATGTGATCGTATTTACACAAACCGAAAATGAAACGAAGACAGTTGTTTAATAGACGATCCAATTTATTAAGGAGTTCTTGAGAGATATTAGTGCAGCACACATCACCATAGTCAATTATGGGTAAAACTAAGGATTGAATAAGAAGGGTTTTGGTTTTGGTAAGAAGAAAATGTTTTAATTGATAGAGAGCACGAATCGTTTCAGTAACCTTACTGCTGATTTCATGAACATGTTTATCCCAGGTTAAGGAAGAGTCGATAAATAGGCCAAGATTCTAATCACATGTGCTGTTTGAGTGTGAGTACCTGTAATTATTTTTAATAACGTGGTAGTGCCGTTTGCTGCCCAAGATAATGGCTTGAGTCTTGGACGGATTCACAGAGATACCAAACTTTTGTGACCAGTTTGTGATATTGGTCAAATCAGCATTAATCCGAGCAATAGAATTATCCAGGTCATTGTACTCTACCTGGGTGTATAGTTGCAGGTCATCAGCGTACTGATGGTAAGAGTATCTAATAGATTTGGTGACAAGGTTTATGAAAAGGGAAAATAATAACAGAGAGAGAATGCCACCTTGCGGCACACCAGCATCAATTCCCAATCACTGGGACAAATCATCACCCAGGCATACCGCTTCCTGGCGTTCTCGAAGGTAGGATGCGAACCATTCCCGAACCGAATCAGAGACCCCGACGTAAGAGGGAATAGAGAGGAGAACTTCGTGATTGATAGAGTTGAAGGCGTTGGAGAAATCAATCAGAATTAAGACCGTAAGGCGGGAGTATACCATTCCAACTCTTACATCATCCAGGATATTTAGTAGAGCTATTGTAGTACTATGACCGATACGTCCGATACGTATATCCGATACGTTGTACGATAACCGGATTGAACGGGACTTAAAAGAACGTCTTGTAAGACATGGCTAGAGAGCTGTTTGTGTACAACTGCCTCGATAACTTTAGAGAGATATAGGCAAAATAGGGATAGTAGTATAGTGTAGTGGAGAAAATTTCAGCTTTATTAGATCCACATGTTAATTTAATTAGATCCACGCTGCCGATGTTTACCTTTAAATAATCTCCTTAATAATTCATACATTTGCGGTAAGCAGGATTAACAATTAAGACGGAGTAACTAAATAATTAGTTATGCAAACTGATCACGCCAGACGCAAGTTAAGTGTCCCAGTTAAACAAGATACCGCACCGCAACGTCTCTAATTGGTGATCGATTTGCGTCACCTTGAACACGTTTTGGGAACGTCTTAAGTGTGACATGTTATACGAGGTGTTTATACGAAATTTGTAGAAAATTTACTAGTATAGCGTGAAGATTTACATAGCCGATTGTGATGAAAAGATCGGCTTTGACTACCCCACAAAGAACAGGAAATATATATTGAGGATAGGTTTCTTTCTGTTAAAGTAAATGTAGGTACTATATAATTATTATGGATGCACATCAAATAAAAATGTTCCTTCATAATAAAATATAGTACAATAAACGGCTTTATCACTTATAGTATTCGAGAAAACCATTGGAAGGAGAAAGTGTAACAAATTAAGAAAGTTTCAGGTGTTAATTATAGCTAAAATAATAATAATTATAATATTTCTCGTTGACTGAAGTTATTGTTACTAAAGAAAGTTTAATTTAACGAATATTTTACAGGCAAGATTTTAAGAGGTATTGGTCACTAAGGTTAGGTGTAGAACATGACCAATATTATAGAGCCTCTATTGTTTCAAAGAGGCATTATAATATTCAAGTAACAGGCAGCTTTCTTGAGCGTATAATACACATAAGACCGTACCACAAGCAACTGTCTGATATCGTTAATAGGGAATAGGCATGAAAAATATTCTGTAAAGGAATGTTGCAAATAGAGCATAAACATACAAAACCGAAAACAAATTAATCGAAAACCTTAACAATCTATAAGAACGCAATTTATTTATCAACATTTTAGGCGAGCTGTTGTTATCTAACAGTACATCCATCTATTTTGATTAATTATAACTATACTAGTAATACGATTTTTTATCACTTAAAAGACTATAAAAAGCATGCTAATTTTCTGTTCTTTCTAATACTATTGTAAACATGTCAATGTCTCGATTGTATTTGACAATACCCACAAAAAATTTTTTAGCCGTTTAACTAATTTGTCGAAAAATATGCGATATTATTTACAATACTATTTTTGTAAACAGAATCAAATTGATGTAATAAAATCAAACGTTCTTATTAAGAAACGTAAACAATGTATATATATCCGTCTGTCTCACTAGTATAGTTTTCTACGGATTCTGTAGTGGTGTGGTTTTTGACGTCACAATCCATGTTGCATCATGTCTAACTATCAACTTGGAAATTTCATAAATTTCTTAAAAAATATTTTCTACACGTTTACCTGTGTATTACGTATTTCCTATACTTACTTTAAATTCTCTAAGTCGCTGGGGGAACTGAAAAAAAAATATTTGTACTAAAGTTAACGGCGAGGAAAGTGACAAAGAGATGAATGAGAATTGCAAGGGACCGGATGGTAAGCAGGGCCGGAAAAGGGCGGTGTGAAAAGGGTCTAAACTCAGTTAGTAGCCAAATCTGATGTGCAATTTGTTTACTCCGAAATTTGACATAGCGGAGTAGTTATTTTATATTGGATACTTACATGTACTCTACTAGATATAGCGATACTACTAAAGCAATAGCCGTAGTGGTATTAAGCTCCTCTTCTTGTATTTACAGCAACGATCATATTAACAAAATGAACATATTATTTTTTATTATTAGTATCATCATTAAATCTTTGTTCTCCCTCTTTTTTATCTGTGATTAAAAAACAAATTCACACTACATCTCATACGTTGATCCAACTCCGAGATGAATAGCTTAAAACACTTGTGTGAAGGATATCAGAAAACAGTGTAATTACAGAGTATACTCAAATAGATGTTTACCACCTAGAAAATGAAGTAATAAAAATGTTCAGATAAATGTTTGTCGTTAGTGGCAATTAACCCGACACCGGAACCGAAAGCACCATTAGGCGCGATATTATCTAACATGCGGGTAATGATTAGTGTGTTTTATAAGCTAACAACTTATCTTCAAGTACAAGTGCTCAAGCATGAAGTAGCTGGAGACAATCTTGGACCACCCAGCTATTGCGGAAGTCATTTAACCCAAACGCTTGCGCGTCAGGGGCGTTGACCACTGCGCTGTGAGTTTCTCGATATAAATATATACCGCTTGTTTTATATAACTAAATCGACAAAAAAGCATACGATCCTCTTGATAGTCAATTTTACCGCAACCTTTAGATGCTCGTTTCATCATTAGTGCATCGACAACGTTGTGACAAGAAAATCATCATCATCTGTGCATTTGAGCTGCACTTCATATGCACTGCACTTCATATAGATATACCGCGATCTGTTGCTTCTGGTGTTAGTCACCCCTTACGACACCTGGTGCAGTGGGAGCTACCATTTTACTCTCCAGGTAGGTACCTCACGGCAAAAAAATTACGGCTGTAAAATACTATATGACATTGCAAAGTCAATTCATTGCCTCAACCACCTTTCAAGACGGGCCTCAGTAATGCGAACACAGTTATACAGTATGGTGGTGGTAGAAATAGATTTTATTAAGAATTAATCAAGACAAGTTTTGTATGAGGTCGACCTCTATCAGGTTTACCTCTTCTTTAATTCTGGGTTTTAAAGATATTACTTTCTTACACTACGAGTTCACTATAAATAATAAATTTGGTTTTTACTCAGCGGAGTTATTTATATTCAGTAGTTTCATCAGGTCCAGTAATTAGCATTTGATATAAATCCTTGAGTATGTCTGTTACACCATAAAAATGTGTAAAGCAATCAAGTGAATTTGTATGATCATTTTTCTACTGGAACTATAATGCAACAATAGTTTAAGTATTCGCAAGAGCAAATTCTGCATTGATACTTACGAAATAAGTGCTAAAATTCATTACCAAATTACGGAAATAATCGCTTATCACAACATCGTGTGAATCGAACAGCTCTCCCCCTGTTTTGGACAGTAAAAAATAGTTTGATGTTAGTCAAATGATGTTACAGGATTGAGGCTCAAATAAAACGCAGACGTCCGGATGGAAAAGAGGAAACGTCCCACGTTAAAAGAGGTTTTACTTCGAGGATAAAATAAACGTTGCAATGAAGCCGCCCGGAATACGCGCGTAGCCCGATGATATTCCATATTACGATTTCCTATCCTAACCCATAACGCCTTGGCTTGATTACGATGCTGTAAAGCTTGATAATTCATGTGGTTATTTGGAAAAAAAATAAGACATGGGCATTTTTAACAGACGTTCATATATAGGAATTTTGAATATCTCTTTGAATATTTAGATTATCATCATCATAGCAGCCATAAGGTGTCCACTAATGACCTTAGGCCTCCCTAAGAAAGGGGGAAATTACCCAGAATTGACGAGCTGGACAAGCGTGATACCCACCCTATTTTATTAAAGTTACACCACTTTGGATGGATATACCGCCATCTGTCAGTTCTGGCACATCAATCGTCTCCTACAATACAGGTACAGGAAGGGACTATTCTACTTTGCCGGTACCACACGACCAATATTTAGATATCTAGTTTGATCCCAATTAATGTTATAAATGATAGTAAGTTATATTGTTACTTCTTCATGTTTTATCTGCTAGACTAATTCTTCTTGAAATTTTGCATATATATAGTTGGGAGTATGAAGAAGGATATAGGCTACCTTTAATCTCTAAATAACGTGCTATTCTCGCGGGATCTCGATAAATTTAAATTTTAGTCTAATAAAAAGATGGCGATTTTAAGACATCGCTATCGGGTAGCTAATCTAATCAGAATATTTCAATCTAATTAAACATTTTCTATCTCAACTAACTAATATTATACATGAAAATAAGTAAGTTTGTTTGTTACATCTTCACACTTTATCTATTCGACCAATCTTCGTGAAATTTCACAATGAAGGATATGTAGCTATTTACCTTTTTTATATTATTTTATCCAAAAAAGATTATTACCTTTTATAAAGATAAAATTACCTTTTGTCCAAAAACACAGTTTTCTCAACTCACTGTTTCCATGGAAAATTATTTTTTTAATTAATAATTTCTATAACACAGGCATTCGCAGGTAAAGCTAGTAACTCTGCAATAATACGAAGATGTCAAATACCTGTTATTACTCTGTATAAAGATTTCCAAATTTTCTTTCGGACCTAATGCCAACGTATGCCGCCTAATGCTTATTACATCGTCAACATTAGTCACAATACTGTTTCAGATATATTCAAGCTATAAGGAAACATCAAAACTAAATAAAACGTTAAATTTTTTTCTGTAATTAATTTCCTTAGCTCCTTTCTTACTGAATTAATTTTTTATTATGTTCCATATCAAAGTTAATACTTGATTAATTATGACTTAATTATTTTTAATACTTACTAAAAATACGTTTATATTCATACATATTTGTTTATACATGAATACTTATTGTAGTGTCTGTTCACTTTCATCATAAGTACTTACACCAAAATTGATTACAGTAAACTTACTACAACATATTTGTGGATTTAAAGATTGTATCTATCCAGTAATCCTTCAGTCCAAATTCCGCATCGTCAAGAATCAGGACATAACAGAAAACAAATGACAGCGACATAAGAGTACAAATTGATGCGTATCTCATAACATCAAACAGGATGGGAAGGAACAACGACTCTTTTGTGCGGAAAACGGCTTATTGTGAACAAATGTGCCTGTCGTATTGTGATGTAAATGTATGCAGCGGATGTACGTTTTGGTTGCGTTTGACGCAGTGCCCTCGGTGAAGCAGCGCGAACTTTTGCACGGACTTGCTTATCTTGAAGATTTATAAACATATATTTAAGGTATACTCGTGCAAGAGTATTTTTTGTAATTTTGTATGGTTTATGGTTATATGAAGTTGTATATGAAGTTGTGTTAAGCACCGTTACCATGTTTGAAATGTTGTCTTTGAATTTTAGATAAGTTTGAATAGTTTATTTTCACAATCGTCCATGAATAATCGGTACCATCATCATCATAGCATACGTAGAAAGTCCATTAAAAGACCTATGCCTACTTAAGGAGGAATTTTGCCTATAACTGCAGCACCGAGTAACAGCTTCGCGATTGGGATGTCGCTACCCATCCTCGCCCTATTGCATTTGAGCTGTGCTGTATCTAATGGATATACCGCCATCTTTAAGTTTAGTAATCTCAGTTGCCTCTTACTACATCTGGTACAGTGGGAGGTACTATTTTACTATGCCCCACGGCATCAAGTACTTTTATTATGAGAAGTTATTTAAATAGTAGCACTGGTTGTCTGATTAACGTACATATTATACGTTAAATTATTTGCCGTTAGGTATCAGCAGAGTAGAATAGTACCTCCCACTACATCCGGTCTCGTAAGAGGCGACTAAGGTACAAGAACCGACAGTTGGCATATATCCATCCGAAACTGTGCAGCTTAAATGCACAGGGTGGGGATGGGCAGCAGAATCACCGTCATGAAAGTTGCGCTCTGCGATTGATAACACGCTTGCCCAGCGCGCCAATTAGGGGCAAAAAACCTCCTTTCTTGGAGAGTTACAGTGATTCAGACTTTTAACGTTAAGGGTGGACTTCCAATAGCTGGTATGATAATGATGACGTTAAATAAAAATTATAAATGAATGCGGTTATAGATAGATACTAGAAGTTTTTCTCTAGTATTTCTCTTTCAATAACGATATCATATTCAAAAACGATAACACTAAACATGAAAATTGTAGAAAATGGCCTTATACATTAATTTTGTAAAATGTACTTGCTAACTTCATAGTCTCTAGAAAATGTATCAAGTATTTTTTTATTCTTCCGCAACATTGCGAGTAATATAAACATGCCAATTTGCCAGCACTCATGACCAGTCTAACGACCTGCGATTACCTACATTTACCTTTAATATGGTGGTAAAATTTATGCGCTCATAAAATTTCCGGATCTCCAATCCCGCGATCTAACGCAAGGCAATTCTCTCGTGAGAGCTTGTAGGTATACCCATGGGGGGTTTATTGTTGAACCACAAACCGTCGAAGTACCCGAGTACAATACCGCGTATTTAGGACGCGAGCACCTCAGAAATAGAGTTAGCGAAAAATCGATACGGAGTTGCCAGGCTTGCCCTCCGAGCCTGCTTAAAATTGTCAAGTTTTATTACTTTCTCTGTATAGACGTTGGGAAGTAATGCTTTTGTCACCCATCCCCGAGTTTGGAGAGTTGTGATAGTACGAAACTGCAAATATGGGGAACAATTCGTGAATATCCTAATGTTGTTTTCTTTCCACTGTCCATTTTATTTAAATATTTCACAAAGCTTATAAATATTGAAATGAATAATGTTCCGCGAAAGTACTTTCATTGTGAAATATTAAACGGAATTTATTTCATTCAATTCTGTCAGTTGACGGGTCGACCCAGGACGAATATTTATGTCATAATATTTGTGTTTTTACTGTGTCTGGGTATTAAAATATGTATATAAGTATTCTATTTGTGATTCCTCTGTTGTCTGATATCCATAACACATGTGTGACTTACCACGAATCATGTCAATCAGGTCAATGTATGAGATGTTGAGTGTTTATTTATTATTATTATACATTTAGTTGTTTTAATTGAAGATCCAACTGCATCGTCGACTAGTCTGGAGCAATATAGAATAGTCTTAATTATAACCAAGTAACATATGAGGTTGCTATAGTTAAATAAATATAATTAATGCGAGTTAAACATGTTTGTTGCCTTGTTACGGCTAAATAATAGAATTGGTTCCGATAGAGGTTGCCGTGGTATAAAGCTTGAACCCTTTGACAGGAAAAAGGTTGCTATTTTTATTCCAGGGCGGTAAACAGTTAGTTGGGGATAAAGTGCTTGTGGGTATCTCAATGAAATCTTGAAACGGTAATACACAAGATCTATCGGTTTCTTTTTATTTGCAAACGGTAAGTGAAGTATTTTCAGATACTGCTATAAAACTACATTTTTGTTCAACGTTTCGGTTGCCGCAAGGTTTTAACAAAAAAATTAAAATGTTAAATAAACCGCGTTTTAAGCTTAAGTTAAAAGCCGTTAAAAGAGTTCTTTTATTATGAGTAGTGGATGCTTAAATGTTAGAACATAATATGAAGATGCTATATCAATAACTTTATTATCAGTAAATATTTGAAATGATTTAAAAATTGCGGTTAATCTTACTTTAGAGGTTGTATGCATTGAAAAAGCGAACGTAGCTTACGTTCGCTTTTTCTTACTCTCTCTTAATAGGTCTCCATCACTCCCTCCCTCTTCATCAATAAAAACACTGTACATCTTCGTGACGCTCATTTTATTATTATATGGTTTTATTATTATTATTATTATTTCATCCGTAAAAAAAAAAATTATGCGCTTAAAAAAGTTTTACTTCGAAAAGATTAAAATGCAAATAGGATGTTAGTATATAGTGTTTATTCCACTTTTAAATAAACTATTTCAAGTAGGTATTTAAAAACTTTAGAGGCAATCAATGCTGCTAATGAAGTAACACATTAAACTACAAACTGTCTATTAGCCTATCGCCTGTATTCCAGTGCTTAGTAAATTTTCAAGTGAACTTGGTCGGAGTGCGGGCCATTAATCAATCAGGTCGAGAAGTAATCAATCATCGACGTTACGTCGTCGACACTTGCACTCGGCAATACCGCACTATGTTACATTAGTATTTATACTAATAATACATTAACTTACGCATTTTAAATAAATTAAATCATTTGAAATCACATAAGTTGACTGGATTCTGAGTTAAATAGCTTAAATACATTTTCGATACGGACATCAAATAATAAAGGTGAACTTATCATCATTATCATCGCCATTCCAGCCATTAAAAATCCACTGCTGAACATAGCCATCTCTAAGAGAGGAGGTTTTTTGCCCATAATTGGCGCGCTGGGCAAGCGTGTTGGCAATTGCAGAGCGCAGCTTTCGCAACGAGGGTGCTGCTGCTCATCCCAGCCCTGTGCATTTGAGCTGCACTACTACCTTAGTCACATACCGTAGTCATATAGCTATATTACTTCACCGAGTAACATGGTTATATTATGTCTTATAAAATTAAACTATAAACATCTAAAAGGGGAATTTAATGAGGCACGATTTGTATTATTTTGAGTTTGTAATGATTAAACTCAAAAACTGTCACTTTGATTTAAAAAAATATTTACTTTTTAGAAAGTTGCGTTAATATTAAATAATATTAATTGTATTTTACTCCTAAATTTTCATTTTGATTGGAACCCCGCCGACAAAACCACGGAATCTTGCTGGTATTGTATAATTTACATGCAAGTGTATAATTTATAAAACATGCATTTGAAACTATGTCGTGCCAGTTTTAATCAGTAACTGTAATACAAAGTGCAAGGCCACATTATTACACACACACATTACCTGTAAGGTTACCGTAATAAATAAATATACATTTTTAATGACTCATGCTTGCTTATTTGTACTCAGGTTATCGTACATTTTAGTATACATATGATGTTACCGTTTTGAGGTCACTTAACGGCATATTAGCAAGTGGTCGGTACTGCATTTTTGTTTTGAGTGTAAGTAGACAGGAACACTGGGGTCCAACTTATTAAGTGGTGTTCCGAGAAACGAAATCATGTTATAGGGCAAACAAATTGAATAGCATAAGTTTCGATTTTATTAAAATACCTTAGTGTTGAACCTTAAAGATTTTTTCATATCGTGAAGTTTTCTTGAGCAGAAGGATTGTTTAGTCTATAAGTATGTAAAGCCTGCCCCCGATTTCCCCGTGGGAATGCATCCGGAATCCCGTGTCTTCCCGGTCGTAAAATAAGGGATCTTATTCATTCAAGCGCGGAAACAATGGTTGAACCATTTTATGTCCAACTTTAGTCGCGTATTTCATTTCAAAGATGGGTGCAACTTACGGTAGTATAAATTATTATGTTAAACAAGGTCAGGAAACCTAGAATGTAACCTCGACCTAGTAATTAGCACCGTATATGATGTAAGTTGAGTTTTCAATGAAAATTGTAATGCCCACTTAAGGAATAACCCTCGAAAGGTTAGACCATACGCAATTCAGTAGTTTCGCAGAAGAACATTTAATTCTGGTATTCCTTTTTATACGATTTCTACCGATGCTCAACTTTACTAACATTGTAAATAAAAAAGATTTGATTGACTGTTTGTTTATAACGGTTTAACGCAATAACTGCAGCTACTATTTTAAAATTCTTTTACCGTTAGATTTTTTTTTTACCTAGTTACATAGGTTATGTTTAGCATAGCATGGAATAGAATAGTAAGAGAATTTGTATTATTATACATTTGTAACTAATAAACTCAAGCCTTAAGGTACCGGCACCGTATAATTGTACCTTCCTCTGTATGTAAGTATTGTGAGAAGAGACTTAAATACCAGAACTGACTGATAGCTGTATATCCATCCGCAACAGCATAACTTAAATGCAAAAGGCGGGGATGGGCAGCATCTCCGTCGCGAAAGCTCGCGACGCTCTGCGGTTGACCAGCGCGGCATTTATGAGTAAAAGTCTTATAAACTGTAGTTTTATTAAAGACTGAAGACAGTGTATTATGGAATTAGCCGTTCATAAGACAAAACTTATGAGTGGTGAGGGAGGGAATTCACTGAATTATCCGTGTTTAGTAAGAAAGTAGTCCGTTCGTCCGTCTGTAGATTAGTAAGAAAATATTGTATAAAACGTTATTTATAGACCTAAGCGAAGGCTTTAATATTTGCTAACAAACGTCTATAGATGCTACACGTGAACAGTAAACTTCGATTGCCGTTTTAAAAGATGTGTACGAAGACACGTGTGGCTGCTTGCATTCAATATGAGGTACAAACGCATTTCTTTATTTTCCTTTTATCCTGGTATAGGGTAATATTAACGTAATGTTATAGGCTATATATAATTTCTATCAATAAATGAGCGAAATACAGAATTTTCTGACCTAAATACAGAAGTTTAGGCTCTGAGTGAAACGGCAGTCCTTTACAGAAATTTAACTTTTGAGCGGGTTTTAATTGTTATTGAGGTCTAATGTAAACTAAATGTTTTAGATTGACTGAGAGAGATAATTTAAGAAATCTTTACTTGAGATTCAATCGAGCTCAGTAACTCGATCCAACTAGTAGCAATTAGTGGGCAACTCCTTAGTTCCCGATTGAAGTTGGCACTACTTGATTCAAGCAAAGGACGAATCGGTATTGATCAATTTATTACGTTGGTTGCTTGTACAAGTGTAGTGATGCAAACAATGGTGATAGATAAGAAACAATGGAGTATCTAAATGAAAATGTATTGAAAACTATTATTATAAATATGAGGGTACATGACTATCTATTTATATGTATTAGTACTATCGACCACTAACGATATAGGCGATATATTACGCTGACAAAAGTTAAAGTCTGCTCATAGCAATAGCTCATAAACTGCTTTTACTCATAATTCCGAAAAAAAATCCTATGAGGTTTTTTACGATATGAAGTCAGCAAGTAAGCATACGGTCTGCTTGATGATAAACGTGAGCGCAGCCTATAAACACCCGTGTCATCACAAAGATATTACAAGTGTGTCCACGCCAAGCTTGTGAACTGAATATATAGTTGACGGACCCGATGGCGCAGATGGTAGTGATCCTGTCTTATTCTACAAGTCGTGGGTTTGATCTCCACCCCAGACAAATATTTATAAGATAATATTTATTTTTGTTCTATGTCTGGGTGTTAAATATATGTATTTAAGTGGTATATTTGTGATTTATCTGCTGTCTGGTGTCCGTAACATAAGTGCTTTGAGCGACTTATCATGGAATCAGATCGATGTATGAGATGTTGTAAGATTTTTTTTATTTACAAATTTACTCAGTAATTTCACTGCCTTTCACACTCTTTTATTTGAAATGCAGCAATATAAACGTTACTATTTAGCGGTAGAAATAGGAGAAACAGAGATGCGGTAAATATAGGGAGTGAGGTGAAGTGTGACTAATGCAGACGACCTTTGTAAGAGATCTACCTTTAGTAAAATAATTTAATAGCACAAAGCAGTAAGTTTTAATAACACAGAAAATTTAAACTCTGGCAAATCAATGCGCATAATAACATACTGATAATAAAATTATTATGTTAAAATATTTTAAAAGTAAACAAAATATGAACAAATAGATCGTCTATTGTTTATAAACAGCGTAAATCATATAGTCGGTAATAAGCGTCTTTACGGTAAATATCTATTTAAATATTTATCCCCACATCTATTTCAGCTTGAATTTTATAACCTACATCAACCGGAATAATAATAATAAGTGCCCAAGATATAGGTAACACTGTCCAATTATAAAAAATACAAAGCTTTTAAAGTAAAATTATTGTAGATAATTATTTTATTTTATCAGAACAATATTTATTTGCTGCTATTCATACATGTAAGCTGTCTGATAAGGGTAGGGTTTTCCCAGCAAATAGCCAAAGCGCAATTAAATATTATCATTATAACAAAGGAAATTTTATCATAAAAAATAAAAAAAGATGCGCAAAATGCACTGCTTTGTGCCGAATTGCAGAAAACTCGCCTTAACTCAATACAAAAACTGCGAAACGAGTTCTGACAAACGACGTTGTTTCAATGCGAAGGTTTAAACTGTAATGTAAAGAAGATAATTATGTGAGTTATCAAGCGTAGGCGGAACATCAGTGGGCTGTCAAATTCAAATAAATTTTTTGCACATTACATGAACATGGTGGACAAAATATAATATAAATTAGAGTTTTATGTCATATCTGTCGTAGAACGTCCACTGCTGGACGTTGGCCTTCTTGAACAGATAGCGGTAGACAGATAGCGGCGAATATTATGTCGGTACCCCACGTATTGTTTTAGTAATGTATAAAAAATAATTAATCGGATTCTGTTAGTTAGTCCGTTAGTTAGTAGAAAGCAGTGAGTCACAAAGGGTAGGGACTTACGATGGAAATCCTGCCATCTTAGATGCATCTGCAGGCTAAATTAATTAAGGAGCACATGTATAACCTCTAACGTTGTTATTAGAGCGACATACGGTTTTGTTTGTGGACCATTAAGGTCGAGCAGTGGTAAATTAGTTATCTTAGAGGCAACAGATTACCTTACCTTCTTTGTTAAAAAAAAACGATCATAATTTACCCACTGGGGATGGCAATCTGGGGATTCACCTGCTTTAAACTTACTTACTAACTTTGCACCCCTCTTATGATTTTAGAACAAAATATTTTACATGTGTTTCATGACTTTTAATGATACATTTTTATACTGAATTTCATTCAAATAACTTCAAAAACAGCAAAGTTTTATTTTAACTTTGTACTCCCGTTTTACTCCTTTCCCCTGAAAGAGAATGAATTTTCAAAAATCTTTTTTAGTTTTTTCGTACGTTTTAAAAGGTCATGGATATGTCAGTCAGTCAGTCAGCTTCTCTTTTTATATATACAAATATGTAAGATTTGATTTATATAAAAACAAACGGCACTACACGTTTTAACCTTCAGTTCACTCTTCCATAATCAAATGAGGGTAAAATATAGCTTGTGTTACTCGCTAATAATGTAACTTTCTATAACTGAAAGAGTTATTTAAAATAGTCTTTTATTTAGTCTAGATATTGTTTTACGGGTAAATAAAATCCTTCTAAAAGTTACCCCCGCGCTAAATTTCATCTGAATAAAGCCTAATAATAACACTGGCTAAGCGTATCAGATAGACCAACATGCATTCGGAATTACATTATTAGTATTAAGATCTTCAGACTGTTTCCTATACTTCAAGCTATATTTCTAGCTTTACATCAGTGATAACTATGCTATTTGAGCGTGAACAAAACGTACAAATAAGTCCTCCTATCTTGAGGTAGCCTATGTTTTGCAGTGGACGTTCTACAGACATACAAAAATTTAAAAATAAATAGTTTTGATGTCTTTTGCTCCAGTTTTGTAGTTTTTTAATATAATTGCAAATTTATTTATAGCATTTTTAGTGCTAAATCTGTTTATTGTTTTGTAAATATCTGCTTTAGTAATACAATTACATAATTTCGTATCGTAGCTCGTCAAATCAAACCAATAGTAAGTATAAGGTGTTGCCGCCGTAAGTGAAATTAATGCGAATCCATTTTCCACGAAATCGCGATATTAAAAAGACGTTTCATCAACCAGTGGTTAATGATCTGAGTCATCTTGACTCCCGTTTAACGATTAAGCCTTATAACTTCCAATCCCCTCGGTTTCAGCCCCATAAAACATGATCAGCTTAATGCAATAACCGCTGAGAAATTTCGAGTGGCAGTTTGAATTCGTTGTGGCACATCGTTACTGATCCGGCGATGGGGGCAGGCTAGCCTCGTGTACATACTCGTATACTAAGTAGGAAGTTTGTTCGTTTCGGTTCTTCATCTTAACTTCTCAACCGTCATAAGGATTCATGACAGTTCGTACACACATTGTACGGAATACATTACATTAATTTATCAATTTATTTTACATTAAAGATTTACATTCCATTTTCTACCTAACACGGTGTCAGGTTAATGTATGAGATGTTGTGAATTGTTGATATTGTAAATTGGGTTACTTCTGGCTTGAAAACCAGGTTAACTTTACTTTTACATTTTCATATTTAACGATTTAGTAATCTTATAGCTCAATTTTTATAATTAGTTTTATATCAATTTATTGATTAAATAGACTTCTATTTTATTGGAGTTAAAATATCGAAAGAATTAAAGTTTTGTAAAAATAAAAATTTCGCAAAAAAGAAAATCTCGTATTTCCTAGGAATTTAACTTTGGAAGGTTATAATAAAACTACAATTTCAACAGCTTTAAAAAGCGGTTTATTACATTTTCAGATTTGTAGTTGACTTTTAGCCTTGCGGCTGCCGTTCACAAGGTTACGAGAATAAATGATATTTAAAGCCGTTAAAAGTTTTTATTATGAGTAGAGAGCGCGTAATTTTTCTTATTTAATCCGTAGGTTAACTCTTTGCCTGCGACGCTAAGGAACTTTATACTTAGTCCCGTGGATCAATCCGAGAAGTCTCCTATGTCCATACATAGGGTTCATGTTAACATTTCATCAAATCGTTTCACTGGTATCGTAAAACTAACTTAAAATAGGCTCTTCGATTGACAGACACACTTACAATATTAGTACGGATATTGGCTGTTGTTTACGTTTTCGTTTATATTAACATTTATATGGACTTGCATCTAACTTTCCTTCAAGTTTTATTTTCTCGACATGAACAAAATAAACCGATTCAAGTTTATCAATGGCGAAAAGGTAAAAAACACTGTTTCTTCGTGTTTGCCTCGCATGCATAAGTATAGTATCAAATTGTTTTCAGAGTATCATTTCGTGTGCATAGTAAATTAACCTTTAATCCTCATTGAAAAGGTCTTTTTTGCGTTGTCATGTAAATACCAGTTTTAAGGGTGCAGTTTTAATATTCGCAATGAAGCCTTTCATTTTCATTTTTTATATGTAGAGCGACGGGGGTCGACAGCGCAGTGTTACAGGTAGCGAAGGTCACCTTGGTCGGAATTGAGACTGTTGTTTAGAGGACTTGTGTAACTAAATAGCGACAGATCTATCAGATATTCAATACTGAGTTTTTGTTGTTTTATATATATGTAGGTTTTCATTGCAATTTCACCATCATCATGAAACTACAAAGGCATTGACTTTTCTTATGGGTGAATAAGGTTCAAGGTTTAAAGCTACAAGGGGCCAAAGTCTATTGATGGATATTTAATACCTAATAATAGATAAATAGAAAAGAAACCATACACTTTGTGATGTGAACCATATTATGTGATGCATTGGAAAAACAAGAAAAAAAGGCATGCATTTTTTTATAAAGGCATGCTTTTATTGATGGTTACTGGTACAAAAAAGATATGATACTAAGGAATTGATTAAAAAAAGATATCAAATTTAATTTGTTCTTAATAAAACCCTTTTCTATTTTGTTCAGTTTGATTGACTTGCTTGTATAACTAATTGACGATAACTTCTAATTTCTTTTTCTTACTTAGTTGAGACATTGTTATTTTGTATGATTTAATTCTTAGTTAATCTTAAATATTTTTTTTATTCGAGATAACAATAAAAGATTATAAAAAATATTAAATAGTATCAGAAATATATCAAATAACAAAATGGATGGATTATATAGCATGCGATTAGAGTACCTATATTTTCAGGCGATTAGGATGTCCCTATTAAGTTGTGGTTACTAGAATTAATACAATTGTAGCAGTAAGGTGTTGAGTAGGTACACAACATTTGCTGTGTGCAGTTTTTAACTTTCTTGTTTATTATTAATGCCCTGAGCCCTCCTTTGGTTTTTAATGCTAAAGAAATCATAAATATAGTTTATATATTGTTATCACGAAAAAACACCCTAATATAATATAATATAACATAATAAAAATGATCATTTCGTTGACTGGTGTAATAAAACACGTTCATATTTATAATAAAATTTGATATTTTTTAGCAAGTTATGATTTTATGTATTGATTTACTATGTGTCTTACGAATACATGTTTTCTTTCATTGTGTATTATTGAAGTATAAGAATCGTATGACATGAAAGAGTATATAAAGCCCGCCAGATATGAAAATATAATATCAGGCCGTGTTCATTCATTGCCATTCATCTCACAAGAAATGTCATGAAAGAAATAGGGGATGTCTTAATAGAAACTCCAGTCCCCGGTCGCGTTGTTTGGAAGTTTGATTAAAAACTCATCCTTATACTAAACAAATTTAATATATTTTTTTGACATAATTTGATTTTACTTTTCGCCTAGCAATTTAAAAACGGCACAACTAGAGCAGGTTACAATTTTGAGAGCGTTATTTTCTTCAAAACAATACAATTTGGTGTAACAATAATAAAAGTCCTGAGCTTTATATGTGTGAATATCAGTTTTATTGATATTTATATTTTATATTTTGAATTTGGTTTGGTTTTGGTTAAATTTATGACTATATTTTGCATTTAATTAATATAATTATACTTACAGTTTTGATTTGATTAATAACTCTATGTATTCCTATTTTCTTTTACTACTAAAGTTTGGTTTTCACCAACATGTGCTCAAAAGCATAAATATGCCTGAAATCCACGTTTTTGAGTCGTTAATATATATACAGCAATATAAATTCATTCAATTTTATTATTTAGATATACTAATATTTAGGCATATTAGGTTCAAAATTCGCTGGAAAATGTTTACTTTAATTTGTATTATAGGTTGATCTGTAACCGTTTGTATTATTTACAAATTAAGCGTGCCACTCAATAACTCCAATCAAATTATAGTATTCTTTCCAACTTTTGCCTTTAAATAAAATCTGTCGGTTATGCGTTTAAGACAAATCTCATGTTTAGTTTTGCAAGAACAACGATGCCACACGAAATTCGAAAACAAAATCTAAAGAATGTTTGGGAGTTGTGGTAGTGTCGTTACAACCTAGCAAATATTATATAACAGAATGGATGTCTATTCTCAGAGAAGAGAACGTCAATATAAAAGATATTAAACTTAGCCGGTCAACTTTTAATGAAAAACGCACAACCCGTAATAGGAATCGTTCATTGTTCTTGACAGTTTGGAAAAAATGACAAAACAGGCCTTTTTTAAAATCGAATGTTGTTTTATAATTATTCGCCACCCTTATTTTGCTTTTATATTGTATGACAATAAACACTATCTAGAAAAAAAAATTGTCTCTGGATTCAGGCGGGAACGATACCACGCCCATTCCCTTTCTGAGGAATTGTAATACTTTAGACACGCTGATATAAATAAAAAGTGCTCAATATAGTATCTGGCATATAAACATAAAACACTGTTAATATTTTTTAAGCATGTAATGGTACTTTTTTATGATTTAATAAATCACGGAAGAAATCAAAAAGCTAATATTATTTTGCGTCGTGGAAATAAGCCAAGTAATACATGAAAGAGAAAAGGTTACATCAAGTATCAAATAATTTAGCTGACCTACTTACTAATGCGCATGCTACGATGTCAAAAGTCTTTCCCACTTGTTTTGCACCACATCGAAGTGTGGGATTAGAAGCTTTCAAAGGATTAACTGGGTCGGGCAGTCTGACCGTTTCATTAAAACTTACTTACGTGCCGTTCCGACCACCCTGATTATACTTAAATATAAAACAACATCACACAAATTGTTTCAAGCTTTGTGTTGTAAAAACCACTAACTAAAAATATTAATTTCACTAAACTGCTTGTGATGTAACAGACATCACAAACAGATTTAGTAAAATTAATATTTTTGCTTGTATCGTTGAAAGCTGAAATTGGAGAATATAGAACAAACTACTTTTACACCTGTGAATCTGTACGCATGGATTTCGTTTTATGACTTCGTTGAAAACTCCGTTATGGTAAGTCCGTCTTCCCAAGAGTTTAGGGTAATGCCGAATACCATTACAGACGGACACATCAATTCTCTTTCTATAATATTAGTATGCATAATAAGGCTCATAATTCAAAACAAAAGTTTTTTTTTTCATTACCAATTCATTAACAAATATCGGAGAAATTATATAAATAAACCTGATTTTGAATACGATTTCACAAATCACAATTCATTGAATATTATATATTTTTTTGTTTAACGTTTAAAATATTTAAATATTAAACTTTTATTATGTGTAGTAAACACGTGAATGATAGACTCTTCTTCTCTTATTGTAAATCAGACTTTGTTGTAGGGACAGACATTACACTAAATGAAGATAAGCTTTGCGATCATGTCTGCCTAGCGTAGCTTTTATGAACAAAAAAATTGGAGGTAGCCATCTAACAATGGACATCCGTCAACTTGTTAAATGATCAATACTTTTTTTGCATTACAATTACGGCACATATAGCATATAATCTGCCAAACGTGATTTTGAATCTTGAATCACTTTTAGGAAGTGCTTACATCAATAGGATTAAAATTAAACTTTTGATCTTATCATGAATTCATAAAAAATCGATATTGAAAGAGAAAATAAAATTATTAAAATGTCTTACTTCTCCGTTTCACTGATATAGTAGTTATATATTAAATAAGTAAATAATTGGTTAAATTATACTCTTAGAGAACTTAAGACAGAGACACTATTCGCATTAGTTTCGTTTTCTGTGTCACTTCAAATTATTTTGAAATGATTTGATTGTCAAATAGTTTCTACTCGTATTAAGCTGTTATGTAAATGTATCTAAAACCAGATCGTTCGTATTAATCAGACAGGTGTCGTCTTATTTATGGATACTGTTTGCGTACAAAATTAATAATGACGCTCTGATTTGATTATGGCGGGGTCGATCAATTCCAATTTCGTTCCATTCCATTCGGCGATGAAATGGCCCACGATCTAATTATGAATTCTAATTTGTTTCAGATACTACGACCGGAGGCGCGAAGCTAACCTCAAAACAATAATTAAAAGATTAGTCAGTTAGAAAACGAATTGAGCAAACGACGAAGCGCCTTGAATCAATTACGGTAGTTAGGGTAGGTTTTGATATAGTGTACACAAGTGCCAATAGTTTGTGCGAGCGCGCGCGGGCGCCGGAGTCGGTTTCGGTTGAGCGTATGATCGCCGCACGTTGTCGGTAGGAGGCGTGGAGTGCGCAGCGGTGCACAGTGAACATAGGTACGGTGGCAGTATTTTGTGGTGACGATTCAAAATGCACATACACTCGTATATCTTCTGCGGTTGCACATTAGAAGATATTATTTGAGCACTATATTTTTATTATTATACCTGAAGTTAATGAGTGAGAAAACGGGGGTAAATTAAATGGAGACGTCAGAAGAAAAGAGAGATCACTCAATGTTTTCGTGATATTAAAGTGATACGCATTTCATTCATATATTGGTTTTAAATAAATATCCAATAATTTGCAGCCGTTTTTACTTAATTACAAATCAATTTAGAAAAAAATGCTTATTATGACCTAAATGACAAATATGACGACATAGTTTTCAAGTAGCAATCGTATTTTTACATGTTATATGTATTATTATTATTACCAAAGTCTCTTAATCAGTGACATACAATCACGGAGCTCGATGGTATACCTGTGCATGTGCGTTACAATAGTGGCCCACGTTTTTCTGGCAGCGGCCGGCAAGATTGAGGTGGTGGCCGGGTGTGGTTGGGGCAGGCGCGCGCGCGTGCGCCCACTGCACGCGCTCGGCCGCGCGGCAGGCATGTTGGCTTCCCAGCGGTCGCAGTCGTGCAACGAGGAGGGCGCGTTCTTCGGTGCGCGCGCGCTGCGCCGGCCGCGCGGCAAGGGCAGCGGGAGTCCGCCCTGCTAGGGGTACGCTATGTCGCTGCGCAGCCTGCATCGGCGGTTGTCTTCCGCCAATAACACGTGAGTACACTTTTAATTTACCTAGCGGTCGGCGACAAAGAGAATATCTGCCTAAATTCCTAAATCTACCAGACCAGAGTAGATAAAGCTTACAGAGAAACTACGGATTCTCTGTCAAGACTACTGGATGCTACGGGTTCAAAGAGTAACTAACCGCGTGGCAGTTGTTGCCGGGATTTTACTGCGCAGTCTCTGTTTTGAGGTTGGATTCGCAGTAGCTATATGTGGTTTGCTGCAGAGGTGGGGTAATGTTGCGTTACCTTTTTCTATTAATTGTTAATTGCCTTTATCTGTCTGAATTTTGTCTACACGAAATTTTGTTACGATTTACGTGATAGAATGATCTTGAACCATCTAAACCTAAACAATATGATCCAAAACAACAAATTTGAACAAATTGATAAAATAAAAAAATAAGAAAAGTAATTTTCGTCAGACCACTTATAACATCTTATACTTTATTTAGTGCTAATGATATGCTAATCTTCAGACCTCTCGGGATGAGCGGCTCTTGCGGAGCAGGCTCTTATCTAACCTAATCAGGGTAATTTTGCTGGAAATATTGGTCGAATTGCTTCTAGTCATTTATCTACTAAATACTGAAATCATTAAAACAGAAGTGACAATATACCCTTTGTTTAATGTTAATATTCCAAACAGGAGTTCTTGGCTTAAATCATTATGTTAATCCAGAGGATTTATTTCCTTATAATGTAGAATATAAAAAAACGCAGGAAATAGATAACCATATATCCTTCATAAACAGCATTGCTTAAATGCAACAGGGCGGGGATGAGCAGCACCATTGTCGTTGCGAAACTACGCACTGCGATTGTCGCCACACCTGCCCAGCTGGGTATTGTGGGAAAAATAGTCCCATTCTAAGGATTTCTGATGATAACGAGGATAATGAAGAACGAAGTAAAAAGTTAAAACAACATTCAGACGTAATATCCTAATTTAAAACATGTCTGTGTTAAATAAAACAAACCGAAAGCATACATTAAATAATGCGAGGCTATTTTCTTGTGAAAATGGCCGCTATAAAGTTTAGTAAATAAAATATAACAGAGAGTATTCTTTCATTTTACGCTTGTAATAGCCCACCAAGAAATGCATATTCTTTTCCGTATATAATTTGTATAAAATTTGGCAAGTAAGTTATTTTGTGTGGCTTGTAAACAGAAATTTATGTTGCGTTGGATGCATATCAATGCGTTTTATGGCGGGTCAGTATTTGTTATAACCACTTATTTTAGTCTTTAATATTCAAAAAAATCGATACCAATATTTTGACTGATAAAAAAACTAACGATAAATTGTTTACATATACATTCTGAAATAGGATTAATGTCAATTTAATTAATTAAAATTATTTTTTTATCATGTATATTCTTATATTTTGACCAAATACAGTCATATATGTCACAATAGAAGATTCTTTAAATAAATCTCAAGTCAAGGTAATATAGCAAAGGAACTGCGTGTACTAAAACTAAGAAGATGTAAGATTTACTCTGGTCCTGGTTTATCTGTAACTTGTATAATGGAAATAAATATTATACTATTATTATCTCGGCCCAACTTCATGTTTATTGTATTCACCCTAAGTCCGCTTTTCGCCCTGTTAAATATATTTTTCGAGTACAACGTGTAAGCTTCACTTTCATTCATCTAGTAAAATCCTTTAACTGTTTGGTTCCCGACAATTGACGAAGACGACATTGTGGTCATAACACAATCAATGGAGGATCTTGGCACAATGCTTGACAGCCTCAGTAGAGCTTCCTAACGCGTGGACCTCAAAATGAACATGGGAATAACCAAAAATATCGAATACCCATGCAGTGCTTAATTAATGTTGGGATCTCTACACTCGAAATTGTAAACGAATATCTAGAACAAATCGTCGGACTATGTAGGTCCAACTTCGAGAAAGAGGTTAGTCGCCGAACCCAACTCGACTGGACTGCGTCCGTAAAATTGCGAAATGTTTTTTCATTCCTATTACCCCAGTATTTAAAAACAATCAAAATCAGTGTGTATTGCTAGTGATGAATTACGAGATATAGTAGAACAAAAGTCGTCGACACATCACAACGAATCGCTAAGCTGAAGTGGCAGTAGTCGGGACACATAGTTCGAAGAACCGAGGGTAGATGGGGAGAAGGATTTTCGAATGACGGCCACGTATTAAAAAGCGCAGCATCGGATGACACCTACTAGATAACGAACGACCTGGTGAAGGTTTCGGGGAGTCGTTGGTTCCAGGCGGCACAAAACCGCACGCTGTAGCGTTAGCTGTGGCTGGTTAGGCTTATGTCCAGCAGTGATATTATATGTAATGACTAAGTAAATTGAAAAACGAATTAAATAAATTAATTAGTGATTTACCTTGACCATTCAAGCAGATAATTAATCTCAATAATTAATAGGTACGTTATTAACAGTATAACATAATGTTATAATAATCCAACTGTACGCGTGAATACGGATCTCATCTCAATCTGAATGCAGTATATAACTGTTATAATATGAATGTAATATTAATGGAAGCACTAAGTTAAAGATTAAAATGTTTAAAAATTTCTTGGCTTTATAGAAGATTTTGAAATATTCTTCTAAATTAAGAATTCTGGAATTTAGAACACAAGCTGGCAAGCGCAGCATGACACGTCTACAACAGGTGGACATACGAGCTGTCTAGCGCAGGATCGCATTTAATTGAAAATCTCTCGGTTTCAGTTCAAACAATGGCCGTTCTATGGCTAATATGATGTGGAGTTCAATACATAACATTCTGTACTACTTTGCTCATTAAAGTGGGACTAAACAATAATTAATGCACTCTCATAGAAGACGGGAACGACTCTGTGAGCGTTGGCAAAACGTCCAATGGTCAACCGTCGACATCTGAATATTCAATTACTGTTCCTAAACCCATTCACGATTCCACAAAGTCTAGCTTTACACGCCAAACTAGTCTTTAACGTGTTCAATTTCTGACACATAATGCTTTATTCGTAGTTAACAGGAGAGCGCCTCTAACGAATTCGTATTAGAGATCGTTAATCGGCTTTTAATGTATGTAAATTGGTATTGGCATAGACTTAAATCGAACGCGATGCGGTTCCGTATACATCAGCATGTATGAGTAGGCAGATTTAAAATTTCCTTGATTCATTACTTCCATTAAAAATTTGTAGTACGTTCATTTCGCAAATTATTTGACTAAAATTAAAATCCGACAGCAAAAAGTAAAATGGATTATTTACATTTCTGTGACTTGTTCCAGTGTTTATTTAAGCCGCTAATTAAAATGCACTTACCTAAAGAGAGGATTAAAAAAGAATTACCTCAGGAGTTTCTGAAGTGAATGAATAAACCAACTGTCTTTTCCACTCTCTCATTTGACTTTTCAATTATCCCGCTTTATCTTTTTTTTAAATAATAAACGGCCGCCGTTTTTTAATAAACGAGTATGTTTTCATCATGCTGGAAATATGGTTAATATTAAATAAGTTTCTACAAAAATTAAAGGAATGAAGCATCAAATGTTAGTTGATGGTTGCCCAAAGATTTGCCCAAAAAGTTTGTTCTCTGATACATGGTTTTGAACAGCAGACAATTTAATAGGGGTCATATTTCACACCTTTTTGTAACCAATTAAACATATATTTTATATGCGTCTATCTATATTTATAAAATAACTACAGAGAAAGTGACTACAGTTTACATTGTTTTATTTACGACCAACCCCAGGAAGATTTTCATTATTGTTTTATTATATATGTATCTGTTTTATAATTAAATTGCGTAAAAGAAAAAATATTACTATAATTGGTATTATTACTAGTAGTTGGAAGCCTGACCTTCTTGTTACTAACTATAACGCAACATTACCTAATTCAATCCAAGCCATACTCGGGTGTTGAATGAAAATATTGTACCTAAGTTAAAATAGAATAACTTTGCGGTTGTGAAATTGCTTATAGGCTTGTTGGCGTCATCTCGGTATCTCCGGTGATTTTGTTTAAATAATGTTTGAAAATGGAACATATATATTTTTTAAACGCTGCCTTTGTTTGTGCCAGCCAGTTAGCATGAGCCTCGTTTTAGTGGTTTTGCGGATGGATCGTAATTTGAATCGGGCCTCGATTCCACGATCAAAGGAGGTTTGGCGAAAATGACGACTGTTAGCGGAACGATTGGTATGCAGGTGCAATTTCAGTTGGAGTTACAGTTGGATAATCGATATCCTCCCGGATTGGGGTGATCGGTGAACATTTGGCAAATTCAATTTCAAAATAACATATTAACTTAAAGTGTAAACGTGTTATGACTTTAAATAATAGTAATCGACTTAGTTTCAGATGTTGTCTCTTATTTGTTATCTTTTCGACGAGCCTGATGGTGCAAATGGCAGTGATCTAATGCGCGAAGGGTTATAGATCCGATCCCCAACTAGTACAAAAATGTATATGATAATATTTGTGTTTGTTCTGTGTGTTAAAAATATGTGTCATTCATTTCATTTTTGTAATCCTTCTATTGTCTAACGTCGTTATACAAGTGATTTAAACGAATTACCTTGGAGTCAGATCAATATATGACACGTGTGAATATTTTCTTGAGAAAGACTTCTCATTTCACGATCAATTAACCTCCAACAAATATTTTTCTCAATACTACAAATTATTGGTGTGTAACATTATTTATTGTGAAGGCATGACTTATGAGTCCTTATCCTTAATTTATGATATTCAAAAAACAAAAAAATCTTTAGATTTAGTATTTATGATTTTACTGAATACCTTGTCCGAGTCGTACTTTTATCGACTCAACAATATATAAATTTACTTTTTGATATAACAATATAAAATCTAGAATGCCATCTCAATCTCTATACAAAGTTCATACAATTACATTCGCTATAAAGCGACATCCCTACGATGTAATAATAATGGATGGCCGCAGGTGGTAGCGCCTACAGCTCGTCACGTTTTGGAGCGAACACTTCTTTGACACCAATTGACCAGAAGGACATAAAGGACAAGGTTTTATATGGAAAATATCGTTCTTTTGCCTTAAATTGACTATATCGTTCTCTTCTATCCTGTAAAATATGTGTTCTTTTTTACAACATACTACTACATTATTGCCTAATTTAATAAGTAATTTTCATATGTTTATTAGTAACCAGAACTGTGAGCTTTTGCGTGCAGCTCAGGGTTTTAAAAGGACTCCTAATCCTCCGACAAGGTAAAAAGGATTATTTTTTTATAAAAACATTAGCCAATTGGTACATAAGTTGGCAATCGCAGAGTGCAACTTTTGCGATAAGGACGCTGCTGCCCCTCCCCACCCTGTATATTTGAGCTACACTGTTTTGGATGGAGATACCGCTTTTTGTCGGTTCTGGTACCTTAGTCGCCTATTATGACATCTGGTACCGACTGAGATTCTATTCTACACTGCCGGTACCTCACGGCTGAATTTATTACACAATAAATTATTACAAAAATAATTTATTACAAAATCATCACCTTACCATTGCAAAAACCTTATGCAAGAATTAAAAGATTGCTCTGACCGCGAAAAAAATATCATTATTATAGGAATACCCGAGAAAAACGACAAGCTTTTCAATGTTCGACGTATCCATGACAGAAGAATTTACGAAAATGGCGGCTTAGTATTCGTAGTGTCCTAAGCCAGAAAAATTACAACGACTAGGCAAGTATATGCCTGGCAAAGATCGTCCCTTAAAAATTTGTTTTAATACAAATGACACACCTAAACATTTGTTGCGCAATAGAGAAAAATCCCCATATTCAGTCAAAATCTACTTTGACCAAACTCCAACACAAAAACAATATTTGCAATCCATTAAAGAGGAGTTAAAGAAACGTTTTGATAATGGCGAAAGGGACCTGATTATGAAATATTTTAAGGGAATACCCAGTATCACTAAAACTATAGCCAACCAAAAAAAACTAAATCTGTCTTCATCACTAAATAAAAACCGCACTGAAACAGTAAGTTATCATCTAGTGAAAAAATATGAAGATATACTGCTCGACGCATCATCCCTCTGTTTATTTTCCCTCTGTTTCTATGCAAATTTAGAAAGTATACGCAATAAAATTGAGTTTGACGAAATTAAATGTAGTTTCAGGGCTATTCCAAAGGTTACTCACTTGTTATTTTTAACGGAAACATGGTTTGTGTCAAAGGAAGATGCTGATTTTTACTAAATCCCAAACTATAGTCATGTATATAACTATAGAAGAGACAAAAAAGGTGGCGGTGTTTCTATTTATGTACATAAAACAATACATTTTAATATACCACAAGACCTTGTCGATAATGGGAACCACTACCTATGAAGAAATATAGAAAAAATGTCATTAAATATTGGCGTAATATATAAACCGGGTGGTGATGCTAACATTGACAACTTTTTAAATACATTTGTGTCTCAACTAGAGCAACGAAAAATATCCTTAGTCTTTGGTGACTTTAACATCAATTTGCTCAGGAAAGATAAATATGTTACGGATTACGCTGGTGAGGTGAAGGAAACTGGATATGAAATCCTGAATAAAATTCACCCAAACTATTGTAAACAACTAAAAACAACAATATACCATATCAGCACTAATATAAACAACTACACATTTAGTTTTTCAATAATAGAATCATCTCTATCCGACCATAAGAACCTGTATCTTGAAGTTGGAAAAGAAGATGCACCGAGTCTTTATTCAATTTCTTATACTGCACTAGACTACGATAAATTATATAAAAAAATATCAGAGGCAATAGATGAGGTAAATGATCTAGCCTGGAAAATTATATATTACTTAACATCAACAATAGTAAAGTACAGAGAAAAAAACACGTAATATTCCAGAGAAAGATTGTATTGATAAAGAATATATTATATTTAATTATTAATAAAATTATTAATAAATATTTATTATTAATAAAGAAAAGAAAACGATGAAGAACTAAAGAAGTTATTTATGAAAAAAAAAAATAAAGTGCGAGCCATGATTAAAACGAATAAGAAGGAATATTATTATAAATTACTCGAAGACACACATAATCAACCAAAAATAATGTGGGAAATTATTAACACCCTGGCAGCAAACAAAATCAAAGAGAGCCCTGCTCCTCCAAAAATAATATCCAATTTTGGAGTGGTTTCTGACGGTGCGAAGATATATGATTTGTTTAACTTGTTCTTTTCATCTGTCGGCGCAGATCTATATGATAAAATACCCCAGAAATATCATAATGATACAGGTAACATCTTAATGTACGAACACAATCACTTACATGACATTATACTAAATGAACTAAAACCGTGCACTGTTGATGAGGTGATAAAAATCATAGATAGTCTAGACATCAATGCTAGTACTGGATTAGACGGAATTTCTACTAAGGCAATGAAATGTCTAAAAAATCTTATGGTAAAACAGTTAGTCTATGCAAGTTTTTAATTGAAGAGCAGTATTGCTTTTGTTCACAGTCTAGTACCTTGACAGCTGCAAAAGATTTGATTACGATGATTATAACAAATACCGACGAAAAGAAGATTGCATTCGGTATATTCATCGATTTAAAAAAAGCTTTTGATACAGTAAGTCACGAAAAGCTAATTTTTAAACTACACAATATCGGTATTGATAACACGGCCCTCAGAATTTTTAAATTATATCTTCAAAACAGACATCATATTGTTAAAATAAATAATTTCGTAAGTGGATCTCAAAAAATCACATTCGGTATACTCGTACCTCAAGGTTCTGGGCCCACTATAGTTTTTGATATACGTAAACAATATTAGCAAGATATGATTAACGGGCAATATAACACTTTATGCCGATGATACTTGTATATTTTACTTCGGTAAATCAATTCATGAAATCACTGCCCAAGCTTAAAGAGACTCGGATGTGTTAAATGAATGGTTCCTCTATAATCTGCTTACTATAAATACTTCCAAAACATCCTACATGATTTTATCGGCAAAAAATAAAGTGATTCATGATTTTGTTCCACTAAAAATAAAAAGTGAACTGATTAAACAATCCAGTCAGGAGAAATACCTGAGACTATACATTGATGATAAATTAACATGAACGCCGCATATTACCCATGTGATGGGAAAATTAACATCTTAGAAGTTTTTCGTAAAATAGCATATTGTATACCCCAAAAAATTTAAATAACTTTGTATAATGCCTTGATGAAATCACACTTAAACTATCTTATCGAGATTAGGGGCTCAGCTGCACCCACAAACCTTAATCCATTGCAGAGATCTTAAAACAAAGCTATTAAATTATTATTATTCAATATCCATTCCACACACCAACTATTCGTATATATAAAAAAACAAAAATATTTAATCTATCTCAGTTATACAAGTTCAATACATGCATATTGGTAAAAAAATAGTTACAAATTCTGTGAAAAGTAATATAAGACTGTTTATAAAAGACAATCCCCACCATCTCCGAACTAATAATCAAGTGCAACTATCAGCACCTAGAACTCTCTATAAAAAGAAGACTGTACTGTTTGCAGGAGCACAGCTGTTCAATGAGCTGCCTAACAACATAAAGGAGTGTGAGAGCGTAACTGTAAAATCTCCTTGTAAATAAATGTAGATTCGTATGAGAATAAAGATCTTTAAACACAACTATGATTGATTGTGAAGCTCCCAAATTAGTCAAGGATCCCAATTTTTTTGGCCCGTCCCTCCATAAACTGGAAACGTTTAGAATTATTCACAAATGTACGATTTACAAACATTAGTGAGGAAACAAAGAAGGCAAAGTCATGCTCTGTGTTCAATCCCAGATCAGGCATGTCCATCATCAGGTCATTGCGCGATTGGTCGATCGATAGTAATTTGTTGATATTAAATTCCATTTCAATTCCGAAAAAAGAGTACACGATCTACCAAAGTGTGGCCACGTTACTATTGCCACAAAGTGGATTTCAAACCGCGTGGAATGTATTTCCGACACTCTTTGAATAAATGCACGATGTATGAGAATTGTGTTTAACCCACTTAGGGGTTCGGATATCCTGATGCGAACACAATTGGGGCTTATACTAAGTAGTAGGCCATCGTATAATATATGTACTGAAGCGAGTGTATTAAGCATAATGGTATAGGAAATGTCTTTTAACATTAAAACCTACTTAGTCTTTCTCAAAATTAATGATACCTGATTACTTGGATGAACGTCTACCTTTTAAAGTGTGATTGTGGAAGATTAACAAAATTTGCATAAACCATTTTATAAATTGTTTTTGAGTAAAGATACATTTAGTTTAATGTTTTATATTTTAAATAATTGCTTCTTTCTATTGCCAGTTTAATTATAAAGCTTTGCGAAAAAAAGTTTTTAAGTGTTTGACACTGGCTAATTATTAATTTATATTGAAAATTGAAGCGTGTGTCGATAAAAATGACAATTTTTTTTCGAATATTAAGTATAACTTAAAACTTCGAACGTGATGAATGGGACTTTCGATAATCAAAGTTCAATTGAATAGTCTCAGACGAATATTTTTATGAAATTGAAACTAGTACTGATAAAAAGCAACCGTGTTTTAAGTTTTAACTGTTTTAATCGGGAAGAACGCTGAATGTTTAATCTTGAAAGAAAGAAAAATGATATAGTCTCGTAAAGAAACGTGCAAATAGTAACACAAACAAATAAATAACAAAATTATATACTAGGTGATTTTATATATTCTGCAGATTAGATCAGATTGGATCGGCAAAATTTGCGCTGCTGCAATCGTGATATTACTTTATATATCATTATATTATATAGTTTGTACAAAATGCTTGCCAGAATTTTTTGTTTGCTGCCATTAACTATTTCACGAACATGAGGATTCAGATCCCTTTTTTCCAACATGACAGGCAAGCTTATTCCACGATGACGCGTTTAAAAGATCTAGAGGTAGACCTCTTATAAACGTCGCCTGTATTGGTACTTGACTCTCAACTATTTCTACCACCAAATACCGTTGACTGCGTAATCATCATCATACTAGCCATTAAAAGCCCACAGCTGGATAAAGGCCACCCCAAGAAAGGGGAAATTTGCCCATAACTGTTGCGTTGGGCAAGCTTGATGGCAATCGCAGAGCATACTGCACATCTGCTACCTATTCCAGTCCCGTTGCATTTGAGCTGCACTGTTTTAGGTGAATATGGATCTTGTCAATTCCTGTAACACAGCCGCCTTTTACGACACCTGGTCCGAGGGAGGTACTATTCTACTCCGCCGGTACGCCACAATGTAATACAAAAAAAAAGTTCTACCTGTTTTTACTTGGCTACGTATATCGTCATGTTCACATGTTGACTACAAATATAAAACTTTTTGTATAATTGATTACAACCTCTAACTGTTTATCGTCATCTTTGTTAGCCAGTAAGTTTGCTGCCTTTTGTATACTGAAACCATGATTCAAGCTGTTTAATGATGTAACAATTTTCCATTACAACCAAACTATTTATCAAAGATCTATTTGTAATTTTCGTACTATAACAGTTGAATTGTATCAAAATAAGTAAAAAGTGTGTGAATAAAAAACCAAACACACATACAGTATCCTCAACAGTCCACGCACATTTTTTTTTACACAATCTAATACTAATACTGACATATTTGTGAGACAAAAATGATTTTCATTAAATTCTCTTCTAACTCACGCTTGACGCGTAGGTGTAAGTATTTATTCACCTGGTTCGAAGATGCGGATGCTGGTAGTTTGTAATAGAGGTCTCCTAGTACAACACCAGACTCGTAGAGATCAATAAGTGATTATTCTTAGGTTAAGTTGTCATTATCACTTTGTCTCTGTGCGAGAGAACTGTGAACAATTCTTTATTATGAAATCTTTATAATCTAGTGAAACTAATCAGGTGATTCAGGCTCAATTCACCTGTTATTAGTATAAAGCGTAGTTAAACTTTAACATAAAAGCAGCACTTCCAACTTGAATGGAGGGCTAACAGTGTCAAAACGCGCAGGACGTGTGGTGAATACGAAAAGAGCCTTTCTTCACTCTGACACCATTTAATTTGTACCTCGAAGGCTTGGGGCACACGTGAAATATTAAGCAGAAAAATTTTGCCCTACATTCGTGGAGGTCGATCGTTCAGAGTGTTATACGGAGTGAGACGGCTTACACGAATTCATTAATAACTGAATAGCATTTTGAAATCTAAATAGAGAATATTTACTTTATGCTTCAATGAAAATGTAGAATTTGATTCAATACATTTTTTAAGGCCTGCGACATCTAATATATTGATCTGACTTCGAGGTAAATAGCGTGAAGTACTTATGTTACGGTTAATTAATTACAAATATAATACTCAATATCCAGATACAGAACAAATATAAGTACTCGTCACACAAATATTTGTCCCACCCCCACCCCACATCGAACACAAAATAGAAACACTACCAAATGCGAATAAAACATATACTTTACCTACTGGTTTCTTTGATGTCTTTAATATTGCTTGCATAGTGAGAACTAAATCTAATTTATAGTTCTATATTTGCTATAGTTCGGTAACGTAGCTACTAAATGCTACATTCAATTATACCACTCAACAACTAAAGGATCAAATCAGTTGCAATTACGTATTCATATGAAACACATAGTCGTGTACAAAAAGAGGTACAAAAATATATTTTTTTTGAGAAACAAACTTGTCTTGACTGAATATCTAGCTGTCAGTGACCACAGAACTTGCATCACTAGATCTTTACACAGTGTATCCATGTAATTACAAACAGATAAACTGGCAGATTCATCTTTGCACTAGAAATATTTTCTAGGATTAGGATGTTCACTGACGTGAGTAAAACAAATATAAACACGTAGCAATAAAAGTTTCAAGCTCACACTAACAGCTCCCGACTGACGATAATGGCCACGGTGAGCGCCGGAATGCTTCTATCTTTAAAGTAGTGCTGTTATTGTCCCTGGACATGAAGGTTTCCTAATGGCACTTATTTTTCAGTGAAATAAGTGCCGGCGTTCTGATTTGTAATCTAATAATGAAAGTCTGTCCGAACCCGTGGAGAATTACTGTTATGATTAAAAGCAATGAAAGAAAATTTTATTTACTTTTTTTAGGTTTCATGCAATGAAAAAAGTTAACTAAATGATCTAATAATAAACTCACACGACATCTCATACAGTTGACCTGACTCCAAAAAGAGTTGCTTAAAGTACTACAACAAATATATTATGTGTATATGTTTATCATCATAATCAGCATTACAGCCATTGGAAGTCCACTGGAGGACATACGCTTCCCCAAGAAAGTACCTCATTCGCCTTTTATGACACCTAGTGCAGAGGGAGGTACTATTCTACTCTGCTGGTACCTTACGGCAATGCCGGGCCTTACGGCATATATATATATATATATATGCTACTTAAACATAATTTTAACACTCTTTCGTCGTTCGAATAAACTAAATACTCTTCGATTACTTGACTTTTTTTTGTTTAGTTCCTTATTAATTTCAACCTACATATTTTTTTGCTCTATTCTATATATATAAATTATCTATGTTGACACTTAACCTCTTGATATCGGTGTTATTATAAAAAACACATTGAATACGCGTCATAAGGTACGGAATACATTGCTAAGTATAAAAATTTTGTAAAATGTTTTTCTAATGATGATATACAGATTTGTTCACTCTGATTTAACATTTTTCCATTTTCATAAAACACACGTGGTGTCATCAGGAACCTAACGACACGTGATTTGTCAAAATCAATCGTCTAGGAAGCCAAATGAATAAAATGGCTTCGTGTCTGATTGAATGATAGCTTCGGGGTGCCATTAGAAGGGGTTTTGGTGGTACTTATCTGAACGCTTGAAAGCTCGATAAATATAAACATTTAGCCTCAATAATAAAGTGTCGCTAATTATTATTTATACTCGTCCATATCGTTTATGTTATATATTTCTGATGTATGTCTCATAGCCATCACAATATTATTAATGTACGCATTCACGACAATATAATACATGATAAAATAATCAGCAACTAATAGTTACGCGGGCACCTACTGGTATTCGTGAAAATAATCTTAGTTACTTAGTTTGAACGCTCTAATCTTGGGAACCGTTGGTCCGATTCAGTAAATTATCTTAGTGTGGGAATGCCATTTATCAAGAAAGGTGGGTGGCCTTTATAAACTTAAATTCCACGTTAGGCACGAAATATTGCCGTGAAAGGCCAATATTCCGCGCGGACGAAGTCTCGGGCATGGCTAGTATATACAATAAAAGTATTAAGTTGCTCAGTCTAGCAATAGCAATCTGCCAATGAAAGGACGATCATTTGAGTTTACACAGAGTAGTATCAGCAATAATCATTATTAGGCACAAAACAACTTAGAGAATCAGAGAACTATGCATTCACTCTGCACCTCCCTTTTCCCTCAAGGGATGATTTTGAAAAAACATTTTACACGTATTTCATTGATAACCTCCATACTGAATTCTATTCAATAAACTTCAAAAACGCTAAACTTTCTGTTTAACATTTTTAGGCTCAAGCCGTGTTTCATTATAGTGTTTCACTATACTATCACCAAAGAGGTTATTATGTCAGTATTTTGGGTCATAATCTTGAGAATAACCTGGTCTATCGAGCGAGAATAGCCTAAACGGCTGTTGACGTAAGAGCCCCTGCCTGTGACGTCACGTGACCTTCGCTACCACGTAGACTTTTAGCCTCATTGTTTTGAAACAGTTCTAAAGCTCAAGGTAGCAGGTAAATTTAATATACTCTCTCAGAGACGGAGGTTACGTCGGTCAGCTTATTCAGTTACCTGCTATTTTCAGCTACTGTGTTACAGATTTGAGTTTTTAATTTAAATCATTATTTAAAACAAAGTAGCCATCTTCAAATGTTTATACAAACGAGATACAACAAATTAATTCTATGTTTCTTCAAGGAATGCATCGATTGTCATAATTCAATGAAATTTATTGCGTAAAATAAAAATGGAAGGTAGGTATTATTCTTTAGGTAGTTTTGTATTTTAGTGTCTCATACAAATATATTTGTGTATAAATAATATTTGAAGAGTCTTTCTTTGTTGAAATAAACCTTTTGTAGGTAACAAAAATAACCCTATTTTAAGCATACTTCTACAAGGCTTTTGTGAGTCATAAAGTCTTCAGAATATCTAGCAGCTGTTGGCCAAGTTTGTTATTTTAGTCTGGCTTAGTACTCGATGACGTCAGATATTAGACTTGTGATCTCACGCAACCCTCTCGTTAGACTAGACGTTTGCTGGCTGGGACTAACAGAGTTCAGCGTAATTGATGCAATTTAGTTGTGTGATGTATTTCAAAGTGGTTTTCTTTGTAATATAGTATTATAATAATTCCATCTGTTTTCTCCACAAAACAACATAACCGATTAATGGATTTGCAGGAGACATAATATAATGTTCTTTAAAACATACTGGTGCCTATGTGGTTTCTTACTGTATAATACAGGTCACCAGATCCTCACTATGTCACTTTGTTCAAAAGCGAGCGTTGTTCTGTAAATATGATGAGGGTTATAAGTAAAAGTATGATACCAAGTATAAGTAAAGAAAAAGAAAATTCGTTAAAGTAAAATAAAATGAGGTAAGTTTGAAATCGCACGTAAAAATAGGATCTTTTCAGTGTAATTTAGCAACCAAATTAAATAGAGTAGCGCTGAGCCCACGGGAAAAGTGAATAACGTAAGGGATGGCGCTATATTACGTTGGTTAGAAAGAAGAGTACGGTAGATTTTATTCTGTGGGGAAGGTTGAGGACATCTCGAGGTGAGTGATCGTGTTTAGCTCAAGATTTTCATATTTAAACCATACTTATACATTGTTTTGTAGAAGGAAATCTTTTGTTATTGTTAAGTGGCAACCAAATGTAATTTCCTGAGGAAATTCAATTATTAAGCTGGCTTGTATATTTTTAAATCACAATTTTCTTTTAGCTGTATAAGTGAAATATCGCACAATAGTGGTGCCCTAAGGTTTTACCCGCGTTAAGTTGTAGAACATTGCACCTCCTTTTACCACTTCAGGGTGTGACTTTTCGAAAATTATTTCTAACTGCTCCTTAAAAGTAACCCCTGTGCAAAATAAATGATAAAACGATATTACATTTCTAACGCTGCAGTAAACGTTTTATACTGTGTATTTTTTAAACGAAACTTATTTTGCACCAACTAAATGCACAAGTAATTAGTTTTAAAATGATTTTATGAAACGTGGGCAATGTTTTCCCAATCGTACAAAGTGTCAACATTTTAACTTACGCTAAGTTAGAACTTAAATGACGATATATAGATTTACGTGCTAGCATTTGCCTTTAGGTCTTAAGTGGTCTGGTTCTAAGGACTTTAATTTATTTGTACTGATGTCATAACTCAAAACTCAAATTCAGGTATGTGAGCCAGACACGCCAAGTCTCGACAAGCTAGTCACCTAGAACCAACAAGTTGTGAAAAAAAATTCTTAAATACACCATGGAAGATAAAAGAAATTCCCTTCTTCCCTGTTTTATTTTGCTATTAAACCCGTATTGTTATTTAAACTTTGTAAACGGACCGGTAATCAAGTTGTCAGAAAAATGCAACCCTTCCACCGGTTGCTGTTGTGTTTTAAATTAACTTATTTTAATTTTTCCAAATCTAATTTTATAAAAGTGTTCCTCCATTCTTAAGTCGTAAAAAATGTATTGTTCTCATTTTGTTTTATTCCGTATATTTTTACGAACCTCCTTTTCAACTCACCTTTACCGGCAGAGCAATTATTCTACTCCATCTGTAGAAGCTGTCATAAAGAGAAACTGAGGGACCGAAACCGACAGAAGGCGGTATATCCATGCGATTGCATTAGGATGGAGATAGACAGCAGCATTAGTTTTTAGGCTCTTCTTGGATATGTCCAGCAGCGAGGAAATTGTAGACAAAAGTCCTCGTTTTTTCAAAAATCTCCTGGGGAAGCCTAAAACATCCATCTTGAGGTTGGTGTGATAGAAAAGATTGTGAGTAGCAATTGACTTTTCTACTAACTAAAGCTTTCTCCGTATCAGTTCAGTGACATTCACTTTTACGTTTGTCATATCAGTATTGTTTTGGGTCTTCTCGAGCCTCGTTGCTATAAGAGATTTTACTAAACAAGTGTTAGTTTTTTATGTTTATACATCTGTGGGAAAGGTGACATATCAACGTAGAGCCTAAACTTTAAGGGTTAGAAACTTGACAATTTGCACAGGGATTCCTTTTACAATGTTGGGGAGCACTAAGAAAGGCTTTCTGAAATTATTCCCCTATGGGAGTAAAACGGTGGTGCAAAGTTAGCTTAAAACTTTGCCAATTTTTAAGGTTTTGCGAATAGAATTAGGTATGACAATCTTTCATTAAAATACATGAAACATGTGTATTTTTTTTAAATCATCGCTTATAATGATTCCTTGTTTTCAGATCTAAAAGTTATTTTAATAAAATATTATATCTATATATATAATGTTAGAAATTTTCTGTATAGAGCACTTATCGAGAAATAGGACCAATAACAGCGGAGCAAACATGATACTAGGTTTGTTCTATAGCTTAACGCGGGTGACACCGCAGGGCGCTAGCAGGCTTTAATATTAGCTTAGGTAAAATAGCCTATTACCGGTAAAGTGCACAAAACATAGATTTTGACGAGAAATGTAATACGTTAACAGACTTCTGTTTTGATGACTTGGGATGGTTGATTTAATCACTTTAGTTATTGCACTTTATCAGTTGTAGCACTTTCACTTTAGGATATACGTTTAAGACGATACGATTAGTGGTCACTTTGGGTCATATTTGTCCATAATTGCTTTGGTCAGGTGTGGTGATAAACGTAAAGGGTGACGTACAATTCTACTATATCAGTACGACCCGAGGATCAAACTCGAGTTTTAATATGAGCTTCAAGTCAAATTTCGAATTTATGCAAGGAAAGTGTAGAAAGTTCATAAAAGAAAAATGCGATGCCATAGAAGTATATAATTTAAGGAGGGCCTAATAATTCATATCATCTAAATGAATATTAGGTCCTCACGTATAAAATTGGCGTTTTGTACGGGAAGAATATAAAGTCGCTAAAACAAAAAGACAAAACGATAATTTTATATGTTAAGGGCTAATATATGTACGAAAAATATTAATTGAATGTCAATATTTTTCTTTTAGTGTAATTAGTATAGTAAAGATAGTAAAAGTACGACCTATATTTAAAAAATAATTGAAAATCGAGATCTTCATGTAATTGAAAAGACGTGATGTTGTTTTATTGCAGCTGAATGAAAACCAACAAACTTTTGTAACCTTATCGTTCATTTGTCTTCTTCCACTTTTCGTAGATGCGGGTTGTTTTGACCCCAACTAGTTAATTTGGCTAAGAATTAACAATAATTATTAAATTTCTTTATATTCATGCTGAAAATTGTTCTAGTTTATGATGAATATACTTTATTAGCTGACAGATATCTGCTTAAACTATATGTTTATGAAGAAAACATACTATAATTATGATATAAACTATGTACAGTACGTAAAAATAATCGATCAGTAGTATAAAGATTCATCCCGGGCTAACACTGTGACACGAACTTTATATATTAAGATCTTTTAGATATTTAAATTAAACATAAATATGGCTTATGCGCTCATGGATTGGTTCCACATTGGTGTCCAGTCAGACAAACAAAAAAGTTATGAATATTTATGTTGGTTCGTATGTTTTTACTAAATTCTCACAAAATCTCTATCATTGACATGATTACAAGAAAAGTCACTATAAGATTTTGAGGGATGCTTAGTCGATGGAGCTTGTGTGATAATAATAATATTATGTAATATGTACTAGAAAAAAAATCAACTTGCCTCAGGTGTCAGGCAGGACTCGAACCTAAGTTGTCGGTAGCACAACGATAGTGCAGTCCCCAGGGATAGGAAAGATGCAGGTTCGAGTCTCGCCTGACCCCTGAGATAAGTTGATTTTTATTTTAACAAATATTATTTTAATTATTATTATCTGAATCCACTAAGAATGTTTATTGCCTGCTGTAGCGTTATAATGTCAATCCAAAGTTACACTAAGGTCGTACATACCAATGCCCAAACCGTTTGACTCAATTTAAGTGTCAATTTATTGTTTCCCACCCCACTATTCCAGGGTTTATTAATCTGTAAAATATATCTCGATTATATTGACGTATATGGCCATTATGGTGTTTGGCATCATGATTTTTTTATTATAATACTCTTGTAATGTATACAAGAGTTAGTTCACATAAGTTCACATATAACACAAATATTATATAAGATTAAAACGAAAAACAATTAAAGTAGTGTAAAACGCGTTGATTTAAGAACCTTTAAGATGAGAACAATATAGGTGTCTAAAAAGTGTATATGAAAAATAATCTCTTTGTCGGTTTAAATGAAATTTTCGCAACTCTAATTCGAGTCAAAATCGCCCTCGAGATAAGCTGGGACGTCATATTAATATACATACACCCTTTGTCCGGGCGGGCATTATATAAACTCATTTTGCCACATTTGGTCAATTTTTTCGTGGATTGAACGAGCTCCGACCCCTTAATATTCATGGGGTGTGGTGGATGAAAACGATAAATTTCCAACGTCCACAAGCCGAAGTGACGTAAGCGCTTCAAATGTATGCGAGGGTTTTAAAATTTGTGTATTTTAAAATTGGACGGGTTATTGTATGAACAGTGATCATGAAGTGATGCGTGTGTATTATTTTGATAATCTATATATTATCTAGTTGACCCGCCAGACGCCTATCTTAACTATACAGATATATATTAGGTCCTTTCATATGAAGTTGGCGTTTTGTACAGGAGGAAAATAAAGTCTGTTTTTTTTAAATCATATTTTATTAATCAATTGCCTTTAATTATAAATTTTCCACTTAGTTCTTAATGAATGGCAAGCGTATAATACTAATAATAAAATAGCACTACCAAGTATGCTAAGTAATTTGGATTTAAGCATCCTTAAGTAAAAATAATATTTATAACAATTTTTTGGTATCTTACTGGCCAATAGGGCCAGTCATCTCGAAATAGCTCAATAAGCTATAGAGAGAACATTATCGGAGTCTCTTTACGCGATTGTTTCAGGAATAAAGAGATCTGTAAAAGAACTAAAGTTACCGACATAGGCCGACGGACTACCAAGTTAAAGTGGCAGTGGGCAGGGCATAGAGCACGCATAACCGATGGACGATGGAGTCGTAAGGTTCTAGTATGAAGATTACGTACCTGCAAGCGCAGCGTAGCACACCCCAAGGCCTGCACAAGGTTGACAGACGATCTGAATAAAACAGCAAGATAGCGCTGAATGCAGACCACATACAACCATACTATATAGGTCACTTGCAGGGGTCTATGTTCAGCGTGGTGGATATACTACGACCGATATAATGATGATGATAATGATGGCAAACATTATGATATAATTCAAAATTAGATGGTATTGGACTTAAACAGATATTATTAAATACCAATGACTACCCTCTACGATGACATAAAAACAAGGCGTTAATTTTGCGAATACTTTGAAATATTTACCCAGTTTGGTGTATCTTTATTGTTTATTCGAAAACGGTTAAAATAAATGTGTGACAGTGTGTATTCCTGAATAAATGCTAAACGTTACAGCACATCCATCCGCACCGCTTTCGGCGTAAAATTGATAACAATGTATACAACGGATATCGGATATTTTTGCACAATTCTACGAATGGAATTGAAGAGAATGCCTCGGGGCGTGAAAATTACAAGCAAAAACAGATATTTATAAAAGGTATATTTGTGTTAATCCTTACTAATATTATAAATGCGAAAGTAACTCTGTCTGTCTGTTACGCTTTCCCGCTTAAACCTCTAAACCGATTTTGATGAAATTTGACACAAACACTCTTTAGATCCTGAGAAAAGACATAGGCTATATATTTTTAATTCGAAAAAAGGGTTGTGAGGGGTCAAAAGGGGGGATTAAAAGTTGTATGGAAGTATCGCTATTTTTGGAGCTAGAAACTTGAAATTTATTTTTCAAGTCATTGATTCGATATAAATAAACACGACATTCAAAGTTTATATTAGTTAAGGTAAAGGTAAGGTATGGTACCCAAAAAAACTATTCCACGCCGTGAAAGTCGCGGGCACAGCTAGTTTAATAGTTTCTACATAAATAAAATGGAACAGTATGTTTGTTACTAGTAATAAATTTGTTAATCTCTAGCTTTCCATCTACGAATGCGATTTTAAACCACATATTCCCTCATTTAGTCTTCTTTCACTGGTTTCATAAGTAGGAAAGCTAGTCAGATTACAAAATTCTTAAAAATAAATTAAACAAAGTAACAATTATTTAATAACTCCGATATAGTTTGACCGATATCTACAGTTAGCATATATGTTAAATTATTAGAAGTGGTAAGGTTTTAACACTTTAGATCAATAAATATACATTAGAAGAACAGCGCCTACCGGCTACAGACAATTCATAATTGAAGCTACTCAAAGACTATTTATATATATACATATAAATTAAAATTCTGACCCACATTCAGGTGACTTAAAAAGCTGAAATTAGGCATTCAGCTGAATGCTAAATTAAAAGAAATTAAAAAATCAGAAACATTAAATTTTTTACGATTTATCTTTTTTCAAACACTCGATTTTTATTAATACCTACCGCCTTTAAAATTATAATAGCAACAAAAACTTTTTCTTTCGATTGATTTCGTTTATCTATAAATTGATTTTGATGTACAAAAAGTAATGATATCCCATCATAAACATAAATGGGAAGAACTTGGTTAGTTTTTATAAGCAAACTATTACTTTAACATATAGAAGATAAATTAAAATTAGTCGATGAAAAGTTAAGTTTAATATAGAGCTTCAATTTATCCTAAGTTATAAGCTTTGTGTTTTAATTTTATTTAACAATGTTGTATGTTCTTATAAATAAATTTCAAGATTATTTACCGAACTTGGCACCCATTTAGATATCAATTCTTTTGTTGGAGAAGTCGACAACCATGCAATTGAACTTGACCCCCTGTTTCACATTTATGTTTTTGATGGAATAAAAATGCTTTTTATTTATTTTACTCATATGCATACAAATTTTGATATATCTCTGCTATTAAATTGAATATAGCAAACGAGACCTTCATTTTTACTCGTGGTATGTCACATTTTCATGTTTAATTACATTTGAGAGGGTCTGTAGAGCTTGCCTCGATGTTATACAAATGTAATGTACTCGATTTACATTCGCCTAATAGGTTCACGCTGGTGTGGCTGGATCCCAGCCAAAACATCATAATTTAATCAATACAATATCATGAAATATTTATATGGCAGCCAAATTATTTTGGATAATACTCTGGCTCGTAATAGAAGCTTAAATACTTTGCATCGTATTGAATAGGGAATTAATGTAGGCTAAAGTGAACACATGATCTGTAATCATCATCATCATACCAGCCATTAAAAGTCCACTGTACTATTCTAATCTATCGGTACCTCACGGTGATCTGTAAAATCTATATATATAAATAAAATCGAAATATCTATTTGTAATTCTAAATCAAACACCTTAGACTAAAAGCATATGACCACATATTTGGTTGTTTGTTCCAGATAATCTCTGAATCTAATGGAACGATTTTGTCGTGACTTTCATTGACAGATAGCTTATGTTATAACGTATCTAAGGTTACTATTATTATTTATTATTCTTACGGACTGGAAATTATGGGGGTGAATCCCCAGGGCCTTTCTTGTATAAATACAAAGAGATTATTATTCCAAAGATAAATTTATCTGGTAAATAAACCCCTTAATTTTAATCGTGAAAACTAATCCTGTACATCCAATGACCGTAACTAGAGATTTTCATGTTTATCATAAAAATCTTTAATAACTTTCTTTACACTAAACTCTTTCTTGATTTTTTTCCAAAGAAACAGTTATGCATTTTCAAAACAGTTATGGGTTTAATTAACCTACCGTTATAGTATAATATTAAATGAATTTGCAATTCTATTTTCCTAAAAATCCTACCTAAAAATCCTTGTATCCATATCCTTCTATTCATTAGCAGAGAGTGGTACTGCACTAATGGCGTAGAAAAATAAAAGTTTAAAACCGTTTGTCGGCCGGGTGAATTAAAAAATATTATCTCTTAAACATGTTATATTAGATGGCCTGTGCTTTAACCATGTGTTAAATCTATTTGTTTTAAACACACGTAACATGAAATCGTATAATTATTGTATTATATAGAGTATATACATTTTATTTTTTTGTTAATAATCTAACAACTTTTAACGGCTTCAAAACTTTGACTTTTAAATGTTTTATGTATGTTGTTATAAAATCGTAAAACCCAGCTTTATTTGTTCAGTTAACTAGTGGTACGAGTAAATACACTTTTTTAATGTTATTGCTTAAGTTATAGTCGATTGAATCTTAAATCATATTCAATATGTGTGTGGCGTTATCTTTAGAGAAATTGTATCATTGTGTGCCATATAGAGATACACTAATATAATACGAACATTGCACATACCATCATCAGTCTTAGTAAGAGCTACAGGTTGACCATTAGGCTATTGTCTTGTTACTGTCGGAATCTAGTCAGGGTTAGACCTATTAGTGGTTCTGCTAAATGGTTTTAGTGCTATGCTACTAGTATCGATCAGTCTATGCATGTCACGTCTTGTCATAAACGTCTCGGTGCTTTGTTATCTCGTCTCTATTAAATGCTTCTTAAATGACGGACGGTTGTAACAAAGGAAGAAAACGTCATTTTTGTAAGATGCATATCTTCTTACATTTTATTCCTTCATTTGTCATCTTTTGTATTTATGATTTATATTTTTAAGGTTTTTAAATTTCAGGGTATTTTCAACTGGATCAAAATCCTTGTACAAATCGAGACTTGACCAATCTATGCAAGTCGAATTCGACTAGTTAAAAGTAAAATTACTTTGTACTTTAATAAACATGAATTAAATAATTTGAACAAAACACAAATTTATTGCAAGTAAATTTTTGACTTTTAGGTCGCAAATTGAATACGTTCAAAATATTTTTCGATGGGCTTGATGGCGCAGACGGTCGTGATTCTATCTTATGCGCCAAGGATCGTGGACTCGATCCCCGCCCAAGACAAATATTTATTTAATGAATATTTGAGTTTGTTTAATATGTAATGTTTGCTGCCCGTAATACAAACGCTTTTAGCGACTTACTTTAGCTCTAGGTCAACATATGCGATATGGTGTGCACAAAAGTTCACTTTTAAATATACATAGGTAGAGTTGCCACTATTTTCACCGCATTAAATATGTATCTAAAACCTTCGGTAGTGCAGCTTCCGAAAACGTCTGGATTATGTCGGAGTACGACAAACCTCAAACACGGCCCTAAAGTCGTTCCAAAAAGAAACAATAAACTTGAAGGCTTTAAAAAATACAACGACCTATCGAATGACCTAGATGCTGCCTGGCATCTAGCCAAAATAGGTTATCTACCAACTGCACACTGGAATGGGAGCGGTTTCAAATTTTCACTTTTTAATTATCAACCTCTTGACTTTGATGGGCTGAAATGCTGCATAGTTAATTTTTTCTTTAATTTAGCTGACTTGGCAATATTTCTGGCATTTATTTAAAACCATGGCTGCTAGGATGATTTTTTGATAGTAAGTAATTTTTTTTATTAAATGTTTACCTATTCTATATTATTTTATATTTCCCTTACAAGTTAGCTTTAGTACAAATAAACAAAAAAGTAGGATAAGCTTGTAATATCTTAATAGCAGTATTTTAATAAATGTATATTGAATATTAATCATAATAAAATCATATACTAAAATATCATAATATATATTCATGTACCGTATTTATACGATATATATATATATATTTATTTAACTTTATTGCACAAAATGTACAAATAGCGGACTTAATGCTAGGTGGCATTATCTCCCAGTCAACCATTACGTGAAACAGAAAAAATATATATATAGTGGTGCAGACAATATATATACAATATAGATACACGTTTTGCATATAATAGCTGCAATAAGCAGCAAATAACTGTAAAATTTGCCCTTTCCTGGGGAGGCCTAGGCCCAGCACCATTTTAAGGCTATGACTATAAAATTACCTTATATTAATAAAAACCTGTTATAACTCCTTAAAAATATCATACGGCTTTCAAATTGTATGCACCAGTTAATTAACATATCATTTCGAACATGTCGTAAAAATCACGCAGACTACAAGCTAATACCGAGTAGAAGCGAATATATATGAATATTGCAAAATAAAAACACTTTAACGGCGTAAACACTTTTCGTATACTACCATTTACTTAATTAACTAACCACTATCCTGACATTGAGAGTTATTACAAATATTTCCACATTAAACATTGACCGCTTCCTCCTGTCTGTTAGAATAGCTGACAAGTGAGCAAAACCGCCGTTCTGCCGTAGTATATTCGGCTTTGTGACTATCACAGCTAAGTCGAAATTCGAGGGCCGAGTGGCTCTATAGCGCTGAGTAGGGATTAGAACTTGTTTGGTCCGGAGCCACTTGAACTGCCATTGTTCTAGCATCCCTATTGAAATTAAGCATGTTGATGCAAGCGATTTTGTGTCTTGTTGCCGAAGACGCTCGGCTTATTTGTTAGGTATGACCTGTTAGATTGTACATTTGAAACGTGTTCTAACATGTTGATATATCATGTAAAAGGACCAGCCTATGAAAATTATGTCAATAATGTCTATTTAAGTTTGAAATAGGTTAGGAAATTTTCATATTTATGCTTGATTTTGTCTATGGTTTTGACTATTATAATCATCATAAAACTACCCTTTGACGAATTTAAATCGAGTTTTATATGTATCCGACGGCGCTAGAATGAATGAGTAGTATTAAATTAGTGCGAAAAACAAATGTTAATAAATTTATTTGTAATTAGACTAAATTGACAAAAAATAATGCATTCCGGGTGATAGTAAGCGTCACTGTATAGAAACATAAGAAAATATATCACAAGAATTCCACTAGTGCGTTGCCAACGTTGTGACTTGAAAATATGTCACATTATCCAGTAATTTCATTCCCTCTCTCACCCTTTAAACCGGATCATAGCAATGCAAACAGTGCGGTAGAAATAAGTGGGAGTGTGGTACCGATGTAGGCGACCTTTGTATAAGGTCTACCTCAAGTAAATAGATTTCATACCTTTTACTTACCATCGTGAAAGGTTTGGTGGAACAGAAGTATTTTTATGATAAAAATACTAAACCTGAGTTTTTTCACAAACCAAAATTAAAATCATAAGCACAGCTAAATAGCTGTTCAAACTATGTTTAGTTTTCGTTTCATTAATCATTTATGGCATGTTTAAAAGACCACCATATTTTTTTTCTTTGAAAAATCTATACGATTTATATTAAATATAAAGCTTAGAGGTTCCGTAATTAGGTTCATTAATTAATGAATAATACAATTTGTACGAGTGCATTTGGACGTGATGAGGCTATCATAATAACTCGTACACGACAATTTAGTCGCATTACAAACAGTGTAGTAAATACGACAGTAATGACGTAATTTGTCTTGTAAACAAACTCGCAGCTCATCGTAGTAATAAGCAAGTAATTGCAGTGTTATATTATTCAGACATACTAAGAGTTTATCCTGGGGGAAACAGGTAGGATAATTGATGATACAGTTCGCTTTGTTTTTTGCGAATGTACTCTTTAGGACGGTGTTAATTTTTCATATCGAATTGAACAATTCCGAACGCATTGTGATTATTTGAGCGACGTGTATATGTGAGAATTGATAACCTGTTTATAATGAGGTCTATATACATACATACATCACGCCTGTGTCCCATCGGGGTAGGCGGAAATGATTGATTTCCACTTGTTACGATCTTAGCATACCTCTCTTACTTCCCTAACTCGCATTAGTCTTTTCATACATGTTCCTTTATTCTAGGTACTTCTGACCTGGCCCTTCCTTATTACCACTTCTACCTGATTAAGATATGTTCGCCTCGGTCGTCCTATACCAACCCTCCCATTCGCTTCCGCTCTATATATTTGTGCTGTCATTCTACTTTCATCTATCGTTTCTACATGTTCAAATCATCTTAACTTTCTCTATTATTGTCACAACATCATCTTTTACACCATATCGATCTCTTATTACACAATTCTCTTTAAAATTCTCACCGTCCATACTTCGAAGACTCCTAATTTTAACAGCATTTTTTCTACTTGCGTGCTTCTTCTGTCATACCCAACATTCAAAGTTAGTTTCTAGACTAACATATGATATGTTAATATTAGAACCAACATACCTTTACCAAAAGCCAATGGAGCCTTTTTGACACATTTCGGTTCTGCCCTTTTTAAAAGCATAAATATAATGAACTAGCTGTGCCCGCGACTTCGTTCGCGTGGTTGTCGGAAACTCTATCGAGATCATTTTTTGATTGCTCACGTTGGTTTATGTTATTGTATAATCTCGAATATGATTCTTTTTAAATAATATGTTTAAAAATAATGTTTTTAATATAACGGGTCAAAGTACGTTGTGTAACGCATAAATTATATTTTTACTTTTGTTTAAAATAAAGCACGCTGTATTCAACCTTTCAGTAGGGAGCCGACCACGACCGAGCATGGTACCTCGTAAAGATACACTCGCGAGTGGTAGTGGCAAGCACGGTGGTGGGGCGAGGCCCACCTCCCTATAACCCGCCGCCGCGCGGCCTGCTTGCACATTATAATGGTAGCTAGCCTTCTTCGACAAATGATGTTATTATGAGTAAATCTTGAGAGATAGACATATATTGTCGCGGATTTTTTTTTAATTAAAAAGGAATAATTCTTTCATACATAGTTTTTGAATAACTTAAACCGTTTATGCAGCGCATGCGACGAAAGACCTCAAATGTGAATAATTTTCCCCGTTTTTGCAACATTTCTCACTGACGCTTCGGTCCTATTAGTTTAAGCGTAATGTTATATAGCCTAAAGCCTTTCTTTATAAATGGACTATCCAACAAAAAAAAAGAATTATTCAAATCGGACCAGTAGATCCTGAGATTAGCGCGTTTAAATAAATAAACAAACAAACTCTTCCGCTTTATAATATTAGTATAGATTCTATGTGAGAAAACCCTAAAATAATTGATTTAAGGTTTATTATAGTACATCTATATACTAATAACATGTGTAAAGTGTAAATTTGTATCCCTTTTTTAACTTGAAATTTGATACACTTATAGTTAATGAATCAATGAATGATATATATGAAATATACGAGTATACAGTTGTTATACTACCCTAGTACATATGTGTGTCGCTAACCTTTTTACTAACACTATGCAAGAAATAATGTTTATCTCTATTAGGAAGTAAAGAAAATATAACTAATAGTACCAACGAAGGGTGTAATCTAAAACTGTGCCGAATTTTAAACAAATCCGTTCAGCCGTTGTCGCTTATATTTGTAATATTATTTTACATAATTAACTTGTTTTATCTGAATATTATAGTCAATAGGTTCGTCATGCGCGTGCATGCATATTTTTAAGAGAATGATAAAGGAGTATTATCTATCACTTTGATTTTCCTTGTTCTATAACTATATTCTTTATATGTATTTGAATGTATGTTTATATTTGAATATATATATAAAAAACATACATTATTATTAAAAATGACATAAATAATGTGTAACCCTTAAGGTCATCATCAGGGTAATTTTATGTCCCGCCAGAGTAGATTTGTATCCCCTTACCAGGTGACGTAACTGGCGACTAAAGTACTGGAGCCGACAGGAGGTATGTTCGTCCGAAACAGCAGAGCTTAGATACAAAGGGCGGAGATGGACTGCAGCATCCCTGTCGCGAAGCCATGCTCTGCCCTGCGATTGCAACTAAGCATGCCCAGCCCGGAAATTAAGGGTGTTGCCCTTAATTTACTTTTTTTGGGGGGGTACTTATGTCCAACGCTTGATATGAGAATGAGGATAATGAATGCCTTCGGCAAATTCTGAGATAGACATAGAATTAATTATATCTTGGTGTGAGGGGTAATTGAAAAAGACGTTCAAATTAAAATTGCTTCAACATTTTCCAATTTGATGCTGAAACAATGAAAATTGAAATTGTATATATACTATATACTATTCTTGGATTTATTTTATTATACAATAACAAACTTAGCCGGAGTGACCCCGCCTTTGAAGGATATAAGCGCAAAACCGATTTCCTGCCCGAGGCAACTGTTACGGACTTCCCAGGGGACTCTGAAAATAGGTTCTCTGAGAGCTAAATACTTTAGCTTGAAAAAGATAAAACGGTAGCCGTTTTCAGTGACATTGATACGCGGCAAGCTTTTTATGCATTTTCTACTAAAACGTTTAGTAGTAACGAGGTATTTGCAAGATGTTTTTATGTTTGACATGTAAAACTTGCCTTTGAGTACCGACAGAGTAGAATAATACCTCCCTCTCTACTCGGTGTCGTGAGAGGCGACTGACGGAACTGAGAGATGGCAGTATATCTATCCGTAACAGTGCAGCACAAATACAAAGAGTGGCAGCAGCATCCCCGTCTCGAAGCTACACTCTGCGATTGCTAACGCTTACCTAGTGTGGCAATTATGGGTGACATCCCCCTTTCTTTTGAAAAGGCAGCAGTGGACAAACAATGGCTGATGTGATGATGATGATTTGGAAAACGATTTTGTGATTTCTCTTCCTTTGTCTGTGTAATGTTAATGATAGAAAATGATTGTGTATTCTTGATAAAACAGTGATAGAACATGTTACAATTACTCTTAATCATTATAGTAGTGAAAACGAGATAAAGAGAGGGGTAAGGAGAAAAAAAAGAGAGAGTTGAAGAGAGAGAGGGGGGAGGGAGATCTTTAAGCTATTTTCAGTAACTATAGAACCAAGCTTTAGTTATTATCATTATTATTACTATCGTGAAATAAAAGAATACATATACTTCATGTTATATTACACGTATAAATGTTGTAGCTTTCAAACAAGGCCAGTTAATTTGAGAGCACACTCAAAGTGAAACTTTTTGTTCGAAAGTGAAATGGACGATCGCTCAGGGAATCGTCTGGTTAAAACGAATGATGTTTCGAGAAAGAAAATAAATTACTTATTGGTCCAAAACGGTGAAGTTGGGAGCCCAGAAATATCCGCTTGTCTTTCACGCTCGTTATATATTGTGTGAGTGAAAACCTTCGCTTTGCATAAATATGCAGGATCCGTATATAGCCGCGGTTTGTAGATAGTGCAAAGTTTATTCAATGAATAAAATTTGTGTATCAAAATAGCTCTTGCTTTGAGACCGTACCAACGTGAGAAGACTGCCTTGACCGGTTTTCTAATTCCATTCAGATTTGTCGATGTCAAAACCTGAGTTTAAAAAACACTTCAGTAAATCTTATTTCTCTTGATCTTTTGCTTTATAATAGTATTGACAAAAACCACAAGCATATATTAAACTTAAGCCTTGTTTATAAATACGGTCGTAAAGTGCGCGCGTAATTTCATGATGATTGATCCATTTTGCCTCTCGTTCAGCTTTTGTATTTTCACAAAAATTCACTCAATGGGTTGTGTTTTTGTTTTACCACTATTTATCAATTGCGTGTATTGCCTATGACCAATATTACATTGGTTTTTATTATACATAAAAAAGTTAGGAATCAAAAGATGTGACGACCACTGTTGGACATCGTCTTTTCTGAGAAGAGGTAATTTTGTCCATGATTGCCACATTAGTCAGACGCAGAACGCAAATTCAAGATGGTTGTTTTTCCCTTCTACTACTTTTGGTTATTTTTTCACCTTCTACGACCTGGTATAGAGAGACGTATTATTATTCTACTACTGCCGGCACCTAACTGTTCAAAAACGGCCGGCTTATACTAGCTTCTATGTTTTGTCATTTGTGTTTTTGGTATCTAATAGAATAAAGACACCAGTCGAATGGATTAAGATGGCATTTGGTACAAACTAAAGGTGTGCAAAAAATTTAAACAATGAACCAAAAATCTTTTCTAAATTATGCTAATTTATGTAGGACATTAAGCAAAACAGAACTGTTCATACGAGCTGTCCTTTTTATTACAAAAAATATTTCCAACTTTTTTATGAATATTAAAACAAAACGGAATAAAACTAAGACGCCTTTAACAAGTTGGAATAAAGAGTTTCACTTCATATCGCAGAGAATTTATAACAGAAAATAAAAGTGCCCTCCCAAGACAATGCGCGTTGTCCATAACTTTCTATTATAATAGTCTAGGTTTACGGTGAGCTGTGAAAACGATCTCACTCTATTGGAGGATGGCCAGGATTTGCAAGGGATGTAAAAATTTTACGCCCAATTTATATCTATATGCAAAACTGCATAAATAGTATTCGAATAACACTAAATACACAAAAAAACATTTTTTTTCGTTTTCTATGTTATGAAGTCAGCAATCAAGCATACGGTCCGCCTGATGGTAAACGTGACCGCAGCCTATAGACGCTCATGTCAACACAAAGATGTCACGATCGTGTTGCGAACGCTGTAAACTGAAGATACAATGTTACATTTACCCGGTAATTTTTAGACTGGAATTGTTGTATCAAGCTTATTTCATGATATTATGAATTGTAAAGCTGTAGTAGTGTTTTTATAGTATTTGGATTTTTTTATAGTATTTGGATTACATGGATTTCATTTTATATGAAGTCCAAAAAATAATCGATCCATTCGTCCTAGGATGTATAACCTAAGCTCCTTTTTTAATTCATCTCACTCTGATTACCACCACACATCCACCTCAAGAGGAACTCACCATTGTTGCGGATACCCTGGTATTTCAGTAGCTCTCTTATGAAAGTCATTGTCTCACAAATTAGCATAATTCTGCTGGTCTTTGGTTACAAAAATTTTGAGGTCAACCAAAGATTTTTCGTTTGACCAGTTAATTCAAAAATAGCAGCTATATACAATATTATCTGCTATTGATAAAAGAAGTTAATTTAATCATAACAGAACGGAATAAAAGTGACATCTTCTACAATTATTTTAAATCCGCTAAGAATGCAATCACCTACATTCTGCACTATTTGGATACATGTCAATGTGTACTTTAATTTACGTATATGTCTGAGAGTGGAATCAGTCATGAATATTTATTTAAAAATGAAACATTTGAAATTGGTTACACAGTATGTTGTCGCGACTATGCATCGCATCAATAATTTACAATTTAATGCATACAGATCGATATTGTCAATACGAACGGCGTACTCATAAATTATTATTGTCAACGATTCCATGACAACTCTCTTATTGTTTGATATGACATATTTGTTTAATACTGGAATATATGCAAAAGACATTTCCTAATAGCTATTTCAAATATGTAAATGCACCTAACAAAGACATCATCACACGATAATTGTGACTTGTCTAAGCGGCGATACAGGTTTGTATCTAAAATGAACCCAGCAAAAATTTATAAAACAAACCTGGCTCATTAGTTTCTAAACTTATCACCGAATATTCAATGTTCTATCAATATTCACAGTGTATTAATAATTTTTATAGCAAAGCTCGGTATTTGAAGCATTGAGAAAATCGAACTGGTCATTCAATAGTAATGATATAAATATGAAAGAACTCTGGCTAATAGAGGCATCGATTGAATCTTGGAGAAAGTTACTTTTCATCACTATTAAATCGTGAGTAGTTAAAATAGAGGATGGAAGTACATATATATGAAGCTAAGTAATATTTGTAGTTCAAAAGTGTAGAGACAAACGTTAATAGATATTACTATATTTAATAACTGTTCCAATCTTTATTTATGGAGAAACTGAATGATTGACATATTTTGAGGGTCCTTTTATAAAGTAGGAGGGCACTAAGGTATTTTTTTTAAATTCAGCCCTGAAAGACATACACCGAGGGTGCATAGTTATAATGAAATTTTACCGTTTTTGAAGTTATTTAAAATTTTGTGATTTTTTTTCGACAATCATCTCTGAAAGGGGTAGAAGGTACCTCCTTTTTACCCCCTGATGATTTAAGAGATGATTTTGCTAAGTTAGTATGAAAGTTCTATAATTTATCGCAGGTAAAACCGCAGGGTATTGTTAATTTCACTTCACTTCAATAAATAGGTTACTGCAGAAGTGCATAACAAATGTATCCCCTCCAATAGAAATTTCAGCGGTGACCATAATGCTAAACTATTTAGATACAAGAGTAACTCACATGCTTCAAATTGGGGCTGTAAAAATTATGAAGGGCATGGTGCCTAGAAAATTCTTATAGCCGTGATTGAACTGAAAGCCTTGCTACCGTGTCTTTGAATCTTGGTGTTGGAACCATCAAACATTTTGTTATCTATTCATAGTGTATCAGTCTGTGCATTGATGTTATTTTAAAAAGCATAAAGATTATATATAAAACTGCTGTATGCATCTTATTTGTTCTGAAATTATATTTATCATAATCATATCAACTGTAGTGCATCCATTGCTGGATATGGGCCCTCCCAAGAAATCGAGAATTATACCCATAGTTGCCGAGCTGGGCAGGCGTATCTTAGCAATCGTAGTGGCAAAGCGCATGCTGCTGCCCATCCCCACCCTATTGTATTTGAGCTATGCTGTTCGGCAAATATACTGGTATTAGTTGGTTACGGTACCTCAGCCGCCTCTTAAGACACCTGGTACAGGGAGAGATAGTATTTTACTTTTCCGGAACCTCACGCCCATTTTTAATTTAATAAAATTGCTTGCTTTTTACTGGTATGGTCGGTCTATTAATATAAATTACTGAACTTTAATACACAACTTCAGCAGTAGTTTTAAAAATAAAACCAAGGAAAATGACGTTTTGAACAGTATATTCGATCATTATCGCACAATGATTACTCGGAAAGTATACATATATAATTAGATAGTTGGAATATAATAATAATAATAACTCTATTCGACCAAGGGAAATTTAAACTACGAGTATAATACATTTCGATGCTTAAGTACCTAAACTAGGCCTGTTCTTATAGGCACTTATATACAAATTGTCTTCAAGTTATATCTCTACGACATTAAAATTTTCTCGTTCATTTATCTTTACGGTTGGTGCAGGTGTAGCGCCTACGGCGGATGCGGTTTATGTAGTGGAAAATTTCACCCGACTTGCAAACTTAATTTTATACTTCTCACGCAAAACGCTGTACAAAGTACATACTAAATGTAGAATTTCAACGCTCACTTTATGTTTTAAATAGATCTAATAATAACTACACGAAGAATTTGTTAGTTTAAGGCAAATTTTGCATTATTATGAAATGTTTTAAGCTTAGAAAGCTGTAAGTTTGCTGTAGGTTTGCTGTTCGATTTAAAAAAGAAACGTATTAATTAGATTTTTTTGGGATTTTATAACATAATTACTGACTTCATCGTATCAAACAAAGGATATCCACTGCATTAAACTCGCCTTGTTTGCGACCTGCATTCAGCGCAATTCAACCCTTCTAGTCATATAGTGTGTTGGTGGACGCCCTGCGCTGCGAGGTATAATTTTAGAACATTACGGCCTTAAGCAGCCTTTGCAGTTAGACAGAATTTTGTATTAATATTATTTACGTTTAATACTATACTACGAATCGACAGTTCTACATAATATAATCTATATTTTCATACTTGCGCGAATGAATGATCGTAAAATTAAAAAAAGGCTGTTATGGTTAAGGTGGCGTAATTCCCTTTTTTAACTTTTTTATATAATGTTGTCTGCAAACAATACAGTCCGCTTGATGGTAACGTGTGCCTATAGGCGCTCGTGTTATCCCAAAGATCGTCACTAGCGTGTCACCAGTCCTGTGAACTTAAGGTTCTATATCACATTTACCTAGTAATTTCACTGCCTCTCTAACTCTTTAAACCAGAAAAGACACGTTAAATGTGTTCGTTAAACGTTAAAGTCCAGCTAAATGAATTTTGTACTGACATTCATAATTCTCTTTCAAACATAAAAATAATAATAACTAACTCTAATATAGGGACAAATGCCGGGTAAACTTGGCCTTAATATAAAATATCGGAATATCGTATCGACCAATTACAAAAATAAACGGTCTAAAACTGTTCTGATGCTACTGAGAATAAAAGAGTAAGTGATTTTTCAGTAATTGACATCAATTTAGGTTATTATCCATAGTAAGCGAAATTTATAAGAAGTTTTATTTATTTTACTTTTTAATTTAGTCTAAAGATTTAAAACCTTTAATTTTGGGTTGACTTTCATATCAGGAAGTGTTGTTATTCGTATCCTTTGTGTCAGTCGTAGGATGTCCACTGCTGGATAAATACCTCCCGAAGAGGTTTCCAATTAAGACGGTAAGTTGCATGCGGTCTGCCCATGTTGACGTTATTATGGATTATTATTTTTTCAATTACTTGCAAAACGGAAAATCATTTTACACAAGATGGTTTCAGATTTATCATATTACATTTGTTGTTGTTTTTTGTTTTGCTTATTAACAATGGTATTTTAAATTAAGAACTATTTACTGGACAATTTATAAAGCTATAGACTAACTATCAAAAAGTTTTTAATAAACACTAAAGATTACATTTACCCCCAATTACGTTTAGACTCTATTTTACTATAATTTCTAGCACGCATTTCTATTACATCAAATGCCCAAAAGACCACATTCAAAAATCAAACGTTTTTAAATACCTATATATGAGACTGCAAGCGGCTATTGTGTCACCGAGCCAGTTGCTAGTTTAGCTGTAGAGACTATAAAGGTCAATTGACCTCACACTGGAGTAGTGACGTCATCGCAGGCTCCATTCACGGCCGACAGAGGCATGCAATGTTTCAGAACTAGACGTAAGTTATGAATGTGGCTCATAACTGTGGACTTCTGTGACAAATGTGACATACTAACACATGTCTTTATAGTGCATGAAGTTTGTTAGTAAATTTGTAACGTAGTAGAGGATTAATTTTCGTATACAAAAAATAAGTTTCACGGTGTTTGTCCGGAATGGACTTCTAAACTAGTGAACCGTTTTTTATATATTTTGCGTACTTGAAAGATAGGGCTATTAATATCTCAATGTATTAGTATCCCTCTTTCTTACATCGTATTTTAAACATAAGTTTAGACGAGACAACTTATGTCGGGTCAGCTTGTAGATATATATAACCATGAGTAAATACAAAAGTTCATCACACAATTTCACATCGCACATGGAATACTACCATATGCGCCACCGGACCCGTTAACTAGATTTTTGTGCAGTTTCAAGTGGAGTCTTAAAATATTTATAAGACCACACGTGACCTTATAAATTCAACGCAAAGGTCACCAAACTAAGTACATTATTATGAATATTTCTTCGTTTACCCCAAATAATATTTGCATTGCATGCACACAAAATAAAAATTTAAAGCGGCGAAGAATAGACAAATACGATTTATCGTATATTGAGAAGGAATGAAGGGAGCAGATCGTTCCATCGCTAAACAGAGTGCCAAGAAATAAGCAGTATATTTTGGATGAAAATCACGTATTCTTAACGCAATGGTGTCAAATAAATATGTATACACAGTCATAAACTTATGCTCATTATGCTGGACTACTCGTCAAATCCAATGCAACCGATGATAATCGCTCAAGGACGCCTGTGTGGATGAACTTCGAATAAAGTAACCACTATTTAGATTGTAAACAGAAGAGGACGATTGAGTAAGTCTGACCACACTAACGAAGGTCGGGTATGTTCTGGCTGCACGTAGTGTACTGTTTTATGAAAATAATGCGTGGTTAGTGTTTGTGATTAGGGAGTGACAGTGAGAATGCGAATGAGAAAGGAATTAAAGAAGAGACTCTATCGGGCAGGGTCTTTTAAGTAATTAATAAGTAAAACATTATTATTAATACGCATAAGTACCTCACTCTTACTTATTTCTACCACCAAATAACATTGTTATGTCGGTTTGTAGAGTGAAAGAGGCAGGAAGATTACTGGCTAATGTGCCATGATATCTCCAAGTCACGACGATCTTATAATATTACGACTATATGCTAGTTTGTCGACCTAGTCTTTTATTAATAAAAAAAAATTAAGCTACTTAGTGTCAGGATTTGTGATGCAATTTTTCATTCTCTAAACATACGCCTCGACTAAACTAAGCTTTGGACTGCAGTTAGGCTTTCAGTCAAAAGTGAGTATAATTTTAAAAAGGACATTATCTGCATTTATTCGGATATCCAGTATGAGATGATGTATCACACTGAGAAAAGTACCTAGATTATATTACTTGTGTACGGATATCAAACAATTAAGGAATTACGAATGTAATACAAAAATGGATATCATTGAATTTAAGCAACATCCAGACAGAAAAAAACGTATGTTCAACACATACATGTTTGGTCTGGGTGGGTATTAAACTCTCTTCTTGCTTTTGTACCTGTATGTTACAATTCGTTCTGCTCGCTGCTCGCAGTCCCGACATCTTCATATCAACTATAAGACGTCCACTGGTAGGCATAGGCATTTCTAAGTAATCTCCAATACGACCGGTTGTATGCGGCCTGTGTCCAGTGCGATCCTGCGGTTTTATTCAGATCGATTGTCCATGTTGCGGGTAGACGCCTTACCCTGCGGTTGCCGGTACGTGGTCTCCAATGCAGAACCTTACGACTCCATTGGCCATCAGTTCTGCTTACCAAATGCCCTGTCGACTGCCACATCAACTTACCAATCTGATTCTGTTACGAATTTCCTCATTTCTGATTGCGCAAAGAAACTCCGAGCATTGCCTTCTCCATAGCTCCTTGAGCTACTTTCATTTGATTAATAAGGCTAATGGTAAGAGACCACATTTCGCTGCCATAGGTCATCGCTGATAACACACATTAGTCGAAAACTTTCGACTGTAGGCACTGATGTATGTCGGACGAGAAGATGTTTCGCAGTTTTCCAAACACTGCCCAGCCGATACCAGCTGACCTCTTTCTTGAAGTTGGACTGACCTAATTGAACTATTTGTCCTAGGTATACATACGATTCAACAACTTCAAGAAGCAAGTTCTCAACTAAAACTAGGGTGGGTACAAAGCTTTAAAGCAAAAATAAGTAATAAAATAAGTAATTAGTCCATAGCCTTGGATTCATGGCAATAGCTCTGAACTGTCGTCTCTCTGATCCACAACGCGCCCCATTCACAGGCGGGCGTGAGTCATTATTTGTTATTCTGATACCGCTGCCGGTTTCCCTGGCGCGTTGTTAATCAATTATTTCACTTCATTAGTGATATTAAACTTGTCAGGATTTTACTTAGCGAATTAGGTAAATATTTTTACGTTTCGCATTAAAATTCAACACAAAATATTTACACTTCATTCATTTCAATATGTGCCGTTTGTTATTATATTATTAAATACTTATCAGAATATTATTTATTACAAGATCATCTGATCTTGTGAACTAAAGGACGTAAGTCGGATCCCCACTTAGAACAAATACTTATATGATGAATAATCGTATTTGTTCTGTGTTTAGATGTTATTTATATATAATTAGTATTATACTCGTATTAGGCAAAGTTGAATAGTACCTCCCTTTGTAACTGGTGTTGTAAAAAGCGACTAAGATACCAGAATCAACAGATGGTAGTATATTCATCCGAAACAACATAGCTCAAATGCAGAGGGTAGGGATGGGCAGCAGCATCCCCGTCGCGAAAACTGCGCTCTGCTATTGACAACACGCTTGCCCAGTGCGGCAAATATAAGCAAAATTCCCCTTTTTTTGGGAGGACTATGTCCAGCAGTAGTCTTCCAATAGTTGTAATGATGATGATGATGACGATGATGATTAAATTAGTAATACCTCTGTTGTCTGACACCCGTAACACAGATGCGTATACGTATCACGTACGAGATATCGAGTGAATTTATTTATTTTATGTTTACTATTTTTGGGGTAACGCTTTTATAAGATTGAAGAAATATGATATGTATGATTATGAAGTAAAATATGAATACAGTTTCCTTAAACTGATAGTATTTGCTAATAATATAATACTATGAACCCCAATTTGTTATTGACAACATTTAGCAAAGTTAGCACTTGAGTGAAGCTACAAGAGCTCCAGTTCATGGCGGTCCATTGTGGGCGGTGACGGTTAGAAGTCATTATTAGTCATAACCGTTGAGGGTTTGGAAGCCGGGTAATTAATCAATTATTTCACTTCATTTAACAAGTCGGCCTCATCCGACCCAAAAAGATTCATTCACTCCTCCCGTGGGGGCCTTACGTTTGCAAAGCTATTAAATTAAACAATACTTCACATCCTGATACATCTGGTCTACCATCTTAGTCGTAAGCTTAGGTTCCTATTATATAAGTTATATAGGGAGAAGTATGAACTAGTTTTGAGTTAGAGCTAGTCGCTAGTCAAATGTCAACGCAGAAAGGTTAAATGTAGGAACGATTGTTTCGGCAGAATGTACAAATTCATATATATAAACTAGTATAGCCCCGTGATTTCGCGTTAATTTGTAGAACTTTTATACTAACTTTGCACCCTTCCTTTACCTCCTGAAAGGATAATTTTTAACAAATATTTTACACGTGGTTATTTGAATCAAGGACCTTTATACTAAATTTTATTCGAATAACTTTATACTAACTTGTTACCAACTTTCTATCCCCTGAATTTTTAAGATTACTTTCCTAGTGCTTCCTTACGTTATAAAAGAAACCCTTGTGCAAAATTTCAAGCTTCCAACCCTCATAGTTTAAGCCCTGCATTGATATGTCAATCAGTCAGTCAGCTTTTCATTCTATATATATAAATAATGCGTTTATAATTTTGAATGTAGTCGGAGGCTGATAAGTAAACGAAGGGGTTAGATAGTCGGCTGCTCACAGATATCTAAAGTTAGGACTTATTACATGAACCTATTGATTCAGGAACGAAATCCTGCCAACAGCGCAATATAGATATTTAATTTTACAATTGCACAGTGGAAGAGAAGAAAAACAAAGTGTGTCTTATTATTTGCTTAACAACATCACGGTCTAAAGCTTTGTCTACATTTACCTAACAGTGCAGTGAGTACTGAGTTGCGAATAGGTTCTCACTTATAGTCTAGGTATGGACAAACTTTATGCATAAGTATCAAATTATGCTTTCAAGTTCGCTGCGAAGTCACTCACTGAATTCAAACGCTGGAAATTGTATACGGTACGCGCTGTTTCTATATTTCATATAAAACAATAAATGAAGATGATCTCCAATTCCTTGCCATCTTAGCGGCAGAGTAGTATAGTACCAGGTCTATATAGTATAGTCTGTATCAGGTGTTGTAAGAGGTGACTAAGATACCAAAACAGTGTAGTTCAAATGCAGAGCGTGGGCGTGGCCAGCAGCATCCCCGTCACGAAATCTGCGCTCTGCAATTGACAACAGGCTAGCCCAGCGCAGTAATTATGGGCAAAATTCCCCTTTTCTTGGGAAAGCCTAAGTCCAGCAATGGGCTTGGAGTGGCTGTAATGATGATGAAATAATGATATAGGTGTTTATATTATTCGTACTTATTGATGATACACCTTTATTTTGATACTTCATGAAAAGTCACTTCGCAATACATTTTCTCTTTAAATCTCTACTAATCTCTACAAATATTTTAAATGCGAAGGTAACTCTGTCTGTCTGTCTGTTACGATTTCTCGCTTAAACCTCTCAGCCGATTTTGATAAAATTTGGCACACACAATTTTTAGACCCTGAGATAGGACATAGGCTATTTTTTATTCGAAATAAGGGTTGTAAGGGGTTGAAAAGGGGAATGAAAATTGTGTGGAAGTATCGCTATTTATAGAGCTAGAAACTTGATACTTATTTTTCAGGCCATTGATTCGATATAAATAAACATGACATTCAAAGTTTATATAAGTTAAGGTAAAGGTAAGGTATGGTACTCAAAAAATCTATTCCATGCGAACGAAGTCGCGGGCACAGCTAGTGAGCAATAAAATCTCAATATGCAGAATGAAACTATTCGTTAATTCTGTTTCATACACGCCCTAACCTACACAAGCAAGGGCGTGATATAATTATGAGTCATATAACCATTTTATCATTCACGTGTCCTTTACAGTATGCTAAGTCAGCATTTACATTAGCGGCAAACATATTTAAACACTTTATTTATATGTTTGGAAAGAGCTGACTTTATTTGTATGTGCTTCTTTATAAATGTATAGTAAAAGCAAGTTTGACCCTATTAGGTATAAAGCATTCCCACAAATGGCTAGTACGTGGCATATAGCATATAAGAAGCCCCAATGAACTTTGACGTGAAACTGCTCAAATATTTTTGGCGCGTGTAGATCAAACCGTCAATATCATTTTTTGGAAATTAGCTAACAGATATAACACACACACACAGATATAATATAGTAACAGTGAGATTTAATGTGAAAAATGCTAGTATCCATAAGATTAAATGAAAATCGTTAGGTGGTGGTAGGGCATGTACGAAAGAGTAATTATGTAAAACATTTATTTGGCAAAGAATAATGGGTACATAGGGGTGGACTTTGAGAGACAAATTAAAGGCATCCTTACAAATGGTTCAGTATATTCTAAAAAAAGCGTCGCTTATGTACGAGGGATATGAAATAATGTGTAGGAAGCAATGTCAAATTTGAAGCAAATGGAATCAATTCATTATACTTACACTAGAGAGAAATAGGCGCGAGTTCATATATGTGTGTTTTTACAGACGAACCTCTTGCTGTAGTGTCTCTATCAGAAGGTTAAGCGTCACCGGGGGAAATGATTACAATATTGAGCGACCTCTTACTTACGCATTTCTATGTTGCCCACGGTCTATGTGAAACGTTACCGCGAGCACAGGTGTCTTGAATTGAAACTGGCGGCAATTACTCAAGGTTGGCTCTAAAGCTCAGTTTGCGGTATATGTGGTCGTTGTGGAAGCGTGTTTGTGGGAAATATACTTAAATTATAACTATTTTCCATGAAGTCTACATATAGAGCTTGAGCTACAACTACGACGATGAACGACGACGACGAACACATTAATAATGACTCACCAATTGGTGGCAGCATTTTTTTTTACAATGGATCTTTATAAAACGGTAAAAAAAATTGTTTAAAATGCCACCACACAGTTATGATTCTTAAAATAGACTGTGTTACTCTTTGAACAGGGGCTTAGTCCGTGTAATTACTAGTAATTAGTATAATAATAATTGACGCGCTGGGAAAGCGTGTTGGCAATCGCAGAGCGAAGCTTTCGCGACGGGGATGCTGCTGCCCACCGCCCTGTCCATTTGAGTTGCACTGTTTCGTATGAATATACCGCCATCTGTCGGTTCTGATACCTTAGTCGCCTCTTACGACACCTGGTGTAGTGGAAGGTACTATTATACTCTGCCGGTACCTACCTCAGGGCCGACAACAGTTAACAATTTTTTTAATAATAATAATTTACAAATGTATGTGTGGTAAACCCTATTGAATTATGGTATTGTTGAGTTTCTTTTTACCGTATATAATCAATACATAAACAAATGTAAATTTATGAAACCATTCCATTCTTCTATTCCGCCAGAATTGGCAAATCTTTATAGAATACAGAACACCCCAATTCGGTGTGCGCATCGCGTGCCGGGCGCCGACTGAATATTTTAACATGCTGTGGCACTTTCCAAGGATTCCAGCTTAAAAAATAAACCACAATAGTCTATTGTACATGGTTATATAGTTTTCTATTCTGGTCTATTTACGTTTGGTCAATGAAGTTTTTGGCCGTACACTAGTAATTTAGGGCGATTTCATCACTATAATGACAATAGATAGAATCTATACTCCGTTTCATAGCTTGATTAGAATAACCGATGTTAATGTAGTAGCGTCGTACAAACTATTTATACTGTCAATATAGTATTTAGAACTATGTAATAATATTGTTTACATTGCAAAATTTTGTCAAAGAACCGTTAAAATAATAATTAAAACGTTATTTTATCATCGGCTATTCAAATTTAGCTATATTTAAAGAACTATGGATACTTGCATATGTACTATCAGTTTTATGGTATTTACTCATAGTTTTTAAGTAAGCAACGTATACTTATATCATTAATAATAATGCAATGCATGTAATATGACATGAGTTTGACCTCGTATAAAGATCGTTATGTCTGAATAGCAGTGTTCGCATTGCTGTGTTCTAGTTTGAAGGGTGAAAGATGTAATAGAATTTTTTTTTATAATAATAATAAATTCCCACAACATCCTATACATTGACCTGACTCCGTGGTAAGTCGCTTAAAGCACTTGTGTTACGAATACCAGACAACAGAGGAATCACAAATATACTACTTAAATACATATATTTTACACCCATACACAGAGCAAACACAAATATCATCATATAAATATTTGCTCTGGGTGGGAATCGAACCCACGACCCCTGGTGCACAAGACAGGATTACTACCATCTGCGCCATCGGGCCCGTCAATTACTTAGTAATGTGATATAATATCATCAAGTCACAAGGTTGGCACCGCGCTTGCGATACCGTTTTGATATTACGTGCGTCTATAGGCTGCAGTGAAGCTTACTTTCCCGCGCACTGTATGCTTGTTTGTGAACCCGGTCTAATAAAAAAAGATATTAGTTAAATTATGTATTTAGACGATAAACAAAACGATGGCATTACCTGACTAATGTTTGAAGTAATATTTATTATTGTCAGTCTGCCACGCCCTTTAAAGCGGTCGATCGATCGAAGATGAAGTACCGGTAACATAACAAAAATGCGTCGAACAATACGACCCTTTTTTGGATGCTAATTAAAAAATCCATTTAAAGCAATAACGTCTCAAATGTCCATATTAAAAATATATACAACACAAAAAGAACACTAGGGAAAAATTCGTCGAGTCTACTAAGGTCATCATAGCACAACGGAAGTTCAGTTGCTCGGAAAGGGAACGATTTTTGAGACATTGATAGTTTTTAACATAAAAATCTGCCTTATGATTAAAACTCTGAAAAAATGTACCTATAACATCTGACTAGATACAGTTACAGAAAGAAACTTCGTCAATTGATTTGTCTTCCAAATCCGGTACCTTCAATATTTACACGTGGCTCGAGCCAACACACTATTGAGGTTGTTTGAACGTAACAATAACGTATCTATACGGTAAAACATTATAAGTAATTAATTTGATTGTTCAGGATTTACATAGACCGTTTGTATTATAGATTCTACTATACTCACTCATTTCATCTTCAGCAGTCAATAATCTATATAAATCGAAATAAATGTAACTAAGCGCAAAACTCGTGAACGGTATGACCGAATGTTCAATTTGTTATTCGTTCTTTTCTTAGCCGTGCGGTCCCAGCAGAATTACATTATTTAATACAGGTTAAATGTCGTAAAATGTTACTGAGGAATCGGAACCGACAGGTGGCGGTATACCCGAAGTAATGTAGCAAATATGCAACAGGGCGCGGATGGGCAGCAGAATTAATGTCGCGAAACAACGTATTAGCAACAATTATGGGCAAATTTCTCCTCTCATAAAGAGGTCTATGTCCAACAGTGAACGTTTTACGAGTGCTAAAGTTTTAATAAAAAAAATAGAGATAGTGAAACGTAAATATCGACCATAGCGACAATCTAAACAAAACTCGCAACGTGACGGGATCAACCGGATAATACCTGGACGAAAGCAGGGTGGGGCGGTAAATGTAAATAAAATGAAATATTCAGTAAGTGTTATTAAACTTGTTAACCGGTTATTGGTGCTAGAAACAACAATGTGATAAATATAAACTACTAGCGGACCCTTCCTGATAAATAATCTAGATACCGACTGCAGCGCCATCTGCCAGGCTGATTTGTTAATCTAACTATCCAGGATGCCATCTAAACGCATACAGAAAAAATAATTCAATTGGGTCCAGCCGCTTAGGAGGAGCTCAGTGACATACAAACGTACAGTATTATATAAATAAAATTATAAGATAATATATAAGATCGAGAATACATGGAAATTCATGTACATAAGTTAAGTTAAACAAATCTACTTTAAATGTAGAATGAGTGTTATATTTATGTTTACATGTATCCTTTATACTATATGATCAAAGAAAAATAAACTTTATACCAGGCATGTTATACATCAACAAGCTAACATTCGCTCCGAAATTGTATCAACAAGGTTGGAATTTGCAGAGCACGGCTGTAAAGCAAACACCGATCGCTTTGTAATCTGCACACCAGAAAACAATTATTCGCACTGCCCGGCCGTGTCCACAAATGTTTATGTTAACTTAGGTAATACCTGCCCTGGGAAACTTCGGGGCGTACAAACATACCGGAAGGTTTGACCCACTTACGGGTTCCTTTCATCCTTCGGGCATGTTGTACCCGTAATGCCTGAGGATGATATCTCATCTAGCAACAATTTAACTCTTGTAGTTATCAAACTTTATCTTTATAATTTTACCAGAAAAGTCTTGTGCCTCGTAGTTGTACAGATATCACTTAATATCAAGAGTTAAAATGAACAAGCCTTGAAACATAATTGGAAGATTGATCAAAAAATCTTGAGCGCGCGAGCGCGAGTATTTATCTGTGTGTGCGTCATCATTATTATATAAGCAATTGCAAGTCCACTACTGAATAAAGGCCTCCCCAAGAAAGGGCCCATAATTGCTGCGCTGGGCAAGCGTGTTGTCAATCGCCGAAAGTAGCTTTCACGATGGGGATGCTGCTATCCATCCCCGCCCTGTGCATTTGAGCTACACTGTACATATTAGATGGATAAACCACTATCTGCCGGTTTTGGTACTTTAGTCGCCTCTTACGACATCTGATACAGAGGGCACACACTCACCTATATAAATTAAATATTTTGATAAGCCGTAGAATATATTGAATTTTATTCAAAGTGCGCTAATTACCATGCACATATAAGAAACGTGGAAATTCGCGGACGTACTTGACAATTTTATTTTTAAATCTGTCATATCGTCAATCGATTTAAAATTTTACAATAAAGAAATATATATATATATAGTCCAAATATGCTTTTTTTGTAAAAAATAAATTACTTTAAATTATTTTATTCTATTATTATTATAGTCAGTCTAACTAACTGACTGTCAAACTAACGTGTTTTCAAATTATTTAAATGTCTTTTTTTATTTAAATTTTAGGTTTATTTTATATAATATGCTTTAAATGTGAAACCTTTGTAATGTGTTCAATGTTAATAAGAAATTATGATACTACACATCAATTGCCAATTTAAATAACATTGACATTTGTCATTGTAATCAACCTTTATTTAAAGGAGTAAAGTCGCTACCCGAATTTTTTCTCGTGAAACCGGTTCCTTTAGGATACAGTTGTTATTCTATCCATACTCACAAGGAATAATTCATTTTATTAGATAAACAACCTTTACCATCTCTGACACAGAAGCATTCAAACCACTTTGCTGAAAAATTAATTAGATCCCTTTGGCAAATAAAACTAAATTTGTTTAAAAGATATAAATATACCTATTACTTCAGGCTATATTCTAATACTGTGTCAATTTTTATTTCATATACATTTATACAAATTAAATCCCTGCTTGTTTTGGTCATGGAACGGATTAACGGCTAGACAGATTTCACGATTTTCCGAAATAAATATGGTCCAAGCTGAAATGGTCCGGGCTATTAGAAAAAAAAACAAAGGTTAGCAACCATATTTTTTGTCAAAAGTAACCTTATGACGTTTGGCAAAACAAACAGAATACTCCGAGGAAATGAGTGTTTAAAAAAGGTCGCATTCATGTTTATATTTTATTTACTAATTCGAATCCTATATTAATAGTTGGAATCTTTTATTTATCCAGAATTATTTTAAGGTACCTCGGGGTGTGGATGGGCAGCAGCATCCCCGTCGCTAAAGCTGTGGCAATTATAGGCAAAATTCCCCTTTTTTGAGAAGGACTATATCCAGCAGTAGACTTTCAATGGCTGTATTGATAATGGTGATTTATTGTTGAAACAGACAACGTCTGTTGGGTTAGCTGGTTTCTGGTTTTAGTGGAATTGTTATTTAATACATTGCAGACTTCGATTACATCGTTCTATAGTCTTCAGAAACTCGGATAATGCAATAAAATTATAAAAGGAAGGCTAACTCCTAAATTACCTAAATGATGTAATTAGCGCACCCGAGCGCAAACATCTTCAACACAATCGCAAACAGTCCCAATACAAAGGTTAATAAAACTGAACAAGTACAAAATACAGGTACGTAAACAAAGTAATAAAGGGACGGCGCTCGACAGAGGAGCTAAGTTTATTAACTGTCCGACTAAGTTTGTCTGCGACGTCACGCCAGCAGTTGGATTCCCTGTTTGTCTATGACGTCACGGGAACTATCTCTCTGTTTGGCTGTGACTTAAAAATACCGGTCGCTGAGTTTTGTTCGATGCGTTTCGGTTCGAAAATAGATTGCCAAATCTGTCGACATTCTTTTGTTTGCCTAAGTGACTTGATCAATGATGTCATAACATAAATTGTTTCAATGTGGTCAAGAATTAAATCGTGATCTCAACTTTTTTCAAACTTGACTTAAATGAAATATTTGACACTAGCCGAATAGGTTGTATATTTTCTATGTAATGATCTTAATTTTAGTTCATTTTATATATGTAGTATGCTTTATATGTGAAACCTATTCAATATCAACTGCAACGTCATTACGTTGGTGTTTGCCATTCTTATCATGCTATACTTAAGGCAGTATAATTGATTAATTTATAGTAGATATTGTATCAATATAGACAATAAATCAGCATACTTGATTAACATATAGAATAAAAAACAAATATTATAACTAAAAGTCATATATGGGATTTAAAAATAAATTAATAAAAAAACAGAATAAGCATTATCGGAAGATAACTAAGTCAAATTTTCCAATAATCAGCTTTCATGTCGCTATTTCCAGTCACTTGTTTGGTAAAGGAGGTTAAGATAATTAAGTCATTATCTTATCCGTAGATGAACGTGATGCGTGATGCTCTCAATACAAATGCAAATGCATAATACATTGTGGTGTGTGTTCCGTATTCAGAGGGAACCGACATTTATTGCAAAATAAAGTGGGCTGACGTTTGGCAGCCGAGGTTCGAAAAACAAGTATCACTGCACGCGTCCGTGTAGGGTAAATAAGCTTTTGTGTGGTTTCCCTTTTTACATAAAAAAACAGTACGCATATTTTAAACCGCAAAAAAACGAAATCAATGTACCGTTAAGCACTATTGTCTTAATATTTATTAAATTACTAGCAGAATGCCCTGAATTCACCAAATAATATTCTATTGAACACGTTCCATTGCGAGTTTCTATTTGATTTGTTTACTTTGACGTTGACAGGTAACGTCACCGGTTTAACAGAAACAAAAGAGTTGTTTAGTTTAAGAAAAGTGAAAATAAAAAAAAACAAGTACCGTCTCGCACAGAATAATTAATCTTCTATAAGCTATCAGTATTACTTGTCTTATATATATTCGATTTGGACACAAAAATGTTTAAAAGTGTAGATGGCGCTCTTTTGAGTATCACGCGTGTTTTTTGATGTGGGCTAAGCTTTATTAGGTATGTTCTTTCCGAATTACCCCCAAAAATTATATCACATTTGACTTTAATAGTCAAGTCTTCTAGGAATTTACTAATAGTGAGGTATTTACCATCACTGCAGTGTATATATTTGGTTTGGTACAAAGTCCACAGTCACGAATTCGGCGAAAATGGGCTTTGAACAATAAGCCGACGCTGTTTATTGTCGGATATATCGAGAATCATAACAGGATTTTCCGTTGGAAACGGAATGATGACGCAATCGATTTCCCTTAAATAATATAAATAAGAGTGATGAACTGGTTAACTTCGAATAATGATTTATCAAACTTAACTCCGACGGACTTGTCAATACATCCATCTCGAGTCCCCCAAGAATACTCTCAATAATTTATTTGTCTCTAAAATTCTCAAGTTTTATTAATTGATGACCTTTTAACTTTCGTATTTTGTTTTTAAGGGGCACAGCAAAAGTTTATTTATTGTTAAGGGTTAGAAGTAAGAGAGTCAGGGTGAAGATTAATTTGGATATATTTAAGTTGTATGTCCAGAATGTGAGAAGACAGCCTCACGCAAAAAAAAAATAAAAAGGAATTTCGGAGAATGTTAATTTATGTCCGCGGATGATAATGCGCCTTAATAATTCAGGTTTTAGACTTCACTTATTTCTCTTTTTCAAATAAGTCTATTCGATCCAAGTTTCAATCTATAAAAGAGATAAGATAATTTGATTTAATTTAATCATTAACTTTCCTTTTTCATGTTTCTACATAAATTGTCACATGATTTAAAGTTCAATTTCCGTAACTACTGTTCTGTAAAGTCGGTAGTTTGGAGATAATTGGAATCACCAAATAGCAGTAATCCATCGAAAAGCGAGATATTTACTTATGACTGAATTTTGGGATAGAATCTGGTCATCCAGCTAAAATCTCGACTGTTAACAACGCTAAAAGTCGTAACTTTAGTAAGAAGGCTCTCTTAAATAAGAGCAAATAGTTTTAAAATCAGGTAAAATATTTTTATGCCATCAGCCTTTTTGGATTACTATCAATGTACGAATTTCAATATTTTTTTTTGCAGGCGACACCTTGGTTATTGTTATTGGAGAGGAATAAGCAAAAATTTGTTTTCGTAAATATATGTATAAATAAATATAGGAAATTACCATATAAAAATTGCGTCTCACGTTGTTGGTCCGGGATGAACTTCTAAACTACTAAACAGATTTTAATAATTGTTTGCTTACTGAGTTGATCCGACTTTTGAGGTAGGTTGATTATATCTCAATTTATAGTCACAATATTTTTTCATGATAAACATATTTAGTTTAAACAGGACAACGTCTATCGCGTTACCTAATAGTAACATGCGTCGTCCCGTCTAGTACTTACAGCTAGAATTATGTATACTATATATTGTATTAGCTTTAATTGTAAGAAACCAGCTCACTCCTGTAACATAGTTATAACGGCTATGATATATTTATTAAGACGCCACGATGTTGCGTGAAACTTCACCCACACGAAAACCGATATCCTCGAGGTAAATAGGGAACAGTCTGTTAATTGACGTGTTCAGTCCCAAACGGGATAACCGGCCTTAATTATGAGGAGGGGGAGGGGGGATGGGGAGTTACGAAGAAATGGATGGCCTCCGGTTCCGTGGACCCTTAAGTTCGGTAATTTCAGTTAGCAGTAAATGGGAAGAAGTTGAACGTGCCTAATCTCGGGTTGGATGGTCATTGTGGGTGTACGCCGATTCGAGGCTGATTGAATGTCGGTAATAAAGTACTCAATGCAAACATGAAATACGATAGGATGTTTCCCCGGGTCAGTAACGGCATATTTACTTCCTCGTTCAATTGCTGACCCTCCTATATATTGGCGGTCACTTAAATGTCCAATTAATTGATCCTTTTAACTTCAAATGGGTGAATGGTACTCCAGTTGTAAACTTACCTACAACATTTTAATCCCCTGCGATAAAATGACGTTTATAGATAATTTCTAGCTATTAGAGGTCTGAGTTAATTATTTTTTTATTAGATTAGGTCAATAAACAAGCATATAGCCCGCTTGATAGTAAACGTCACATTCATCATACCAGCCTTTGGAAGTCCACTGCTGGACCTAAGCCTCTCCAAGAAAGGAGGATTTTTTCCCATAATTGCCGCGCTAGGCAAGCGTGTTGGCAATCGCAAAAAGCAGCTTTTGCGATGCGGATGCTGCTACCCATTCCCGCCCTGTGCATTTGAGCTGCACTGTTTCGGTGGATGTACCGCAATCTGTCGGTTCAGTGGAAGGTACTATTATATTCTGCCGGTACCTCACGGCAATCCTCACAACTTTTAACGTCACAATAACATGCTCGTAATATTACAGGGATGTCACTAAGGCATTGCTAACTTTGTGACTTAGAGATATTATGTCGTCACCCTTCAAATAGGATTACAGCAATGCAGACTCTGCTGTATGGCGGTGGAAATTCCTGGTTTACTCGCCAATGACAGACGTTAGGTGATTGACAGGGAGACATAAGTAAAATCTGGACATGTACGTATCTTGGACATGTTGGATTACTTTTTTACCAATTATGAGATAAGCCACTTGCAATGCTGTAATTTGCTTGGGCTATCAAGCCTGCAAGCAATATCAAAATCTCCCTAGTGGAGATAATCCGAATTCTGAGACCACATATGCGGAAAACACAACATAATTCTCGGTCTGTTCCCGACTTGACACAGTTCTGCAGTCTGAAGTTCGTTTTAATGAACCTCCCTTTGAATTAAAACATTTTCTTCGCTTTACTCCACAATTCCGGATACATTATTTTTTTGCGTTCAAGGGTCTAAAACTCAATTATGCCGTATAGAATGAGCGCCTCCTCCATTTAATTATAAGTCCAAAATTGTGACGGCATATAATTTTGGGGCATACTTCGGCATCTTTTTATAAATCGCTTTTATTTTGTGTCAAGGAAATCTGCTATTGATTTACGGCTATTTGGATGTTTAATTAGTTTGTCTTTAAAAACTTTGTTTTGGTTGTTTGTCCATCATTCATTCCTACCGGCTAGGAGAAAACGATTTTAAGAGACTACTTTCATATGTTTATGTGTATGAATTTATTCATCATATCTGCCATTGGAAGTTCACTGCAGGACATAGGCCTCCCTAGGAAAGATGGAATTTTGCCCATTTATGCCGCGCTAAGAACGTGTCGTAGACTGCAAACGAGAAAGCTGCTGCCTATCCCCGCCCTGTGCATTTAAGCAACACGGTTTAAGATGGAAAACCGCCAAATGTCTGTTCTGGTACCTTAAACGCCTCTTACGACACTTGGTAAAGGAGGAGGAACTACTCTACTCCGCCTGTACCTCACGGCAAATAGTATGTATTACGAAACTCGAAAATACATAACATAAACAAGAGCATTGAATTGCAATCTTTATTTATAGAAAATAGTGTCACGGTGTTCGTCCAGGATTCATTTCTAAACTTCTAGACCGATTTGAATATTTTTTCTTACTGTGTAATTTAATCTAACTTAAAAGATTTGATAGTTTATATATTAATTTATATTTTTACATAATTACTTTAGTCCTGTACCGGGTATCGAGGTGACTGAGGTACCAGAACCGATAGATAGCGGTATATCTATCAGAAACAGTATAGTTCGAATACATTAGACAGGGTTGGGCAGGAACATCCACGTCGCGAAAGCTTGGCGCTGCGATTGCCAACACGCTTGTCTGCGCGCGGCATTATGGGCAAGATTCCTCCTTCCTTGGGGAGGCCTGTCTCCAGCAGTAGACTTCCAATGGCTATTATGAGGATGATAATAATCAACCATGGGTACTTTTATAGTTAGAACAAGATAACGTTACTTGACTTAGCTAATTAAATATAAAAAATTGGAACTTATATGAGATTGTAAGATTAGATTAACTTGATGTAAGATTATTAGAAATGTCAGAAAATGTGTTTCGAAAGATTCTTTCACACTGTTACTACAGGTTGTTACTATGCCTCTTGACTGGCTTTTTACTTTCAGACAAGACATTCCCAAGAGATATCATCTCGCATTGAATCACCGCGACTCGTGAAGTTTGTATACAAGATCAAGAAAGCACGTTGACGCGTATGATTACATAGACAAGCTTCGCACTGGGTTTAGTAAATTATAGTTTTGCGTATTTTTTTTGCTTCCATATATCCTTCTGAACTTCGTGAATTACCAATTATTTTCTTAAATATGAGAATTTTTAATAGTCATGAAAATTTAAATGAAAACGTTGATAGATTATGCTTTTATTATTTTATTAGGTTTAAAAATTTTATGTTAAAGAAAATATGTCTCCGGAGACATATTTCTTTAAATGATTATTAATATTAATATTTCTCGGGAATGAGAAAAATGCATGTTCAAGTCCCGTCTGAACCCTAGTTCATTTTTCTCATTCCCGAGGACTGCATCACCATTATGCTATGGAACCAAGACATTGTGCATTGTACTGATCCTTACATAAGTCACTTGTTTTACGGACACATTTTGACCCCCAGACAGAAAAAACACAAATATTCACCATATACATAATCTTATAACAATTGGCGCACAAATAGGATCAGTACCATCTGCGCCATCGTCATGTATATATTTATGTGTAAATTGGCCATGGGGTATCAGTAGAATAGAATAGTACCTCCCTCTGTACCAGGTGTCGTAACAGGCGACTTAGGTACCGGAAAAGACAAATCGCGATCTGAAACAGCGCAACTTATATACTACCATAAAGATAGGTAGTAGCATAATCGTCACGAAATTACGCTCTGCGATTGCCACGACGCCTGCTCAGTGCGGCAATTAAGGGCAAAAATTCCCCAATCTTGGAGAGGCCAATATCCAACAGTAGACTTTCTATGGCTGATATGATGATAATGATGGTGATATATATATAATCAATATCTCGACATAAGCAGCAAGATATCGACATTTTTAGGGGTTCAAATACTTAGACCAAACTAGGAAACCGGGATTGGTTAACAATTTTGACGGGTCCGGTAAATTTTGATGGTGCAGATGGTAGTGATCATATCTTGTGCGCCAGGTGTCCTGGGTTTAATCCCCACCCAGCGCAAATATTTTAATGATGATATTTGTGTTTATCCTGTGTCCTGGTGTTAAAAATATATATTTAAGTAATATATTTGTGGTTCCCCTGTTGTCTGATGTCTGTAACACAAGTGACTTTCCACGGATTCAGGTCAATGTGTGAGATGTTGTGTAAATATATTTTTATAATAATCTATTGCGTTATTCCTATTCACCTTCCATTTTTATTTATTTCCTTCCATTTAATATTAGCGGGAGTAAGAGCGACCGTTGCAGCGTGCTTGTAATAAATCAACATTAAAGAAGCTTGCACCTGGATGGACAACAGTATAAATCTCTAGGACTCTCTAACTTCCCGTTTCAGAATTTTCAAAGACTCAATATAATACAGTCTACGTAAAATATGATAATAACGTGTCAGTAACTAAAATTAGCAGTTCTGACTCATTATATATTTATAATTAAAGCAATATTGTTCAATACCACCCTTTTATATACAGTCATCTAATTTTACATTTTGGTCCATTTGGTCTTGGACTTGCGCTCCAAATATAAGGATTAATTAAAAAAATCTTATCTTATATTTACTAATACTTACGCGTTTGCTGCTGATAATAAAACTACTATTTATAACTAGAATTACTCTTTTAATGAGAAATTAGTTTAAGAATGACAAAAATGACTATATATTTTTGGTTTATCTTAAGAACAAACGTAAAAATAAACCGCGGTTTATAGTTGTAAAAAATATTTTATTAACACATTATTAGTTTTATTTTCTTGTCCTTAAGTTACTATGGTAACAATGATTTATATTCTCTTGCAACAAGATTGCATAAATAGCATACTGTGCCAATATTCCTATCCTAAATAAATTTAATCCAAATTTTAAGTTAAGGTTCGCCCTAGACGGGCAAAAAGTAACATGTACTTCGATATTTATATTCTGTACTTCCGAATACGAACGAACGAAGTATTGAATATAATAGCCATAATAATAGCCATAGAAAGTCCACTGTTAAACTTAGGCCTCCCCAAGATAGAGGGATTTTTGCTCAAAGGTGCCGCGCTGGGCCGATTTGGTGGAAATCGTAGAGCGCAACTTTTGCGACGGAGATGCTGCTGCCCATCTCCACCCTGTAGTATTTATGTTACGCTATTACTGATGGTTATATGGCCATCTATCGGTTCCCTTGCCTTAGTTGCCTTTTATGACACCTCGCCGGTACCCCGCGGTTAATATAGCGAATCCTAGCGCAAAACAATGGACGGTTTTTTTCACTAATTATATTTATTAACAATCCTACAGCTTCGCAAATATAGTAACATTTTAAATTGTTTCATATACAAGCAATTTGCTTAACTAATATAAATTGCAACGAGCCAATAAGTATCAGTAGCCCTTATTTTTTACGTATAACCGTCCGATATCACTAACAATAAACAAGTCCAATGTCACGCCTTTATAGAATTAGTGTGCATGTGTACATACTAGCGTGTAGTTCAATATACTCCCACGTGTACACCACTGTAAACGGGTATTAGTATAGAGTCGATAACAATCGACGGTGTATAAATAACAGGCGACACGACGCTCCCCCCGTGTCAGCGATTTGTCAGCCGCACGATTGGCCGGAGTAATTAAATAATTCCTGGCTTTATGGGATGCTTTCGCACCAATATTTGGTCGTTAACTCAATTTTTATGGGTAGTATTGCCGCGAATATTATGTTAGCTAATAAATTATCGTGTTCTATTTATACTATGTGGTGGTATGAAAGCCTCATTTACTAGAGTTAATCAGACTGAGCGTCATCTTGATCTGCTGAACGACTTTTACGCTCGGATTGATGACTTCCGGAAAGGATTCTACTAAAACTAATGTACACGGTTTGAGATTTTGTAGTTGTAATCAGATCCACGCGTATGTATAGGTCAGGCGAGCAGTTGTTTCGTAGTTTTACGAACGCATTCCAACCGAGTTGGATTCGACGGCTAGGATAATCTTAGGAAAAGCTTCTCTAAGGTTTTAGGGATAGGGATTGCGTCTTTAATGTAGCTTATTACAAGATTTCGTGATATTGTAGCATTTAATATGATTAGTGGTTCATTAATCTTACATAAGTAGTAGTACTACAACTTTTACAGTTCCAGCTTCGACTGACAATTGAGACCGTGTCAATGTCTTTGTAATATTTACTCTGGGTGGGGATCGAACCCACAACCTTTGGCGCACAAGATAGTATAACTATGTACATATATATAATAGCATATTTGATAAATTAGATAATATAACTATTTATACATTAGCGCCTTGCGGCCCAGTTCAAGTCTAGCTTACATTAGGTTTGTAAATTTGGAAACCTTTTAGATTCCTAGACTTGGGCCCCATGGTGCAGATGGTAGTATTCCTATCTTGTGCGCCAAAGGCAGTGGGTTCAATCCCCACCTAGACCACATATTTACACATATTGTCTGGGTGTTATTTATATGTATCTAAGTATAATATTTGTCGGAGTCAGATTTTCGTATGATGTGTCGTGAATTTATTTATTTAACTACCATAAAATAGTTTTTATATAGTTTTATATCCAAAGCATAATTTCCGAGAAGTGCATACAAATTTTTCTATTTAATTTATGGCTCCAAGCCAGCATACCTCGGCTTACTTTTATGATGAATGCATATTCCTTCGGTGAGCTAGCCAGAACTTATTTAGTACCGCTTTGACAGCGCCGCGGCAGTATCGCATAGTTCGCATATTTAATCGAGTTACCCAGTTCTGAATGTCGCATAAATGGTGAATTTTTAAACTAACTACTTTGAGCTCGTTCTGCTTGTAAAAGTTTTAAAATTCATCGAATTTTCACTGGTTGAACTATGTGTGTATGTTGAATCTCTAATCAGTAACTACTTCTTAGTTGTTTTTATTAAGCGTCATTGTACCCTTGTATTATAAAAAAAACGGAAGGCTTACATAAATGTATCAAAGTGTGTTTGTTACTATTTCGGGCAAAACTGATTTGAATAAAACTTGACGACAATATATTTTATGTATTAGAATAACTCAAACAAAACACATGTAATTTATAAAGATTTGTCCAAAATATAACGATTAGTTTTGTATGAACTCCAAACACTTCAAAAGATCTCTCTCTCATATTTTTTAATCATCGAGTTGTGTTTACGGAGGAATATTTTTTTTCTACAACTACATAAAAAAATTAAATCTTATTTTTAAATATGCATATGAAAGTGTGGTACTCATAATATAAGCTTTTAAATCTTTCTGAGGTGAACTCCGAAACGGCTAAGTTTTAGCGAGAATTTCAGTGGCGCAGAGAGAGCTATGGCCTTATATAACTTAGATAATAACTTAGGCTACTTGCATTATTAATTATTGTCACGGTTACGGAAACAACGCGGGTGAGTATTATTATGATAATTAAAAACGGTAAAATTATTTTTTTATAAAAACTTTGTGATATCATCATAAAAATTTATCACGCGCTATGATTATATAAATCTGTATAATTAAGTAAATTAACTCATATCATACATTAACTTGACTCCAAAATAAGTAGCATAAAGCACTTGTAGCACCTTAACAACAGTGGAATCACAAAAAGAATACTTAGACACATTTATAAAACAGCCACAGAACAAATACGATACAGAAGATATTCATCATATAAAAGTTAGCTACGAGTGCGGATCGAACCCACAACCTCTGGCACACAAGATAGGATTACTACTATCTGCGCCAACAGGCCCATCAATTGGGTTGAAATGGCATATCCGTTTTAACCCAATCTTGCAGTCACGATCGCACAATGACGGCAATACCTCATCTTTTCCTCGTAAATTGAAAATTCCCTCTCTGTTCCTACAGAGTAGATTAGATTAAATATGTTGTTATATTTTAAAATTCTATCAGAAAATTAATTTATCAAATATGTATAATAAATCATTACTTATATTGATATTTATGTACTTCGCAGAACGTTATGAAATATTTACTTTCAGATACTTGTGATTTTCTAACAATAATAAATTCAATATTATTGGTATACGAATTATCAATTTTCGTTACACAAACAGGAATGACTGTATTAAATATCATTGCTGGGTACGGGATTTCCTATAAAGGGGGAATTTTCCCCTTAATAGCCGTGCTGGGCAGGCGTGGTGGCAATCGCAGAATTACTTTCCCGCAAGGAATGCTGCTGATCCCCTCCCAGTTGCATTTATGCTACACTGTTTCGGATAAATATAACGTAATGTCTTAATATTTGAATTGGACTTACTTACCACTTAACTTTATTAATTAAGAAACATAATTAATTTTTCGTTCGTTTTGTATACAAGAAATATGTTTCTCTTTTATAGTGAGGCTAATAAATAATTCATTATCTTATTATTCTTTTCTTAGCACTGCTTTGTGACTAAAATGCTTATCATGTAATTACTTAATTAGTGAAAACAGCGTCAAAGGCTTTTCATAATAGTTGTCATACCTCTAATAATAAATTCTAGGTAGAGTAGAGTAGTACCTCTTTATGTAACAGGTGAGGTACTTCAGCTTACAGAAGACAGTATATCGGACAGCAGCTTTCCCATTGCGAAGCTACGCTTTGCACCACACTTGCCTAGCGCGTCAGTTAAGGTAAAAATTTCGCCTTTGTCCAATAATAAAGTTCCACCACCGGATGTAATGATGATGTTGATGAATAAAATATTTGAGTGAAGTGACAACTAACTAGTGAGACTAACCCAAACTTATCGGGTAATAGAAGATCACATTGACACGACTTAACTTAATTAACATTTTGTTTATAAAGATTTTGTATTATTTGTACATCTGTACATTATAAGCAGTAAGCTTTCCACGCGCTTTCCATAGCTTTACTTATTTGATTACTTGTTATAATCTTGTGCTGATCTTCTAATTAGCAAGGCTGGAGTTAGCGTAATAGGAAGTCATTTAAATCCCGAAGAATAAGTTACAAAGTAAGTTGTAAGCCTTGGCTCCAAGTTAGTGTACAAAGTAAATTTTTTAATATGAAAGTTTAATAAAACAAATGCATAGCTTTGATAGTATCTTCCGATAACACTATTATCCGTGGGCCATCCATATATCGTGGAAGCCCACATATCTGGATATGTTAGCTTGGTATCTTGGCGTCTCGGTCGTCAGTCCAGGATTATCTGATTTTAATCAAATAAAATATTTAGTTAATTGTGGTCGAGTTTTGACCACCGGGTGACCACTAGTTACGAAATAAATTCCTTCAATATCTAATACATTGACCTGATTGCGTGATAAGTCGCCTAAAGCACTTGTGTTACGGACGTTAGACAACAGAGGAATCACAAATACAATAAACACATATTTAATACATAACAAACATAAATATTATCATATAAATATTTGTACTGGGTGGGGATCGAACACACGACCATTTGTGCACAAGACAGTATCACTACCATCTGCACAATCTTGTCAGTCAATGTTTGCTTACTGTATACAGTTTATTCCAACTTGAGAGATAAGATAAATGTTGCAATTTATAGTCGTAATATTTTTCCATGATAAACCTCCTATACAGTAGTATAGTTAAAGTATAGTACGTATAGATATAATTAAATAGTATAAGTATAGTTAAGACAGGACAATATCTTTGGGTTGGCTAGTATATTTACTTTATTTATATTCATTATAATTATAATTATTTTTTTATGTTTGTTTATGCCAGGACAATGTTCATGTTGATTGTCGTTTATCATGACACTAAGTTTGATGCAAATGCATGCGTTCATTTAAAACAGATGTACATTCGGAATTATATATATTGTTTTTGTTAATAATATAATATGAATACAATATACAGACATAAAAATATATAGTTAAGACAGGACAACATCATGTGTCGGGTCTCATCATGATTACGTAACATATTCAGTGACTTGGAGGCAATCACAAAGAGTAGTTTCAACTGGGATGCAAATTCACATTTTCTTGTTGCAACTACGCTACACAATTGCACTACGCTGTTTCGAATGGACATCCGTTATCTGTCGGTTTCGTTACCTCATTACTTTAACGATATCTTGTAGATAATACCATTCTGCCCTATGGTCAACAATAAGCACTACTACATTTTTGATTCTTGGTTTCTAAAAAATGGAGGTGAAAGATAATAATGTGTTAGTTGATAGAACACATGTACAGAACCAAAACGACGTATAACGCCACATTATTGAGAATGATTTAAGGCTATTTGTAAATAACAAAACAAGGCGTACTTTCTTTATTCAGCCCAACTAAATGCGATGTTTTGCGGGGCTCTGGTGTAATTTATATGACTGTGAGAGGACAAAGACACATCGCCTACAGTCTACGAGTAATGAATTGTCTTCTAATACAAAATCTCTTTCAATTTGAGGTTTCGTTGCTCAACTGATAACAGCATCCAATAACGTGCTGTAATGAACAATTAGGTGCTGAACACAAGTTACACAATTTGGAAACTATTTAATAATCATCATCCGTCGATGGTGTATTCGTATATACGAGTACATCCTTCGGTAGTATGCTCCAAAGGTCGTCGTGGGTTCGATCCCTACCCAGGATAAACTTTAATGTGATGAATCTATGTTTGCCCTGCGGCTGTTTTTAATATATGTATTTAAGTAATATGTACCTATGCCGTATCCGTAGTCTTAAGTAAGATGTGGGTAAAATGTATTATTATTAAACTCATCTGAAATATCATCTTGATAGCAGCTGTTGAACGTCATGTCCACTGTTGGACATATGTCTCCTCAAGAGATTAATATAATAATTTAATTAATTTGGGAAAAACTAATTTGTCCAATCAATTCTCGTCCTTTTAATTGTACTTAATTTAACTTTATGTTAGCTATTGTTATTCTTTTTAATAAAATTAAATAAATAAAAAGAGGTTCCGTATAGGACCAATTATTTATGCGATCAGTAACCAGCATGATCCTGCGGTTTTAGTCAGATCGTGTGGGTCGACAGTATGTGGGTGGACGTCCTAAGCTGCTACCGATAATAGCATTGATTTTTAATATTACACATGTAGTAATTAGCTCGTAATTTAGTAGTTGTTATGTTTCCAAGCCATGAGGTACCGTTTAACTAGAATAACACCTCCCCTGTATCAGGTGTCGTAAGATCCATGTTTATCTATCCAAAACAGTGCGTGAATTTTGAATGACTGATGATGACGATGATTTTTCCTAAAATTGTAATAGTCATTTCTGTTGTTTTTCTGCGTTTATTGCATAGCTTTATAATAGTAATGGTTTACAGGAAAAGCAATGCTTTGTCTAACATTATCTTACTATTTCTGGAATTAAATTTAAATTTATACGTCTGTACACAGCTTCGTATTAACGATAAAACAATTCCTTCCCCTCCCACATTCGTGGAGATATTTTTCTTCATTCCTTTGCGTCTACATTCGCATTTATCTTACATGCTACATCTTTGTCACCCGCAAGGCGCTGGGTATTCTTCTCTTTCACAATCTTATGAAGCGACAAAATTAAGGAAAAACTTGAAGCTTTTTTTTGTATTTCGAGCTACCAGTCTCGTGCATGCGATGTTGATAGAGAAATAAATTCTTTTGCCAGACGTGGGGTGGTGTAAATTGTTTTTGATGGTATTCAGTAAATATATACGGTTAACCCGGATAGGTAAATAAATAAAATATTATGATTTTTTTAAATAAACTAGCAGCAAAGAATTGTGATTCTTGACTATCTTCACGGAGTAAAAACAGTTCTTCATCAATCAATCACATCAATAGAAAGTTATTGGACAAAGGCCTCCCCAAGATTGGGGAAAGTTTGCCTATAATTGCCGCGTTGGGCAGACTTGGTAGTACAACTTTGCGTCGAAGATGCTGCTGCCCCTCCTCATCTGCTGTTGCGAATGGATATTCTGCCATTTATCGGTTCGGGTACCTTAGTCACCTCTTACGATACCTGGTACAGAAAGATTATTCTACTCTGCCGGTACCTCACAGCATCAGTTCTTCATGGATCAGATATAAAGTTAAGATCTACGGTAACTAGTCTAGAAATGGCGTTAGTGGGAAGTTAGTCTCTTGAACATAGGTTAAACGCAAAAATTAGATACAAATGCGAACGACATTTGTCATAGTTTCGGAATTACGGGTACACGAACTACCAGTTACGAAACATCGCTAGACTATATAGTTCAGTATTTCAGTATTTGCTCGGAAACCAAAGGCCAAGCCTGTCGAAGGCTTTGACGACCTCTCAGACGTGTGTTTGGCTTACAAACGGCTGCAGCATTGAATTGTTTGGTAACATTGACGTATAGTTAGAGAAATGTATTAATATTGACCATTGGGAGTGTACTAGAGTATTACTATTTATAACAAGTACACTCCCAGTGGTCAAGATTCGACCATGATTGTCAATAGTTGAGTTGTATTTCTATGTATAACTAATCAGATACACATACGTAACAAATAAGTAAGTAAACAAACGTAGATTAAGATAAGATGGTAGATATTAAAAGCGAATTGTATTATTCAATTTGATTATAGACTAATCAATCCTCTTTTGAGTTTGACATGCTTATAAATGGAGTGTATAATCATATATTTCTTACATCTAACAGGTCTGTTTTTTTCACGTCAGTTAACTCTTGTGTTCTCCGAAGTTCTAGTTTCCTTGCTATTATCGTTTTAAAGTGTTTACATACAAAATAAACAGCATTTTAAAGCCATTAAAAATAGTTTTATTATGAGTAGTGACTGCGTCAACCGTAGTACGTCCATTGCTAGATATACGATTCCCCAAGAAAAGAAAATATGATCATGTTCACCGCCACATGTATGCAGTTTTTAGCAGGTCAACATTGGTCTCCCCAAGTGGTTTCTAATAGGACCGGTTGCATGCTGTGTTCAGAACAATTCTGCGGCTCTAGTCAGATTATGTCCGTATAGATTATTTATTTATAATTATCACGTAAATTATGTTTGCGTGTAAGATAAAGATTTATTACGTACACAATAGTTTGTGTACTTGAAAACCTATTATATCGCAACCCACACTTGTTGCTGGCTGAAAAGCATTATAAGCTTATTTGCATACACATACACAAACATTATCGTCTATGCGATGTCGGTTCGTCGAGAAACAAAACCGCTAGTGTTGTTTTTGTATATCTTCGCTCAGAATGGGTTTGTGTTTCCGTTGGAGCGAGGAATTGTTGTGGTTTAATTGTGAGTGAAATTTTCCTTTTGATGACGATATAATTCATTCAGGGGTACTTTTTGTTGAAATACAGAGGGGATTTAAAATTATCACCCTCTTTATGCTTGTTAAAAGTAGATTGTTTTTGAAAATAGAACGTAGGAAGTTTAATTTTAAATATATCAATAAAATAACTTGTGAATTGTATTCAAATGCGGTTTTTTTAACTATTTACATCTGACGATTCGGCGTTTCTCTAACCGACATTCATGTTTTTTTCATTAATTGACTCACCGATATTATTTCTAAATTCGATTTTCACAAAGTATACTTTCTTATTATGCCAGTTAGGTTTGTAGTGAAAGATTAGTAAGCAAAAACACCAGATTAACAAATACAACTTTATCAATTAATATTGAACTCTATGTATGGAAGAATTTATACTTGTCTAAGGGGATGATTCTATAAGTGCCATATTCCATCTCGATGCCATAAGTAGCGACTAAGCTACCAAAACCCAAAAATACAAAAGATGTGGTGGTACATCCACTTAAACACTAATACAAACATTTCCGTCACAAAGCCATGATCTGTAATTGCGACCATACCTGCTTAAGGTAGCAATTCAAGGAAAATTTGTCCTTGCTTGCGGTGGCATATGTCCAACAGTAACGTTCTACGACTGATATAATTAAAGAATTATTGCCTTGCTATTAATTAACTTTTGAGTTGATAAATATATAATGCTTAAACATTTTTCGCAGTGTTTTTGTGGATCTGTGGCCGTTTGTACCTAAAGTAAGATAAGATTTTACTTATAAAATAGAACAAGTCATATTCCATAGGTAGGTTTATTTACATGAGAGCTGTAACAGCAGAGGCGAGCTAAGCATGCAGTAGCTGCTTGCCCGACTGCCATTACGTCACGTCAACGCGCCCAGCATACTTGATGCCGCTACCTGACTTTACGCCGATCTAGAACATCTGGAATGGCTTTATATTAAGAACTAAATTTGATATATATTTTTTTAAATATATTGAGTCCACTAATTTAGTACTTTAAATTTAGATTTTTTGATAATAATAGTGCATTCGCAAAGAAATCATTGTGAAACTAATACCGCATATACCGGTACTGGGAAATATATGCTTCTGTTAAAGAGTTAATCTTAGAGTTTTTTAGTAAGTACTAACGAGTTTAACTTAATTACGTTTAAGTTAAGTTTTTCATGAGGTTGACTTCACGCAGCAGAGCATAGTCAATGATTTTTTAAAATAAATAACAATAATTATCTTTTTTATACTCCAGATACTAATTTACAAATGTTAAACACATACAAATCTAAAAATTGGTACAGTTCTATGGGCTGCCTTTTCGCATAGACAGACAGCAAACAGTAAAAATAGTTACGTAGTTTGAAGCTTTACTTATGTCAGAAAACCCAACGGTAGCGTAAAACTACACAATAATAGAGATAATATAATAAAGCACAAATACCAATATAAATGTGGATATATAAATTATATAAATATAATAAAAGTAATACTGTTTGTAAATATGTCTAGTAAAGTACTCACAAAGCTGAAGTAGCAGTGGTCGGGGCAAATAGTTCGACGAACTGATGGCAGATGGGGGAGAAAAGTTCTCGAATGATGGTTACGTAATGGAACGCGCGGTCTAGGATGACCTGATGGACGGTCGGCCTGGTAAAGGTTTTGGGGAGTCGTTGGTACAGGTGGCACAAAAAACCGCACGCTATGGTATAATATTGGCGAGGCCTATGTCAAGTAGTAGAAGTCGGCAAGCTGATATGATGATGAGAAAAGAAATTGTTGAAAGTGTCAGCTGTTTGCTTATTTTTACAGCAATTTAACTATATACCTGACATAGTTAATTAACTGTAGAGTTAGCAAGCAAACTGCATCTGAGAAAAGTCCGAGCCAGAAAGAAAGCCAAGAAAGTATGCATGTTGTACGGTGTCATCCGCAGTACCAGGTTTGTTGCTTTCTCAGGTCCCTTCACAGCTTGCCACCTTATGGAATTAATAACCTAACATGTGTGTACCATAACGTGCTTATTGACTACCAAGCGTGTCATCACTCTTTTTTCCGGCAAATTTATCCCTCTACCAATGGAACCAAACACATTTTTACAATGCCCGGTTGCTTCTTTCGGTCTAAGGCACCCGCTCTGTTGAGATAAACCGCCGTCTGAGTTTGAGGTGTGCCAACATCAAGCCAATTATTTAAACAAGCCTACCCTATGCTTACATACAAATTACATTTGCCAATACACATAGACCGCAGTATTGAGCAGCGATGGCCTCAATTGGGTAAACAGCGTCAGCGCAACATGTTCACGAGCCAACGTGTCGGTAAATGTTTGTTGTGCATAAGACTAAGGGATACTAGTGAATACGCTTAAGGGCCCGTAAAAAAGAATATAATTAATAATTTGTAATGATCATGATATAGTAAATACAAGAATAATAATAGATCATTTGTTTAAGAGAGACAATCAATGGACCCGATTCTGAACAGGCAATAAACGTCACCCGTAGTTATTTTTTCCTATCACCACCAGATATGTATTGCATCAAATTCTCTGGTTAGTCATAAACAAGGATTGAAAAAGAAGATAGTGTTACTATCTTGTTTTTTAGTCTTTAGTAGTATTTAATTTAAGTAGTAAGCTTACCAATTCTTTTCAAAATACATCATTTATTCTGCCAACAACTTTAAAATAAACAAAGAAATACGTTTCTGACTTTATATTTAAAATTACATACAGCAATGGTAATGCAGCGTACATCGCCAGAAACCTCAAGAGCATTAAATTCTAAAAATAGTTTTAAAAATAGCAAAATAACCTTGATGCAGCCATAACTGTAGTGGCGGTGGCGTGCAGCCCCTGCACTGCTATCAGTCATGGCTGACGCGCTGTGCTTACAGACTACCACCTGCAGGTCAAAATTTCTGGAATTGGCCTTTTAAATTTGCCATTAACTAACAGAAATTACCGTTACATGTACACACACAAACTGGGTAGTAATAAAATGTTCATTTTCGCATATCTCTTATGAAATTGTTACTATATGTTGACAATCATTGGCATTGTGGCCAGAAACACATGCTTTGAGCCTAGTTCAGGCACTAATCTTCCATATACATAATAACTTATATTATGAATTAAGTCCGTTTATTGTGTAACAATAATTATACAAATAAATTTGCAAATAAGTATAAATATACATACAGAGGACAGGAGAGTCGAAGTTTGCGTAATTACATAAACTAGTCACTACCACTCGCCTGGTGGTTGAAATTCGACCATAAGCATTTGTAGAAACTCTTCCACCAAATATGTTTGTCATTCATAGAATGTTTACCATTAAATGTGACAATGTGTTAGACAAACTATAATAATATAGTTTGGTTAGTGGTTATTTTAATAAATATATATTAAATCTAGTGTATTTTCTATAAAAGAAATAATTTTATGCATTTCACCCGTTCGTGAAATGTCCCTTACAAGAGGTAAAAATGTTTACTTTATGTATTAATATATATATATTAATAATATAATATATATATATATATATACTTTAATATATTATATGATAGAGAACAGTAAAAGACTTTGTCAAAATCAGTTTTTCAAGTTCAAGGCACTTTACGTTCCTATTTATCTAAAAATAAAAGACTCTTAAATGCTCCTATACGATTTGTCTTTTGCTATTTATAGACACGAAATAAGCCATTTCTAGGTAATAGTGACCCAATGTATTTATATTGGCACTCAAGTCGGCGCGCTTTTATAGTCAGCTTAACAGAACTGCCTTATGATTCAGCAAATGTATTCATGATATAGATGTTATTAAAAGAATACTTTAAAAGAATATGTGTATTTTTACTTTAAATTAAATTTTTATTATCGAGCCGAAACGTCGTCAAAAGTAATTCTATTATAATTACTAATAAATACAAGTATACATTTTAAAGAAACAAAGCACCATCTATAAATTCTATTCTAGAATATAGATAACCTAAGCTGAAAAATCAAACATAGAATGAACTAGAGACGCGTCATGTAAAATAGCCTAGCGAAGTGACCTTACATGAATAGAGTGTTTCATTACACTGCTTGGACAAGTCCAGAGAACATAATTTTCTCCATATATTTTAAAATATATGCATAAATTCAAAAATAATAATAAAGTATAGAAAAATATTACATATCTATGTTGTATATTTTTTCAGCATATATTTATTTATCAGATAATGTTTGAATGTACGTTGTTGTGTATTGTATTTAAAGTGCTATACGGTACTTGTGTTAGAGACGCCACTGAACAGAAGAACTACAAGTGTAATACTTAAATACTAGAAACAGAACACAAATATTCATCATATGAATGTTTGTCCTTGGTGCAGAAGATACTCGTAGCATCACCAAAATCTGCGACTTCGTGCCCGTCAAGTCTGTTTAAACGAAAATACCAACATCGTAGATCATCATCATCTAGAATCAATGCTATTAATTGCCAAGTGAGGCACTTATAAACAGAAATACGATAAGGGGAAACTTGGCACAGCAAAGCCTTTTAAATATCACGCAAAGGTTAGACCCCTGGGGAGACAGTTTTTACAACAAAGGCTAACGCGGACACTTCCGTTAACGTTGCTATTTTAACTCCCAAGCGTATACTTGTGTACTATAACATAGCTTTAATGCAATGGTTTTCTTTGTGTTGCCCACGTTTCCTGTAGTTGAAAGGTGATCGCAACGTCACAAGGGAATTATGATAAAAAGTAATTGTGTTTGCTCCAAATAAATATTTTTTTAACATCATTGCCGGGGACCTTACCCAATTTTTCAGTGACTAACAATTGATATAATGTTAATTGTTATAAAATACAAGGTATAATCGTAAAATAATACTTCATCTTCCTATGCCATGGAAAGTCTACTGTTCGACATAAGCCTCCCCAAGATAGGCAAATGTTTGCCTATTATTGCTGCATGCTCAGGCGTGGTGGTAATCGTTGAAAACAGCTTCGCTTCGAGGAAGCTGCTGCCTATATCCAACCTGTAGAATTTAAGCTTTGTTGTTCCGGATGGATATACCACTGTTTGTCGGTTCCTCTACCTTAGTCGCCACCTGCCTGGCATATGGCAACAATAAGGTAGAATAACAAATATTTATTACCCTTTCACGGTATAACTATTGTACGGACGCTACTAATATTGTTTCTACAATATTTAAGGATAACACAAAGACTGACAAGCCCAATACACGTTAGGATTAATTTACATCCTGGACAAACATTAATTTGATCAGTATTTGTGTTTGTTTAATCTCTAGGTGTCATTTATATGAATTAAAGTATTATATTTGTTACTTCTCTTTTGTCTGATATCCGTAATAAAAGTGCTTCAAGCGACTTACCTCAAAGTCAGGTCAATATTAGAGATGTTGTGTAAATTATTGTTTTTAATGTGCTTCTTGGAATAGAATATTTAATACCTGCGAAAGAAAATACTAATCGAGATCTTGATCTCGAATTGGTGGTCTTTGTCAGCTTCTTTTATGTGTACATAAGTGTTTTTGTACACATAGCTAAATGATTTTACTGAACCGCTTACCTGATTTCAAATTCGGTATTTGCTTGAATACTAGGAACGAGGCTATGGTGGTACACAAGATATAAAGTAGAGTACACGATAGTTATTTAAAAATTGAACGTGTGGACATGACACAGGCTAATGTCAAATTTTAATTTGCTAAGCTAGCAAATTTCGCGCGGCTCACATCTGGTGGAGCTTTAAAACTTGTTATGAGAGCAAGCAGATTACCTTTGAAATTGAAATTTAATAGTTCCCAAGTTTCCGACGGGGATATCATAAGCTTATGTTAAGACAACTTTTAAAGCTACTAAAATTTTAACCCTTTTTGAAAAATAATGCTATTTACACCTAATAATTATTATTACTCTCTTTATCACGCGAATCTTTGCAACCATTAAGTTTTATCTACACATATAATACCAATGGTCGCAAAGATCCGCGTGGAGGGGATCCGCGATTATATTTGCCTGAATTTTATTTTACATTTAGTCCCGTGGGAACATTAGGCTTCAAGCGATTATAATATCAGCTTGCGAACCGTGATTTTGCCTGTATGGGCATCAAATCGCATCACGTGAATACTTTCCTATATCAGCATTATCATCGTAACAGAGTTTTCCATTGCTTTTCAAAACTGGACTAATTTTGCCCATAATTGCCGCGCTGGACAGGCTTAGTGGCAAGTCATGACGGGAATTCTGCTGCCCATTCTCGCTTAAATTTAAGCTACGCCATTTTGAGTGGATATACCGCGATCTATTGGTTCGGGCACCTCAGTCACCTCTTACTATACCTGATACAAATGAAGGTACTATTTTACTCTGCTGGTACTTCATGTTATCAATCTTACTTGATTTATTTTTTTTCTTTTTCTTCTCTAAGTTTGATTCAAATTATTCACACATGATGTATTTATAAGTAAATAGATAGACCTTTTCGCATTCATAATATCAGTATCGATTATATCTAACCTAAACCACTAAATGGTTGGTAATTATGAGGTTAATAGCGTGAAGTCTCATACAATATAATAACTAATGTGTGCTAAATATTTTACTAATAATATCTAGTACAATAATAATAATAATAAATTCCCATAACATCTCATACAATGACCTGACTTCGTGGTAAGTCGCTTAAAACACTCATGGTACGGACGCCAGATAATAGAGAAATCACAAATGCACTACTTAAATAAATAAATATATATAGACACAGACAAATATCAACATATTAATATTTGCTCTGGCGCCCTGTCCCTGGCGTCCAAGGTAGAATCACTACCATCTGCGCAATCGGGCCCATCAATAATGCATTCGTACTATACGCATAATTGATATATGAAATGTACGTGAGAAAACAGTGCATGCAATTGCTCTGGTTCTAAAGTGGACTGGACACAAAACACATTTGAGCTGGTCCGGGAATCCACACTGTATCACAACCAACGCGTTAAACTACTGTGCTGTACAATTCATTAAAATGTTGTAAAGGAAAATAGCTCAAAGTGAGCGTTCGAGAAGCTGCTTTAACTGAGTCTTTCATGGCCTTTTACACGTGCATAATGGATGAGACTTCGTAGATACAGTTATGCGTCTACGAACCGTAGCAGTGACATTATTTCGTAGCGAGATTTTGTCTTTGTCTGCATTGGATTTTCGTTTAAGTCCGTCCTACAGTTTTCTTCATTTATTTTTATAATTACAAGGAGATTCATTTACATTTATTTTATTGTTTGCACTAAGATAATATCTCATTGTAAATGAAATGTTATGTCATATGAGAATAAAGATCTTTAAATACACTATGAAATATTTGCATATTCACCTGATTTCTTGATTCGTGAATTTTAAAATTAGTTTATTAAGAGTAATAAAAGAAGAATAACAAATTATTCAGTAACATTGAAAAAAACTTTCATAAATGGGCCTTCAGAGTTCCGAATACTTGTCAATTATATCAAATTGATAATTTTCCTAATATTTTGACAAATATGTTATTTTGTTTCATTCATAATCAATAAAAAATACTAAAACATAACATATATGAAAGGTTTGTTTTGAATTTTTCAATCCAAGCAATATTTCAGAATCATATTCCGTTATAACCGTATTATCAAAGTAAAACCTACAAAATGGAGAGTAGAGTTTTTTATTTGCACATTGAAGGTGTGAATGTTGTTTTACATAAACGGTAGTGCCATTTATCGAGTGCGGGCGTCCATTTGATCCGCCGGCGACTAACTGCCGGCAACTGCAAATTGTATTACCGGCATTACGACGAATCCAATCAAACTGTACAAACGGGAATATCCTGACGGAAAAGCAGATCAGCTAAGCTGTTAAAGTACACAGCTCCTATCTCGATCTTTGCATAGTTTTTTGATCGTAAATTTATTTTTGACTCTATTTAAAAAAGAAAGGAACATAAACGGTGCAGCCATTCTTTATTTTTCTAAGTTACGGTCCGGATGATGGTGAGTGTAGATTAAATTTCACCAACTTTGTGAACTGAAGAATATTTTCAGTTCACAAAGTATTAAATTAAATGATATTTAAAATATTTTCAGTATTAGGTAGTAATTTTACTACATCAGACCGGGACACAATAATGTAAGTGCTACTTTGTGGTAGAAATAGAAATGAGTAAGGTACGCATGCAAATCGCCTTTTCAAGAGGTAATCTCTAATAAAACTACAAACATTTATGTTTGACGTTACCGACGTATTTTTTACTCAACCAACATCTTTTGAAATTCTTTTCATGTTAATCCATATAATACAATAATGCTTATTAATATTCACATCACGTCGGTAACAAAAGCAGAGCGTGGTTTCGGTGATATTTCCTATTCTACTTTTAATTTGTATTGTGTACATCAACGGACTCTGATGAAATCTGATATGGTTGGAAGTACAGGTATTTCATGACGTATTAATACTTAATTAATTACTTTATTTTTATTTTCTGTCTAATAATTATAAGTTTACACAACATCTCATACATTGTCCTATCTCCGACATAAGTCGCTTTAAGTACTGACTTACATACATCAGAGAACAGAGGAATCAAAAATATAACATAACTGTTAAATACATACAATAACAAATCAAATTTAGCCCTTATTAAGACTGTTTATCTGCATTTTTCACTAAATTGCAGCAATAATAAGTTCTGATTTGAAAGGTCGAATTCAGCGCCATTATTATATTTTTTATGCCCTCAAATTACATAGTTATCGACGTGTTAATACTATTCTTGAGAAAACAAGAGCATAACTAGGCTTTAGTAACGCTCACACGCACTTTAAATATAAACGACATTAACAATCATCATCAATAAAACAGACATAGAAAGTCCACCGATGGACATAGGCCTTTCTAAAGGAGAATTTCGCCCTTAAATAGGCTAGCGTGATGTCAAACGTAAAGCGTAGCTGTATCTCTGGAATGCTTTTGACCATTTCCACCTTGTTGCATTGGAGCTACGCCGTTTCTGGTAAATACGTTGCCATCTGTCGGTTCCAGTATCTCAGTCGTCTCTTACAACAACTGGTGATGAGGGCTTGACTTCGACTCTGCCGGTGGACCAAGAATTAATACAATTTTAGAATATTCTCTCAATTCAATAATATCGAATAGGCATAGATAGATATGTAAGTTCTACAGACATAAGATAAACATACTTATACATACCTTTATGATGTTTAATGTATTTAAAACTAAATTAGATTATATTGGTTGACATAATATAACAGTTCATGGAAATATAAGTAAATGGAAAACACACCATAATAATCATTTGTAATGGTACATTGATATTTTCATAGATTTACATTGAGGAAAGTTATTATATTGAATAAATATTTAACGATAATCTCTTGCGGTTCGTCCGATTGACACCGGCTGCCGGGCACTAATTGCATCACCAATAAAAAACACTGAATAATTTGCTTTGCATATCTGATAATGAATATTCGGTGTTAACTAGCTAAAATGTTATTAATTATGGTCAAGTGTCGTTTTTATTTCTGTAAAACAAAAACGGACGCGAATCTAAAAATAAATATAGCCTTAACGCGTGATATCTACCAGGCTCCCTTTGGACGAAAGAAAAATAAAGAAATCAGATTTAAGTTATACCTAATTTTAATAACTAAAAATAAATAAAAACTCCAAAGTAATACACATAAAGAATACACGATAAGAATTTAATCTATTTATATAAATTTTTATATTCTATATATATATATATATATATAATAATCGAATCATTGTGTCATATTTAATTCAGAGTATAATCACAATAAAAAGTAAAGAGCTATCCGTCTTTGTCTTCCTAAATAAAATTTTCTTGGAAAATCCAAAAGTGAATTTCTGATGGCTGATATGATGACGAAAAGTAGGAACCACAAACGTCAATTTTGTTTTAAGGAGTACAGAGTGAGGATTTGCCGTAAAATGATGTGAAATTTACAGGCATTTCGTGCTGTGCTATGCGTAATGCTAGAAATTAAAAAAAAATACTTTCTATGCCTTTACAGGTGATCTGTTGAGTTGGTTTAGTTTATATTTACTACGGAGACGACTTGAAACCATCTAATGAACACAGCGTACTTTTGTTTGAAATAAAGCAAGGACTACCAACGAATGATAGCGTTCTATAACCACGTTGATGCAATCAAATAAGATAAAGTTAAAAAGTTAAGATCTAATTATATGTAATTATGATAGATTTTTTTGACCCAAGGAGTCTTTTTGTAGTTAAGTATTTATTTTGTAAGTATTTTTTTAAATTTCAACAAAAAAATTAATATCCTATTTCCAGCAGCATTTTCAAATTTACTAAAAATAGAAACGAAATATTGATCAAACATTTTGAAGATTATTTTATTTGGGCCTGTATTTGAAGTTAAATTGCCTGCCATTTTTGTCCGTAAAATCCTATAGTCACCATGACAGCAGAAAAAACATGCATGTGAAGAGCTGTCAAAACGTCAAAAGTTTCAGTACATTTCAATTTCGTTTTTTTTTAAAGCCAAAGTGGTTGAACATACTCGAACATAAATTTGGTCCCAAAATATTGTACAAACAACTTATTTTGTAAGTACAAATATGTTAAGAATAAGTTGCACAATTTAAATAAAATATTTGTAAAAATATGTTTTAGTACTTATTAAAACGGTATCAATTCTAGTCTTTATCAGCTCAAACCTTGGAAATCCACCGTTAGTGGACATAGGCTACTCCAAGATATAGGGAATTTTGCCCATAATTGCTGCGGGCAAGTGTGTTGGTAATCGCAAAGACAGTTTTCGCGATAGCATTTGAGCAATTCTGATTTAAATGTATATACCACCACCTGTCAGTGCTGGTACTTTAGTCACCTCTTACGTCACCTGATTTGGAGACAGATTCTTTTTCTCCGCCGGTACCTCATGGCTTAAAAGTTGTAATGCTTAAACGTTGAGTAAAAGCCATTTTGAATATAAATAATTCACATTGAGGACTATTAAAAATTTGGTAATTAATAGTCTAATTTGCGTATTCTAGAAAAAAACAAAGAAAACAAGACTCAATAAAGGTGTAGTGTCTGTTAAAAAAACATGGCTAATGAATAATTACATATCGTCTTGATATTTGTGCTTACTAAAATGATCTTATTCTAAACAAATTATCTCGAAGAGACTCATTGAAATCCCGGTCGTTCGTTATCGCAGGCCCACGTCTGAGTGTTATTACATTTATTTTTCCTACGTATTCGCTTCAATTGCCTTGTCTCTTCCAAGCCTTTAAGTAAATTGTCTCAAGTCTGTACTTATATGCAAACTGAAGCGGTATACATAGGATTTCGGTATTTTAAATTCGGGAGAACTCATTACCAAATAGGACGTAGAATGCACCGAACTTATTTCAAGATTGCATTAAAATTTGATAGCGTTTATTTTAACGAGTTAAACTACTTCAAATTACCACTCCAGTTTATATTTAAGGAACTTTTGTTATTTCGGGAAGCAGTCTACGTCCATCTCTCGCAACTATACTGTATAAAAAGTTGTGGTCATTTGATTAAGACAGTCAAATATCCTGATCTATCTACGTAAACATGGTTTTGGAATAAAAATTTATTGTGATATTCCAGACTCAATAATTTATGTGCCGAATGTCATTGAAACAGATTCAGCTGTTCTGACGTAGCAGAGTAATTAACGTCTATGCAGACTTTTGCGTTTATTATGTAGAAGGTGTTTCTAGATAATCTCTTCTACCGCGGAATCGCTACCTCTTGTGTCTGACTGAGCATATCATCATCTCAAGATAAGTGCGCAGTATGTGACATACATTTTAATTGCTATACATTTATACAGTCTCGTTCCTTGTATTTGTTTAAGAGTGGTTACGCTCCCCCCAGAATTTTGAATACCTTTGATGATGTGCCCTTAAGCATACGTAAGCGGGTTGGTTAATTGACCAAGCGCAAACAACGAGTGCTGGTTTAATTAAATATTTAACTGGTGTTAATAAATTGCGTTTTTGTTAATCACTTTTATAGTATATATAAAGTTTATAATTTTTTTTTAAATTACCATGATGTTATTCGAAATTCAAATAAAATTTACTAGTTAATAAGTACAAAAATAGACGAGTTTCAAATATAATGTTAAGTTATCTATTCAATATAGATTACGTGAAGCGAAAATTTTGTTATTTAAGGAAATTTTGCAAACCTAGCGATAGTGAAATTTGACACAGTTAAATGTCAATGTTGAGAAGAAGTGCATAAAGCTATTTCTTTTATACAAAATGCATTAGACGTACATTAAATTCATCAAATTTACTATGACACACACTACTGTTTGAATAACACATTGATATACTTAAACGAAGTAAATATTAAATGTATATTCGCACAATATCTCATACATTTACCTCATTCCGTGGTAAGTTGCTTAGAGCACTTATATGATAATACAGGAATAACAAATATAATAATTAAATACATATTTTTAACACCCGGACACAGAAGAAACTTAAATATCATCATATAAATACTAGACCTGGGTGGGGATTGAATCCAAAAACCTTGGCGCTTCATAAAAGATATTTTACAAATTGAATTAAAAAATATAGTCGAATTTCGAACTAGCCGACCACTAGAACTTTTAAATTCAGATTTCTTTTCTTCTGTTTGTAATCATATTATTAAGATTTAAAGTCTCATTCATAGACGTTGTCTCATGACATCCGAATTACAAAATATGATTTTGATTATGTATTAAATGTATAAAAATGTTTGTGTATTAAATTATTTACCTCAGAACGAAATGCTTACAGTGGCGGTGCTATTTGTAGAAGAGTGCCTGTCCATTGTTTGCGATGATTTAGGAACAAAAGATATATATTATCTTTTGTTATCACGGCACCACAAACGGTCGGAAACGGTCGTGTTCCATCTTGTCGGTGACAATAAGATTCCCGTTTTTAAAACATTCTGATACCTTAAAATTCACAAGAAATAAGTTAATATTATAACGTCATAAAACATACATACCTTTATAATACATACATAAGGACATATCTTTTTACTATGTGTAACTGCTTATTACGGCTCATCATCAACTTCTTTCTGGATACATAGTAAAGTTTTATCCCATTATCATGGGAGTTTCAAAATCCGTTCTTCAATAACACCTCTTTTTCTATACTAAATTCCCGATCCCTATTACACCAGCTTAATGACAACTTGGTTCAATCATTTTAAGTTTTGGAGATTGATCGCAATTTTGGAATCGCTACCACTAAAACAAACAAAAAAACACGTATCTACTTGAAATCCTGTTTTTCTAACTCAATGAAGGTTGTTTCTGAATACCTAAATATATGAAAAATATTGTTTTTTTATATGAACTTTGCGACCTTTCTACACCTTTAGAGTTTGATTTTGTCTTAAACTTACTTGTAGGTATTGCGATTTCGTGATAAGGGAATGACGTTTCGCTTTTATAAATAATAATCTGTGGCGTAGTTACGACTTTGTGCTGTACTGAAATTCCATTTTTACAAACCTATGCATTTTTACACTTATTAACACCTAAACTATAAATTCAGGAAATGGTTTCAAATAGCTACCTACTACTACCACTATTATAAGAATTAGAAAATATCAAAATATTGACATTTAGCAGAATTTTGTTTCTTTCATTTAGAGAACTGCCATTAGTAGTATTAAAAGTTTGATTCTAACACGCTTCAAGCAGAACCTCAACATCGAGTAATTACTCGAAAATAACCGTTTTAAACGTGTTCTCAATATTCAAGCTCTCCGCCGAAACAAACTTGGCGTCCTTATTTTGTCCGGGAATTAGGACAAGTCGTAATTGATATTAATATAGCTACGATAAGCTCCCTAGGGATTGTCACGTCTCGAACCACTTAATCATTGAACGGAAGGAGCGAACAGTCATATCTTACTTTTTAATATCTATTGCCAGCAAAATTTTCAGCCACAAAGGCGTGACTTAACGTGAGTTCAATGGAAAGTCAAGAGTAGCGTAGACAAAATAACTAAAATCTTTAAATTGGCTAAACAATTTGCTGAAGAAAAAAAACAAAAAATGTTCAGCCAATTTTGTTTTTTAGTAAAATAGGCCTTTATACTAAATCTATAACCATAAGATCGTTTTATGCGATAACGCTGACAATTATCACAATGTATGTAACCATTATTATTATTTTATATTTTGTTGTATGTATTATAAATGTATTATTGTCTATAGTGACCTATTGATGTATTGTCGTACACATGTCTCGTTTGTACTAACATAATATACGTCAAAGTTCTTCATCAAAGTAGCACTAAGTGCTATGGAAACTAATTTAGAGGAAAGCATTCGAAACTTTTTATTGAATAATCTTCAATTGTTTATTGAGGTCAGAAGTGAAATAGTTTAAAAAACAATTTTGAATGCCGCATGGTTACACTTACTAACATTTTAATTTTTTTAGGCATTTTAATTTTTTTTTTAGGAGCAAAGATAGGCTACTTACGATTTCACAAGCAAATATTTAAATTTCAAAGTGTCGACAGATTTATCTAAGAAATTGATTACAGCAGCGCTCTTACGTAATTCGGAGGAGTTAAAGTAAATGTTAACAGCAAACAGTGTGTACGCTTTCGTATCTCATCTTCGTCCACTATCCCCTAGTATTATCTTAGATTAAAAGTAACTATTTCCTTACTTAGAGTTTCTTAGGTTATGTTATAAAATTGTTACAAACAGACAGACGTATTTTCGCATTTATAGTATTAGTAGGGATAAGAGTAATGTTCTTAACCGAATAGCATATATCCGTTATCATTTAGCGCAACACCTACCGTTTTTTGAAGAATAAATCGGTAGCCTTTCACCTCCTTTCACATATCGCAACGTGTCGACAAAAATTATGGGAACATCTTTATTCGAGGCAAACGAAATATTTGTTGTAGACGAATTATTCGAAAAATATCGGCATTTCAGCTACCGATTTTTCATAAGGCTACTTTGTTTCCGTTTGTGAAGGATCCACTGAGATTCTGTGATTTAGTGAGGATACGAGAGGGCCTTAGGGACTGCGGATTCTGTACCTCGATTTAGTTCCACCCGCACTAAAGCTGACTTGATAAAATGTTTTGGCTATCAATTTACGGTTAGTATTGATACTGTATTCGTTTTGGAGTAGAATTTTATGTTTTTTGTCTGTACAATTTTGTTTCATTTTACGGGCATACTATGTTAAATGAACCAAAAGCTTTTATTTTTTTATGCATAAGGTGCATTAAAAATAGAGGCTAGGTAGGGTTATGCTACATATATAGTAAAACAGAGAAATCCATTTATTTCAATACAATTTTATAAATTAAATTATGTACATAAAAAGTCTTTCACGGTACATTCAAACATTTATTTATATTATTATATCCACGTTTGATTACCTTAGTTGTTTAATTTTTTAAGTTAACAATTATCCAGTAAATCTAGGTTAGTTAAACAAACTAGGTTGTGTCATCTGAGGTTGTAGCATGAATATTCTGCTATTAAGGAAATACCATCACATTGTGTAGGTTTCACACAATTTTACAGTAATTATTATTTAAAATAAATCAATCAATACTTAAATAAATCAAGCAATCTTACGTGTATTTGCTATGTAAAATTTTCCAAGACTTTTAATTCTTCCGAATGGATCATCTGTTTTATCTTATGGAGCATAGCATCTTGTGTAGAAATGAATCCCTATTTCCCTTAGTCACGGTATAATCTGTGAACGCCTGCACCGATTTAGCTAATTTGAGATTTGTATAGCCAGAAAAGTCAATTTGGTGGGATTAGTAGAATATGCGTGCAAATTTCACTTAAAACAAATCTATCAATAGGACTTTTTTTAAGGTTATAATGAAATCAATTCGAATTAAATATTGATTGTAGTTAAACAGGAAATCAGACAGAAATAAAACAGAATCTATCGTGGTTTACAAAATGTGCAAAAGCAAATTTAAAAAAATGTATTATAAATTTCATTTAAACATAAATAACTGTTGGAATGAATATCTTCACAAAGCCTCTTAAAAGAGAACAACTACTTCCTGTCATCCATTCAAAAAACGGTTGTGGAAGGGTACATAGTTTATGTCGAACTATATAATATTTATTACATTTACGCGTTCATTACACATAATAAATAAATAGGTTTAAATATAGTACATCAAGGGAGGGGATATTGAGAACGGTTGCAGAAACGTCGAACTAAAAATGTAAAAAGTTAAATAAATCGCATTTTAAAGCCGTTAAAAATAGTTTTTTCATGTTGAACTGTTGGCATACCACGCTATCGAAGCAGATATATGTATTCTTCGGTTGACTACAATTTTTCTGAAGGAAAATGTAACAGGGGGAAAGTTCCACATCTTTTAGCACGTAAATCTCCCAAATCGAAACGAAAGCGTACACAAATCGTGGGTAGAATGCCGAACAGCGATGTCGTCGATACAGCCTACGTCAAGTTTTGTAGAAACTTATCCTACAGCGAATGTCGAGGAAAAGTCACCGCTTTTGAAAGTTTGCTTTCAAAACAAGTATTCGGTAAAGTTTACAGTATATATTATTCTTGTACATAGATCATTTTTTGCCTTTCTAGGACTTATACGTAAGTCTAATCAGCGTCTAATCAGCAGTCATACGTAAATATAATAAGAAATAGTTTAACTCAACACCTGCCGTGGTGTAGAATAGTATCTCCCGCTGCACCAGGTGTTGTCAGAGGCAATTAAGGTACAAGAATCGACAGATGGTGGTATATCGATTCTAAAAACAAGGTAATATAATTATAACAAAGCGGGTGAAGGAAGTTTCATTGTAATAAAACTACTAAAATGCCTAATTTGACGATCTCGATGGGGCAGATGGTAGTGGATCTTATGCGCCAGGGGTCATGGGTTCGATCCCCACCCAGGACAAATATATATATGATGATATTTTTGTTTGACCTGTGTCTGGACAAAAATATGTATTTAAGTAATTTGTTTGTGTTTCTTCTGTTGCCTGATGTCTGTAACACAAGTGCTTTAAGTGACTTACCACGGATTCAGGTCAATGTATGAGATATACATCAACGCGAAAGTAATATTCTTGTGATATAGGTTGCGGTAATGGTTACTATCACAGCGACTGTATGTTTGTTTGTCGATGTGATCTAATAAAAGAAAGAAGATGGTAGTTATCCTATCTTGTGCGCCAAGAGTTGTCCAACACAGGACAAACTTTTATATAATAAGTGTTTGTTCTGTATCTATATTCAAGAGGTTTTGACTGTATTTATTTTATTATTATAAAAAAAATATATATAAAAAATCTATCACAATCTAACTCTCACAGCCTGACTGAACCTGATCACTCGTTTAAACCGTTTTGATTAACCATCTTATACCACAGATAATTTTATATTGTTCATACTGTAATATAAATTAAAGGGCTCGGGGCAATGTGAAATATTCCTGCAGTGAAGCGCAGCGGCCTTTTTAATGAGGTCATAAAGCAGGTCGTTAGCGCGAGTGTGTCTACGCGGCATCGATAGCTCTCGACTTTCCGACGCTATTATTATTTTTCCGGATGCCCTGAGAAGCACCCTTTATCTGAATGAGAGTAAATCATTGTAAGGACTCGGATTTTGTCCTCAGTACTAATATTTTGTTAAGGAAAATATAGAGAAGATAGAGTTTTTATATATTGTTACTCTGATCCACTTGTGTGATGCCGTTATGCGAATAGAGTGTTGGTGTCTTTGTTATAATTCCGAAGTTATGTACTTTGTATAAAAAAAATCTGATAAAACCTAACAATCAAATTTGTTAAATAAATATTTCTATATGTAATAAGTTCTGTCCTCTTGGTCCGAAAGTTACGAGCAGCATTCCTAAAATATGTGTACTTGATGACAGCTTATTTTTGAGAAATGTTTTCTTTCTAAAATATGCTTTCTAAAATATGCTCTATGAAATACTAAAAAAACTATTAAAAAACACATACAGAAATAAAGGTTCAAATTGAAAATTATCTTAAAAAATTAGTTAATTAAATTATACGCCTTAAATAGTCATCTACAAATGTATTATGTTTTAATATCCTAAAAGTTATAAAAAAAATATTATGAAAGTATTCTAAAGTATATGATATGATTCTATATATAAATAAATATGGTTTATTAGCTTAACAACTTTATGAGTTTATGTATGTGTAGAATTATGCTCCGGAATCTGTTTAATCACCTAATATGGTTTTCTAATAAAACCATATTAGTTGAAATATATGGCTATAATTTATAGTTAAATGCACGTACATATTTTTATGTTAATATACTAATAATTATTTTCCTTGTTTTCAGGTAAGTCCATGTCAAGTTACAGTATCAGTAATGAATGAAATGGGACACATAGTAAGTAACTGGGTTCGCATCTTTTTCTCGCCTCGATACTAATTAAATACAATACCCACTTTCATATATTAAAGAGAATAGCCATACGCCTACAAAGATTTAGCTTTCCCTAAAATTATTACAATTCATACTCTAAGATAATTTAAATATAACTTTCTGGAATATGATGTAACGGTAACGAAACGGCGCCATTAAGCGAAGTTAATGACACCTCATTTGTTAAGATGGATCGGATGATCCAGTGATTAAAAACATTGGATATTTATAGCTCCAATTTGTTCTGATTCTTAATTGCATGTATATATCAAAAAGAAATCGGCCTCAATATTTGGTGGCAGCTATTGCAATCATTTTATGTATATAATACTACCTAAATTAACTTTTACAAAAGTCTACAGTCAAGCGATTTTCAGGGACCTTCTATACTAACAGTATAAAGATGGAAAATTTGATTGTACGTTTGTTTGTTACCGTTTGACTCAAAAACTACTTGACCGATTTTAAACCACCATTAGAGATTTTTTTTTGCGAAGTAACACAGTATGTTATATTTTCGGAAAAGTAAGAGACCGCTGCATTAATAGAACTAGGTAAACAGGATTTGTATATTTGTAGATTTGTAACAAATAAACTCAGAAATCACTGAACTAATTTCAAAAACCTTTTCATGAATAGAAAATTATATTATAAGCAAGTAACATCTGTAACATATTGTATCCCTATTTTGTCACGGGAACGGGAACGGCTGAAACCGCGGGGCGCTGCTAGTCATATATAAAGAAGTATTTACACAATGCAACGCAGGGAAAATATATGATGATATTTTGTTTGTTCTGTATCTGGGTGGGTTAAATTTATATATTTGAGTAGAATGTTAGTTATTCTTCTGTTAGCGTCTTATCCTGGAGTCAGGTCAATGTATGCGACGTTGTGGGAATTTATTTAATTATTAATGTGTTATACTGTACTGAACTTACGTCATCCGTTTACTCTACAAGGTTCTTGTTTATTCTTGTATACTATTATACTAGTATATCATTGTAAGACAAAGAGTATTTACACTAACTGCATTAAACCGACGTATGGTCTCAAGTTCCACTCCATACTTTGTACAGAATATTCAAAATGTTCTCGGCCACTGCTCCAACAATTATATCGCGCATACCTATACTTGTATACTGTATACTATCCGTGGCATGCGACTAAATTTGGCACAATTCCAGCCTTCCCTTAGACTGTGCGAAGACACAAGGATCAAGATTTTGTATATTAATAGTTGCACATGCTGGGAAAGATAAGCTTTTGTTTCTTATATGCACTAGCAACAACGTTTATTTTGCTTAAATTACTGAGAATATTACTATAAACGAAATGGAATAAACATATTTTAAAAAAACTTTAAAGTTTATTATGAACTAACAGTGTATTCACTTTTTGTCGGTTTCTACGGAACCTTTCTGTGAGCAAAATATACTTTCTTAAAGTATAAAAAAGCTTTTTTAACTGTAAGAAAGGTTTTTCGATGGATTTCGGCATATCTATCCCGCAGTAGCAATAAACAGTGAAATTGTAACAAAAAGACTGATAGGTAAATAGATGCATTTTTATATTTATTATACCAGAATTGAAAAATTGTGTAAATATTTATTATGTCACATAAAATATGAAGTCACGTAACACGTATCTTGAAGTCATTGATTCGATATTTTAAAGTATTAATTGTTATGACAAACATTTCAAAAACATGTTTTTGTAAAGAATAATGAAGCCGTCGACCCCTCGAATTAATACGCACCGCACGTATAAAAAATGTGCTCTACAAAGTGCCCTGAATAAATTAATACTAAAGTAAGAGCGACCGGGCTCAGCAGAGTAGATATGGCTGAAAAATGAAACCGTTAAACCGGTTTGAACCAGAAATGCAGCAGTATTAAATGGTGAATGTTGACGTTCTCTGAATAAACTGCTTACAATCATCGATATTTTAGTATATAACACATGTTTACCCCCACTGCCTCGAACAATACCGGCGTAAATGTGCAGCCTGGTTCAATATTGGGAATTTGACGCAGCGTTAGCGGTGTGAACAGAAAATACGGCGCAAGCTTTCTAGAGTACATCGAAGCGATATATTACTACTACATGTGCATTGCCTGTTATTAAATGGTCGGTAGATCAATATAATTATTTATTGTTTCTTTATATCTTATAGGTAACGTACTTAGGAGTAATATAAAGCATTGATGGAAAAATATCAGAACAAGTCCTTTCTAGAAATTTCTAAGTGTCCCGGGCTGTTGCGTGGAATTCAGTGTATGATTAGAAAAGTTTGTTAGTAGTTTTCATCGTTAGTAGTTTTCAATATTAGAGTTTCAGTGGTTTTAAGCAAACGTAACAAATAGATGCAATTTCTCTTGAATAATATGAGTGTTGTTGATTTTAAAAAACTACAATTTCAAAAACTGCATACTTATTTATTTTGCATAATAATTTAGGTATATTGGACACCAAAAGTAGATCGAGCAATTTCCAATCTTTTGCTTTAACGTTTTGTGATACATCAATATTGGTATCATTTATATGCATTATGTTCTGAAGTGGGTGCTACATGCGTGTACATGCATTTTATGCAACCTGGAGCAACATCCAAATTTTTCAGTAGAACTAGGTTTTCTATCTACATTGCTAACAAAGACTGTAAAAAGTACGCAATGAAATTAGTCCGTACATTGTTATACGTATATTGTTCAAATGGTACACGAACCTTAGTAGAATCAATAAATGTATCCAGACGGTAAATCGATGGATTTTATGATTTTAGCAGTATGTGCCAAAAACCAAGGTCAACTGGATTGGAATAAGATTAATAAGAAGAGTATTGGAAGATAAGATAAATGGACTTCACAACACACGAGGCTTAATAATAATTTTAATTAATGTACATAACTATGAACTTTGTGGAATTTCACTACTTTTACTTCTCAGTAATATGTAGATAGCAAAATAAAGAAAAAAATATATATCTAAACAATAAATTAAACAAAGAGTTCAATTTTGTAATGAATTAAAAAAATAAGTTTAAGGCCATACAGACGGAAAATAGGTTGAAAATCCTGTGCAAAGGATTCAGTAATTGTATCGCGTTGAGTTGTTTAGTGTAGACATGACAGTTGTTGCTGCCATGCTTTTAATCTGCTTTGTGAGCAAATCATTACAAATTGAGACAACAAGAAATAGAATCTTACGTGTACCTGATTCGAAGATATTGACTCATGTAAAATGGAAAAAAATTGCAGAAATCAAAACGTTCAATCATTTTATCATTTCAAAAAATTAAACCAGTCTGTTCCTAAGTGAAAATGTTTCCACTATTTTTGAATACGATATACTAAAAAACATTTGTTATCATCATCACTATCATATCAGCCACAATACGTTCACGCTGTTTGAAAAATTTCAGAGTTTTGCCCAAAAGTTTCCGCGCTGGGTGGTCGTAGTGTCTATGCCACTGAGGATAGCAGATGGGGAGTGGACGATACCTGATGTAGATGGGGTTACTATTCTATTTTTAACCCCATAGTAATAATCAAAGATGGGTACTCGTTTTCTTAACACATATATGTGTAATTTGGCGCAGAGATATTGAAATTACTTACATATACACGTAGTTGGTCGGGATAAGCAAAGTTTCCCCGAACAGTGACCGTGCCGAAACACTCCATGTGCCGATTCATGGTCATATTTGGAAGGCCGCCAATGGCTTGCCAGAGAACATAAATAGGATCGAAGCTCAAGATGAGATAGAAAAATAAGATTGAAATAGGAATCAATAAAAATATAAAGGTTTTAGTCAAAATTAAAGCAGAACTTCCACTACGAATCTCTTCTCCGAGAAAGGTGGAGATTTTCTCTGGACCCAAAATCTCTTTTTTTGTTATGTTCCTTCTTTTCAAATTATTAGGTCCTTATGGAAATTATTTGAAATTGGCGTTTTGTCGTACGGACTACTTTGAGACAGTAGTCCGTATGACAAAACGCTAACAGTAATTCATTTAAACAGTAAATCATTTGTTTTTCTATTCATCAATTTTTTCTTTGGCGTCGCTTACTACCGCACAATAGACACATGAAATATTTACGAGTACGAGTTCTACCATGGCACCAGTGCTGTAGAAAAAGCTTAAAGGATTAATGATGTGTACGGCGCTGGTGTCGCAAAAGAAGGTGCCGATCGTTTTTGGTTTCAACGTTTTCGTTCTGGAAACTTCAACCTTCAACCCTTAATAATTAAAGGCTACTGTAAAAGAGATAGCTGCAGTTTTTGGAGTAAGAGACAAAATTGTATTAATCCACCTGAAACAAATCGGGAATATAATAAAACTTGATCGATAGGTATCATTCACGCGTCGACTGCTGTCACTTTCCTCAACCGACACAATAATGAAGGGATTTTAAATTGAATCATTACTTGTGATGAACAATGGATTCAGTAAACTATTGCGCTCGTCGCTATGGCTGGAAACCCAGAAATATCCTGCCCTAAACGAAGTGGCTCAGAAAAAGTTACTTGTGAGTGTTTGGTGGAGTAACGCCGCTGTCCTTCACTAAGCCCTTTAAAATCTGGCCAAACTTTAAAGTTACGTCAGATGTCTATTGTCAGCAACTGTAAACCATGAAGGAACAACTAGCTGTTAAACAACCGATTTTGATCAACCGGTCTAGGCCACTTCTGCTTCATGACCACACAAGACTACATAACAAAACAACCACTAAGTTAGATGAGCCACCGTATTCCCGGTACATAGCTCTAACAAAGAAACCATTTAGACAACAGATAACCATTTTTTCCGGAATTTGAACAATTCTTATGTATAAGTAAAAAATATCAACTCCGATGCGGCAGTCCAAGCCGCCTTTAAAGATTTTATTGATTCTCATCCCAGAGGTTTTTAGTAAAGGGAACAATGAACTATCAATGAGATGGAAAAATTGCATGGATAATAACGGTAATTACTTTGATTCATTAAATATATCTTACAAAAAAAAATTACTTTATATTTTTACCGCACAAAACACTCATTTTATTTGTAAGAAGGACCTAATATTTAAATTAGTAATATTCATATACCTTATTTTTAAAGAATTTTCGTTCGGGTTGAGGCACTATTCTACTCTACCAGCACCCGTGGGCCGGTAGGTTTCAGTATCTTTATAATAATTTATAAACGCCATAATATCAGCCATAAGATGTCGATGGGAAAAGCTTCCCTAAAATTATTCAACATTTTATATTTTGGCTTTTGTAAATGCCGGGCGTAGGGCACATGTTGTGACAAGACCCGAGTGTACCCTATTCTATATAAGCGAGGCTGTTTCTAAAGATACATCAGTTTTAATACCTCATAAAAATTCCTGAGAAAGAGTATCATAAGAGTAAACATATATCTGTACCCGTAACTATTATACTTTAGCTTATGTTTGGTGTTTATTGTAATAGATATGACATCCCACATTAACATAACATCAAATGTCAGACTCTGGGTTTCATTTGAAATCCAGAGTCTGACTTTTATTTGTGACAGACAAAACCACTTCTATCCGTGTCCTAATAAAGAATTAGTCTCACCTGGATCGTCTACTGCAATACCTGAAAAGACACACTAATTTCTCTAACTAAAATCAATGCTTGTTACCCTCAAAAGTAATGCACATGCTTGCATGCATCTACCAATTTGTTTCAATGTATTGTCATTACTTATTAAAAGCTTGCATCGTTTGCAAGAGCCAATTTACATACGCCATATAGTGTCTTGTAATTTATTGCAATAAAATTAGTCAAACACTATCAAAAAAAACCATCCCCCCACTGAATAAAACTGAAGAACTGGTAAGATTGAGAGATAAGACAGTGTTATCTTTCCGTCAATTCTTCAACACTGAAGTTTAGTCTTTGCTTTCCCTCAGTAATCTTCGTGTAGATATCAGTTTAATATTATTCTATTAATTTTCTTAATCAAACCAGAACATTGTTTGCGACCTCTGAACATAGTCCGCAAGCCTCGCGCCCTAATCGAAATGTTTACCACCTCTGGCCGGACAATAGGCTATTCTCCAATTTCTTCATTTTTTTTTTAAATGTTCGTATATATCTGATAATTCATTATAATTTTTATTTCAGCAAAATATGACCGATTTATGCCGAAAAAAAAATATTAAAAATTTGTCGTAAAATATACGCGCCAAAATACCATCCGCCATTTTGGTGACGTCAATAGTACTAAAATATTGTAACCTCAAATTGACATTTGTCATTGACACGATATTGAGTTTGTCGGCTTTGTTGAGTTGTTTTTATTTATATAAAAAGATGAGTTTCTATAACCCGTATCGTTGGTGTGTTGCGTTAAATTGTAAGAATTCGACATTGAAGACTCCAGAAAAGTTATTTATTACTATTCCGAACGATGTTGTTAACCTCAAAATAAGAAAATTTCATTGAATTACACCTATGAATCACACAAATGATATTGTTGTGATAAAGTAATAGAAAGATTTACTTACATAGCTGTTTTTATATTTCTGCATTCGGCAGAAAAGAAATCTGTATTACACGCAAAGAAGTTTGTAATCATTACCGCATCTATCTTCGGTAAATTAGTACTTTCGGCTTTTACAAATCCGACGTCCATGTTTAATTATGCAAAAGTAGCGTAATAAAATACAAAATCTCTAAAATAAAAGGAATTATACACAAAAAAAGTAAAAAATTAAGGAACACAGTCAGTTGTTTACATTTAGATATTTTAGTGCTTGTGACGTCATTCTGGAAAAAAACATGGTGGACGGTGTTTTCGGTCACGTGACTTACAGATAATAAAACTCGGATTTTAATTTTGAAATATAAAATTAATCTTAGGTTTTTATGGAATAACGACATTTTTTTTCAATTCCTCACGTTATTATTTATTCAAGTAACATAATGTTATATTTTTTTGTTGATAGATGAAAATAGCCTATTATGTCGCGTGCACACTATGCAGCCGGCGTCGGCCAATTTGGCCTGTCGCCAGCGCCCTGGTCTCGATAACTGAATATGCGAGGGCCGCGTGGTATTAACCCTGCATAGGAAAAAAGTGAAGCTGTAAATATTTGATTGGGATAAAACAACCGTTGGAATGTTTATTTGAAAATAGAACATTCGTGATAACCTACATACTCGGTTTCATTATTTAAGATAAAAGTATTGGTGGGGTTCTTGAAAATCCCTTACTTGATATTGCAAAATATACAAGGATGAATTTTCTAAGTCTTATTTTACTATAAGTATTCAAATTATTTATTTTTTTATTTGACTAGATTGACAAACATGCATACAGTCCGCGTAATATTAAGCGTCACAATAGCATCCTTACAACCTTGTGACTTGAAGATATTATGTCACATTACCGAACAAGAAAATAACAAGTCGTGGAGTATGAAGTATTTCAGAAGGAATACATATATATAGAAATATGTATTCGTTCTTAAATATCATATTTGTATTATCTTTATTTCACTTTTTACTAACCATTTAATAAAGATCTGATATACCACTGTATCTATAGATTTCTAAGTACCATGATGGCCATTCCTAATCAATGCTTACCTATAAATAATCACGACAGTTTGTCTAATGGTTATCATAGAGGTACTTTCTTCTTCTTGTGGAGGTAGCAAGTACCTCTTCCCGTTTAAGTTTTCATATGAACTACCAAACCCGACAGCATAATATTTTATTATATTTAGACTACTGTCTCTAATGTGACGGACATTAGCCGGTTTGTAATGTGGAACATAAGACGTCATAACAGTGAGTCTGCAACGGTAGCTGCTTTAAATTTAGTTTATTTACTTAGCACTTGAGCGTGCCATGCTCGCTGCACTTGGTTTTACGTTCCAAATGAGCTTTCCACTCTTTCTATTATATTTTACGTTTATGGACAATAAGAATGCTCGATTATTTCTCTACGTCGGATGTCCTGAAAGGATAATTGCTTCGAATCCGAGATTCTTGATTCTTTTCTGTATGCTTCTTGATATATCAAAATGTCTCATAACTTTTGAAAGAGTGAAAGAATGCTTGCGTTGAATTTCAATAATTTTCTTTTGAGTTAAGAACGGCTATTCTATAGATATATCTTCTTGATTACATATAAACGTTTAATGTTTATAAACTGCATTCAATCAATTACATTTAAGATATTTTACAAAAATGTTGCATATATCTCATGTATAATTAAAAAAAAAAATAATTTTAAAATGTTATAAAAAATAAAAATGTATTGTTTCGAATATTGCTCAGTTAGCTTTTCTTTACGATAATCTCAGAAATCGGTGAATGGTTCTTAATGAAATTTGATACAGATAACACGTAGTCTGAAATTGTATATAGCTATTTTAGTATTATTTTAGAAAGATTTTATATCACACAACATCTCATACATTCCAATTGATCTAAACCCGCAGTAAGTCTCTAAGAGGACTTACGAGTATGTCACGGATATCAGATAATAGAAGAATTACAAATATAATACTTAAATACATATTTTAATACCCACACACAGAACAAACACAAATATCATAATATAAATATTTGTCCTGGGTGCGTATCAAACTCACGACGCCTAAAATAAGATCACTCCCATCCTTGTCATAGGGCCCATTTTTCGTTGATAAAAATTATATTTTTTGCACAAAGAATTAATATAACGTTTTGCAGACCTAGTTCAGGCCATAGACAATGCTTATCATCAGCTACTTTTATCTGGAAAAAGTGTGCGTTTCATGTGGACTGTTTGTCACAACTGTTTTTCACAAATTTTCTAACAACTGGATTGACATGTTTTTATAATATGGTAGTTTAGGGGTTAGCGAACGGCAAATATAATTTTTCCGTTAGAATGCAGTTTTCATGGTAAAGATTAGTTTTTGTTCGCAAACCAAAGGATAACGTAATGATTAGCAGCACAATATTCGCTTAGCGAAGTCGCAGGTATCATTTAATTATGGTGTTAATTTTGTACATAAATTAATATCTATATATCAAAACCTGTAGCGAAGAAATGCATGAAACACTGTTTTATATAAAACGCATTAGAAATCATCATCATATCAGCCATAAGACGTCTATCGATGGACATAGGCCTCCCTAAGTGATCTTAATCTTATCCCTAACATTAGAAATACATTAAATAAATTTTATGCAATACATTTAATTCTCTACTCTAAAAGGTACTATTTTATACCTTATTTTCTTCTAACCATAAAAATAGTTTTGTCTTCTTAGTCGACAGCTACGTGAGATCCCTTAGGTCATGAGGTAGTTTAACACTTGAGATTTTGTAGTGCATTCTCAATCTATATTAAATCCTTTACGGTACATGATCTTTGTTTTGTGGAATGCACTTCCCCTAACAATCCGATGCGCACGTTTTTTAAGATATATAAGAAGGGAGTATTATCTGTCGCTACGATTATTCCGATTCTACAACGTAGAATTCTTGTTGTGCAATTTACTTATTTATTTTAGTATAAAAAGTATCTGTTATGCGTTTTTCTAATTAGCTGCATCTCAATCTACCTCATGTATTCCCCTCCCCACACATTTTTCATGCAAAGGTTGCCTGGAAAAAAACGCTCAACAACATATTTAGTATTTATATTGTACTGTAAATTTCAGGTGTAAAATAAGTGTTTTACTATTATTATTAAACTCATTAAAAAATATTACACACATCACTGTTTGACTGACACACAAAGTATTTAAGTGAAGTAAACATTAATTGTCTCTTTTGATTATTTAAGACACCTATATATTGCCAAGTATATAGTTAATGATGCATATATCCGAGTACACCATTCAGTAAACACTAGAAGCATTTTAATTGCACAAATGCAAGTTGATTTAATTTTGTAGCCGTTTTCTGCGCCGGTGCAGTTGTGAGAATTACTGCGAGTGTTTCAGAGTAATGACTTGGCTGTTTTGTGTTAATGGTTACTTTGTGGTTTTGTCTGCCATTTCTGTACGATGGCTCCTTTACCGCCGCGATTGATTAAATAACTTATTTTCTATGTGGGGACAAATTGGAAGCTAAAATCTTTTCAATTAAAATAGTTCAGTGGTTTATTATGAAGTGGACGTTGATTATCCCCCATAATAAGAATAAATTATATTAATAACAATATTTGTTGTTTCGATTCATGCAACAACAAGTCATCGTATTTATATTGATTGGTGTAGTATGTACACTCGCCATAGTTTTAATTCTCTATAGCACCTCATTGATGAATGAGATCAATGTAGGTGTGTGAAGATGCTATATATTTTGTTTTCTATAACTAAGTTGTTTATAAGTTCATTCGTTTTGTAATACCAGGATGTTATTGTGGTTTTCGGACTACTTCAGCCAGTATATACAGTATCGCAATAATTTCAGGCCAGTTGTTCCCCAATTATGTTTTATGGTTCATGGTGCCATGTCATAACGTCTCAGGGATCACCCACTTCATGCACTATTATTCAATTAATCATAATTTCTGCCTCATAAATTAAAATTTAGCTTGTGTTTTTCCAGGACTAAATAACCTATTACCCTGCAATATTTGATAGCAATTCATGGTTAAATAAAAATTGCAATAGCTTGTTTTGTATTTTATTACTTTTACTTATTCACTTTTTACTTTAAAATAATAACTTTAATTATAGTAAACCAGGCGGGGATGGACAGCATATTATATATTCGTTTTGAAGCTATGCTCAGCGACAGTGGCTGCACAAAAATTGTCAAGAAATTTCTAATAACGTTATTTGTAATCTCTTACATAAAATAAATTCAATTAAGATATAAAACCATACTTCGTAATTATCCGTTTGTGCTTGTAAATGAATATTATTAATATTCCACGAATATCTTATCAATATTCTTACCGGGGGTACCGGCAAGGTAGAAGCCCTCCCCTTGTATATTGTATCCTTCCCCTTGCACTAAAAGTCGTAAGAGGCCACTGAGGTACCGGAACCGACAGATGACGATTTATCCAGCCGTAGCTTAAATGCAACAGGGCGCGTACGGGCATCGGAATTCCTGTCGCGAAGCTACACTCTGCTGTTGATACCACCCTTGCCCAGCGCGGCAATTATTTACAAATATTACCAATGGTACCGGTAGAGTAAAATAGTACCTCTCTCTGTACAAGGTGTTGTATGAAGCGACTGAGGTACTAGAACCGACAGATGACGTGTATATCCATCCAAGACAGTGTAGCTCAAATGTACAAGGTGGGAACGGGCAGCAGAACCTATATCGTGAAAGTAGCGCTCTGTGATTGCTTACATATGTATATACAGCTGTGAACTTCCAATGGCTGTAATGATGAAATGAATATTAGCAATATTACTATCTACCTACTAATACCATATATCAATCATACCGTTATTCAAAAGATAGAAATAATATTATAATAACAGTGGTACAATAAGGAAGGTCGCGATGTCATCGCGATTGAAAGCAGCAATCGGCGGCTTCCGAACATCGATCCATTGGTATCGAAGTCGTCGGTCAAAGTCAAGGTCTCGCATTGTTTATTGTAGGCCACTAAATTATTGCGCCTTAAATAAAATTGTGTAATCTTTTATAATACTGCGGTCTGTTCTTACTAATTTGTTAATGGGATAGTGCGGAGATTTGCACTCTTAGCAAAGTAATAATTCATATATATAAATAGATACAATTCAACTAACTAAAAAAACACAGAATATTCTTTAAAAGTTACTCATTTACTTCTCATTATATAACTACTATTTGATGGGCCCTATAGCGCAGATGGTAGCCTGATGGATCCTCACTTGTGCGCTTCATCCATAGCAAGTATTTATAGTAGCATTTGTTCTGTGTCTAGGTGTTACTTTTACCTTCCTCCGAATCAGCTCAACGTATGAGAATGTTGTGTGAATTTATTTATTAAATGATTATTTATTTTAACTGTTTAAACGCGTTTTTTTACCTTTTAAATTGTTTTGTAGAGCATTGTACTTAGAACTCTTTTTAAAAGCGTGTTTCCTTTGAGGTCTACCAACTGCTTAATTAACCCAAGCTTTATAAACGAGTTGCGTAATTTGACTTTTATCAATCCATCTAAGCCTATGAATATCTAAACCAGCATTAAAATGTGTTGCTGATATTGATGATGATGTTGATCAAATTTCATCGAAACATAAATAAAGAATACCATTCTACATTTCTGTTTCGATTCACAATATTCAATTATATATTCGAATCATTCGAACGTATAATCGAATATTGTGTTATTCGTGGAATAAATATGAAAAGCCAACAATTTCACAATTATAATGGAAGTTTGATCTGCCAATCAACCCGAAATGTGTTTTCCCCGAAATAATGAGCGTATATATAATGTTAATATGAGACTACCTCAGATACATTATTATCGCCCTAATTTGAGATGTGCTGTATTATTTTTGTTGTATAAATATGATATAATAAATCGTTCACAAACAAACTTAGCGAACTAAAACTTCCGGGCAGTGGAAACTTTATACCTCGAAATATATAATACAGGCTGCCAGCGACTTCGATTCCGATGGCTTTAATAAATTGGGAGGGTTAGAGCGATGTCTATTACAGTGAATGGTAATTTTTTCAGTACTATGCAATACATAATTTACTTTATACTCATAATATCATTAAGAATGGCAATAAAAAATCGTTGTCGTAAATCAAAATTAAAATATAGGATAATAATAATAATAATACACTTTATTGTACAGTTAAATATTACAGACAATAGTTTTATAGTTATACAATAGTGAAGTACAGTTGGCGGCCTTATCGCATATAGCGATTTTTCCAGGCAACCTTTGCATGGAAAATGTGTGTAAAACATATTTTTACTTAAAATTGCCTCGAACTTGTTTGTTTTTATTTTTAAACAAACACGTATTTCTAAGGGGCTATTTTAAATGCCGCGGCTTGCCGTAACAATGCATAGAATTTCTACAATTCATAGCGCCGAGGGCTTTCTCTTTTGTTGGCATAATTACCTATACTTAATGGGTACTTGGAAGACCGAATTGTTTCTCCACTTTAGTTAAATAGCTTCATAAAAACACTAGGCAACTAGATATACTATCAAAATAAATCTTAGTTATCATACTTATTATTTATCTAGATATACAATCTCGTAACAAAATACGTATCTAGTTAATAGATATTTGCGAATACATTTCAGGATGAAATAACTTTAAACTTTATAGTAAGAGGTTATTTCAATACACATTCAAAACACTTAAGGAGTTTCCTAGGATCTAGGACCGTAAAATGATTCCCAAACTTGTAACCAAAAACACAACAAGAAGTTTGACAAGCCAGTGTGTCATCTGTATGGACTTATGATTTTATTTATTACAAGAGGTAGAGCCTCATACAAAGGTCGTCTTCTTTTATCTACCGCCTAACAGCAGTGTTTGCATTGCTGTTTTCCAGTTTGAATGGTGAGAGTGGCAGTGAAATTACTGAGTAATGTGACATAATCACGTTCTATCTTCAAGCCTGAAGTTTGGTAACGCCCTAGTTGATACCTTTGTTGATCATACGAGCCTTTTGTAAGCTACTGTAATGCTTATTATAACGCGAACTGTATGCTTGTTTGTAGATATAGTTAAATAAAAAAATATTGTATGTGGTTGTCCAGAAGTGCCTTGACTAATATTTTTAATAACTAGTTCTTGAAAATTAAATACCTAAATTTATAATTTAATTTATAAAATATTTAAAACAGAATAATAAATAAAGAAAAAAAAAATTTTTTGTCTAAGTAAGTCATAATATTCCTTGAAAATTCGGAACGAAAACGAGATTTCCCTCTTATTTTGGGGAGGGTATATCGTACCTTTTGTCTTTGAGCCATTTCATGAGTACAATGCATATTGTTGCTAACAGCTTCGACATTGAACCGAGAGTGTATTATGCGCTCTCATCTCTTTACATACGACCAAAGCGACAAAGATTATTTTTTTAGTATAGTGTGAAACTGATATAAAATACCTTTCTTTTTTCTATTTCTGCCAATAAATAATAGTTCTCGAATAGTTCTGTTTGTATTTAAAATGAGTGAGTGTCGGCAGACATACTTTCATTTTATAGGTTACTAGCTACGATCCTAGGAGCCTCTAGTAGCTCCCGTATAATATGGGGATAAAATATAGGTTATCTTATATGCTGATAATGTAACTTTTTATTAGTGAGACAGTTGTTGAAATGAATCTTGTAGTTTTCAGTAAATTTATTACTAAGAGCGCTCCGCGGTTTCATACGCATAATTCTTGGGCGAATAATCTATACTAATGTTATAAAGCTAAAGAGTTTGGTTTGTTTGTTTAAATGCGCTAATCTCAGGAACCACTCAGTCCGAAAAATTTTTTAGTGTTAAATAATCCATTTAATGAGGAAAAGCATTAATATTTTATCAAAAAATATTTTTACTCCTTAAATTAGTATCCGATTTAAATTAAATAAATAAATCCTGAAATTCAGTATATCCCCCAAAAGTCAGTATTTCTACCGGACGAAGTCGCGGGCACTGCTAGTCACTCGTAAAATTTGTTCCTTAGGACATAATTGAGGTACAGTTTTAAGCTAGTGAAATTCCAGTGAAAATTTGCCTCGTTGTTTAGCAATTTACCTCAAACTATCAGACAGAAAAAACATACATTTACAAGCTTATTTTAATAAGCTGTTATTTTGATACTGAGACTTCTTCTTGAAAGTGCAAGTGCACATATAGGAACTCAGTAAACACCACAAACTTTTATATTAAATTAATCTAATCACATATTATATATCAGATGTAATATATTTTTCTGGTTTTGTGTGAGTCACTGATACTTCCCGGTCCAACAAAATATATAGAACATCTTCAGCTCTGTTTTAAAATGTTTTAAAAAATCAAAGTTTTCACCGCGCTTACATTTTCATCCATAATAATTGCTAGTATCGACTACATTTTTCCATCCCTTAAAGTAAAGCGACCGCTCGTAAATTCGTTATACCATCAGTATACGGTTGCTTTGACAAGGGCTTTTCCATAAAAGCTAGTGTAAGTTATAATATTCATTCGATTATATATTGAACTTAAATTTAAGCAAAAATCATGACAGTGTCGATCCTTTATTCACTGTACTTTTAAATTTTTATTTACGTCACTGATATGTCCCACTTCATAAAAATATGAAGTGGGATATCCCTACTAATATTATAAATGTGAAAGTAACTCTGTCTGTCTGTCTGTTACGCTTTCCCGCCTAAACCTCTAAACTAATTTTGATGAAATTTGGCACAGACAATCTTTAGACCCTGAGAAAGAACAAAGGCTATTTTTTAATTCGAAAAAAGGGTTGTGAGGGGTTGAAAGGGGGAATGAAAAGTTGTATGGAGGTATCGCTATTTTTGAAGCTAGAAATTTGAAATTTATTTTTACAGCCATTGATTCGATATAAATAAACATGGCATTCAAAGTTTATGTAAGTTAAGGTAAAGAGGTATGGTACCCAGAAAAAACTATTCCACACGGACGAAGTAGCGGCACAGCTAGTTTAACATAAATTGCATACTCAAAAAACCATTGTTTCAATAGGTTAATAAACGTTTTTCAAAGGAAGTTTAGAATTAGTTGCATTCAAGTATTAAATTCGATGTTCACGTAAAAATCTTTTTTTAGCAGCTTTCCGACGTCTCCTAGAATGTGTCTCTTTATTTTGTTTTTTTTTCTGGTAATACAACGCAATACCAAAATATTATCATTATTGCATAAAAAAGAAAGTGTTAGAAACCGGACAATTAAAATGAGAGTTAAATCGGCTTTCATTACTTACCACATTTGCCTGATCGTAGCCGGAGGGTTGGACTGGATTACTCTGACGGCTTTGAAAGAGTCCCGGATTACAACTTCGGCTCTAGCATTAACGTCTTAGGGAACTACTTCAAATGTACTCCAATGGGAATACGTAAGTGTGTTATTTGGTCAGTATTTCTGGCATATGCGGCGACATTACAAGCGCGATTTAGGCCGGTTTTACTAAGCTAAATTAATCTTTATAAATCTTTAGACTGGAAGTTTTATAATTGCCGCGCTGGGCAAGCGTGTTGGCAATCCCCACATCATTTGAGTTGCACTGTTTCGAATGGATACCGCCATCTATCGGTTCTAGTAACTTAGTCGCCTCTTACGACACCTGTTGCAATGGGAGGTACTATTCTATTCTGCCGCTACGTCACGGCACGTTTCGTGAGCCGGTTAACTACCCTAAAGAATAGAAACCATAAAAATTTAAGACTCGAGGAAAAAATCTTGCGATTTAAAAATATAGTAAAAATCTCTTTTGTTTACATATCAGTTGTCACAGTAACAAAGAAAGTGGTTGTAGATAAGAAATCCAACTTACATTTACTTATATAAATATAAATATTCATATTGAATTATGAACTCTATAACAAACAGCTTAATCTAAACAAATACATCATTTCGAGACATCTGTCGTGATACTTTTAACTCGACTCGGATAAAAATACATACGACATAAATAATTTAAAAATGTAGTGTATATTTTAGCCGGTTGTATTTTAGTACAAGAAATAACAATTTCACTGACTTATAATTATTCAGCCGTTAAGTATCGGCAGAGTAGAATAGTACTTTCCCCTGTACCAGATGTCGTAAGAGGCGACTAAGGTACCAAAACCGACAGATGGCGGTATATCCAAGCAATAAAGATGGGCAGCAGCTTCCCCGTCGTGAAAGCTGCGCTCTGCGATTGTTAACACGCTTGCCCAGCGTGGCAATTATGGGCAACATACCCCCTTTCTTGTGGAGGCCTATGTCCAACAGCGGTCTTTTGATGGCTGGTATGATGATATAGTTGACTAAATAATGAATATTTTAGACTTTTATTTTAATAAATTTATACATTAACCTGATTCTGAGATAAATCGCTTAAAGAACTCGTGTTGCGTACATCAGACACCAGTTGAATCATAAATACTTAAATACATATTGGCAACCAGACTTAGAACAAACAAATAGTCATCATATAAATATTTCTCCTGGGTTGGCCCAACCTTAAGCGTACAAGATAGGAACTACCAAACATGGTAAAGAGCCCGATTTATGTTATAAAAAAAAAATATCCTAGTAACTAACTTACCTTTGAAAATATAAAAATATTGTTAGCTTAACAAAGGCATTAAAAATAAAATGTTTATTGATAAAGCAAACTGCTTTAGCATTCTCATATGAGTTTTTTGTTAGTTCTGTTTTGTTTCGAATATTTATTTCAGTGGTTTGATTTGTTAACTTTTTGGTCAAACACAATTCCAGTGTCAATAACCCACAGCTCGCCATTTTAATTGTGTTGTAACCTTTTTTGGTATCGAACACAAACAGTTTGTCAGATTCGACTGGTTGTCTACTTTTGATATATTTACTTGTACATGTGTCGTTGATTAAAAATTAATCAGCATCAGCACCATCATATTAGCTAAAGGACGTCCACTGCTGGAATGCCTCCTCGAAAGATCTCGAATAAAACTGGTTATATGCTGCTAGTGTCCAGCGGTCAGGTCGACTAATCACCTTATAGGTGGGTATCCAACGCTGCGATTGCCGGTACGTGGTCTCCATTACAAAAGATGATGTGACAATCAAATCGATAGAGCAAAGAGACTAAAACATTGCCATCTCCATAGCTATTTTGAGTTGGCTAAAAAGATTCTTACTTATCCATAAGGATAAGTAGAAATTGTAAAATTTACTGGCCTACATGAATAATATACTGACTTTAGGAGTTGTATGTCTACTGGACATAAATTAAGTTGTGGCGCCATATTGTCGCCTCGCAATGACATATCAATGACAAATCACTAAATTATATCAGCAACATGATACGACGTTATACGTTTAGAAAAACATATGATATGTTAAAAACATATAAACTTCTCTTACATAAAGATGCCGAGCCGGGATACCCAAACTGTATCATAGCATTTACCTTGTATTTACAAAGCAATAACCTACTTTAATCTTTCAACATTTTTTAATTTAACTTAATCTCTAATTGAGAGCAAACCACTAATCCATTGTCTTTACAATCAATTTGAATCTTCTGATCAACTAAGATTCTGGTCAGTTCATATGTTTGCTTTGTGTATCAGAAGTAAAAATAGGCAGCCGAATTACAGGAACTGACTGATACTGCTATATATCCACAATACAGCTTTAATGCAAAGCAGAAAGAAGATGGGCATCTCCGTCGCAAAGCAACGATTGCCTCTGCGCAGCCTGGATTTCTAAGGACAAAAATTCCCAGCAATGGATAACACATATAACATACTGCTTCTATGAAGATGCCGATGAAACATGAGAAAATTAATATTTTATTTGCATCTGCTTAAATACGGGTAATAAGATTACTGTATCGAACGATATATTTAGGGAGTAAATACGAGTATATTGTCACTAAGGCTAAAATCAGACCTCATACAAATGGCGTCTGCATTGATACCCCACTCTTATCTATTTCTACCGCCAAATGGAAATGTTTTCATTGTTGCGTTCCGGTTAGAAGGGTGATCGAGGCAATTACTAGATGTAAATTACTTATTGGCTCATAATAGTTCAAAGTGGCAAGGTTGGTAATTTGCTAGTGATCACACAAGCGCTTGTAGGCTGCGGTGATGTTTACGTGGATCATGTACCTGTTCGATTCGTCGATTTAACAAGAAGACGATAAAAGTAAAATTACAAAAGTGGTTTAAAATACTTAATAGTGTATAAGGTGCTAAGTAAAAGTATAAAAAACTTTAAAGCACATACGCCAGTCTAAAGGCGTAAGT
>JACJUM010005602.1:8284397-8537086 GCA_020976665.1 Heortia vitessoides
TCAGTAATATCATTAATTCAACTCCTAGCCACACTCTGCCACCATCGCTCCTACAGTTAATGATTTCACGTCATCGCCGCTTAACACGGTTTAATTTATGATTCGTACTCCTCTGTCTAGAGTTAGTTCAAGGATGTCTTCAATTATAATCTTAATACAGTCATTATGTTATTTGGGGCTACATTATGAGGTCAAAATAGGACCCAATAGGTATATAAACGCCCGGTGTGATCTTCTGGGTCTAAGGCTAAGATAAATAATATTAATAAGACTATATATATGCCTCTAAACATATCTGTTTGCCTCTATCGTTTTATAAAAATAACCCTTAAATTCTAGGCCCTACAAATGTTTTAGATTCTGAAAATCCAATCTTCACTTGCTTTCTTTTAATCCCATCTGATATCAAATCTATGGGAGATTCGAGGATTGGAGATCATAGAGGATATAATTATCTAAGTACTAAATCAAATGTCTTATTTCTCTATTGTGAAATATATAACCAAGAAATGTAGTACAAAATCAACGCTAGTACATTAGTTGTTCTCCATGTTCATTTCCTTTCGATACTTAGAATATCCTTTAATATTTAAATTATTATTACAAATATTTAATAATGGCTAGGTGCATTATTTACCAGTCTACCAAGATAACAGTGGAGATAAAGCGGTGCAAAACACATTAATAATTAAATATATGCATAAATAAATTAGAAAAAAATATTATGTTTGCTCTATCATATCACTAGTAGCTCTAACCACGCAAACCTGGATAGAAGAGATTTAACATATAAACATACCTACATTACCAAATTAAAACCAACACACAGCTCAAATATCACTCGTGAATGTTTCCGAACCCACCATAAACATTAGGAAAACACATGCGCGAGTGAATTGGCAAACTTTTCAATGCTAAGTCAAACGGTACATGTTTGCGAGCACGGCCAATTTGTCCAATCACAGCGTGCCGGTGAGCTGGCCCGCGACACAAACAAGCAGCCCCGGCACCTGCCGACCCATAACTTACTGTATTGATGCCCTTTCGTACGTTATGTAAGGATAGATTTGGCCCGTTTCGCCTGAATTGTAATTTCATGTTGTAAATCTTACAACTTTCTCGTTTATATTATAATTTAATTTGTTTGACTGTTTACAATTTCATAATTGCCTTGGTTTGTTATGTGTCTTGCATCGTCTTTCTTTAAATGTGTATCCTGTTATTATTTATTTATTGTAACATTTACGCGTTCACTACTAATAAACTTTTGAATAATTTTACTTTCAAGAGCGATAAAGGGATTATGTGAGAAATGTTGAAGTCATATAATTACGACCTTTACTAATTTTAAACGATCGGATTTCTACCCAGATCGTAAAAGGTACTAACAGTGTTTTATGATCAGTATTGCCACACAACACGACAAAATCCTAGTAAGTTAATATGTATTATTGTATTTTCTTCGCCCATCTTTTGTATTAAAAGTGTTTTCAAAAAACAAAAGCCTAGCGAAGCGTCTGTCTGAAGAGATTTACTTCGTTGTCATGTAAAGATATTTTAGTCGTGCCTTCTGCATCTTCCTAGGAGCTGTAAAACGTCCAATAAAACATTTCAAATATTTTCTTGCATTAAAAATTCCTTTAAAACCTTTACCGTAAATTATCTTACATATGATAGTCAATAAGTTTGGTGCATATTTAAACAAAATGGAACTTAAATATAAAGCGTTTGATATTGCCACGTATTATATAAACTGATGCTTATTTTTTTTTATTAAACCAGGTTGACCAACAAGCATACAGTAAGCGTCACTGCAGCCTATAGACGCTCGAATATCATTAGGATATCACTAACACGTTGATATCTTTGTGACTTGAAGACATTATGTCACATTGATAAGAAATATATCAGTTTTTGATGTCACATTGATAAGAAAATGTATAAAAAATATACCGCATTTTGATTCTGCGTTGTCCTTAAATCTTGGACATTTAACTATTTTTTTTTAGTACTTATTTATAATTGTTATTTCAACAATTCTAAGTCTTATTTTACAGCAAACAGTTGCAGAAAATGGCTATAGCGCACCTTAAATGTAATTCCCAGTACAATAGATGACACAGTTAAAATGGCGGCAAGTTCCGCGAAATTGTTCCTTACAATAATTTAACAGATGGCGGTCAAACGTCGAGAACGAGAGGTCTATATCTAGCAGTGGATATTTTGCGACTGCTATGATGATGACATATTTCAAAAGGAGAAGGTGACTGACTGACATATCTACACAAGGGCTAAACTGTAAGGGTTTATTAATAGGTACTCAAATTTTACACAGGTGCCCTTTTATAACGTAAGGGACTAAGAAAAGATTTTTGAAAATTCACCGTCTAAACAGGTTAACCGGGGGTGCGAGGTTAGTATGAAATGTGGCTGTTTGTTGAAGTTTTTGAAAACAAATTCAATATGAAGGAGCTTAATCAAAAGTTGTAAAATACGTATAAATTATATATTTAAAATATCACTTAAGGGAGTAGTTAGTATGAAAGTTCTACAAATTGACGCGGGTGAACCCGCGGGGCGCTGCTAGTTTACAATAATTTTATTTATTCAACCAACTATCTTCGCCTTGTATTGTCTAATGACAAGCCCACACATTCAATTTATTTATTTTTAGAAGGCGCATCATTTATCAATAGCGATCTTACTTCCTCCCAAATTTATTCGATGCCACGTGCCTATTCGAGGCTGACCTCCTTAGAAGAAATTTATTGCGGAGTGTCACGCTATCAATCGGCGGACCTTCGCCCGATGACGCCCCCTACTTCATTCACCTGAGCCTGTAACAGCCTTGACCCGGGATGGGCTTGCCATCGATTTGAATTTTGCAGGACAAAGTATGAGGTAAGCTAAACAAATCAAAATTTTCACATTAAACACACAAAGACGCTCATAAAAAGAGTTTGCAAAAATATATTTTTTGATCCCCGCCCAGTACAAATATTTAAATGATGATGTTTATGTTTTTTATGTGTCTGGGTGTTAAAAATATGATATAAGTATTATATTTGTGATTCCTCTGTTGTCTGATATCCGTAACACAAGTGTTTCAAGCGACATATCAAGGCTTCAGGTCTTTGTATAAGATGTGAGAATTCATTATATTTTTTTATTATTATATTGAACTGATGCAACTAGATCGAACATATATTCCTATATAACATACATCTACTACTATACTCACATAGCAACATATATCTACTTTGTAATAGATTTACCTACATCGTGGTTTATTTAACTTTTAAAAATCTGAAAAAAAATATATCTTGGAAAATATTGTGTCAAAATGTCAAAACCCGGAGTGAACATAGAAATAAGAATAAATTGTAACCTCCTACATGCACATAGTTGTCCCTTAAATTACATTAAAAATATGAAAACTCCTCACAAAAATACTTAGATTTTGCGTAGCGGCAGTAATCTGAAAATCTTTGGCTCAGAGCGCGTTAGAAAATAAATGACTAAAAAATAACTTCTCTCCTTCAAATATTTCCATAAAAATATGGCTAGCTAAATATATAGTGAACACAATATTGATACATTCGAGGGACTCATCAATTGGGTGGAAAACGTCAGCGGACTGGGTGACTGTCTGTCGGACTAGTGAAAAGGGTCCCAGCGACAGTCTGGGACAACTGGGAAATTATAAAAAAAACTATTCATAAACACGCGCAGTGAAGGTGAAAGATGGAGATTATTATGAAGGCAATATTTACTGTAGACCTTCTGATATTATGATAGTTATGTACGCTTCGTACGTTAATGTTTCTTCTTAAAGTTTCTCAACAATAATGCATTGTTGAGAATTATTAAAAAGACACACATTTCTACAAATTTTGCGAGATAAAAACTTGTCTTTTTTTATAAACATCGTACTATCTTTTTGTAAATCTTATTAATATTAAGAATTTCTATTTAAAATTTTGTTAATATATCTATTAACAAAATAGATACATATATACGTTATATCTATTTGCTAAGACCAAATTTAAAAAAAACAAATAGACATTACCAAACAGCTTTATTAGCACTCATAGGAATATAAATTTTATTAAAATATTATTATAGATGGCATAGGCAAAAAAATTATATTGATATAAATAAATATATAAAAAAAATTACAAGAGAATGGTTTGAACTCACAAATATAAAAATTCCAGCGAAACTCGATACAAAATATTGTCCGCACTAAATAAATAAACAACTAAAAAATGTATCTTCTCTGCATCGAAAATCGAAATCTGCACTTAATCCTACTTGCATTTATCAAGACACGAATCAGGAATAGTCACAGTCTATGCCAATACAAGATTGATACATTGAATGACCTCGGCATTAGTCGCACGTCGAAGTATCCTTTTGTCACGCTGTCCGGGTTTGATAAGGGTCCGAGTGACACTCACCGCGAGTAAAGGAAATCATAAACTAGCAGATCATCTTTGGATTCGGAATATTGAAAAGGAAAATTATAGAAGACAAGTAGTGTGGTGTTATTTGGTCTCTTCGGTAGTATACTGTGGTGTCATTCATATATATAGTATTACCACAAATACAAATGTCGTCTGCATCGGTATCTTACTCTCACCTATTTCTATCACCACATAGAAATATTCGCATTGCTGTGTTCCGGTTTGATGGGTGAGAGAGGCAGTGAAATGTCGGGGTAAATGTGACATTGTATCTTCAGTTGACAGTTGAAACGGATAATATGCTTGTTTGCTGACTTTATAATGTAAAAAATATATAGTATGTTTACAACGTACAGACTTTCGACAAGACACATCTCATATATTAACTTACTCCGATGTAAATACGGACATTATACAGCAAAATATTTGAATTATAATACTAAATACAGAAAGACACAATTGTTCATTCCATATATCTTTATACTTCACTTGCAGTACCCCGCGGTTTTTCTCAGGTTAAGTAGTACAACAAACCCAGTAGAATTATTTATATCTCCGCTGTCCTTGTGTAATTTTGTATAGTCTTTCTCGATAAGTGAGATATTTAATAGTTTTTTTTTTCTGACTTTATAGTTTAGGCTCTGTGTTGGTATTTCAGTCAGTCTGTCAGCTTCTAGGATAGGGGCTCTACTGAATGATGTACTGAATAAATATGAAACCAAATATTTCTTTACACACTTACAATATAATTTTGTAGCGCCTACAACATGTTACGATAGTTATGTCTACTATCGGAGTTATCCAATATTTGTGCAAACTGATAATAATTTATCTCGAACGACTTTTACTTGTCCTAGACCCGTGCTATCCTAACATACTGGTTTTAAAATGCTGAGATACAAAAGTTTTAACCCTAATAATAATAAATGTATATGCTACAGGCCTCAGACTTCCTAAACTATTGATATTGTACAATTTTGTAACTAGGAAATACAGCAATTATAAATACTTAAAAAGTACATATTTAAACAATACCTCTAATAATAATATTATCATATTTATATTTGTCCTGGGTGTGGATCGAATCCATAACCGCATAAGATAGGAAGTAATGTAGGCCGTAATTTTTAAAAAAAATGTACAGAATATGACGCCGCACTACTACTATTTAGCCGTGAGGTACTTAGTGTCGTGAGAGGCGACTAAGGTTATTGCACAGGGCGGGGACAAGCAGCAGCATCCCCATCGCGAAAGGTGCGCTCTGCAATTGTCAATACGCTTGCCCAGCGCGGCAATTATAGGCAACGTACCCCCTTTCTTAGGGAGGCCTATGTCCAACAGGGGACATTTAATGGCTGGTATAATGATGATGATTCTACATTGTCGATACATACGGCTAGTATAACAGATTACAAGTATACTACCTAAATACTCGTACATATATTGAATACTAGACTCAGAAAAAATACTAACGTTCATCACTTAAACCAAATACGCAATCGGGCCCGTCAATATTATAAACAGTTCGCACTAAATCCTATAAAAGCGACATCTCGACAATTTAGCCCTGATATATTCGCCTGTGAATGACGTGATGCCACAAACAACATGGAAGCCAAAATCACGCGTCAGCGACGGTTATTGTATCAAAAATAGAATGGTCAAAACGAAATATTCTTTAAAAAAATATCATAATAAACACTTTCCGTGGGGTACCGGCTGCTATGTATGTATACTATTCTACTCTACCGGTACCTCACGACCAATAATTAGTATGAACATGAAAATAATCTAGTTATATGCACGATGTTCCTACATAAAGGCCTTTGCCCGTGTACGATATTCTCGAGAACGTCTAAACATACTTCAACATAGTTATACCGATATATAAACGAAAGGTTCCCGTATCATACCGTGTGTAGTTAATTCCAAACATAGTACGCGCTCTTCTAAATACGTAATAACGGGTAGAGAACACGATTGCACCATTTTTCCCACTTTTTCATATCAACTCAAAAAAATATAACTAGCCAAATACAACAATCAACTCAACCCTTGACAGTATCTTTAATATAACAAAAGGGACTATCAAAAGCCACCGCATGGTGTGTTTTTTTAATTAAAAACACGTCGCGTTTGGCCGGTCGCGTGTCGCTGTGTTTACGTCGGTCGTGTTTGACACGGTGATGGCACACTACACGGCGCGTAACGCTCGGCCACGTGGAGCCCCAATATAAACAGAACTACCATTAACGGTACTGCACGCTCTTGAGCGCCGTCCACGGAATGGCCCTTGTGAATGTTGGTACTAAATAGTGCCAATAAAGAAAGAATATATAAGTTTATAGAGCCGCAATAAATTTATTTGATCCTTTTTCGTTAAAGAGTTAAAGGCGTCTTTTTTCTCTTTATTCTGCTTCGGATAAATAATAAATAAACACGCACACCATCTCATACATTGACGTGACTTCGATATGAGTAGCTTTAAGATATTGTGTTACGGATACCAGACAACAGGCGAATTAGAAATATGATTTTGCGATTATGTATCGCAAAATTGTATTGTATATATTAAAAATTATTGATTTACATTTGTTTCGATACATACTTTCCTAACTACCTCAACTTTCATCAATCTCTTTGTCCGCAGCGCTGTAGCGTTGGTTCAACGTGGAGCTTTAAATATTACTGTTACTTAAAAGATATAAAGATTGCAGTATAAAATACTTGAAATCTAAAATGTTCAGAAAGGTACATCTAGACGACATTTTAAAGTTTAAATAACTAAATATTTTAAGTGAAATTATATAAATTATGACAATTGACAGTCACCTATGCAACAGACCACTTATAAAAAAACTAAACCATAAAACAACAGAAATAAAAAAAAACATCGAGTTGATGGATAGCAGTTAAACATGTCATGTGGTATACAGACATTAGATCAAATAAAGTTTGTTCTAAGTACTTTATACCAACTAACCCTCGCCAAGCCCTACGGTGACCTGTAATACATCTATTTGTGATTAAAGTACAAATATGTGTGTATCTTTAATTATGGGTAATGTGTAAAAATTATGGGTAAGTATATTATTATGGGTATATCATCATACCTGCCAAAGAAAGGTGGACAGGCCTTCCTAAGAAAGAGGGGTATGTTGCCTATAATTTGAGCTGCACAATTTTAATGGATATACCGTCATCTGTCGGTTCCGGTACCTTAGTCGCCTCATACGACACCTAGTACAGAGGAAGGTACCATTCCACTGTGCTGGTACCTCTCGGTAGATCATGGGTATATATCATATATATAATATATATCATTACTGAAATAGTTGCTGATATATATCGACTAGAAATGTAGATTAATCTGGACAGAGATATAATTGCACACACATAAAACAAAAAACTTCAACTCTTGGACTAAAATTATTCAGTATTAATAAACATTTGTGCGTACAATTTGAAATTCCACTGGTCAGTCGTGTAATAGACAATATACATTAATAGATTTAAAGGAAATTACAGACTATATGTGTCCGTAATGTTAAGTGCCCATATGTTGCATGGATATTAGAACTAAATAGATCCTAATAAATCTTTCTAATCCCACTCGTGGTGTAGGCTCTATGCATAAATTTATATTTCTGCAAAAAATTAGTAACCGAAAATACCTACAGTTCTTTGATACAATTCATTGCGTATTGATCGAGTGGATATTACACGTGGGTCTCGCAGAAGCACGCGGCCTCCACCTTCTGAAGTATTCAGATAATTGGTCGCCTTCGGACTATATTTTTCATATATGTACCCACGGACTTTAGTTACATGAGACAGACAACATACAAAGGTACCTATTCCTACCGCCATATAGCAGTATTTGCATTGCTGTATTCCCGTTTGAACGGTAAGTGGCAGTAAATTACTTCGTAATGTGACTTATTATCTTCCAGTCATATTGTTGGCAATGCGCTATTTGTGATATTACGAGTATCTCTAGGCCGCAGTAACGCTTACTAACACTGGTGACTTATTATGTGACTACAACTTTGTTTGCTTGTCTGTCGACCTGATCTAATAAAAAAAATATCGTTGAAGTATATCTTGAGAATGCAGACAGTCTTTATTTGAAGTAACCAAGATAACCTACAGCTTCATTTTATTAAAACAGTTTACTACAAATTTATTTTTTAAAGGTATCCATATTTGGTTGAAACTATGTGTGTATTAAAAAACAATGACACACTCCAGAACGTAATACATAGTGTAAGTTTATGAGAAAATAAACACAAGAGAGGCATTGCCAATACTGATAAGAAATATTAGGTACAGATCGTATACTTGAATCTACAGAGTCTTATTAATATTATAAGAAAGAACGTTCTTATTTAAATAAATATATAAATAAAATCTCATATCCCAAGTGCAATAAGCCCTAGCGCCCTATTTCACGGTTCACCAACGCCTTTTGTTTAATTCAACAAAAGTTTTAAAAACTTTCCAACTTGCTCACAGTGTGATAATCTTATAAACATTCCCTGGAGCCCTTGGGCAGCGGCAACGACTTAAGTGCTTGCATGGGGCATCCGAGTTAGCTTTCAGAAATATTTATTTACCTCAAATAATTAAAATAAAGCAATTCAATTAAAGACATTGTGTACCCACGATAGCGAAAAGCGTATAAAAAGTAAGTTAAAAATTAGTTATCACAATTTCCTTTTATAAGTTCTCGGCTATTGTTTGCTATCTCCAGCGATCCCGAATACATTTATTATAACCTTAACATCTTCCTATAAGAACGTCAGTTAAACATAAAAACACCTTAGACACGTAAATCGCAGACATTTACAATTCTTTATGAAACTTGATAATATCCTCTTTCACATCCCAACGAGAATTATTTTGTCGCTATAATTATCTTAGCGATCTAAAGTAAAAGTACTACCTAACTGTTACGCTTTATCGACAAATAACATTCTACAAATTTGAATTCGTGTAATGAAAGTAGTTTATGTAAGTACAGTAAGTACTCCCAACGTATATAGGCTACTTTCACCCCGAAAAATTAATTGCAGTGAGATTTACAAAAGAAAATTTAGTGTTAGAATATCCTAATCAGAAGTGAATTTGTATGTTACCACTTTACGCTTTATCACTTAAACGACCTTTCACATAGAAAGATATTTAGTATTGGTTTCAAATATAAAGATTTATAGATATATTATTTATACCTTTCATCCCTAGTACTTTTCCATGAAAAATTAACAAAAGATAGTAGAAAATAAATTGCCGTGGGTTACTTGTGGAGTAGAACAGTACTTTCCCTTGTGCCAGGTGTAGTCAGAAGCGACTGAGGTACCGGAACCGACAAATATCGGTATACACCTCCGAAATAGCTCAAATACTACAGCGGTAGCAAAGCTACACTGCGATCGCCACCACGATTACCCAGCGCTATATTTCACATTCCCTGTTTTTGTCCAACAGTCGACTTTCTACGGCTGATATGATAATGATGATGGAAGTAACACGATTTACAATTATCATCATCATCATATCAGCCATTGTAAGTCGACTGCTGGACGTAGGCCTTCGCAAGGAGGGAGATTTTTCCCGAAATTGCTTCGCTGGGCAAGTGTGTTCGCAATCGCAGAGTTTAGCTTTCCCGCCCTCTGAATTTGAGCTGCGCTCTTTCGAATGGATATGTATTTGTCGGTTCCGGTACCTCAGTCACCTTTTACCACACCTGGTACATTGGCGATACTTGGAATACATTTTTATTTTAAGTTTAGACGATATTGGCAGGTGCTCCAATGTAATAAAACAGGCTACAACGATGTATTTGAGTTATAGTCGCGAATGTAACCTTTGTGCCGCTCCAACTGCTCAATAGGGCAAAAGTTTGCAAACTGATATTTAATGTACATAAAATATAACAACGACTAAACTCCACGGCTCCAATTAATATTGTTCCTGCTAAGAGCATGCATATTTTATAATGATTTAGCTTCATACTTTTGGAACTAGGTCAATTCGGACATCCGCCGAGTCCCGGCTAGGAACTGCAGCCTTTATGGTTATTAGTAAACTCTGGTATCTAATGTTTAAAACATTACGCTAACAATTAAATTTGCCTTAAATAATTCGATGAAACTTTGATTATGGGTTATACTTACCAACGTACTAAATACTACTAGGATGAACCCGATGGTGCAGGCCCTATCTTGTGTGCTAAAGGTTATGGGTTCAATCCCAGGACAAATATTTATATGACTGATATTTGTATTTATTCTGTGTCTAAGTGTATTTAAGTAGTATCTAATACCTCTGTTGTCTCGGAGTTAGATTAACGTATGAGATATCGTGTGAATTCATTATTATTACAGATACTTGGAAAAAAAATTTGTGCAATACCTCCTCGAAACGTTTATTTTAATAACCTGTATAAATAAATAATAATAATATGTATTGTCATATAAAAATGAAACATATTTGTGATGACATCCCTGACCCCTATATTAAGTTTTTCACCTGTGTTCCAGATGTGATAAAAAACTGAAGTATCAGTTTCTTGTCTAAACAAGTTATTATTGTGTATGTAATAGAGTAAATAAAAATGATATAAATATAGAAATAAATGCAACAGCATTGACCTGATTCTGTGATGAGTCGCTTAAAGATATCAGACAACAGAGGAATTACAAACTTTATTTAACATCCAGACACAGAACAAATATAAATATAATATAATCATATTTCCCCTTCCCTACCATCTACGCCATCGGACCCGTCAGATAAATACTTGTAATATTGGCTTAAAAAACCGCTATAATAAGCAGCTATGGAGACGGCAATGCTCGGAGTCTTGGAGCGTTATCGAATTAGGGATGAGATCCGTAATCGAATGAAAGTTACCGATACAACCCCGGTTTAATGAGTTGAAGTAGCAATGGGTAGGGCATATAGCACGCAGAACCGACGGTTAACGAATTCAAATTAATTTATTTGCTACAAACACAGTTATTAAGATGTCAATATTGACAAACATGCAAGTATATAGAAAAAAGAATATAGTCAATCACAACTGAGTAGATATAAAAAATATATATAACTATAATAGATTCGAAGTTCAAAGCCGTAAGGTTCTGGAGTGGAGATCTCGCATCGGCAAACGCAGCGTAGGTAGGCAGTCCCTATCCACCTGACTTGATGCAGGTCTCATACAACAGTCCTTGTATTATATATTGGAAATGACTTGAGTCGTTTATATTCATCAGTGGACGTTCTGCGGCAGAAATGATGATGGCGTTGAAAAGTATAAGTTATTAATAATACTAACTTATCGCCTGCGACTTTGTCCGTATAGTCTTCACTTAATAAAGCGCCCGTTGCGACTTTTATTGATGGGATTAAAAGTAACCCTTGTTCTTCCATTGATTATTATTCACATGCCATATTCCATCAAAACCAAATTTTTAGCTAAGGCGTAATGAACAAATATGCAGATAAATATATGGAAAGCCCACACGCTTTTGCATATATGATATGAACATGGTTAAAAGGTACTAATTACAAAAAAGAATACGTTTATATGTCTGTATATCTCTCTATTTGAGATTTGCTGGTATTCACAGCCACAGCTGGTATAATGCAGATTGCTTCAGAATTAAGAACTGGTAAGTCAATTAAATTAAATCAATAAAAAACAGAGGTCTAATAAAAACAAAATTTACTAATTTTTAATAATATTTCGTTTATACATAATAACTAGCCTTTTCCGTCTTAACCATATAATTATATATTATAAAAAAATATTGCGAGTATAAATTGAGATATATCATATTATTCAAGTTAGATCAAACTGTAAACAGTAAGCAAAAATTAATTAAAATCTGTTTAGTTTAAAAATTCATACCGGACAAGCAACACACACACTGGCATAATTTTATATATATATATATAACTGAATGTTTTAATAAATTACATACATATACGCATGTATATAATTATTAAGCGTGTTACATACATACGTATACGTATGTATGTAACACGCCTGTGATCACCACTTGCTACGATCTTGGCATACATCTCTCGCTTCCCTTACGCAAGATTTAGAGTCATTTTACACACTCTTAGTTAAAAAAATAATTTATAAAAAACTATTAATGATAATTAAACTTTTAGATACTTTTAACGACGAACGGCTACCGTGCCGCAACCGTTTTTAAAATAAACTGAATGAATAATAAACATAAATGAATATACAAATGGAATCTTCAATAAGTAGTTATGAGAACGACTTTGGCAAATATTAAAACATAATAATAATATATTAAGACAGTATTTTATTAATGAATAGCACCAAAACTGAAACTACACCATAGCACCGCCACAGCTTTCAACAGGGAAATTTCAAATATTCTCCACAAGAAAAAGAAAAAAGTTCCCAGAAAAAAAACGAAGCAGCAACCAGTTCCAAAGAACTCGCTAGCTGCTGAAGTGCCTTCTAATTAGTGTTGACACCGCACACTCACGTCAAACACCGCGGAGAGCGACTAGCATCTCTTTACAACCCGGCTCGTCTGACTAATGCACGGCACAAATGGAAAACGTGGCTGGATCACTTCGATACTATGGACTAATGGATGAGTTGATCCACTAAAGGCTAGTTTTTTTCATCTTTGGAAAACTTGCATTATTCGACGGGCAACTTTGATACTGGGGCTTATTACGTAATTGTGCCATACGCAGTTGATACATAGAGCTTATTTTAACGTCAAGCCAAAAAAAAAAAAAATTAAAATACGTAAATTATTCGTAGTTTAATAATTCAAAGATTAGACGAAGAGGCAGAGGCGTTCTATTCCTAAAAGTACATAGCAAATAAAAGTGATTTCATTTAAAAAAAAATATGCCTGCCAGATAATATACAGAGATAATACTGTAGTAGTATTTTCTAGGCTCCATATATAATAGTTTATATAGTAGTTTTAATAATTTCAACAAAATTTAACTCTTTTGAATAAAATTGTATCGATAATTTCACCGAAACCTTGACAAAGCTCTTGTCCAAATGATAATATCTCGCGAGACGCCCAATAAAATTATGTCCGCATAAACAGACTGCTTGTTTTATACAATATCAGCATTTACGTAGCTGAAGTCTAGACTCTAACACTTAATTAATAAGTGTAGTTGTTCTGTTGTAATAGAAATCGAACTTACCGGATCGTCACGACACAGAAGAACACAACTCAAATAGTTTAACAAACTCTTGACAACAAAAACGTAAAAACGACTTCGTACTACACATTAGTTGGTAAATAACCTAGTAATCATTGTTATTTAAATTGTATTGTTATCCGTAACGTCAATTCAAATATTAGTTTGACTATCAATTTATTTTGCAATATCATAAATGATGTTTTTTTCATAATAAACCTACTTTTTGCGGCTTTAAAATGCAGAGTTTATATAGTTTATAGCTTTTTATTAGATATATCTGAACTTTTATTTTGCACCAATGATTTAAAAAATTACAAACGCTTTAGACAGAATGTAATTAAACCGCATTTTCAAGACGTTAGATTATATTTTTACTATTAGTAGTCAAAAAAATCCAATCATTTAAACTTCTCATATGTTAGTTAGCCATAAATTACCGGCGGAGTAGATTAGTACCTCTTCCTGTACCAGGTGTCTTAAGAGCGACTGAGGTTTTGGGACCCGATATATGGCGGTATATCCATCTGAAATAGTGTAGCTCAAATGCACAGGGCGGGGATGGGCAGCAGCATACCCGTCGTGAAAGCTGCGCTCTGTGATTGCCAACACGCTAGCCCAGCGCGGCAATTATTGGTAAAATTCCCTGTTTCTTGGGGAGGCCTATATTCAGCAATGGATTTTTAATGGCTGATATGATGATGATGATGATGATGATTTGTTAGTAAGCTTACAAAAGAAGGCTATAATAATACATAATAATTTCTATTTCAACTTATTCATATCGGACTTTTCAGGTACTTAAGATTAGTAACTGTCAACATTACAAATTATTGTTTAACAAAAAAATATATTTACTACAAAATCTGAGCTAAAACTTACAAAGACGTCAAACGATATTTTGCAGGTGTCGCAAAGACAAAATGTAACATTAAATATTTCGTCAATTACTAACTGTGTCACGGGGCAGTTCGGCCCCCCCTCTGAATAAATAACGGAAGGACGCCTAAGCGGGAATTAAAATGGGGTTATTCCCACGGATTCCGTGCCTTAGTTTGTGACTTTGCTGTTATCGCCTCTTTGGCTGTGTTTGTGAGAACTTTTTCTATGCGCCAACGAGCAATTAGGTCACCTTACAGTAAGTAATCGGTAGCCTTAAATATAAGAGGTACAGCAAATTTGCCGCGAACGAAGTAACTAATATTTAAGGTATTTATCGCATTACTGGTACAGTGTCTGATACATATATTATGTAATACATGGCTAGCTGATAGATAGTTACAAATTCCATTGTATTTTTAACTATCTGTCAGGCACGTCGTGGGTATTGTATCAGTACTTTATTATCAAGAAGTAAAAAGCAACTTAATGACAATGTAAACTATTTATAAGTTACTTCGCCTGAAACTATTAAACCGCTCAAGTAATTAATATATTATAATATGGAACTTATTGAAGATGACCGATATTTCGAATATTATAACTGTAATTGTATTATAATTAGCTGACATCTTCGTCACCAAATTGGATAGTTCTTTTTTTAATTGTGTTTATAGTTATCAGGAAAAAGATTCGATTCCTTTATGAAAAATATAAAACCCAATCTTTATAAGTTAGATACCTAAGAACGGAATTGCAACCTCCATGGTAACGAGATCAACAAAATGTAATTTTATTTCGTTTCACGTCGCTAGTAGTTCATAATTATTCTACTAATATTATTATTTTTATGGTTAATTTCAACTCATCGTCATCAAATTTGCCACCTTACAAAACCCATTAATAATTCACTACTTTTATTAAAATTCGAACAAACAACCTAGGCAAAAAACAACTGACTATCAAAAATGCTAAATTCATCAATCTCTCTACAAAAACAGTGCACAAACGAAAGCGCAAGTGTAGAACAAAACCTCAGGTTAACCTTTTCGTGAAAAGCGATGATTTGAAAGAGAACATAACAAAGAACCCTTTCTTTCTCCGCAACGAGTAAACGCCTACAATTTGGGCAGGAACAATGCCGCAAAAAGGCTGGCCAGTTTCTCAGACGATGATTAACGAGTTCAGAGGGGGGACTAGGCGAGGGGAGTAATCTTCTGATAGAAAAGATTATATCTCCTGATGATGTGTGGTGTGGACAGCGGGGACCTAAGTACAACTAATCTGCTCAGCCCAGACAGCTCGATAGTAATCTTGTTCTATGACAATGATTAATTGGTAATATCATTTTTATATTTGTTGATACCATCCGTTTTTTAATAATTTAGGATTACTTATGGCAAATTCTACTAATTCTAAAGTCATATACTTTGTTAATTCTACTTGCATTATGAGTGCCGCAGTTTGTAAAGTTGTATGGACTTAATTATTTGGACGCATTCGACAGTGATCCTATCCTGTGCGTTGTGGGGTTTGATCTAAACAAGGACAAACATTTATGTGACAAATATTTGTGTTTGTTCTGTATCTGGGTGTTAAATATGTATTAAAGTATTGTATTCTTGATTCCTCTGCTGTTTGATGTCCGTAACATAATTGCATTAAATGACTTATCTCAGGGTTAGGTCAATGCATAAGAGGGAATATACGATAATACAGCTTTTACAAAAGACTAACACACAATAATTTTCAAATAGGCTGATAATGAAAGACTCTTGCAAATGCAAGAGTCTTTATCGGCCTTCTAAATACAACGTATTTATCAATCTATAAATAATTCCTTATTCTGTTCCATTTAATTGTCTGTCCAATAAATGGCGACAGAAGTTGTTATCCGAATGTAAAATGTTGAACCAGGAAAATTATTTTTTTACGCGCTTGACATGAAAAAGTTAGAGATTAAAATTTAATTTTAATATCATTATTAAAAATTCCATCTGCATGTCTGAGGGAAAAGTTTTGAAAAGTAGTGTCCATTGATAGTATGTAACATTAAAACATGATTGCTATAATTTAACGGGCCCTGAGACGCAGATGGTAGTGATCCTATCTTGTGCGCTAAAGTTCTTGGGTTCGATCAAGACAATTGTTTGTTCTGCGTCTGGGTGTTAAATTAGTGTATTTCAGTATTATATTTGATTCCTCTGTCGTCTGACGTCTTTAACACAATTGTTTTAAGAAATTTATCTCGGAGGTCGATGTATGAGATGTATATTTCATTATCATCTTATCATATCAGCTATTAAAAGTCCACTGGACATAGGCATCCCAAAAAGGGGTTTTTACCCCATAACTTGCGCTGGGCAAGCGTGTAGGCAACTGCAGAGCGTAGCTTTCGCCACAGGAATGCTGTTACCCATCCCCACCCTGTGAATTTGAACTCCATCGGACGGTTCCGGTTCGTCAGTCAACTCCTACGACACCTGGTACAGGGGAGGTAGTGTTCTACTCTGCTGTTCCAATTATTTATTTATTTATTGGTAAACCAGTAATTGTTACACCGTGATGCTATCTATACAGAAGTTAGAACTTAGATCTTTTTGTAAAATAAGTAGGTTCATACAGTAAGCGTTGGGCAATCAGACGACATTTTTTTTTATTCTTCTCATTTAATACTTATTGTATCTAAGTTAAATGAAATGATGAAAAAAATTAATTGATTAATAAAAGCAATCAGTCAAATTTAGAATACAATATTGCATCAGATTAAAATTCTCCCACGTTCTATAGAAACTGAAAACAAAAAAGCATTACAAATACTAATATTATTTGGACATGAATTGATTTCCTTTCAGCGTTTATCCCATTAATTTGAATAAATGAAATAAAAATTTACATGTGCTGCTTCAAATCTAAAACCGAATGTAATGCTTTATTGAATCAACTTTGCTTAAAAACCTAGATAAAAGCTGCATACCAATTTTAACATTTATTTTAAACATAAACTTGTATTAAATCATTCAGCTACTAATATTATTAACATCTAAGTTTTTTGGAGGATGAATCGATGTAATTTTTTATGGTTTCATGAGAAAACAACTGAAAATCGTGATGTAAAATGTGACACAAAGATCGTTACCGAAACAAAACTATTTTTAATCAATATAAAGAGCCACAATTTACTTTTTATAAGTAACCTTTGATTTATTCGCAAGGTAACTGAAATATTGATCATTTTTAATTCAACTAGTTTTATTTCACAAATTATCTTTAATACCACAGAAATTCACACTTAGTCACATCTCCGCAAGTAATGTGACAGTGTCTGCCGAATATAGGCACCAAAGTTTATTCGAGGCCGGACCAAATTTAGGTCGGAAATTAGACGACGACGCGCGCCAGATACCACCGACCAAACCGGCCAACAATTCTGGATAAACGTGGAAATAACTTGGACTGTTTGGTATGGAGTTCAATTCAGTTTAACAGGCGTGATAATATGCACATGATGTTATTGTGGTTAGAGAAATTAGGGGCACTTCAGACGCTTAATTATATTAAAGATTATATATTATATTATCGATCGAAGGTAAACGAAGGACTATAGATATTTGTAACTCATTCTCGTGAACTAGATACGATGCTCTGAATTCCACTTTATTTAATTGCAATAATTTTTAGCGCCTCTATCTTCAAAAATTTCGGACAAGTACTTATATCGTTGACAAGTGTACATAAATTTTAAAGATTGTTCTATATTATAATATTAGAAAGCCTTCAAAAGAATATCTTACTTTAGCTATTTCAATATTACTCTTTGAATCGGTATTTGTTGTTGATGATTTTGTTTATAATTATTTATTTCACAGGGCTACTACGATAGTCGTACTAGATATTACTAGTTTGAAGTTAATAAATAAACATAAAAGAGCCGTGAGGTACCGGCAGAGTAGAATAGTACCTCCCCATGTATCAGGTGTCGGAAGAGGCGACTAGAACCGACGGATGGTGGTATATTTATCCGAAACAGTGCCGCTCAAATGCACATGGTGAGGATAGGCAGCAGCATCCCCATCGCAAAAGCTGCGCTCTGTAATTGCCCAGCAATTATGGGCAAAATTCCCCTTTTCTTGAAGAGGCTTATGTTCAGCAGTGGAATTCAAATGGCTCGTATGATGATAATGAATAAACATCGATTCCTCGGTCAAATCTCGTCATCAATGAATCAGAAACGTCTATTATTAGAATCCAATAAATGTAATCTAACCCAACCCTCAAGAGTACTTTGGATGGTTGTAAACAAACAAACAATCTATTTTTAACTTAAGCTTCCTTCCAAATACAATAGACTGCGCTAACGCCATCTGTTGTCGAATAGTTTATTTATTCTACCGTCCGAATAACATTACGGACTACGAAAGCACGTGCTACGACTGCTACAACGTAAATCATTTAATAAATATAAAATATAATATTAATAATATTAAAATTATAAAAGTTTTGTTTATTAAAATTAAAGTATTTTTCGAATATATTAATAATTAGTTTTTGTAAATTCAATAATTGTACAATTGTATGTGGGTATATCCTATAAATTACTGTAATAATATTTCTGACATTCATTTATGAGTTACCATCAATAGTAATATTAGTAGGCGATTTTCTCATCAGTGTTAACCTTACCATTGTTACTACCAAATTTTCTTTGTTTATAATTGAGTTGAAACAATAAAATAAGAATTCACAAATTGATTAGTATGCTTCATAGGCATGTCATATATAAATGATATAATCCGCTAAAAGCTTGAATATAAATTGGTAATGTGCTATGTCATCAAAAAGCCTATCAAAATCTGCCCTTGTATTTCTAGTGTCGCCAACATAATACAACCTACGTCAGTACTGCGTTTGATACTCAAGCTTTCTTTTGTACTTTACACAAAAGACACAGTACAAGGTCATCCCGCCCTTTTATCGAAGGTTGGATGTTTGTATAGCCGATATTGCAGATTAGCCTTCGCCCCACATTTGAGCCGCTTACCTGAAGTGCTCCTAACGATATGGTACTAATAGCTAACCAAACTAACCTTGCCCACCTTGCTTTTATTGCGCTACCTACTTTGCACTAGATGGCGCTGTTAGCAATACTGTCTTATGTATCAACACAGAAATCTTGAAAACTGCCATGAAAATGTAAGATGATTTTTGATGGGTATTTTATTCCAGTCATTCAAAGTTGGCTCAACGCTCATTTATTTTTTGTCTTTGGACACATCAGAGCTGGTTTTTAAAATTTTTACTTTTGTCTTTATTGCGTTAATATTTCAAAGAAATTGATTGTTGCCTTGTGTAGCACTCTTAATGACTGCTCAAAAATTTATAAAAAAGAGAATTATTTTGTTTAAATATATAGATAAAATAATTTCTACTGAAAGTATATTTACTAAGCCAAACATAGAGAAAAATTCACGTACATACAAAAAACGATCACTAATATATTTCAAAACTATATACATATACATGTGAACATAGAGTATTGTTATGTTGTTACAATTATTAAAAAAATAGATTTATCTTTTTTTAATTAGCACTACTCCAAGCACAAGCAATTAATTTAATTTTTAGACTTAATCTATGATTTTACAAGGGCAGCGACAAGAATTCGCATCCTAACGCATCACAGCTCATTTCACGCATTAATATAGTCCGTGATACAAACAGGATCACGAATGCAAAAATGTCAACCGTGTGGGTCATATCTTAGGGTGCGGGGGGGCAGGAGGGGCGGGGGCGGTGACGACGGCCCACGGGCCAAGCCAGTGCTCGCCCGACCTCACACCCGCGCGCATGTCCGTAACGACAAACCCTTCCTACCAATCTCACACAAAACGCGACCCCGTTACATAATATCTTCAAGCACCAAAACCTAGTGTTAAGGCTTATTTCTGTGATCAATAAGGTTTTTGCACGTTTACACGCATAGATAAGTTAGCGTTACGTAAGCCGCCGTCCTCGAAGCTTCGCTTGCCACTGCTTATTGTGATATTCGGTTGTGATATTTAGGCTAGCTTTTTGCTCGTTGTTAGTAACGGGGTCAGTTTGGCCGCCTGTGGGGTTGGTGTCCTATTCACTTGTTGAGTCCTATCCCATCCTATCCTGTCGAGGCGAGCACTCGGCTGGTGCAGTCTTATCGCGCGACTTGTTGATTGTGAGATAATGCGCGTGTAGCGCTTACGAGAGTGGCTCGTCACGGATTCGCGAGGCTGGTGGCGGCGCGCCATGCCATCTGGAGACTTCGCCGCTCCGGTTCGCAGCCAACGCACGACAACAATGAAAACGAACAGTCCAACCATCTGTATGTCTTCTCTGTCTCTCTCTGTCACTGTCTTGCAAGCTTCTGTCCGCCTTCATTTGTTTTATCATGCCTTCACTGGATTCGCACAATCGCATACAAATCAATCACTACATGAAAGTAATCTCGCGATGAGATTTGCTTTACCTAATTGGTTTCCTAAAGTGGCACTTAGCCGTCGCCACCTTCCATTCTCGCAAATGAGCCATGTACACACTTGTTGCAATAATTAATTTACAGTCTTTCGATTGCTCTATAACGCTAAACAGTCAAGTTTTATAAACATAATTGGCTCCTCTACAGTGGAGTTCGTAATAAAGAGACGTGACGTAGAAAAAAGCAGCAAAGCCGTAAAATCATATTTTACATAAACCAATGTCCAAAATGTCTGCTTTTATAGCTCACAAAGCGAGCGCCGCGGGAAACTGGCTAGACGAGCAAACAGTCAAGTAAAGTTAAATATGTTTTGAAGCTTCTTTTCATATTCAGTTTGTTTTTCTTTTCCCTGGCTGCCGCCTGCTTTACTTTATATTTCCTCTTGATATTTCCCCTTTCCAAGAGTTCGCCAGTCAGCTGTTCGTTAAATGCCTACCATAATAAATGTTACTCCACGAATGTTGTTTTATTTTGCGCTTGGATGAATTGTCTCCCGGTGAATGTTTGGACGAATGTTCGCTTGTAGTTGGTGTATAGGATGCGATATATGTTTAAATATAAGTATGCAAACAATTCTAACACAAATCAATAATACACACTTATACATACATATTGTATGACTCACTGCCCTATGAGTTTATTTGGTTAGTCACCGAAAAATTTAAATCCATACAGATAATATCTGCCTGTCTAATTATTAGTTACGCTTATACTGATGATTTTTTTACTGGTGATAGTTTTATTTTCTGAATAAGGACTTAGGGTCCAGTTCAACGATCCGTATTAAAACGAAAAGAAGCAGTAACATTGTACATTTAATGATTGCTGGATTTATAAAGAAACCATTATCACATCGACCTATTGGAATGGATCAATGATAAGATGAAAATATAAGCCGTAGGACGTCCACTGCTGAACATAGGCCTCCCCACGTAATTTTTAATAAGACCGTTTTAATGCAGGTCTCCATTCCAGATCTAACAACACAATCCACTTTATCTAGTTAAACTACTGAGTTGTCTATGTTTGTAAAATTGGCTCTTTCATGGATCTTCCCATTACTAATTTGATCTTGCAAAGAGAATCCGATCATTACACTCTCCATTGGAGCCCAACAAAAACGTTGGACTACTTTGAGCTGGCTAATAAAACTTATAGTGAAACAGCCAAATTATGCTATTTTTCATTTACAAAGTAAGAAATTTAATCATCTGACCTAGGGACAGGTCAAAGCCCTCCCAATTTTCCCATGCCACGGCTAAACCTCTCTAAGCCCCTAATGTCATATACAGATTTTGTCAAACCCAAAATTTCGATAGGGTATCCAAATTTAGTCTCTCTTCTTCCATTCCCTGTTTATACCTGTTATATTTAAGTTTGATTAATTTAATTGAATTACACTAAATCAAGCATTATACGTACGTATATATATATAGATATATTTAAAGGCTTAGTAATACCTCGCTTGGGAGGTTACTGTTCGGCTGTATGTACTGTGGACCTAGATCGTTAGACGTTCAGTTGTTTTGTTGTGCCGCATATTGATTTCGGAAGCAATGTTATTGAACAAAATGGGAGACTTTGTGTTAAGATTAACCAAATGTTTTGGCGATTTTAAGCTATGTAATTACCCAAAATATTTTCCAATCCATCATTTTTTAAATTGTATTTGAATTTGAATATAAAAAATTCTTCAATTGATTATTATCAACATTTATATTACTATGTTTTATAACTGTATTATTGGTACTGGATTATTCTGTCTGTCTGTGGATATTTCTTGGTTGGTATTTATAATTGTAAATAATATTATAAATACGTATATTTAATTCAAACCACTACTAGATTTATTCAAGAAAATGTCGTTCATCGGAAAGTTAAAAAAATAATTACAACGTTATTAAATTTCTTTGCGTCTCAAGGCCATGTTGAACATTGAATATAAATGGCATGAACCTTTCCTATGACACATCGTCAGTTATTATGCGAATAATATAATTACTCAATGCTTTTATACAGTACTATGTGTTCATTGTAAATATAACTACGAATACACTTTAATGAATGATTTAAACCTTTAATATAACAAGCGATCTAGATGGCATAATTTTAAACATAGGACCCTATAAAACGATTCCAGATTTCAATATTGGAATTGAAAATTCAAATAATTTTGTCAGTTCCATTTATAGTAAATGACGTCATCAGTCAAATCGATTAAGAGGCAGCTTATATTAGACACAAAAGCCATAAAAAATAAGTAAAAAAACAAACATTCATGCAGTCGATTAAACTAATTTTGAATAAACCTATTTAGACATGATAGATATATAGATACCGTTTGTTGAGTTTTATGTCGAACTGAAAAAAAATATGTGTGTTGATATATAAATCCATTGCAATTCATCAGACCAAAATTGTTAATCCACTAATCCGATAGTGGTTTTAAAAATACTCAGATTTCTTGGAAAAGTTTCGATGTTTGTCCGTAATTTTTTTTTTCGGAATATATTCTTCTATAGAATTTTAGTGTAGATCTGTAATCAAATACTAAAATATAACTGAGTAAGTTTTGTTACGAGCGAACTATAATTTCACCACATCAATCAACATCTACCAATTTTCTTTTCAGCCTTCACAATCTGTAAGTTATCAAAAACAATATGAATCGCCCGTCTACAACGAAAAATTCAGTCTCACGCAACTGTACGTTGTTCCTTGGAAAAATATAAATGATTGTTCAGAAATCACATTGCTTATAAATCTGAAAGTTTGAGACGAAATAGAGCGCAGCATTATTTCTAAAATTTCACTGCGCGTTTACTACTCATAATAAAAGTACTTATGCTTAACATTGTCTAGTTTTACTTAGCACTTAATATATCTTTAGGACTGCTACCCCTGTCTGACTATTTAATATATTTTCTAATTGAGTTTGATGCTATCAGGCATGTAAATAGCAGAAACGCAATTTATATAATTTCTACGTTTCGGATACTATGCGGCAATCGTAGCAAAGGTAATAATAATGTTGTATCAGCATTTTTAAATATAGAAATTACTATCCTGACTAATTTTTCTTGTTTTTATTATAAGCTTTTACCATATGTTGACAGGTAAATAAACGGCGTTTTAAAAAAGTCGTTATATTATGAGTACTGAAAACAAGTTATTTTATTTATAGATTTTTTTATCTATTAGCCCATTTGAATGTATAATTTTGTGCGGAAAATAATAATTATAGTCACTTGTTCTAGCTTCGTTAGTGAAGTCAGGTTCTCAATATAACTAACCAACAGAATATGAGTTCAGGAAACAAATGGGAAAAATATTTACAGGTATATTAATATTTATTAATTTATTTCAGAGTTTATACTCGGTCTGGACTTTCTTAAAAATATAACATGTAGTGATCACTTATCTCTATAGAAACTTAATTATATATGTAATATACAAATATATGGGTCTATTAAAGAACTGCATATGAATAAGTTTTCGATTTTCATAGTGTGCTATGACATGTTATGTAATAAACATGACATGCATTGAATAAAGTTGTTGTAAAACTAAACAACCTCAAATATGGCTTGGATATGTGAAAAATGAAACATACTACAATACTCCACGTTAGTAACCCAGATGTCGAAGAACGCTGCCAAAGGGGTCATCACACAACGGTGGCAATAAAGAAACAGTAATCCCTGTCCTGACCTTGGCAGGGTTTTGAACACCCTTCTTAACACGCATGGCCGCTTGATACAGCCGCTATGAATTGCAAACTTGCTTGACGGCGCGGCTTTTCGCTCGACCAATCAATAAGCCTGCTCGTTATGTAATAGTTAGAAAATTGAAGGCCACTATTTTAATTTGTAGACGTGTGAAGATATAGTTAGTTATATATACTTAAATCCATTAAAACTGGTTCCGCGGCTTCTAACACATATGCTATAATGCGCAAACCTTTGTGCATTATAGCATATGAGCTATATTATACATACGTTTCTTTTGATTAATTATTGGATTATAAAATATTATTAATATTACTTACAAACTTTTACGATCATACTATTAACAAGGAAACTGTATCTGTAAAATAAATAAAATTATACCGTATCTGTCTGTTTTGCTTTGAAGGAAGATTTGGTTAATGGTGAGCGATATTCTTAAAAATAATGTTAGCTATTTTTATGGTTTCTCGAATTTTACTGAAGAATGCCTCTTGTAATGATTGTTTGCATGGTATCTCACCTCTCAAATTACTGTGTACCGGTTGATGGTTGAAATCTGGTCATGAGGTTGGTGACTCATATTAGTAATATCATTCCAATGATAATATGTCGGTACGGTAATAGGCTACGGTGACGGTTATCATCACTAAGCCTGTATACTTAAATGATGTCCTAGTTGCATATAAATCTAGATATCTATAAATTCATACAACATCTCATACAATGACCTGACTCCGATTTAAGTTACTTAAAGCTTAAGCACTTGTGCTACGGATAACAAACAATACAGATATTACACATATAGTATTTGAATACAAATTTATCACCCAGTCGCAGAACGAGCAGAAATATTCATCATGTAAATGTTTTTTTCTGGATAGAGATCGAACCTACGACCCTTAGCGCACTAGATATGGACAATACCAAATGCAGCATCTGGCTAAATTAATTCAAGTAAAGTAATATCCTTATTCTGAAATATATAATATTTTTTTAAACAGAAGTGTTCTTAGCCTAAGTTGCTATGGATTAATTATTAGAAAATATACATTTTCAATTAATATATATGTTTTGGAATATTCGAACCATCGGGGTTCACTGCAATTTTACTGTATTACGAATCAATACTATTGTGATAGTCGCAGTGCCCCTGTTTATACCGATTACGTAATGTTGAAAACTCCGAATTACTCTATCTATATCAGGCCATATACATTTCTTTTCTCTATATTGATTTAGTGAACAAGATTTTCGCAATCATCTAAAAGTATAAAACTATGAGTACCTATAAAAAGAAAATTTACGGTATTTATTTATATCTTATACCAAGAAATTCAATATAATAAAGATGACATGCACATGCCGTGAGGTACCGGCAGAGTAGAATACTACATCCCAATGCACCAGGTGTCAGAGGCGACTAAGGTACCTGAACTGGTAGATGGCGGTATATTTATCCGGAACAGTTCAGTTCAAATGCATAGGGTGGGGATGAGCAGCAGCATCTCTGTCGCGAAAGCTGCGCTCTGCAATGCCAACACGCTTGCCCAGTGCGGCAATTATGGGCAAACAACCTCCTTTCTTGAAGAAATTCTTGGTTTATGACCAGCAGTAGACTTCCAATGACTGGTATGATGATGTATAGTCTTAAAAATGGTTGACGTAATGTAAAAAACTACAAAATATACATAGTTTTAATATTAAAGGCAATTTAATGTGCGTGTGTATGATTCTATTATGCATTTGATGAAATGGCCAATATTATTGCACTGCCAGATCAGATTATAATTAGCACCATAGATTTCATAGATTTAAATTTGAGTTCGTCACCGTAATTCAAATAATCAACCTTCGAATTAAATTTAATACTTGTTGAAGTAGTCAATGTAACCTTAAAGTCGATATATATGTAAATACGAGATATTCAGCGTTTAAACGCATAAATATAAGGAAATATTATGCGTGGAATGTGTACTTGTGGAGTGTATACTTGTTATTATATACTTTTAGGGTGTAAAGAAACATACATGATCAAAGACGCTTTACGATCTTGTTCTTATAAGGAAATAATTTTTAAGTTAATAAAGCTGTAATGCTCGTGCCGTCTTTGGTATAAAATACGTAATATTATAGACCGTTTTTATCCTACATCCTCATTAAAATAAATATGAATGAAATAAAAGTGCAATAGAATCACAGCGAGCAATTATTTCGTGATGTTCTTGTTTTTTCTTATTTTTTTGGTATAATCCTCTTATAATTTTATTGTGATCTAATAGAATGCTGTTATATAATGACAGAAGTTTCAGTTAATTAGGGCTATAAAAAAATAAGATGACAATATTATACGCGTTCTATTAGATTAAGTCATCAGATTCTGGTGAGTCATCAGTTTAAGTTCAAGGTCACGGGTAAATACACTCTTCTAAATAATACCGCACTGATGCTCGAAATATTCATGTAACAAAATACCTTATTCTTATAATTCATAACGCGGAAACTGCCAAGTCTGCGAGGCACATTTTTATTACAAGGTATTCATAATAAGCTCGCGGAGTCTTTCACTTGCTGTCCTAGCTGGGCAAATAAATACTATGCTATATTTATAGGTGTATAAACTGTTCCGACATAAGTTATTGGTCAATAAATCATCTTTGCTATCACAACAAGTCTCGTGTAAAAATACATAATAAAACCATTCATGTGCCAGTGGAAATTAGACCAATTATCCTGATATCTGTTTTGAATTTTATAGCAATGTAAATCGAAGATACCGGAAAGACACAGAGACAAAACAAGGAAGAGATAATTGAATTCTCTCAGCTCTATTGACTTTAACTAACTGTAAGTGAAACTTCATAGTTTTGTAGCTTTGCGGAGCGTTGCTTCGTTTATTGCTCGTGTAGGACAATGACATAGACGCGGCGGTCTGCAGAGAGTGGGGGAAAGAGGGCGGGCTCCACAGTCGGCTCACGTACAAACTCCACGCTTCAGGACTTTCTGCTTTAAGTTAGGCTTCCAGATGAAAATATGTACTTTTTTTACTATACGCTGTTCTGAGTTTCGTAATCGCTTGATTTGTTATGGCTGGTCTTGGATGAGAAATATACAGATGTTATCATATTACTTTATCTGCTTGTATGTGCTTATTGCTTATAATTTAATTCAAAGACTTAAATAATCTAATAAAAAAGTTAACTAGTCATACATAAGATGATTTTAGAATTTATAAAAGGGGTTTAAATTTATTTTCAACTTTTCACTTTAAGAAAAACTAAAAACTGGTATTAAATTACAAACCACACAGTGAATCACGTTTCTGCGAAACCTTTTATCCAATGAAATAATCATATCTAAAAATATCTACATCGCAATACGACTAAATTGAAAAATGTCCCGGCATCGTAGCGCGTAGGCCGCGCACGTAGCACCGCCTACAGCTACGAGCTTTCGTAGCGGATATCGCCTACGCTCACTTACATCTAATGTTTAACTGAAATCACTTTTGAAATACTTTACACTTAGTTATATATTACGAATGAAGGAGCTTGAAATTTACTTTTATCTAAAATATTGATATATAAAGAATTTTGATTGTACATGTACAAATAATAAATATGTAAGGAAAATAGATTAGTACAATGATTTTGAACTGCACTTTCATTTAAAACAATATACTTATTTACTTATCAATAATTATCTGCAAATCAGAATCTAGAAATGTAGTAGTAGACTAGATAAAGATCCTGCTGGTATTAATTAACCATGTGAAATATTGTGAGGATAGTTATTTATTGTTTGGAAATGGTTGCATGGAATTGAATATATACAATATGTAGGTAATGTATAAATATATACATACGCAGAAAAGGAACTGCTACAACTAAATAATTTTAGTGTTTGTATGTGCCTGTTCCAATTTTTTCTTCTTCGCTACAGTTTTTTTTAACTTATTGAGTAATAGCCATGTTTGAGAAGTTTATAAAGGCCCATTGCAGTTTATAAACTGAAAATAAGAGGGAACGCCACAGTCCGTATACCAAAATGGCTTAACTAATATCTAGTCATCCACTACCATAAACGATTGCTTAGTTTGTTATTACTACAAACACTTAGTTTATATAATCTTGCCCTATATTTTGGCCAATATTTGACAAAATATTCAGTCTTCATAACAAAATATACATACATACATACATACGTTTAAACAAACAATTCGAATACCTTCAGTAGCTACATTGGTTTATATATTATAATATAATCGTATATACTCGAAAATAATATTTTATTATTACAATTGTATGCATAAAAAAAGATCACAATGTTTCTGTACCTGACACAGTATTCACACACACTTCATAACACACCTTGTCATTTACATTATCAGTAACAATAGTTAAAGGCAGGAAAACGATAAAAAAAGAAATTTTTTCCAGTCATTGAGTTTCAATTGGGATGAAACATGAAAAGGAACAAGTACTATAATATTTGTATATATTTCTGATAATAACATAACTATCGCAATATTGTGTATTATTTTACTCCTAAACAATTCCAACTCGCATAAATTGTTATTACTATTGTTTGTGCTTATTACTCATGAGAGACATAAACACGGTCGTAATATTACAATAGATACAGTTTATATTCGTATATATGATGTTAAAGATTTTTTTTGGTAAATGAACATATCGTAATCAATTCTTAAAATCTATTAAAAATTCTCTATGGTATATGGCCAAAGTGTCTAATAGTCATTGCACCCTAATTATATAGTTTAAATTTCGAGTAACACGGTTGACTATATAATTATGTAAAAAGTTGGATGAGATGTTTCAGTTTCCATTTAATTTGAAGCAGCGTTTGTCTTCACTAAATTTAGTTAAATAACCTAGCTTTGTATGGTTACAATAGCGCACTGTACTTTTAGTTTTTTTCCACTAGCAACTTTCGCGTATAGCAGTACATTGATTAATATCCTGATTTTTTCTCTGCAATAGAATCTCACCATCCTGTGCACTTCGATAAAGTAGAGGATTAAGCGATTGATCTTTTCCGATGCCTCTTCCTAAGCCTCCATTCTGGATAACTGTATTGGGTGCTATCTCGTAGCTAGGATCAGCAAACTGCTCAAAGACATCGATGTTTGTTGTCTTTAAGTATATTTCGCTACACTGTTCGCTCAAATATTAAATAAGTTTGATTTACTTCATTTTACGGCGAACCTCTTTCGCTTTCTCTGTTATATTAAATTACGATTTTAAATAATTTTCTTCCTATTCAGTGTAACCTGTGTTCATCTATAGATATTTGTACATTATGACTTAATATTGAGTTCTAAACATAATTATGTTTTTATGATATTTATTTATTTTATCAAAATGGATCACCTAGAACTAGGTGATCCAGTTTAATAAAAAAAATAAATGATTTCCTATATATTCACTTTTAATTTAAAAACAATATGGAATTTACTAGTATATTGCGTTTAAATATACAAATCCTACATCGTAAATGTAATTAATTTATGTATAACATTTTCTCACTTTTTACGCTGATAAAATAACTAACTGTCTATCCACAGTTAGGTAAATCAACAATGACTAAATGCTTTCAGCTGTTAATCAGCATAGACGTAAGAATGTTAGGTACGGCTGTGTTACGGTATGTTCACTTTCGATTTATTTCAATCTGCTACATTGCTTACTCGCCGCTTTATATCGGTGTTGAAGTTCCAATATTGATTTAGTGATTATAGCCACGAGGCCGCACGCAAGGCTTCTCAAGTGAAAACGAATTTAAGCCAAGCCCAAGTTCGTTTGAAACTTCTTAATGTTCTCGCTTCTTAATTAGGTAATTATCTGTCCTCGTTTGGATGGCAAGTTTATGTTTTTTAGAAATTATTTTGTTCAAATAGAATGTACCTTGAGATCTGCTTTGTGGACTTATAGATAGCTACAGAATAAATTATATTTTGTATTTATTAATTAAACGTTTTTAATGGGAATCAAGTAGGTATCATCATCATCATACTAGACATTGGAAGTCCACTGCTGAACATAAGCCTCTCCAAGAAAGTTTTTATGCCCATAATGAGATACCGCACAGGGCCAGCGTGTTGGCAATCGCAGAGCGCAACTATTGCAACGGGGTTGCTGCTGCCCATCCCCGCCCTGTGCATTTGAGCCGCACTATTTCGGATGGATATAACTCCATCTGTCGGGTCTAGTACCCTCTTACGACACCTGGTGCAGTCGGAGGTACTATTGTATTCTACCGTTACCTTACGGCAGTAAGTAGGTATATTGATTTAAATACTCAAGAGGGATCGTATAATAGTTGTTATTCCCTCTATTATTCAAATAAACCTGTAATTCTACTACAATAACAAACCTTTGTTCACTAAGTAATCACTCACTATTACGTAAAGTTATTAGTCGGATTCGTTATACGGTACCTCGTACGCAGTGTTATGTCACGTTTGTTTGGGATCCAACAGAACATTATTCAAAGTCTAAAGCGCACCTTATTTTAATTCAGTGCTTTGTACACGTCAATTATTTTCAATATTATAAACCCATATAATATGTTATTTCAAACTTGTTAAAATAGTTTGTTTCTTTTTGTCGCCAGTTTTGCTCGCGTTGTGTTGACATGAGGTAGACCTTATAGAAAAATCGTTTGCATTGGTATCTCACCTGTTTTTACAGCCAAATACCATTTTGCACTTCGCGGTGTTCCGGTTTGACGGGTGGAAAAGGCAGCAAAATTACTGGGTAATGTGACATAATATCTTTAAGTGACAAGGTTGGTAATGCGATAGTGATACCCTCGTGATATTACGAGCGTCTACGGCAGCTTGCCGTAACGCTTACTATTATAAGGACAGTATGCATGTGGTCTGAAATAAAAAGTATAGATTTCCTGTATTTTAGACCACTTTGAGAAGTGTACCTTACATCTATGTGCTACAAAAAACAGTTAAGCCAACAAAAAATAATATATGAGTATCATATATTTATCATACACATTTACAATATATTTTTCATACACATTTAGGTCGTTGCCACTAACAATATATGTACGATATAGTCAATATTATTGTAACGTGAAAAACATTAAACATTTTCTTTTAACTATTTATTTTTAATAAGTATAATAAGAAAATCTGGGGCAGTATTATATATCAATTGGTATTCATATACAACAATGAATGCTCGGGTAAGTTTTACTAATTTGGCAAAAATATCCACAAATACGCCGTGAAATCAAACTATGTCTTCAGTGATCTTTCTCGTTTTCTCTAACTTTTGCCCCAATGAAGGCAAGGCCAATAAAATAGCTATTTGAACTATCACTAATTTCCCAGTGGATATTGTAGTTCATGCCCCGGAGATATCGCTTGCGGACCGGCACGTTTATATAATTCGTTTTAGGAAAAAAGGTCTGCAGGAATAAGGGTAATTCGGTGTACAATTTATTTTAACTTCTGTTTTTTATTTAAATACTCATTGTAAAAACGAATTACTTTTTTCATCGGAGGAAGAGGGATATCATTGATATTTTCTTATATGTATTTGTATAATAAATTTCGAACATCTTTTTAACAAAAAAAAAACGTATTATTATAAAACCAAGCAGGTCTCTATAGGTTCAAATTTAATCAATAATGACTAGAAGTTACATTTAAAATACTCATATATATATTATGCATATGTATTTTTACACTTGAAGATTCCTCGAATTTTTTTTTTAGAAAAAAACTTATTTATTTGTCGAAAAAGTTATATTTTGTGTTTTTCACGACATTTCGGGTCCAAATCAAGTCTAATCAATAATAACTAGAAGATACATTTAAAATACTCTAATAATATGCATATGTATTTTTATACTTGAGAAATCCTCGAAATTTTTACTAAGAAAATAAAACCCATTATTTATCAATAAAATTGATTTGTCATAAAAGAAATATTTAGGGTTTTTCACGTCATTTCGGATCCAAATCAGATCTAAACTCCGCGTGCAAGTCGATAGGAGCTTCGCAGACACGGCGTCGCCGCCATATTGACCGGTCTATATTTAGCACTCTACATCAACGTCGTGGAACGCCGCTTCTATCAATTGGCCTTACTCCCGGTCTGATTGGCTTGTTTTATGTCAATTGATTTGTTTACAAATTGCACAGGAGAGTATTTAATAGATTGATGCGGTTCGTCGTTTAATATATACGAAATTTACCAATCTCACGTAATTTTGTTTGTCATTTCCCTGTTGGTTTGCTAGTGGAAAATGTATTTAGTATAATTTCTTTTCCGCTATACACAAAGTAGAAATAGATTTAACCATGAGAGTCCAAAAAAGAAAAGAATACTGGTATGGATGCGAATCAATTACTATTTTTAATGATTCCTAAATTTGGTTCATATAAACTTTTAACCTATTTATTCCTGTGTATATGTCTAAAATATTAATAATTCACACTTTAAGTAGAACAAATTAAAGAATGATTTTTTTAATAAGCCAACTACGATTGACATATTGAATTCATTATGTAGTTTACATAGCCTTGCTATAGGAGAGTTAGGAGTTAACACTGATCTACGCAAAGGAGTTTCAAAGTGGAGTGATAGGCGAGCAAGGAATTCTAACTGAAACTCGTAGTCTTTATTTTTGAAATAAGGAAGGGCAGTTAATGTGATGGTTTTAAACAGGACCGACAATTCTAAATTCTACTATTTTTTTTTTAATATTAAAGTATTTTAATATAACCGCGAATAACTTTTATAAACTCCGTTTCTGTTTGCCAAATAAACATGGCAAGGAAAATTATTATTAATATCACTCAAACTCCACAGAAGGTAACTGTAATATTTAGTGTTTATTTAGTGACGTACTCCACATTCGACCCATTGAATCTATCAATCGCATTGAATGGAATCAATTGACCGCGTCCGATGTTTCAATTGAATTGAATCGGTTCAGTCGAGTATGGTCCTATTGTTTCGCCATTAACTGTTTACAGACAGTAATTGGACTATGAAACATTTAGAGCTTAGTGTTAACATATGTAATTAATATACACTTAATTTGCATTTATATATTCGAAATACAGGTCAAATCATTAATGCAATGGTAATTTAGTGGTTATCTAATTTCCAATTCTATTATAATTGCTAACAATAATTATAACTAGTGCGGCTTGAATTATCAATTATCATTACTTGTAAGTGCCTGTAATATTTTATGTGTTATGCTGAATTTAATCGTGTTTAAAATTTAATATGTGGCTCTTATTGAGTATGCGAGAGATACGTATTGACATCGTTAATTAATAAGTAGGTAGTAAGGCTTTCATAAGATTTAATAACTTATTATATACAGATGAATATAACTGAAATGTATATATAGTAATTTAACTATAACAATTCTTTATTAGTAAAAAAAAGTAAGAGACCCCGGTTAAAATTTTTACATATGTGTACATAAATTCTCGTTTGAGAATGCGAGCTTTATGAGCAAACCAAATACACTCAAAGGAACTATGCAAGCAAAACTACATCCGTCAGTAAAGTTGTCTGTATTAGTTTTGCATGAAAGAATGGCGGAGCTCTCTATATCATAAACTTTCCTGCATATTTATCGGATTTAATATTACAAAACATTTGCATGTATTGCGTTGTTTCGCAGTACATATAATTATTACACATTATAAATTAATGTATCCCCACCATCTTTTGTTTGTCTGAATGCTGTGAACTGAAAAACTACCATAAACTTATAATTATCTTATTAGATAAAGTAATTAACTACTTATTTAATTATTTATTTTGAGACATGCGTTTTATACAAAGACTAGCCGCACACCCGGCTTCGTCTAAATCCCGTAAGTTTATTGTAGTAGAAGTATTAGATATTTATAAATATCTTTCACCGCCATCTGTTTGAGTCATATAAATAAATCAAACTTTTTGTCGTATAATAAATAGATATTTTGCAAAACAATAAATTTTGCAACAATTATTTGAGTTTAACTATCTCTCAAGTTGGATCAAACTATAGACAGTAAGCAAATAATTACTAAAATCAGTTAATAGTAAAATGTATATCGCCGAGAAACACCAGGACACATTTTTATGATATATATAAAAAAGACTTTTCTATATATAAAATAACGTGTTTGTCGGGGATATACTTTTAAACAGTACAAGTTCTGATAGATCGTATATTACAGATAAAAGTTTGAAAAATATGTTTCTAAAAAAGGAACGAAAAAAACAGGTACGGAGTTATTCATATTGTATGAAATGTTTTTACAAATTGAACGAAAAACAAAGAAAAATATTCGCTAGTTTTTAGAGTTTAGGCGTAAACTAGCAGATATATTTAGATAATTTTGTGTCAAAAAGTGTAACACGAAAATTTTTTACAGTAATTATTAGATATGACAATACAGATTTATTATTCTAGAAAAAAAAATAAACAAGTGCTTAACCTGGTATTTTTAACCTTTGTAACTATGAATTTCTACCAACATAAATACAAATAAATAGGTTATAATACCATTGAAATAAAGTTTATTGCTTTATTTATATGCTTTTGTTTAATTGAATTAGTTTATAGTATACTAGCTGTGCCCGCGACTTCGTCCGCGTGGAATAGTTTTTTGGGTACCATACCTATTTACTTCAAATTATAAAAACTTTGAATGTCACGTTTATTTATATCGAATCAATGGCCTGAAAAATAAGTTTTAAGTTTCTAGCTCTAAAAATAGCGATCCATGCAAACAACTTTTCATCCCCCCTTGCAACCCCTTACAACCCTTATTTCGAGTTCAAAAATAGCCTATGTCCTTTCTTAAGGTCTAAAGATTGTCTATGCCAGATTTCATTAAAATCGGTTGAGAGGTTTAACCGGGAAAGCGTAACAGACAGACAGACAGACAGACAGACAGAGTTACTTTCGCATTTATAATATTAGTAGGGATTTACACTTCCTAAAGTAAAAAAATACAATCAATGAAATATTCGATTCGTGTTTACAAAAGCACGTATATATAAATTTAATTCACTCAACATAGATAAATGACGTAGTAGCAAATATATTTAGATGTATATTATTTAGAGGTTATTAGTCTCGGATGTATAGATTATAATTGAAAGGGTTTTGTAGCATCTCGTCTGTTTTACGAGAGTTTACGTGAAGCCTTCTTCCTACCTTGTCTGTTATTTGCTGCAGAAAAGAGAACAGTAGCATTTATGTATTCTATCTTCGAGTTGTTGGTTTTATAGATATTACGTTTCTGAGATGAGGTCCAATAAACTTGTGTTTCTTGACGTAATTCTTGAGCTTCAATTCTGTTCGAAGACGTCGAAATTTTATGGCCTTAAGAGATGATATAATGAGAGCTTTTTTGACATCATTTAGACTAAAAGCTTTATGGTATGAGTTCTAGCCAGGTTAAGCCGTTAGATCTAATGTTAGTTAAAAAAATCAGATTACCTCATTTTTCTAGCTTACAAGCGGTTCCGAATCATTAAATCGAAAGAAACACTAATTGGTTTTCCTTTAAAAACTGCTGGACCTTGGATTTGGGTTTCCAAATACTAATTATCTTATTGTGGCTGCGGGCCATTTTTTACCGGCTAGATTATAGTACAAATACGAATAAAATACTTACTCAAATCCGCTCTTAGAATCTTAGTGAAAGGTTAATATAAACTAAATCTGTGACCAAGTAAAATAGTGAAGTTAAAGATATTCTTTGTTTAACCAATTTGTTCTTTGTAAAATTATATTCCATGATGGCTTTTAAGTGTTTAGTGGTTTAAGTTTTACAATAATATTAAATAATAATAGGTATAATAAATCTTGTTGCTCGTTTTTATTGTTTATCGTTTTTTTTTCTTATTATGCAATCAGTTTCACTCCGCGATGAAAGAAAACTATTAGTTTTTTCTAACCTTGGAAAGGAAATCCGAGATAGATGCATATCAAGCCTATTTAAACACGATTTTTAGACAGAAAATAATTTAAACGTATACATCACTATTTTCTTCAATTGATTAAACTATAGATTAGATTAATATAAATCGTTAGATGTCAGCTATTAGTATCCTTAAGATATGGGTAATTTTTACCTATAATTACCACATTGCAATCGCAGAACTTGGCATCCCGCAGGGAACACTGCTGCCCATCCCTGCCTTCTAGCGTTTGAGCTACCCAGTTTTAGATGAATTAATCGTGATTTGTCGATTCTGGTACTTTGATGATATAAAACAACACCTGGAATAGAGGAACGTACTATTCTACTCTACTATTACTCTTTAAAATTCCCCCAACAAAATACACCATGTACACTAATTTTTATTTAATTCATAAGTATTGTCACGTCTTATAATATAAATTAGTATTTCCTTTTAAATCAGCAAATTTTCGCGATAACCTCAAATTGACAATAGGCGTCCCTGAGTGCCTTTATCCGCATTAGCATAGTAAGTGTTAGCTTATACCAGATTTATAAGTCTAGTATCCTAGGAAAGGCCTAGATTTCCGCCGGGTAGCCTCATTTAGTGCGGCCTTGGCCTGCCGAATTCCATCTAGAAAGTAACGATTGGTCTACGTAATGTTTTATCCTCGAGAATTCTAATGTATTGCATATTATCAAAAGTTATATGAAGACAGAATTATAGCAACTACCGTTTAATCTTCAGAATTCTGTCTTCGTAATAAGTGCTTTAAAGCACTTGTATTACGGATATTAGACAAGTAAGGCGTTACAATTATAATACTCAAATACATATTTTTAACACCCACACATCAAATAGGGACACCTCCAAATGAACATCGATGCCGTCTAATACCTATAATAAATCTAACTTATAACATTTACACTCCTTATAATAAAACTTTTGAAGAGCTTTAAAACCCGGTTGATTAATATTTTTTTATCACTATTGACAAATTTTTACTACGAAACTCGTTTTAAGGCCGTTAAAGAGTTGCCTTATTATTTTATATTTTAATTTTTAACGAATATAGTAAGTAATTATTTGAATCCCCCATCGACATAACATTGTTATTCGTGTTGGCCCAGACAAGTGTTTTATTTTTCATTTTCTGTTTTTTTTAGTTGTCACATAACGTAAGGGATATATATTTGTTCTGGTCGTATATAATATAATATTACGTTTTACTTTAAATTAGAAAGATATTGTAGAGATCTAATAGTAGATCTATATATTCTTGAAATTTCTATGTTAATTCTAACTTATTAGATGAAATTTATGTAGACCAATTAACTCTTCCAATACATATAAAATAAAATAAAATAGCTATCATATTTATAATGTAGGGTTAAATGAGTTGATAGAGTTATCAGTGATTATATATAAATATTGATTGTTCAACATGACGTATCTAATATATACACAGTAAATGAAGAGATAGGCAGGCATATACAGTCTAATCCAAATTACTTCGTGTGTGATTGTGTGCGATCTACGACTTTATTAAGCGATGCCCTTGGCATTTGCTAACAAATTTCTAGCTCTTTTCTAAGCTTTATCGTGGGCGTCATCTATTCCTTATTTGGTCTTGTAGGTCTATTCGGGGGAACTTATGTTGGTCACATTATTTTACAATTCTGTTATAGCTTGTCTCAAACCTTTTTGTTAAAGCTATTATATGTATTTATACCTATATAATTTCCACATTGAAGCCATATAAAAAAATATTTTTTAAATGAAACAGTTGATTAATTCTGTAGAAACTGTCTATTACCTATTATTTCATCAAATGAAATAGTTTTTTTTATAGAACATTTTCAGGGAAGGCTTTTTTGTACAAGGCTGTATTGAAAAGATGCAAATTATAACTCGATATTATCCAGCAGTTGAAAAAATGTTTAAGACATCACAGAAGTCGTAACTATTGCAAAAGGTCACTCAACCTTTGTTGACTACCGATTGAGTAACATAATGCGACAGCAGCGCCATTCCAGTTAGTACAACTTTCACCAAATTTCAGCACTTAAGCATATATTGAATTAGTTTTTGAAGCGGCACATAGATGGCGCGCTTCGAGAGGTAAATTGGCACTCTATTACTTTTACTATTCGCCGCTAGATGGCGCTTACCATAGTTAAAATAAATTATAAACATTATTTTAAAAAAATAAATTTTTTGCAATAGTATTAATAAAACAAAAAAAGGGAAATTATAGTCTTTTAAAATAAGTAATATTAATCTTATTATTAAGCAATATGTATTATATTCTTTTATATTTTACTAGCCCACGGCTTCAACCTCGTAAATTTCTTGTTACTCAAATTATTATTTATCGTAGGTACATGAGAATAGTATTTTTCTATGAATTACGGATGAAAGGTAGTCTATTCAAGAGGATCAGTTAATCAGAAAAGACAAAAAAGCAAACAAATAAGGTTACTTTCGCATTTAAAATTCTATTATCTATTGTATCTTATTAGTTCCAACTCAGCTTTACAGGTAAAGCAAGGCCCAAGACTCTGGTACATGCTTGCTCTATGCATATGTAAATATTTTGCCTGAATTATGTATGTGCCTCGGTCGAATTTTAATCAAACATATTTAATGCATGTGCATATTTATAAATTTGATGTATTATAACCAGCGGTCAAATATTAAGAGCTAAGATAAATATTAAATTTTGTATATGGAATGGCGTAAAGGACTAGGTTTATCTATTTCATGATAGTCAAAATACACCTGACGGGGCTAAAATTTTTTTATAACATAACTAGTTCTACCCTATGGTTTTACCCATGATAAGTTGTGAAACTTTAATACTAACTTTGTTCTTCCTTTAAGGAATGATTTTCTCAAAAATATTTTACACTTGTTTCATGACTTATAAGGAACGAATAAACTTAAATAATCCTAAATAAAAACACTACAATCTAAAATATGTTCAATTAATTAAAAAACCCACCCTTTACAGGGTGAATTTTCAAAAATCCTTTCTAAATACTCTTTTACGTCTTAAAAAGTACCCGTACACATTTTAAAATGTTAACCTTGTAGTTTATGGTGTGTGTTGATATGTCAGTCAATCGGTCAGTCAGCTTCTTCTTCTATACATATATGGCTAAGAAATAACTCAATTAACTTATTTTGTACTCGAGTATGTAAGTCGAGGCGATAAAAACGAATATAGCAAAATAACAAATGACTATAGTCATTTTAAAAATACAATTGCTTATAGTAACTAAAGGTAGGTAAATGTTAAATATAAATTTCAAAATAATGTGAAAAATAGATAGATCACTCGTCTCGGTCAAAGACTCACTGTTAAAACGGATTTATTTCATTTTATCCTTTTACCTTAGTAACCCTATAGAAACTTAGGGAAAGTCATCGATTGGAGATAGTGCAGGCGTCCTTGACCCCACCACGCGAGTTCGCGTGCGAGTAGCAGCTGGCAGGTTACTAGAAAATCGCCCACCTTAAGGGTTGGTATATGGATAAGTGCAAGGGTTTATCGTTTGTAAATGGTTTCACTAGCAACACTGGCAAACTCTTTGGTAGTTTGTAATGTACAACATAGAACACTTTTGTTATGTCTATACATATACAAAACAAAAGTGTTCGTTACGTAAAACGAAATAAATATATGACGTGATTTTTTTTAAATTACTTTCTGCTCAATGAAGCTCACAAGCTTTCGTGTGCTTGAACCCTGTTATATAATAATATTACGAAATCAAAAGTGCAGTTATGAGATAGTAAGTAAGAACTTTTCTCACTCTTGCGAGTAAAATTAACATTAATATTTCTAGATATATGTACACAGACAAGAAAAAAAATCAAAATTGTGTTATTTAAAAACCTAAGCTCTTGGATATAATATTCACAAAAGTTACTGCTTCTAAATAGTGCGATAAACAGATAAAAGAAAACAAAATACTGGGAGTGATAAAGAATCCTTGCCAACGTTACGAGTCTTCCATAAGGAATTTACAAAGCCTGAATTAAAACCTTTAGCTAAGATATTGTATAGTCTACGGTTCGCCATTAAGTATTCAAAAATAAATAAAGATTTAAATGTTGCTTTGAAATTTCACCAAGGACATTGTTAAAAGTTGAGCAGCTTTTGTGGCCAGCTTCATTTGTTTTTCTGACGTTGCAGATGACAAGAGTGGGATGATAAAAGCGAAACAAAAGAGGCTAAATCTGAAAAGTGTACCAAATTGTAAGGCCCTCACTTTGAGATAGGACAATGCCTCTCCACACGAGTGCGACTTGGGGCGGCCACAAAATGTCATTACTGAGTGCTAAGGTGGGAATGGTGATTATTCTTTACTTTTATATTCTCAATCAACAAAAAACCTCTATAGCCATATTCTGACTGAACGCCATAAGAAAAGAACGCACAGTACAATATTAACGTCTTAGTGCTGCTACGAATGTTTCGAATCGAATTTGTTTTCCGCTCTCTATCTTTGTCCGTCTAAAGGCATAAAATTTAAAAACTACTAAATAGATTTTATACCACCTCACTTAAATGTCATGTGACTTTTAAATAATTTAGTTAGTAATTAAAATTTGTAAATACATATCAGGAGGTCTACATCGGATATCAGGCAATAGATAAATTATGAATATTACTTAAATACATATTTAACAACCAGATACAGAACAAACGAATACTCATAATCTCTTGGGATTTCGAACCCACGATCCTTGGCACAATACAGAATGCGCCACCATGCCCCATAGACATAACGTTCATCATCCCTCCAGGGTACGTTACCGTTGTATTAAAAGACTAACAGCGCCCCGTGTTTTCATCCGCTTTAATTTGTAGAACTTTCATAATTTGCATGATGTCGATCCCTCGTTTTTAGGGAGTGAATTTAAAAAAATATTTTTAGGTGCCCCCTACCTTATAAAAGGAATCCCTGTTTTAAATTCCTAGCCTTTAAAGATTAGGCGCAGCATTGATATGTCCGTCAGTCAGTCAATCAGCTTCTCCTTTCATATAGTTTAGGCTACAATCTGTTTGTACAACACTCTGTATAAGCAATAATAAAAATTCTGCATATATTACATTTACGTCATGAACTTCAGCTTATACGTAAATTAACGTCCTTTATAATTCACGGTTATTTCTAGCCCGCGTTTAAATATAGCCGCTTGTAATACATAGATCGCATGTCTGATTCCAGTGCTAATGGTGCCCGGGCGGCTCGCGATGTGTAAGCCCAGTTTACACTGATAACTTTGCTATTTCAAGCGAATATATATAACAAACTAAGAGATTGTTGATTATTATGGTGGGCAGAAAATTTTTATAGTGTACCTACTGTTATTTTATTTTATCTAAAGCTATTAACCGCGAGGTACTGGCAGTGTAGAATAGTACCTCCCCCGGTACCAGGTGACCTAAAAGGCAACTAAGGTACCAAAACCGACAGATGGCGGTATAGGTATCCATGCAAAAAAAGTCAGCTCAAATGTACAGGTCGGGGATGGGCAGCAGCTTCCTCGTCGCAAAAGCTGCACACAGCGATTGCTAACACGCTTGCCCAGCGCGGCAATTATGGGCAACACACCTTCTTTCATGGGGAGGCCTGTCCTCGTTGCGGAAGCTGCGCTCTGTAATTGCCAACACAAAGTTTCCCAATTCTTAAATAAGCTTTTGTCCAGCAGTGGACTTTCTATAGCTGATGATGATGTAATAATTTAATACAACATTAACACGTTGAACTGTTTCGGAGACGAGTCGCTTAATGTACTTGTGATACGGAATCAAACAACAGTCCTCTAACTAGCCGTAGATATAACAAAAATAAATCTTAAATAAATATATTTCATCCAGACCCAGATCTAACACAAATATTTATATACTTGTGTGTCCTGGGTGAGGTTCGAACCCATTACCCTTGATACACAAGATAGGTACGCTTCCGTATAACCCATCGAGCCCGGTAACTATTACCCTAGAATATATAAAATTATAAAATTATTAGCCTAGAATATATAAAACTATTACCCTAGAATATATAAAATTATAAAATTAGTACCCCATATAAAATTATTTGATATAAAAGGCTACTTCTATGGTATTACTGAAAACACAATTACTCTGTTCATTACACTGCAAAGTTTAAGCTACCCTTGATTAAGAACAAGTTGAAGTTGTTCAATTGTCTGCCCTTTGTAGGATCACCTCAAAGTCTATTTTGATAGACAATCCGATTACTCGAATTTAGTAAAACGAAATGAAAGCTCAGTTGCAATTTGTACAGAAACCGGACAGGAAAGTCGGCAAACTGCATTTGAAATATAAACGAGCTGAATAAATCAGCTTAGACCCACGTACAGTGGATAGCGACCTCAGAACACTGCATAAGGCACTTTATCTACGTAATTTAGTTTTGGAAACATGCACCTAGAACTAGAAACGTAAAAGCAAACAATGAATTTTGAATCTATTCCTATTTACCTATGCCATGTATGAAACGACCTTTGGATTTGCAGAGAGCAATCCTATACGAAAAACTTCGAGGCATATATTTTTTAAATAATAATTATTTTTGTCACTGTCTTAAACACTGAGATCAATATCCCCGGTTTAAGTACGTTTATATATTTTTTGAATACTGCACAAATACAAAGTATCCGAAAATGAAAATGACCCCTGTGTACAATTATTTCCTAAGCACCTCTACAAATATTTTAAAGTAAATAATGTTCCTCATTCCCAAGCTATAAATTGGTTAAATTATTGAACTAAGTTCCTGATTCGAGACCTGATGAGACCATAAATAACTTTACAGTAAATCTATTCCCTTGCCGTGGAGTAAAATAGTACCGCCCCTGAACCAGGTGTCGTAAGAGGCGACAGGTGGCGGTATATCCAAATGGACAGAGCGGATGGGCAGCAGCATCCCCGTCGCAAAAGTAATGTCCCCCCTTTTTGGGGAGGCCTATGTCCAACAGTGGACTACTATGGCTGGTATGATGATGATCATCAATCTATTCTCAAAGAAGTCAATGCAGTATACAATCATATTTATCGACGTGAAAATAAGGCTGTATGCAAAGCGCTTTAAATTCAGGACTATTATATGATAAAACGACTTTTTAACAGGTTTATAACGTAGTTTATATAACTTTTTAACCTTTTTGTTTGACATTTCTGTTATAACGATTACTATTAATGTTAGAAAATATTAGTAATAAATAAATTTTCAAGACATCTCATACATTGGCCTGACTCCAAGATAAGTCACTCAAAGCACTTATGCTACGGATATCAAACAATAAATGCATAACAAATATACTACTTTAATACATATTTAACATCCAGACACAGAACAAACAAATATTTAACATATAAATAATATTTGACCTGGGTGGAGATCAAACATATGAACCTTGGCGCACATTACAAGATCATCATTATATACGGTCTATTATGTATTTTAAGTAAAACCTAAAGCGCTTTAGAAATATTTCCAGTGGAAAATCAAATAGGCACATTCCAACAATAAGATGCGAAAATGCGATTTACAAACATAAATAATGTAGAGATTCAGTAACATATTCAAATGGATAAACCCCCAATCCGTTTGTATCCGCTTATATTAAATACTCACGGGCTTAATCTTCGACTATTGGATACCTACATGCATCGGACTCGCATCGGCGAATTATCATAAATCGATATGTGTAGTCAGACGTGCGGTATTAGAGATTTGCACTGCAGGTACTCATATGCCAAATACATTTACTTTGGCCATATTAATATTACTGTGAGTTACCGGTAGATTAGAATAGTACCTAGTATTGTAAGAGGCGATTAGGGTACCAGAACCGACAGATGGCGGTATATCCATTCGAAATTGTGTAACTCAAATGCACAGGGCGGGGATGCTGCAGCTCCCCGTCGCAAAAGCTGCGCTTTACGCTTGATAACACGCTTGCCCAGCGCGGCAAATATAGGCAAATTTACCCTTTTCTTGGAGAGGCTTGTATCCAAACGTTGGTGGAACGTTCCATAGGTGGATATGATGATGATGACTGGATAATTTCTTAAAATATTTGCGCTTATTTATACAGAGCCTCCTAAAGTAAATAATAAAAGTGCTTTGGTGGGATTTCCTATGAACACAGACTATGATATAAAGGTGGATTAAAAGCCATTAGAGTATGTAAAAGAATATGTGTATTCAAGCCAAATAATAACTTAAACAAACCAAAAGACCGAACCAGCAGAGAAGACAACACAAGAATAACTTGTAAATGGACGAAATATTGGTCATTGAAGAAGATTTTGCAATCAAGAGACAGGAATAGGTATAAAAGGAAAATGTCTTCAACACCTGCATCCTACCTTGTAATATACAGATGCGAAACATTGGCACAAAACATCATAGAAACATAATTGCCATAATGCCTATTGATTCGTCTTTCAATTATTAAATACTACACAAGACTGCATTATCCAATCCTGTACAAGAAATTAGTTATTCTTTCCCAAAATTTTGTATGTTAGTCTTCGAAGACCTCATCAAATGACTAAGCAGTGACCTTGTGATGTTTACTATAAATTGGCAAACAATGTCTAGATGTTACAAAAAAATTATTTTGTATTTTTAATACAGAATTCTGCAATATCGATTGCCTAAATACTAACAAATATCTGTTTGACTTATCTACGTATATATTTTTTACGTTTTAATGCCACGTTTTTATGTATTACTTTCATACAATAACCTTTTATTTCATTACATGAAATATGTACCAAAAATATGATTATTATATGAAAATATATGTATATATTTTTACGGCAATCCATTAAAATAACAGTAAAAGAAAGAAAATATATCAAAAGAAAAAGATCAGTTAAAGCAGAAAACGTCCTGCATGATCTATATACATAATTAATTCACACGAAATTTATTAGCTTTATGCGAATTACAGGTCAAACAATGAATTTTTTGTTACGAATAGCAGATAACAAGGAAGAAAAAAAATGTCATGTACAAATTTAACACTCACACACAGAACAAAAATAATTTTTCGTCATATAAATATTTGTCCTAGGCGAACATTGAACATTGAACCCATGACCCTTGGCGACAAGATAGGAACACTACCATCAGGGCCATCGGGCCCGTCAATATTGTCAATGTTTGAGTCAATGCTTATTGGAACGCATTGGGGAAATTTGGTCATTATATTTTGCATTTTAAAATACCTACGTTCGTCATCCGGTTAAAAGCCACTAAGCTAACAAACCTGGTTTCTTTGTACGGTGACTCTTATTGTTCTAAGAAGTCTAGGTTCAACAAAATAGCAACTTCAAATATCAATATGAGTCAACGAAGTAATTCCCCCACGCGGTTATTTTTTTTATTCTTGGAGATTAATTGCGGGGAAATGTGTGGCTTTCAAACAAAACAACGATAAATATTATCTTGATATACCTACACTTTTTTGATTTAAACTGAACAATCTACTAACTAAAATCTAAAAACTATCTAAAAACATGTTACTGTGAATTTAAATATGAATTTTCTAGTTTTCAGTATTGATCTGAGTGTTGGAAAATGAAACTTTTTTAAATTAGCGAGTTGCGTGTATACTAACTTATTATTAATTAGTATTAACCTTATGAGAAGTTCGTTTACAACAGTTTGGGTAGATGCAATTTAGGTTGACTTTTAAATTATTAATCAAACCATAAAATTAACAACAACCATATCAAAAATACGATAGTACCCCTCTGTATCATACCAGGGACCATAAAAGGCGACTGAAGAATCGCAACCGACAGAGAACAACAAGGCGAGGATAGGCAGACGCATTCCTGCCCAGCGTGGCAATTATAAGCAAAATTCCTCCTTTTTTTGGAAGGCTCATGTCCATCAGTGGGTTGTAAATCCTACAGCTGCTATAATAGTAACATTAACAGCATTGCTATAGCAAGTATGCAGAGCATGTCCAACAAATACCAAAGTTCGAACGGGCTAAGCCAATTAATCTCACCGAGAACAAGGTAAACGGGTTTCGGGACTCCCAGAGGAGTCGGCCTCAGTGACAGACGAACAGATGGCTAATTGTGATCGAGTACTCTTATGTACACGCCTAGACAACAGACAGTCTTATTGACGCAATAGATTTTAGAGTTGTTGTGTGCACAAAATTAGTAGAACTTCTCGCTATTAAATTACATCTTATTTTTAATAAAAAGGACTTTTAAAAATGAAAGTTCTTCTTCCACCAAAATTACAGAGAAATTAAAAAAGCCGGTGGAAATATTAAATAAATTACTGCTAATAAAAGTACAAATATTATGTGAGAATAAGAATAGTACCTCCCTGTACCAGGTATCGTAAAAGACGACTAAGGTACCAGAACCGACAGCTTCCCCGTCGCGAAAGCTGCACTCTGCGATTGCCAACACGCTTGCCCAGCGTGGCAACTATAGGCAACATACCCGCTTTCTTGGGGAGCCATATAATGCTAGATGCTAGCGTGTACGGGTTATTATATTGATTTCCATTATAATGTGTACACATTTATTACCGAGAATATATTTCTAATATTTTACCTACATACATACTTGTGATAAAAGTAGGTGCTACAGTGTGCTACCACAAATATGTCTGGCGCACCCACTAAGTTCTGCTAACTTAGCTTTATAAATAAAGTATTTAAGTAATATCGTTGTAGAACTTATATACCACATTTGTTGTTGTTATATATGCGTGATCAAGCTTGGAATGTTTTTGCACAGTTGCCTCCAGTATTTTACTACACGGCAGATTGAGATTTTAACGAACTCTTACGATACAGCTGTACCTAAACGAGTACAATTAAAAACCAGTAATTAAAAAAGTATAGAATCCAAAGACAATAAAGACCATTTTTTTATACTACATAGGTTGACCTGGCTCCGAGATACAAATATCAGAAAATAAATCGACAATCAATAGTTCATCATAAAATGTTTGTCCAGGGCGGAGAGCAGTCAACGATTTTTAGCGCGCAATAGAGGGTCCTTATTGAAGGCGCCATCGTCACCTAACCATGATCTTGGTGTTTTAAGCATTGTAATATCTGAAAACACTACGTATGTTTCGTATGTAAACGGTTGGTTATGCCTTATCTGTTGTCAATGCTAAATCGTACACCACGCCTTTATTACCGCCCATAACTTTCCATAACAAAAGAGAAGATAAGAGCATCACAGGTATAAAAACACAGATGAAGGCACTGTAGCTGAATTGCCTAACTAAAAATACGAATTTTTATTACTCCCAAAGGGGCAATAAAACTTATTACCTGTCACAAAAGCGTCGTGCATTTTTTTCAATTAAAACAGTTGCCTTAAAAAACGCGACGGAACAACGAAAACCGCAGTTTCAGTTACCAAACATATTGTACAATTCGTGTAAACGTCCATTTAGAAAAGACCATTCGGCGCTGAGCTCTGCGAGTCGATTAATCTGTAGAATTTTGTTTGTTTGACGTGTTGGGACTGGAGATCTATATAAGCTGGTGATGTGAAATTCGCGGTATCAGACCCCTTGTTAGGCAGCAATGCGTCATGCGCTGTGGTCGTTCTCATCCCAGAGGTATTCACGCTAAATGTTTCTGAAAATACATATAATTCTGACCGTGGAACTACCGCGCATGACGTGCGCCCAGGAGAGTAATACTGCCTCCGGCATTGAGGATTTGGTTTCGGAACTTTTCAAGGTCATCAAAAAATTATGACACTTAGCGGTGAGAGGCGATATGGAATTGGGAACGGGGCTACATCGATGTGCCTATTCGAATACACGATACAAAGAGGTAAAAGTGTTCGATGTAAAATATGTGGTTCAAGCTGTTAGCTTAAAAATACGGCTTAACTTATTATATTTTTTGTTAGAGTTTTCGACTACCTTGCGAAAAACGTTATCCAGATTATCCTTTTCAAGGTTGATAGAACAGATTATGGGATTCAATGTCAAATGCCTTTACTTCAATAGTCCTATATCATACATACTTTTAAATCGTCGTCATCATCATAGCAGTCGTGAAACGAGCCTCCTTAAGAAAGGGAAAATGTTACCCATTATTACCGTGCTGTTCAAATATAGTGGTAATCGAAAATAATAACTTCGCGATAGGAATGCTACTGCCCATCACCGCCCTCTAAGTTATCAAAACAACAAACTAAATCTACAAGAATATATTTGATTATTGTAATATTACACAAATGATCCATGACCCCGTATAATATTTATTATTTTCTTTCCTACTCGACTGAAAACGAGTGCTATTAGACAACTTTTCAAGTAGAAGACAGTATAAAAGGATGAAACTTATTTTACACTGCTGTAGTCTTGTTTACAGTTAAATATTTTACTGCGAGTTGTGTAGCGCTATACTAATCGTGTTTAAACTGTTAGAAACAGACACCATTTTCTAAAAAGGGCTTCCTTTCGTTTTTTAATTCCATATTAATGTAAATAGGGAGACAATCACTTTAGCACATTTTTTACAATTGATTTATTTTTGAGGTAACTTTTATTATTATGTTAATGTAATATGTGGAAATAAATTTTCGGAATAGATAACTTTTTAACATAAAACTTGAAGGCTATATAACTGGGCACTTGGATTAATTGAACAGCGTTTTAAAATTTACGAACTGTTTAAATCAAAATAGTTCGCTATTATTTATCATCATAACAGCCATTGGAAGTCAACTGCTGGACGTAGGCTCGCCAAGAAAAAGGGAATTTTGCTCATAATTGTCAAGTGATGGGCAAGCCATCGCAAAGAACAGTTTTCTCGATTAGGATGCTACTTCCCATCCGTACCCTCTGCATTTAGGCTAGACGGTTTCAGTTGTATATACCGCCATCTGTCGGTTCTGATACCTCAGTCGCCTTTTACGATACCTGGTGCAGGGCGAGGTACTATTCTACTCTGCTGGTCTGCTTGTATATTCTGAAATTCATAATGTGTAGTTTAGGTATATCTCAAATTATAGTATACATAAAACTATTCAGCCCAAAAATTGCAATCAAACAACTACTTTGAAGATATAGTAAGGAGCCAAACTCTAATTCATCTCAACTGTTGAAGTTATTACATAAATGAGTTCGATCGTGCTACGCTACCATCTGCATTAACCTACAAAGCCCCGGTAAAGATTTTAGTATAGGTATAAAATCGGTTCTACCGAATGATTAATAACTGGCACGAGTTGAGGGAATATGCACTTTATATGTTGCGGTTGAAAATGTTATTTTAAAATACTCAAAAGCAGTATTATATCTGGGGTGTGGGAATAGAGATGTGAATTTTGCGGATTAAACATGGATGCCGACATGTCATTTATAAATAATCTTTTTTTAAACTGTTGAGAAAATTAGGTATGATAAGACTAATAAATGGGAGCTTAGGGGCAAACTTAGAACATAGTGAATGAGTAGATTGCTTGATTTGAAACTTATACATAAACTATTTTCGCTGTATTTTTTTAATGCTCAGGTGAGTTAGTTAATGTTTTAGACATGAAGTAGTGATGATTAACATACATTTATTAAATAAAAGTAGGAATTGGAATACACAGCTTCTAAAAGAAGATAAAACTACACAGAAATCAATTGATAAGCACATCGCTAAGGTGAGCCCCTATCTCTTTCAACTACAAGTCAATGATCAAATCCCATAAAGATTTAGTCTAGTTCCCAAAATGCCTACCTCATGTTTTCCAAAAATTCTGAAACATTTAAAAGTATTGAATTGATTGATGAATAATGAAGTATTAGAAACAAGTTGAGTTTATTTATTTATTTAATTAACTTTATTGCACTAAATATGACAAAGTGTAACAAATAGCGGACTTAATGCCAGTTGACATCATCTCCCAGTTAACTATTACACGAAACAGAAAAAAATATTTTATGATGACGCAATATATATACAAATAAATAATAAAGGAAAAGAAGAAAAAGATGTTGAATTTCCGATTAAATGGGTTTTCATTGCAGAGCCATGTAACATATTAGTGCTACGAAATTATAAGTTGTGATAATATATTATGAATAAATATTACGATTACTTTACTGAATACCATTAATGTTTTCAAACGCGTTATATTATTTAATATCTGTTATCCTTTTTCATGATCGTAATAAAAATAGTGAAGTATATTTAAATTGTTTTGATTAATTTATTTATAGGTGTTATTCCATTAGAATGTAGCACAAAAAGTTTTCAATCACAAAATATGACCCAATATAACCAGAAGTACTAAAATAAGATTATGCAAATTTCCGACACAAAATAACCTTGGACAGCGAAAAAGAAATAGAAATGTGCGATAACTTGCCACCATCAGCAAACAGCTCCTCAAAACGTGATCTTTTACATATTTATCTCTCTATGTATAAAAACACAATCATGTTTTAAAAGTCTATGAGTCTGCTGCCTTGTTTGCAAACGAATATAATTTCTCGTTTAAGACAGATATAACTTTTTTATATTTTTGCATTTCCGCCTGCGGTCGTTAAACTGCCCCCAGAAGCAGTTATTTAGGTTTTAAAAACAATTCGATTTTCCCACATTTAACGGCAGTGTAAAGCCGTGGCCATATACAAAAGGATCTATCAAATGTAATAATGACCCTCTTAACAGTGTATAATTATAAGGAATTACGACAATCCTTCTGTCCATAAAGCATATAACATAATAATACATACAAGCATATGTTTGCTAGCTAGCCTACATGTTCTGACCCATTATAACTATGAAATGAGTGTAGGGCATTCGTGTGTCATTGCTATTTGTTATTAAACATGATATTTTAAACATATCTAGTTTCAATTTGAAACCTTAATCTAAATCTCACGTTGCTGTTATCTAAACTGGCAATAGAGCATAATAATTTCGTATCTTTATCATATTATATTTAATACTACTCAATACTATGAATGTATAAGATTAACAAAGATGTTAAGCAAGTACATCAATTGTTTGGTCTCAAGAAAAGATACTTAGGTGCCTATAAGAACAGGCTAGACCTAGTTTAGGTACCTAAGTATAAAAATGTATTTTAATTTAAATTACCTTTTGTTGTTGAATAAAGTTATTATTATTATTATTATACTTAAAAATATTGAGCGACGAATAATAAAACCACTGTTTTCACGGATTAAAAAGGCGATTTATTTTGCTTTCACATTTTTGGTGAGTCGTTTCGGTTACCTTGATTAACAAAAGATGTCTAGAGAACAGTTGCCGCAAAAGTTAAACCATCGTCATCATGCCAGTCATTGGAAGCCCCTTGCTGGACATAAGCCTCCCCAAGAAAAGAGGAATTTTACCCATAATTGCCGCGCTGAGCAAGCGTGTTGGCAATCGCAGAGCGCAGCTTTCGCAACGGGGATGCTGCTGCCTATCCTCGAAGTTGCCTGAGGATATGCGCTACATAGTTTTGAATGGATACACCGCTATCTTTCGGTTCTGGTACCTCGTCTCTTACACCAGGGGGGATACTATTCTACTCTGCCTAAACCTCACGCCAAGGTTAAATAAACTGCTTTTAAAAGCCAAGCAAGATCTTCATAAAATTGTATATAGGCATATAAAGAGAGATACATATATAAATCTCGGTATCGTGTTTGCACTAGGAACGGATCTCTGACATTTCCTATTCGGCTACTACGATATATGCAGCTATAAATCTCCGCCATAAGTATAACTAGATTTACTATCTCGTTTAACCTACATATAGCCTTTGTACTTGCGTCCATCTATCATTTATATAGCCTGTCGTTTCTAGATATTTATAGAAATAATATTTATATAAGATATAGTTCGTACTTTAGGTAAAAGCGATGGAGAAAAATCCCCTGTATATATCGTTGGGCCGCCAACGCCTATTAATATTTTAAATTTTATCAAAATCCGTATACCAGTTAAGCCATAAAATCATAATAAATAGATAGAAGTCTAGACTGGAAGTCTTGCAATAGTCATCTGCATTGGTACCTCAATCTAACCTATTTCTGCCGCCAAATAGCAGAGAGGCAAGGAAATTGCTGTGTAAATGTAGCATAATATTCAGTTTACAAGGTAAATATTTATTATTATTAAATCTAGATAGATCTAATAATATTATTTACAAAATACACATTAAAAAAATCAGTCAAATTGTTTAGGTGTAGTACCAACACAAACACCGGGACACGAGATATTTAAGTAAAGTACTATTATATTATTTTATATTTATACGTGATAATTAGTAAAGATAGTATATATAGTTAATCCAACACATTTATATATTTATCAAGCTTAAAGCATTTGTGTAACGGGTGTCAGACAACAGAGCAATTATAAATATAATACTGAAACGCATATTCAACACACACATTTCTCCTAAGTATTTTTAATAACAAAAATTTTATATGAAACCTACCATTAGGGCACAAGATATAAGCACCACCAAATGCGCCATCGGAACCACCAAACACGTATTAAGAAACGCCCGTAGATTCTCCTAAACCTTCCTAGTTATAATATTGGTAGACTAGATTACGTGAATACGAGTTTAAGCCGACCTTCACACCTCACCAAACTTATTTCGTATTAAAGAAAGTTACACTAACGTAATTAGGTGCACTGTAAATGCCAACCTTCCGTTTCAATAAGAAAGTTGGTTAGTTCAAAGTCAATAGAGACGGTAAACACCAAGTTTGCCGCGAAACTAAAGTCTTGAACACTTCGCCACTTGATCCCAGAAAGGTTCAATTTGATTCGTCCCTCGGAAGACAAAGTTAAGCCGCAACTTATCCTTTGCTTTGCACTTAAAAGAACATGAAATATATTACAAGTTGCCGTTGTATTGTACTGGAGCTTACCTGACTTACTCCGGAGTCTATATTTAATGATATTTGTATTTTTTAGTCTAGTTCATCTAAATAAAACTGAGTCATTAAAATGTATTAACGCGCTTAGATCTTAAAAGACTGCATTGATACACTACCTTTACTTCTAGAAGAATACCTTTACTTACTTTAGTAGTACCTGTTTACTAGAGGTAGACCTCATACAAAGGTCCACATTGGTACTTCACTTTCACCAGATTCCACTACCAAGCAGCTGTGTGCGCATTGTAGTGCTCCGATTTGAAGGGTGATAGAGGCAGCGAAATTACTGAATAATGTAATATAATGACCTAAAGTCACAAGGTTTGCATTGCTTGTAATGATTCGAGCCTCTATAGGCTGCGAGGACGATAACTATCACGCCGCCGAATGCTTGTTTGTAGACTTAGTCGAAATAAACAAAAGGTTATAGGGGATTAACGGTTTTGAGAAGTTAGTATGACCATTTTGTATTTCATACTTAATTTATGGGTTAGGGACCTAAGAACGAAATTAGCTCCACATTTACTCTATGTTTTCAACGCGATATATTAATGATATAATTTTTTTTATCTTTTTGTCTTCTTTTCATATCGTTCGTAGTAAAATGTTATTTTATATGCCCTAAAATTAAATCCAGTGTTTAGGTCTGGTTTTGTGTGAACTAATCGTTAGAAAATATACATTTAATTTTAACAAGACATAATTTTACTAATATTATATAGTAGCTATGCCCGCGACTTTGTCCGGTACCATACCTCTTTACCTTAACTTATATAAACATTGAATGTTATGTTTATTTATATCGAATCAATGGCCTCAAAAATAAGTTTCAAGTTTGTAGCTCTAAAAAAAACAACTTTTTATCCCCCCTTTTGACCCCTTACAACCCTTATTTCGAATTAATAAAAAGCTTATGTCCTTTCTCATGGTTCAAAGATTGTCTATGCCAAATTTCATCAAAATCGGTTGAGAGGTTTAAGCGGGAACACGCGTTACAGACAGACCGACAGAGTTACTTTCGCATTTATAATATTAGTAGGGATTATAATAAATAAGGTAATAAAGATCAAGTTTAGACCAAGTCATGAATGTAAACTTAGATGTCGTCATATTAGACGACATCTAAGTTTACACGCCTAGACAACAGTTACTCTTCAAAAAAGGAATATAAAATGGGATTTTTTTATTATTATCAATTTCGATTATATATAGTAACACCATCCTTGTACAATCGAAATATTTTAAATTTTAGTTTATCTCATTACTAATACAAAGTAATTTAAGAAAAGAAATAAATTCATTCATTCAAAACCTTAAGCTCAATCTTGAAATCTATGAAAACGCTTAATTATCAAATTTTAAAAAAATATTTAAATAAATATTGCATTCGACAATGAGGAGTATAAGATTACTTTTAAATTATATATTTTAAAAAGTGTGGGAGTCAAACAGTCGTGCGGTCCATGAGACAGTTAGCGTCACCGCAGACTATAGACGCTAACAAGTATATGACTAGCGTGTTACCCACCTTGTACCTTGTCACTTTAAGATATGTACTTAATAATTTCAGTACCTCTCTTACCTACCTTCAAACTAGAACAAAATACTGCTGTTTAACGGTAGAATTAGATGAGAGTGAATTATCAATGCAGATGACCTTTGCATGTGGTCTACCTCAAGTCAGGGTAGAATTAAGGTTTGACTTTTGTACCACAGTAGTATTTAAAGAATTAACGTTTGTGAATACATTTAGGTGTACAATAAGGGCAAACAATCAGACAACAGAAAAGTAAAATAGCGCAGGATGCAGGTCTTCTTCAACAGGTCTAATTGGAAATCACTCGGGACAGCCTATGATTAGTAGACATCTTGCGGATGGTGTGGTGATAATGAACAGATAATTCACCGATATGTCTCTTTTTTCAGATGCGAAGATGGTGGAGGCGGCGCAGCGACAGGCACAGGCGGGAGGGCGGCATCGCTGCGACTCGCCAACGGGCGGGTGGCCGCACAGTCGGCCGAGCAATTGCCCCACTCGCCTGCCGACTGCGCCTCCGTGCGCATATCCATCGACAACACCAACACCTGCTGCACCGACTCGCTCGTCACCGCGCTGGACGACGAGACGTTGCTGTTGGGTAAGTCTATCCATACATATTAGTTGCTTATTTAGAGCCTAATGCTGACTGACTCTGACGTCAGTTCCAGCGTCGACGGCTAAAAGAGACTAGGTTGCTCATTAATGAGCAACCGTGCGACGCTCAGCTGGCGAGGGCAATCTCTCAATCGCGCTTATCCTTAGAAGATGGAGGTCTCTCCAAGCTGTCAGCTTGAGAGGCTGTCTGTCCTGCTAAAAGACTGCACACATATTAGATTACACAGGCCTCCTATGATGGTGATTGGCTACGCATCTAATCAACTAAGACCTATTGCACGGAACCGCTCATCGGCAGCCTCGATAATGAGGCACTGAGTTTGCTAGTCTACTATAAGACCTAATGGCCACATAATTGACCTAATGGTGGGTGGCCACGCAACTGATGCAGTTGCCTAACAAGTGAGCCTTCAGTGCATCTTTGTTGATGGAGAACAATTCCTTCTACACGAGTCGCAGCCCTTAAGTATGTCCACCCATACAATTATGAGTTTTTTTATCATTAATTCTTGATTTCTTAGTAAACTCAAATAGATATATCGTGATGATCACAATTTCTCAAAAAGTAGGTAGAAAAATATACTTTTATTAACTAGACATAACGTTACCAGATGTAGACGAGCCCGATGTCGCAAATGGTAGCAATCCTATCTTGTGCGCCAAAAGTAATGCTTTTGATACCTAGGACCAACATTTATACGATGAATACTTGTATTTATTCTGTGTCTGGGTGTTATTTATTTAGTGTTTAATTACTATATTTAGTAATTCCTCTGTTTTCTGATTCGTAATAAGTACTTTAAGCTACTTTTTTTGGAGTCAGGTCAACATATGAGATGTGTGAATTTATTTTTATTATTGTAATAGACATAAGGATGTTGGATGAATATATTTTAATGCAAGCCTAACTATTGAAGTAATATTAAAATGAATTAAAGTTACTATTTATTTTTATCAAGATCCACGAGAATAAATTGGATCAATCAATTTTCCTGCTACTGCACAAGATGACTTCGGATTTACCCACATTAGTTTTTTTTTTAACATTACCTGGCAAATGATATCCTATATCTGACATTACGAAGATATAACCCAATAATTATATTAAAGTAGGTATCTTAAAAATATAAGATGATTAATGTTATTATCTACTACATTGTGTTTTTTACATACTAACGTGAACACTGAAAGTGTGGAATCAAAATTGTAGGTTAAAAATTATATTATAATTACATTTGACATTTGACGGCCACTGGTGGAAAGAAATCCCTGAGAGATTTCCAATATAGCCGGTTGTATTTGAACTGTTCAAGTCAGATCTATATATCTAAAAGTATCATCATCATCATTGCAGCCATTGGAAGTCCACTGCTGGACTCTCCTAGTAAGGAAGTATTTTTCCATGATTGCCGCGCTGGGCTAGCGTGTTGGCAACCGCAGAGCGAAACTTTCGCAACGGGGAACGCACCTGCTGCCTAGCCCCGCTCTGTGCATTTGGGCTGCACTGTTTCGGATGGACATACTGCCATCTGTCGGTTCTGCTATCTTCTCTTCGTATTCGTATCTTACAACACCTGGTGCAGAGGGAGGTACTATTCTAATCTGCCGGTACCTCTCGGCTTGTATTAGTAACGCAAAAGTATGGGGGTAGTGCCCTCATACTTTTGTTACTGAGGTTGTTTGAAAGCAAACAAATGCTCTCTTTGTTTCGATTGTGTTAAATGTACGATAATTACGAAACTTGCAAATTAACAAGTCAATCTACACCAGAGCTGGTCATCATTAGTGTCTTGTTTCATAAATCATGTTGCGTACCAATCCACATACTCAAACTAAAAACTGAAATTTATTTCGCACCGGGGTAATGAGACACTATGGATAGCCATCTGTTTCAATCTAATTTAAACATACTTGAATATTTATTCATTATGTTATTTGGGATATCTATACATATATAAACATTTCTTGTCACTATATCAATTTACAGTCAACAAACTTATATACAATATTTTTTCATGATGTAAGTGTAGACAAGACAGTACAACCTCTGTCAGGTTGGCTAAATTCTAATTGTCTAACTATGTAGTATTATAGATATGATTGTATTGACAAAGCATGCCTATCATGTAGCCGAAGTACGTCCACTGCTGGACATAGAAACATACATAGGACATATTTCATATAAACGATTTGCATCAAGTGCGATCGTGCAGTTTTATCGTCTGTTCATCATGTGGGTGAACCTAAAACGCTATGTTTGCCGGAACAGGGATATCTCGGAACCTGGCAGCTACATCGATAGCTATTCAGATAGGTAATTTTTGTTCTTTAACGGGTCTTCTTGCCTGTAATATGCCACTCAAATGCAACAGGGTGGGGATGGGCAGCAACATTCCCGTTGCGAAATTACGCTCTGCGACCACGCTTGCGCAGTGCGGCATTTATGAGAAAATTTCTCCTATCTTAGGGAGACCTAAGTCTAGCAGTGAACGTTTTACGACTGATAATGAACTAATCTCATAGCTGTATCAATCGCGCAAAGATAAATCAGACCTAGGAGAGTCCATAGTGGCTATTTAAAAAAGGTATCTATTATATTGTTCATATTTTAGTTTATCTTTTTATGAATCATTATAATTATCAAAAACTCAAAATAAAGATCTCTTTAACCCTGTTCTACTTAAAAAAAATCATGTTATAGTGATTATGACAGGCGTAGTGTGTGAAAACGCGAGGCACTAATAGTTAGATGTATGACTTAAAAAAATTTCAATAGTAATATCAAATCATAATGCAACCAGTAAATCTTTTAAAAAGGATAACTAAATATATAAAAAGTTTACACAAAAAGATTAACACAAAAGTGTCATGATTTGGCATTCAATGTTCAAAATAAAAATTAACCGCCCGCTCGGTACGGATATGACGGACATTTCACAAGCAATTACCAAAGTCACGTAAATTCGCACGTACCAGCCCGAACAAAATGAACCGAGCGGTTCTGTTGCTAATCTTCGCGGACGCTGCAAATTACGGTGCTCACTGCAAACAAAGCTTATTAAATTAAAAAATGTTGGACAAATATGAGAAAATAAATGTTTCGTATGCGGTACACCAATTTAAAAATTATACACACTGAGCTGACGGCGTCTGACGACACCCGGGTAACATTTATTGTCACAGAAAAGTTAGTGACGTCATCGTATCACCCGCAGGACCTCCATATTTAACATAGACTTTCTCAAGATTTTATTCATTATTTCGGAGGTACGTTCTAAAGTTTACTTAGAAGCAGTAACCAATTGTTCTGTGGCCTTTATGTAAGTTACGCTGTTAGATTTCTAAGGATTTCTTTAATATAACTGTTAATATTTAACATTAATAATATATTTAATAATTAACCTTATTTACATATTAACATACTCAGTAATAAGATGTTTATATTTTTATCATGAGTAAATTGATTTCTACTTTTTCAGTTAGTGACTTTGACTACATCAAAAATAAAATGGTAAAAGAAAACATTTATCAAAGTCGCAATGAAAGAAAGCCTAATTTACTCCTATGTAACTCTAAACTGAATTTATTTTACCTGTAAAAAATACGATCAATAGTTTCAGACACAAATAACATTAAAAAACGGTTTTTGTCTTCTGTTTGTGTCTAAACATAGTAATAGATCACGGAAATCCACTTTTAGAATTCTTTTTGTGACATCACATCCATGTTTTTTTTCCATTTGTTTAGTAGCAAGAAGCTGATAGGTATTTTACATGAAAAAAATGTTTTACACATAAATGTGTAATATATGTAAAACATTTTTTTGTGTTTACTAATGTAAACACCGTTTTATTTCTGTGTCAGAGTACTGTAAAATTCGCTTGGTAATATTTTCACATCAAGCATATGGTAATCTTCACATACAGTATAATATGTTACATACGAGTTATTAATCTGAAAATTTTATTGTCTGTATAGCCAATATTGCATCGAATAAATTAACTGAAATATTAAGATAATTGTGAAAAACGGCAGAATCAATCAAGCTGATATATTTATTAGCGCAAGCAGATAAACTATCTCCAAAGTTAGAAAAAGGTATAAGTAATAATTAATCTGACTCGATTATTTATAGAAATCATCCATTCGGCGCTAGCAGGTAGAATGAGAGAGATATGTTCTATTGAGAAGTTCAATTGAAGGAAATCCTCAAGGGAGTTCAGCATAATTAACTGTACCAGATTGCCTGTCTACCTAATACGAGTATTGGCAACCGACTTTATTATGCCAATAAATAATGGTATTTCACATTATTGACTAACGTGAAATCAAGGCATATTGGTTCCCCAGGTAGAGGTCATAGAATTAATTAAAATAAATAGATTAAACGAATTGATAGATCACAAAGAAAATATACTTAAAACCTTGTTTGCTATGTTATATTATTATAAGTTAGCAAGTGCAAAGATAATTCACTCTAGATGATGGCAAACAAGAATACCATACGTCTGATGATAGTGGCGTATATGCGCGCTACTATTTACTTTTCTAACGTCTTAAACTTAACCTTACTTAATTTAATCTAGCATTCTGACACATTTTTTAAAGACAGTTGAATGAATAATGTCAATGATAACTTGATAAACATGTTAACAATACATTTGTAAATGTATTATTAAAACCGTTCTATCTTCATATCACTGAATTTACAATGAAGCATACTAATATGTAAACACTAGGTTATTGTCATTTTTATAATTTATACATATCGCAACAAATACTGAATAAAAATCTTGTAAGTTATCCATTCCGTTTTTAGTTTTTAATATTATATGTAAATATAAATTACCATTGACATAATTAATTATATTTTTTAAACATTTTTTATAACCTGATTCAAAATCAGGACTGGTTAAGTATTTATATATATATATATATATATATATATATATATATAACATAAATTGTTAATGATATTCATTCTAACATAAATCATATCAATATTGTCCTATCTAAAAATCGCAGTAAAAAAACAAACCATTATGTATAATGAAATACATATTTTTGTGTATCAGAAAACCACAGTTTGGTAAAATAGCTATATGCTTTCTTGGAGATAACAAGAAATATCACTTTGAATAAAAAAAAATTATGAATTGTATTTAAAAAACAATTACAAGCCCGATGACGCACATGATAGTGATCCTATCATGTGCGCCAAAGGTCGTGGGTACGATCCTCGCCAGGATAAATATTTACATGATGATATTTATATTTGTTCTGTGTCTGGGTGTTAAATGTATGTATTTAAGAAGTATGTTTGTGATTTCTCTGTTGTTTGATTTTCGTAACACAAGTGCTTTAAGCGACTTATCACGGAATCAGGCCAATGTATGAAATGTTGTGCGAATATGTTTATAATTAATATTTATTATTCTTAATAAAGAAAATTGTTAAGCACATTGCAAATTATATAGTTACACTACTCCACTAGCTTCAAGAAAAGCGCTTGTGATACGCTATAAAAATAATTACAAGCAATCAAACGTAAACCTGACCTGTTTTCATTGACCATATAACAATAACAAGTTCGTATTGATTGGTATTTAAAAGTAATATACATTTATCGAGTTTATTAGGTCATAATACGATGACATTTTGCAAAGCCTGCGCAGCTCAATACGTTTTCTCCTTCAAGTCTTGAAAAAATTCTAACATACAGGATAACATCCAGTTTTATTTTTGGATTTCATTATCAAAAAATTCTTCAGTATCCTTAATTTTATACTATACATATTCAAACAAGTTTAATTTGGAACTAAATAATTTGTATGTTGTCTATCGTATTACTTTGTACTATCATTTTATTACCATATATAAACAAACATAAGATATTTGATCTGTATACATTTTATATAGCAATAGATAAAATTAAAAATCTCCATTGTCAGTCTCTTATCATATAAAATATTCTGAGAGTATATTGCTATATGAAAAAAAAAATTATATATGTACTGTTTTTTTTTATTAACATAATATTCGAAATTGCATTTTGCAACGTTGAATACATTTTTTATTCATTTCCTCATATTTTGGAAGTACTTACCAACTGTAAGAAATAAAATAATAGTTGCAAAGTAGTAATCCAGAATTTTATGAAACCAAAAAATTATTTTTTAGCATATTAAAGTGACGAAAAGCACTCGTAATATAATGTAATATTACGTCAGGAAACATATTGATCCCTACCCTATCCTCAAAAATGGTTAATAGAGTGACCACCACGCAGTATCCTGGTCCCGTATCACTTGAACAGACTAGCGGTTAGCATTGACCATGAAAGCGGTAACATCGCGCATGCCGTGAATTCGTCCGCGGTCGCAGCGTGCAGTCTTATGCCGCCCACCAAGGCGCGACGACACGCGCGAACAAGCTCGGGCGAAGCTCGCGACGCGCGGACATCGAGTGTGCAGTGCCCTCCCTCAACATTCACATTATAATCTCTTTTAAGCAAACAGTGTGAAAAACAAGAAAATGTGGCGGCACGTCTTTCACGTTCGTACTCATAATTTCGGGGTGTCGCTTACTTCAATGTTGCATTGAATGTTGTGTCCGCATTAACATGTTGGTGTCTATTAAGAAAATTTAAGGGAACAAATAAATAGGTATTTGTATAACATATGCTTTCTTTGAAATAATGTCATCGCATGTTAGGATAATTCTAGACTAATATCATACGGGTTATTGTTATAGTTTAAATTTGTAATTGGGTTAACTTGCTCGTTTTTCGGGTGCCAAGTGGGCCCTCGTACCGATGCATTGCCAAAATAAACGTACCCCTCACATTTACAAGGTAAGGAGAGCAATGAATGCATTTTCCTTGAAATCTGCGCGCAGAAAATTGATTGCGTAAAGGAAATTCATGCAGTGTGTAGGTACTCAAGTGAATTAATCGGATTCAAATGAAATAAATAGAGAAATAAAATATAAAAGATATATCGGATAATCTAAATAAAATAAGAAATATTTATTTATATATGAAAGTATAATAACGTACACTTTATTGAAAACCATTTTCTAATGATCACGCAAAGTAATATATTTATATACCAACCAATGAAATAGCAACAAATAAATGAGCTATAGAAATCACAAAAGCTTACCGACAAAAGAAACGACGTATACAATGAAAGAATTACACCGATGAGACGACCATTCAATCCAGACGACTGATGACGGTCAAAATATTTTAACATTTCAATACTCGACTTAAAATGATAAATATACCGTGAAAATGGGTGATTCGCTCGAAATATGACTCGGTTTGCCAGATATGAACAAAAAATTAGACAGTTGCTAGGCACCTTCTCTCAGGTCGAAACCGCACCAAACGAAAAACTGTTGTAAATGTAATGTTCTGAATTCCTATGATGTGAAATATGCATGTTCTCATGATGTGGAGTATGTAATATCTTGCCTATGAGGTCGAGTTAAATGCAGTCATCTCTGTAAATTTATTGAGTTTTTATAAAATTCCATTACTTTAATATTCTCGTAAATTAACGTGAATTAAATTTGATAATTTGCAGTTAAAACATATAATATAAATGGATATCCGACTTTTTCAGTCATTGAAATTGTTTTTCAGAATTATGTATTGATCGTCGCATACTTTAGTGTTAACAAATAGAGTAAATTCTATTTAATAAAATATTATTTTAATTAATTTAAAAACAAACTACAGTAATTCATATTGTAATAAAATATATTCAATTGGTTGGTTTGTGGGTAGATTACCGTTAAATAATGTCACCATCATTATTATGTAGAAAAATAGATCAATTTAAAATCTTGCATTACATCAATACATGTGAGGAATATTTACTGGATTGATGTGACGCTTTGGATTTCTACAGCGGAAATTACGAAACACTTAAGCAATACATTCTAAAAATAATAGAAACAGACGGAGAACGCGTCAATCCGCTCGTTATTGCCGTGATATGATGTGAAGTGAATTTTAATGTTTAGCATCTGTTCTGACGTGCCTTTTGTTCATGTAAACAAAAAAGACATTGAAAATCTACGCTCATTTTACGGTTTTCAAATCACGTTACATATTCAAATGGTTTCGGTATAACCGAGATGGTTTTGCATGTGTATGTTGGTAAGTATTTGCGAGCAAGTTAGTTACGGGGATTTATAAGACTATACCTAGCTTAACTTTATGAGTAATGAAGTATCTCATTTCCAGGTAATTCGTAGATTTAAAAAGGAAAATACTTTTCAAAACCGCCTATTTTTTACTTATAACAAGACTTCAGTCATTTCTGCTCGCATATTTTAGTAGTACACATCTTTAAGTTTATATATTTGTTTATATATACCAATTTCTGTACATATAATTCCTCCTGAGTTAAAGTTTCGTCCATAAGACATTTCTAAAAATTATATCATTGTTTATCCTAAGAATAAGCACAGTCACTCTGCATATATTTGAGTTCACATTACAAACTCGAAGCTAATACGCACGTCCAATTGATATAATCCACAAGTAGTCCAGTATTGGTTACATCCACTTGAGTCTTGACATTGCAACTGTAGACTGAGTGCGTAGTCACGTGCATCCGAGACCAAGACCACTATTAATACATGTTTATTAAACAAATTAACGATTCCGCTCCGCTATTATACATACAGATAATGCAACCAGTGGTGTCGCTTGTCACTTTATCGGAAACGACTAATTGTTCGTGGCGAATTCTAATTTAATTATATGCGGTTGATAGTGGCGCGGCCTCTGTCTAGTAAATGAAGCAGCAGTCTATTCTAGTATTTTTAAGTTGCTATTGGTGTCAGTTTTTGGAAATACTCCTATCAAATTGATATGGGTCTGATGGCACATATGGCGCAAATCTTATCTCGTGGGCTCATGTGAGTCGTGAGTTGGACCCCAACCCGGAACAAATATTTATATTATTATATTTTAAGTAGTGCATTTGTGATTCCTCTGTTGTCCGACGTCCGTAACACAAGTATGCTTATAGCGACTTATCACGGAGTCGAGTCAATGTATGAAATATTGTGGAAATTTATTATTATTATAAATTTAACAGGCCGAATGGCGCAAATCGTAGTAATCCTATCTTATGCGTTAAAAGTCGTGGATTTGACCTCTCCACACAGGACAAATATTTATGTTTCTCTGTTTTTAAATATGTATGCCTGCAGCACACGTCGTTTAAGCGACTTATCTAGGGACTAGTCAATATAAGAGATGTTGCAAGTTTTGTTTTATTTATGATCTGATAAGACAATATGGAAGCTTAACAATCATATAGTAATAATACCTACATTGCTAAATTAAAACCATGAAGAGACTGTACATACAATGAGCACAATATACATGGTCGCAAACCTCTGACTGCATACAAAGGCAAAAATTATTTTAATAGCCAAATAATAAAAAAGAAACTTTATATAAAGCCTGCTGGTTGGTTGGTTTTGGATATCTGTTCCTATGCTTTTTATTTTGCAATAGTATAATGAGCTATTTTCAATTGCAGTTAATGATTGCTCAAATTAGTAACCTCTTTGCCGCTAATGAATTATTGTCACTAAGATAATTAGAAAGACCAGAATGTTTCAGAAATTCTTAGTAACGGTATCCGTAGTACTACCCTTGGCAGCTGAAGTAATTATTCTTGAGGGCGAAGTTTCGATTCCTGGTCAAGGCTATTTGTTAAATCCTAATCAAAACTCCACTTAATTTTAATTTTATAACATCGTTTTTTGGCTGCCTAACCTAGAACAGAAACTGCAATATTTATTGACGCGCGGTTAATTTTTTACATTGTTGTATCAGTGTTTTTATTGACGTTATTTGTTAAATATTACAATGACTTTGCATCCTCAATTTCAAACTTACCTTCTGTTACAAAATAATCAATAACATTAATTTTTAAATATTGCAGTGGGGTACCGTACAGAGCAGAATAGTACCTCCCTGTGTGTCGTATGAGGGGACTAAGATACCGGAACTGACAGATGGCGGTTTATCCGTCCATAAGAGCTTCACTCGCGCAAAACGCTACAGGTCCGTTAATTTAATTCTGAGGTAGCCCCCAATAACTCTCACTTTGACTACGCACTATTAAGCTACACGTAGGTGTTGCTTACCATGTAATGTTATACATGGAAGATTAACTTCACTTGATGTTAGCAACAAGAGAAGCTAATTTTCAATGTATATTGAATTCTTCACATGTTTGTTTAGTGTACGTCGCATAATCGCGTTGAAGAATTTTTTTTAGATAAATCGCATTAATAATTGTCCTGTGATTGTTTAATTCATATAAATGAGACAGACCTTGTACAAGGGTCGTCTGCTTTGGTGCCTCGCTCTCACGTATTTCTACCAACATATAGCAGTATTCGCATTGCTGTATTCTGATTTGAAGAATATGAGAGAGTGATATCCTTGTGATATTACGAGCGTCTATGCGGTAACGCTTACTATATGCTTGTTTGTCGACCTGGTATAAAAAAAGTTGGATATATACATTTTAATTACTAATAATTAAAAGTAAACAAACTAAAATTAAATATTAAAAGCGTTGTTTATTTAACATAAATATTCTTCTTATTTTTGTTTACTGGCATAAATTCATTCGCCATTGGAAGACCACTACTGGAGATATGCCTCCCCAAGAACGGGAGAATTTAGCCTATAATTGCCGCGCGGGGCAACCGTGTTGGCGATCACAGAGCGCAGCTATCGCGACAGAAATGCTGCTGCTTATCCCCGCTCTGTCGCATTTGAGCTACATTGTTATTTAAATCGTTCTAGTAGCTTAAAACTTCATCCCGGATAAACACCGTGACACTTAGTATTTATATATAAAGATATTTCGAATTTCAAACAAATTCACTAATATAACATAAACTCGGCAGATAAAACATATTCATCCAAATCCACAATATCGATTCTTCCTTTAGCGTGCTATCAACTGCGGGTGCCTTTAAATATATCTCTTTATTATAAAAAGTAAAAGAATATTTCTAGACTCCAGACATACTGGCGCCGATAGTTTGCAAGACTCGGCAAACCAATGTACACTAAACTAAAATATTTCTTATTTTGTTACTGTCTTTACTGTTCTAAATTCAACCAATTATGACAAAAGATTATATGATTATTTACTTCACTTATATATTATATATAAATCACGACGTCCCTTACCTAAGCCTAATTGAAATATTTATGTGGTAGTTTTTGATTTTATTATCATAGAGAGATAAAAGTACCGAACAATTTTTTAGACTCAAATCATTACTAAGATTCATTATTATTTGACTTTTGCAGATGACTTTTCTTTCAAATTGAATTGTCTATTTTTCTAATTATGAAAAAATCTTCATTGGAAATCCAGTGATACATATGATACCCCAAGAAAGGCGAAATTTTGCCTATAATGGCCGTGTTGGAAATTGCAGAACGTAGCAATCGCGACGGGATTGCTGCTGCTCATGCCCGCCCTGTTGCATTTGAGCTGTACTTTTTCGGGTGGATATACCGCCTGTCGGTCTGGTACCTCAGTCGCCTTTTACGATTCCTGTTCCAAGAGAAAGTACTATTCTTTTCTGCCGGTACCACACGACTAGATATACAAAACAGATACGATACCCCATTAATCTATGACACCAATGATACCTATTGATAACTTATCTAGGTTAATAAAAAATAACGTATTAAAAGCTAAAGCGTATTTTAAGCTAGCCTTAAAGTTTCATTTTAATTTTCCATTTAAACATTTATATTATGCCCCGGAAAACATTTGTCATTTTATATGCGAAGACTTGATATATATTTATATGCCCATAAACGTGTGTCAGAAGCAACATGTCCACACGTGACTTGTTAACATATAAACTAAATAATATTGCTTAATGTATGAGCACTCAAAGACTGCACTAATTGTACCTGCATTGCTACACCAGTATGTTGGCTATTAATTATCCACTATGATTGGTATTTCATTGATGCCTCATTATTCATATCCATTGCGGATGAGGAATAAGTTGGAATATTTCCTTTAGCTTTGAACAACATCGACCAGCAGTGAAAACACACATAGGCGCGTCCAATTGTGTGAGTGCTAAAATATTCAAGAGTAATTTATATAAAATTCATGCTAGGCCCTTAACAAGGATTAGGGTAAAACTTAATGCTACACATTTTGGTTCTTCTAAACTAAGATACGTACGCTTTTGCGGAGTGGATTTTATAAACGCTCGTAGAACGTCCACTACTGACTTGGCCCTCTCCTAATAAAGAGGAATTTTGCCCATAATTGCCACGCTGGGCAGTGTGGTGGCAACCACAGAGCGTACCTTCGGGGCGGTGTTTAAGCTGCCCATCCCCGCTTAGCATGTAAATTGTGCTATTTCAGATGGATAAATACCGCCGTCGATTCCGGTATATTTCACATCGAATAAGTTGCACATTCTATATCGGATTTTAATACTGTCAAGAAATATAAATATACAGAACGTGTGAAAGTTTTTGTATTCATGCTCCATGCAAAGCTGTGAAAAGTCGGCAGTTTATTATACAATGGAGAGTGCGCTTTAAATTAGAATTCGTTTGAAAACACCCACGCACCGCTTCCATTTCAAACTTTGAAATGAGTAAAATAATCCACCCCTACACCCACTCACGTCCTTAGCTTAATTCCATCCACGCACGTCAACTCATTTAAATAAACCACTATATTTGACTTGTCTTTACATAAATATATTTTTTGCAACGCATCGTTCCGCAACTAGTGTGTGTAATAAAAGTAACAAAATAAGAACAGCGAAAAATAAAATATAAAAAATATATTATTATCTATAAAATTCAATTTTATTTTGTGGTTTGTTTTTAAAAATAAAGTAACTAATTGATATTCAATTAATTGCTTATTTTAATCTAAATTTTAATGATTACTTATAACAGTTAGTCTAGTATGTCTTTAATATATTTAATATTTATTAGTATTTCCAGAAACTTGTAACATTATGAAACACTTTTTGTGCTTTCCTCGTATGACTAAAGAATGCGCCAAGGTATTTCTTAGGTACCTATAATACACAGTGAACAGGTATTTGGCCCTCAGTTTACTCTTCTATATAAATTAATCTACTAAATGCATTTGAAACCGGTACCACCAGTTTTTGATTCCTGCTACTTGCCGGCAGATGGCGGTATATCTATCCAAAACAACGTAGCTCAAATGCAACAGGGCTGTAATCCTATAAAATAATAAACGAAATCTAAATATCTTAAAATACAGAAAACTAGTTTCAATCTTAATAGTAAAAATGTAAATTGTCAAAAGTAATGTACCGTCAATATACGAGTATAGTTCGTATATAAAAACAAAAAAAGAACTAAATTACATAATTAACAAAAAGACGTATTTTAATTATACATCGCAAAAAGAGTATGGTGCAGTTACAAAACCAGATCGGTCTTAAACATGTTTACCTTCTGATATTCTACTTATTTGTTGTAACGGATACTTTACTAGACCGTATTTTTTTACTCTACTTATTACGAATCATTACATCCACATCTTACCGCCTAAGCCGATAATTAGGGAGAGCTAATTGAGTGCCATTTTACCCTTTTATATCTACTTTTTTTGCCCCGTGAAACTCTTAAGTGCCATCATGCCAAAGACGATACACAAGAAGATTAATTGTTTAGGGTCGATGATGGTATGTTATAAAATATACGATCATCAGCGTTCTGTCAGCCGCACCCACTACTGGACATATGCCTCATCAATTGATCTACAAGAGGACCGGTTGTAAATCAAACTTAAAACGACATAAATATAGAAACAACAGAGTTAGGCATGAAGAAACAGTTTAAAGTTACCGGTTCTTCACCTACCCACCACTGCGTACTTATTTTGCAGCAGGGTGGGGATAGGCATTCCCGCTGTACGTGCACTCTGCGATTGCGATCACCTACCCAGTGTTAATCGTTCCAGGTGGTCAATGTCCAGCAGTAGACGCCCTACACTGAAATGATGATAATAATAAAGTAGAAAATTAGGGAGGGATAGTAAAAACGACAATAATGTGAAAAAGAATGTAAAATTTATTTTAAAAACGAATCATATCAGGTGACTTAAGACAACAGATGGCAATGCTACCGCGTTTAGCTTTTGTACCAAGCACTTTGAGATAGGCGGAAAATGGTTGGGCACGGATATGTTTAATTACCTCGTCTGTGTGACAGACACACATGACTATGAATCCCCATTCTCTACGACTTTGACATTCCTCTCTCACTTAGTTAATAATTTATTGAAACTACTTGCATTACTCCTATCATACAAGTCCGTTCCATATATTCTTATTACTTCTAACTTGGTCCTTCTGTAATACATTTTCTACCTGATAAAGTATGTTCGCCACATTTATTGACGGGCCCGATGGCGCAGATGTAAGTGACCCTATCTTGTGCGCCAAGGGTCGTGGGTTCGATTCCCACGAAGAGCAAATATTTATATGATGATATTTGTATCGGTTCTGTGTCTACGTATTTAATATATGTATTTAAGTAATATGTTTATGTTTCCTCTGTTCTGTCTGGCGTACGTAACACAAGTGCTTTAAGCGACTTACCACGGAGTCAGAGCAATGTATGAGAAGTTAAGGGGATTTACCTCTCATCACAATATTCTCTTATCTGTCTTTCTATGTCATTCGACCTATATGTGTATATACACTTATATATATATATATATGCTAATAAAACAAACAATATAGTTATTCGTCTTAACGCTGACAATGGACTTGTTAAAAATATTTACATCGTGTCATTTGCATTTATGCACAGTAAAACTGTCTTATTGAAACAATCATAAAACATGACCGTAAAATACCAAAGCACCAACAGTTCGACCACATGGTACGGTGGCCTCAATTAAATTGGAGCAAAATAATTAATATCTTACTCATGGTTTATTTAAAGGGTTTGCCTTAAGGTCCATTTTGGTGCCTGGACCCTTTTGTGGTAACCGAGTTTAAAGGTTTTACTTGCATTTTAAATTAACAGGCCTAAATCCCTTTAATCAATGTTTTATTTATTTATGTAAACAGTCCTATTTAATCTTTTATCAATAAATAGTTTCCTCCACGCAATCACGCAACTCCGTTCGTGGACTTTTATCTGTAGATCGGAGAAAAATTTCAAGATTGTTAGAATTTGACCAGACAGACGAACACGCTTTAACACTTATACTTATATATATATTGGTATGGTTTAGTATAAAAGTAATAGCATAATATAATTTTCTCAACTACACTTATCTTGAGAAAAAACGCCTATTGAAACATACACAACAAGAAAACCTTTTGAGAGCGATATTGGTACCTATAGAAAATATTTCTTTGTATTTCCAATGAAACATTGATGCATGGGTATGTATTAATGGCCATAAAATAAATTTCTTTAAATTCAAATCATGAAGGATATAATATGGATGGATGGAATATACTAGCAATCATATGCGATTTTGTTTTTGGCTGTGTTTGTAAAATTTATTCCAAATAGTAATTAATAAAATGTATTTCCAATAATGTTTATAAAAATTTATTATAAACAGTATTTATTGCCAATAATATTCATTAAAGTTTATTGCAAATAGTATTTTTAATATTTGTTGCAAATAGTGTTTATTAAAATTTGTTGCAAACAGTATTTATCAAAAATTATTGTAAATAGCATATATTAAAAGCTATTGCAAATAGTATTTAATAAAATATATTGCAAATTTTACTTTTTAAAACGTATTGAAGGTATTTATTAATGTTTATTGCAGATAATATTTATAGTAATCATTAGCTGCGGACAGTTACACACCAATGTCATCAGGTAGTGACAAATCACTTACTATTAAACTGTCAAGTAAAAGCGTACAGTCCAATAACATATTGTACTTAATACGCCACACGTCTGACAACTGCAGCCGGCCACGTGTTCACTTAATAGCTTTTTAATATATTCTCCAAACAGAATTCATTAATGACTTATAAAAATTAAGTGTAGTTGATTGACGTCGCTGCTCAGTACTGGCCGGGCAGTTAAACAAGCATGACGTGTGCCAGTATGGTTTCGAGTGGTGTGTTGTGGGAATTAAAGGATAGTTGACGAATATGGAGTTGAAACAGTTGGGTCGTGGTTGGAACAGGGGGGTGCGGGGGACTGTGATGTTCGCTAAGAAATGTGTGACCAGAGGGACTGTATACTCTCCTAGTAAGTTGATGATATTTTTTTAGCATGAATAATTTGACAGTGCTCCACTGAATATTATTGGGTTACGGTGCATCTTTACAATGGTTCATTTCAAAACCTTATCTAATGAGTTGTAATATAATTGATGACTGATAAATATAGTCTGATACACTTAAGAAAAATACGAAATATACAAAGTACCTTATGAGCTGCGACAGTACGATTTAGTTGTTCAATGTCAAAATAGTCATATTTGGAATATTGGTTAATTGAATAACTTCGTTAACCAATCAAAACGTTTTTCACCATCTATCAATAAACGAAGTTGACATTCAGTGAATGACTTATAATGATGATCTTATAATCGATCGGACTTTTTTTCTAAATAGTATAAAAAATTTGCTAATTATTTTCTGCCTACGTCTTGACCAGTACACGTATTGAATACCAAATAATGGATAAATTACTTGTCATATTAAGATTTCTACGGAATGATTAGCAAATTACGTAATTTTGATCAAACAAAAACAAATACTTCCAGAGAAACAAATGACTAATGCTTAATCTTTTGAACTCCTCTTCGATGGTATTACAATTATGCATGTAACGAGCCGATAATAACTAAGAGTATTGTATACTGTATATTATTATTAGACAGCCGGAGAGGAAATGTGCAGTGGGCATGTATAATTATTATGTGTCTATTACATATAATATGGTATACATTTTGATCTAATGTCTCAAATTATTGATTCCCCTTTTGTCTCTCATGCTTTTGGCTGAGGACTTAATGTGTGTATTGAAGTGAATCGTATGCCTCATACTCCAAGATCAAAAATACAGTTGAATATAATAAATCATGCTTGGCAGTGTTAGTCCTCAAGCTTTCTTCTTCAAATGCAGCAAAAAGTTTCATAGTCATTGGGGCGTTTGGAATTCTTCCCAAACGGGACAAAAACTGTGAGCACACATCTGTTCCGAAACATGTTTTTATGCTGGTCTAGTGATGTTCCCTTTTTGTTGTTATAGGCTCAGTTGTACCAGATTGGGACAAGGATTTATTGACATAACACAATGTACACATGTGAACCTCCTCAACCATTATAATTCTGTATTGATTTTTAGTACGACTAATAAGTTTAAAAAAATTAAATAAATATTATAAGTTATACAAAGTATTTTATATATTTGCAATGTAAACTTCATTTTAAACCTTTATTTTATCAATTTCTTTTCATTATTCCTTTCTTAAAGAGGATACTATTTTGTGTTTTTACCAAAAGTTTCCTAACTAAATATTATCTACACCTATTATTTACATACATATCAGAATTGTTTAACTCTTAAGAACCCAATACTTATATATAGCTATATCTATTAACATATATAATCATATCGAAAATTACTGAACGAAATGTATTCAGAGATAAAGAACAAATAAAATTAGAATAAATATAGCATCGTATATCAATTTCCGGTAAAAGTTTTTGAGCAATCAAAGCTAGCACTACACTAGGTCAATCTGTTATTTTTGCCCCATAAGAACTCTCGGGTTACCAGTTGATGACGGTGACTAGTGTTGTGACAAATGTGACCCATTCCGACCACACACCGAATCTTGGGGAATTACGTAGAAATAAATTTAATCTCAACAGTGACGTCACGTTATGACGCTTTGGATCACGCGTATTCAATTCCATGAATTTTTCATTTATATTTTTATATAACTTATCCGTCTTATCACCTTCTTTATAAATTATTATATAGGTATTTTTAAAAATTAAGCCAGCTTCATTCAATTCGCACAGTAACTTATACTGCAGAACATAGCGTTGCAAAATAATCCAACATTTCAGTTTTATATCTTATATATTTAATTTAAATTTTGTTCTTGTTTATCTTTAAAAACATCGCCATTATCTCACTGAAGACCAATTCTCGGTATTAAAGAAACAATGAATTAGGTGTTCAAAGTCATCATGAACAGATCGAGATGATACTGGTGTAAACCAGTTTCAGAAGTTGACACAAGTAATCCACAACAGAGCCTATAAAAACTGAGTGAGAGAATACGCAGACGTACTTGGTTAATAATAAAACTATGAATAAAGCACTATCAACATAATATCTATATCATAAATCAACTCAATGCCATGAGGTACCGGCAGAGTAGAATAGTACCTCCCATGGTACCAGGTGTCGTAAGAGGTACCAGAACCGATATAAAGCGGTATATCCATCCGAGTTTAGCTCAAATGCACAGGGTGGGGATGGGCAGTAGCATGCCCGTCGCGATAACTGCGCTCTGCGATTGCCAACACGCTTGCCCAGCGCGGCAATTATGGGCAAAATTCCCCCTTTGTTTTTGTTCTATCCTTCTGCGGATATAAAAATAATTCCCCGCATAAATATTATACTGAAGTATTTTTCCGACACGTTCATATACCGACAACACTTCCGCTTAGTATTTTATTTTAATTATGTAAAACTGAAAGAATTCGTGTTATGTAAAAACAAATATTATTAATATCGCTAAACCTTTAAGACAATACCAGCAAGTCTATTTAAATACAAACATAGCTAAGGCTTAATTATTTTTTTTATTTATAACTTACTAACAAAGTTAGGTAAATCGATAGTGGCTAATAAAAGTAGCCTAAATTACTTCTTACAACATCAGATATTTGCCCGAAAAACTAACTTTAAACTCAGACACACAGGTAGATAAACCAAGAAAAAAAAATTGATGTAAATTATTTAGAATTTGAAACAGACATTTCTAATTTATTTATATGCATGATTAAATATATAATCTTTTGCGTTTGAAATACTAAATACAAAATTGATTCAGCAAACAAAAGGAAGTAGATCAAAGTATAGCTCTAATAGTCACGGACATATAAACAACAGTGTAATAGATAAGCAGATGGACTAACAAACAGCTTCCAAGATAATTGACCTTCCCACTTGTTTACTGAAACAATCTGGTAATCGCATTTCGCACTCCTTGCTTATTAAATTTTAAACAGAATCCATATTTTTTCTACTGCTCACAAATTACAACTAATGGAAATATTTAAATTTCTCTTCTGCAAATATCATGTACAAATGTACAGCGTGTCGTCACTATAACTATATAAGATTCATTATTTTGCCTACATTATAGACTAGTAAAATAGGACAAAATAATTAATAGACTGTTTAATCGTAGAACATGAAACAGGTCGAATATTGCGAAAATAAATGCAACTACCGAATAAAATCTCAGGGGAAAAGCAGGATTTTATAACTTAACGAGGATGAAACTGCGGGGCGCTGCTAGTATGTTATTTAATCTAATATTCATAACACGAGTACATAGCTACTTATCTCGGAGACAGTTCAATGTATAAAGTTGTATAAATTTATTATTATTTGTTATTAATAGAATATAATTAGACGTGAGTTGAAAAAAATAGATAAGTAAGAAGACCGGTAACATATGATATTATTTGGTGCCAAAAAATTATGTTAATTAAATATCAAAGACAACCAACTATGTTGGCTTCACAACAAAGGGAGCTTTCGCTCACAAAAACCGCGCTGGAAATGAGTGATAACTATCAATGACCCTGGCTTCGGGACGAAACTGCAGCTGCCCATTCCCACCCTGTAGTGTTTGAGGTATGCAGTTCCAGGTATACCACCATCTATGGGTTTCGGTATCTCAGTCGCCTCCTACGGCACCTGATAGAGAGAGAGGTACTATTCTATTCTGCCGGTATTATGCGGTATGGTAACAAATACTACTAGTATAGTCGTTTACAATCAAATCAGCCACGTAGTATAAATATTTGCAAGGTTAGAGTCGGCGAAAAACTAATATACAAATATACTTTTTTATTTAGACTAGAGTCAAAAATTTATAATTTAAAAGTTTGATTTTTCATTTTCAAAACAGAACCCGCTAATTTATTTAAAAAAAACGTAAGCACGCAGAAATGAGTTTAAAAAAATGTAATTATGTTTTAGTACTAGTTTTAGTTCTGTCTTGACTAATGAATACTTTTATACAGACATCTTATCACCTCATTAAAACCAATATCAGTTAAAAGTACTAGAAATTTTAATTATTTACTGAAACAGGTTTTTCCAAAGCCACGCTATCGATATCTTGAAAGCAACTAGCTAAATTAATTACTCGCTTTCACTAACTGTAAATTCACATTTAATTATTTTTTATGCTTTAATGATTAAAAGGTTCAATAGAAACGGACCTATAGGTATAATTTTCAGCCTAAATTGCGTGAGAGATTACTCTGAAATACTTGCAAAGAAAAAAAATTACGAGTGATGGTGATTGAAAATTTTTAGATAATATTAAATAATTTCTCTTTTCTCTACTACGAGCTAAACGTGAAGCAGTAAAAAATAGTATCAATAGATGAGTAACATTTCAGTGCCATTATTTTAGCTTTTTTTGATTAGTAACGAAAGGCAAGCAAGCGGTATATTCCGTAATAAACAGGATTATTTTATCATTAAGCATTACTGCTTTAGTTCTTTTTTTTAATAAAAAATGATAATTTATAAATGTAATGTTTTTAAATCATTGACCTAACACTGAAACTAACATTATTTATATATTAAACTGCGACATATATGCATATAAAACGGAATTGAATTACTATCTTAGTCAGTAGTTCTACTATTCAACATAGGAAAATAAAACCTAATAATTCTCTGTGGGGTATTAGAAGCAGGTACAGTCGCAAACTATCGACCACGTGACCTCTGCTCCACTCTCGTGACCTCCGACTGCGTGCTAATCCACAATAATAATAATATTTTTACTACAATTCCCCAAACATGAGTTGCACGCACGATGTAGTTTTGATTTAATCAAATTACAAGTTTGTAAGCTTCATCAATGATCGTAGAAGATATTGAGGTTAAATCCAGACAGTCCATATGTTTTCTAATCTTGTTAATTTATTTATCAAATGCAAACTAGTATCACTTACCCATCAACCATTGGTCAAAACAAAAAGTAAATTTTAAGGTGGGAGTATAATATATATAAGTGTAGATCGATAATCTGGATATAAAGATTATATATAAAACATATGTATGTATTGATTTCCTGCCCACTCTGGCTTTCTCCAAATATTAAGTGAAATGATATTTCCTCGATTTCTTTACCGTGAGTTTATTTTATTAGCAGTATTGCACACTTGTTCAATTACCATACATAAACAAATAATTTGCAATAAATAAAATACTACAACTTTTAAGTGTATATAAAATATCTTTCGAGTTCTCACAGTTAGCAAAATTTTATTCAAGCGGTTCACTGGGTGTTAATTTCAGACAAACACCGTGACACGAAATCTATACTAATATTATAAAGCTGAAGCGTTTGTTTGTTTGACCGCGATAATCTCAGGAGCCGCTAGTTCGAATTAAAAAATATTTCAGGGTTAGATAGTCAATTTATCGAGAAAGGCTACTAAACTCCCATGTCACTATTTCACGCGGCTGAAGTTGCGGGCACTACTAGTTTTCATATATTAACATATTTGCCATATCTTTAATTATGGAATAATAATATAATTAAAATATAAAATAACTTTTATTGAAAGATGTCACATTAAATTAAAACAATTCTGTAAATAGCTCCGGGGTGTTATCAAGGTTATCATTATATAAGATACATAACATAACAAAAACAATAGATCTTTCGAAACAAAAACTATTGCTAGTACCTACACAACAATACTACTTTTAAACGGCTGCTAAAAACCGCGTTTTCTAGCCTTTAAATTGAGCCATCAAAAACCAATAGCCAAGGGGTTAAAAATAAATGCAACGATACATTTATGCCACAAAAATTGAGGCTATGATATAGAATGACATATTTTTTACTAAACTTGTTTTAGATACAGTTTTCAATTAAACACTGTGAGTAATTCCATTGGTATCATATTATATACCAAATGAAAATTCGTTCTTTAGTTTTTGGGCATACCGCATAAAAACGAGTACATACCAATCAACAGATGCAACTTAATATCCTAGTGATATACTGCAAATAATTGGCTAATTTCCACATCTTGTACAATTGAACAATTTTATATCCCGAAATATAGAACCTCCTACGGAAATACACAACTATACGATAACCTGACTTCCATCCAACATGAATGTAAGCGAAATTTTACGCAGAATAAATAAGCGAGCCATCAATCATTCACCAAGAACCATTAGCATCTGCATACTTACTTCACACATCCTCTACCAGCGAAACCACAGCCTTATGAAGGATAATGTGCTTACAATAATATTGTTAAGTCTTAATTTTTGATGAGCCCGATTCGGTAGAGTTCCTATCTTGTCCGCCTAGGGTGGTGAGTTCGATCCTCACCCGGGATAAAGATTTATGTTAAATATATGTGTTTGTTCTGCGTCTAGTTGGTACTTATGTTTTATATTTGTTATGTGCAGATAAATGTCGAAACAACACCACAGAAAGTTCGAAAATGGATCACCGCCATCTAAAGTAATATTATAATTGTGGAAATATGACAATATGTCTGTTTGTTTTTCTATGCTTAAACAATAGACTAATTTTGATAAAAAATGGGCCGAATATAACCCTCGGAGGAATTATCTTGAAAGGACTCGTGCGAACGCATGTAAAATTAGCGTGGAACATATCGGGAGGAATAATAATTATTAAATCGATAAAAAATATATTAACAATCCAAAATGCGGTATATCAAAATAACACTAAGCAAGTACGTAATGAGTGCATTTCCACAGTCGCGGAATAGGGATTCCAGTCTAGTGAAACTACGCTTTTGACTTAACCACTAACAAACTGATGAAAAATATTGTCAACCGGTTCATGCGTAAGATCCGCACTCAGATGTATTGATTGTGACTGCTCATTATGTTGCAAATAGTCTGACAGACGTGGCAAATTCTGACAGGTGCCTTTCGTTCCAAGCCACACCATTGACGCCATAGTCGCCCGCCATATTGTTCCCTTCTTCACGGTATGCCTTACTGTTGGTTTTTAACCTTGATCTTCCTGACGATACAATGTCAGGTTTTGTATGAAAATCAGCATCTCCTATAATACATTTACAAACAAAACATAACATTGCTGGTTAGTAAGTTCCATTCCATAAGTACATTCGTTATTTATCTATTCACCAATAGATAACTTTTTCCAAAGAAATATCAAAGATCGGCCGATTTTCTAAAATTGGCTATGCTCCAATCGATCTTAATTACCATAATATTGTCAATTCGTTGCACTATTACATGTTGTTACTTATAACAAACCTTACAAAATTCTGAATAGGAAAAATACTAACTCTTACCTCTGTTCGACAAAATGCAGTGGTTGTAAAAGATATAAATAATCTTCTTGGTCAGTGATATATTTGAGATGCTGTAATTGTCTAGGTATGTGGTACGATGTCCGCATACTATCTTACTTGAACTCTCTTACTAATAAAGATTCACAACATTCACTTATTAAAAAAGCTAATTTAAGTCAAATTTCGCAATACATTACGTGAATTCAAATCGAAAAATGATAGACGTATAGGGACGCAGGTTAATTTACAGGGAAATGACTATATCTATTTCTCTAATAGAAAAAAAATACTATTAGTAATATAGTTGCAACTGTTACACATACATATGCTGAGATGAAATAACATTCATTTTTCTACTGAAATTAGAACAAATGATTATTTTTTTGTACTAAATTTAATTAATTGGGTTATGTAATTAATAAATATCAATAATAATACTGCAAACACGTTATTAACCACGCACTTTTGTTAAACATCATCAGTTAATTTCCACAATGATCTTACTATCTTGTAATTACGAGTATGACGACTTTTGCGATGCATATTTGCAACAAAACATCCGCAGGTCACAGGTCGCGGTTATTCGATCAGTTAAACAGGTCAAACCTAACCAAGCTGAATTTTACCCTGTCTGGATTTAAATTGATTTTCCTGTAGCCGTTCACATATTTTTTAGGCTGACAGCGGTTTGCTTTTAACGGATTAGCATAATGGGAACATGATACCCCAGAGAATGCTCGAAAAAATCTCCTAAATCTTTCAAGTGTTTGTCTTAAGACACTTGTAGGACAAAAATCGCAATGAATTAAAATTCAGAATAAATAGGCAATTGTAAAAAAAATTGGCTGAATTCACGCTACATCTCATTGGCCTGACTTCGGGATAAGTCGCTTAGTGCTTTTGTGTTACGAACATCAGTCAACATCCGAATCACAAATATGATATTTCATCTTATCAGCTGTAGAAAGACTATTGTTGTACACAGGTCTCCCCAGAATAAAGGGGTGATTGAAGCCTAGCTTTGCGATAAGAATGCTGCTGACCATCCCCTCCCTTTTGTATTTGAACTGCGCTGTTTCGAATATTAATACCGTCAAGTCGCTTTTGGTACCTTAGTTGCATCGTACGACACCTGGTACAGATAGAATTACTATTTTACTCCAACAATACTCCACGGTAAATATAGTACTTAAATAAATGTAGTTAACACCTAGACACAGAACAAACACAAATATTTATCACAAAAATATTCGTTCTGAGTGGGGATCAAAATCACGACCCTTGGCGCAGAAGATAAGATCACGACCACCTACGCCATTGGGTTCGTCAAATAAACTGCAAGATATGAAACTGTGTTTATGTAGGTAACTCCATTAGGTAGGTAACTAGATTATAATTATTGTTAAAAACTGATAACCGATAACCGATAAAATGAACATTACATTGAGGTTCAGAAATAGAAATGAGTAGGTATGTATGTAAGTACACAAATGATTTCCTCTGGTAGGATTCTAATTACACTTGGGCAAACGGAACGTAACTTTCTAGATAACACCCTGGCGACTTTGACACCCACTTTTATTTGACTCTACCCGGGTCAATTGTATATAAGTTACAACGATCAATCGAGCTCGATATAAATTAAGTATTACTGGTTTACAAGTGCACAATAAATATTATAAAATTAATTAAAAATAATATTATATAGAAAATATGCAAGAACTTTTTATAAAATACTTGTCTGTTTTAATTTCTTTGTAAGACTTAATGCAATTAATACTCACTGTCCGGTGCATTAGATGCAATTTATAAATTGTTCTTTTAATTGGTTCTGCACTTTGAACATTGACTGATAAAGTCTAAAGGAACCAACAAAGGTCACAGTTTAAATACCTATGGACAGATCATTTTTTTTATTCTCAAATAATAATAGCATGTGTACACCAACTTTATTAATCATAAATAACTTGTATTTAACAAGGAGGAAAAAATATATTTTTATGTATATAAAACATAACAAGTATATATTGCAGTATGGTCGGTGCAGGCATACAATCACTCCTATAGGAAATTTCTCCGGTGTCGCCAGTCATGTACGTCGTACGGCTGATATAATGATGTAGACATGATGATTATTGTCCTATCTCGTGTGCCGAGGGTTGTGGGTTCGAGCCTCATCCAGTATAAATGTTTATATGATGATATTTATGTTTGTTCTGTGTCTGTGTGTCAGAAATATGTATTTAAGTATTATATTTGTGATTCTGTTGTCTGATGTCCTTCAAATAAGTGCTTTAAGAGGCTTAATTCGGAGTCGAATCAGTTTATGTAGTTTTGTAAGTATTATTATTATAAAAATAGGTAAATAAAGTTAAAAAATGCGTTTGTTTTGTCTTTGGGTGTTAAATATGTGTTAAAGTACAGTGTGTAAAGTACTATATTTTTATTCCTCTATTGTCTGATGTCCGTAACACAAGTGCTTTTAACAATTTATCTCGGAGTCATGTTAACGTACGAGATTAGATAAGTGAAGTTAAAGATTCCATTCGATTCGTTTTACCGATTGTTTGAGTTGTTACATACAACTCTTTCCTTTGCGTCTTTATTATTTATTATTGTCTTCATAAACTAATAATGTTACAAAGTAAATCACTTCACAGAGATTACATATTTTTTGATGGTCGTCTCCAATTATGTCTGCTGAGTTCTTCAACGCTTACCTGTACACTTCAACAAACTCAATAGCATCATCTTTAACGACAATTCCTTCTTAGACTGTTTATAGTCCACTTCGCTTCTATACAAAATTAAATCACCTTGTTTATTAACACGTGAATATTAAGCTTGAAAATTCAAGTACATGAATTCCCCAACGAAATAGTTAATCGGCTTGAAATTCGTCGCGGGGTCAAACTATGTCTGGTCATGACACGGTAATCCCATTTGTTTTACATGAGCCACTTAATTCCGAGCTTGAGTCGGGTAGACGGCGATTACACCGAATTGACAACACTCCCTTCATCTTATTTCAGAACTTTTTTAACGTCTCCATTGCAGTCACGAACGACATATTGATGTAATTAAGAAGATGATGTACCATTGTTTATTGGATAAGTTTTTATGGCCAATATTCAAATGACGCTCTTGCGTTTGTTTGTTCGATAATACTCGTAATAGTAAATATCTAAGTATCATCAAGCGGCTAACACCGAAGATGTGGGTTCGATCTCCGCCGAGGATAAATATTTATGTGTTGATATTTGTTCTGTGTCTGGGTGTTAAATGTATGAACTTAAATATTATATTTGTTATTCCTCTGTTGTCTGATGTCCGTAACACAAGAGCTTTGTGCTCATGCTGTGACTTTTTTCGGAGTCAGGTCAATGTATGTAGATTTTGCATGAATTTATGATTATTATTAAAAGCTGATAACCTTATTATTATTGGTCTTGATAAAATTGATTTTTCTAAACTCTTTTATTGATGCGAATCTGCTTTGGTATCAGCTAATTTGAGCAAAATTACTTGTACATTGTACAATGCAGCGTTCCAATTGACCAATTGCCCACGCAGTTAGAATACAGCGGCTTTAGGTATGTTTCCCAGTTAATTTACAATTGGCATTGCAGTCGGGCATTGTGGACAGAGATCGATTTCGTCGTGTTTCCAAACGTATGGCCGATTGTGCCTGGTCGGGTCTTTGCGGTCTTTCTGGACAAATTGTTTTAACATCCGTAAGCTATACTAATTAGGCAGATTAAGAATGAAATAATTAAAAATAACTTCCGTTTGTTTCGTTCAGAATTCATATATTTAAAAGAGTTGACTATTGCTTTTCATTGTGTATTTGCAAGGAGCTTATTAACCTTATTAAATATGTGACACGATAGCAGAAGTGCTTTAAAAATATGTACATATTCGTTTAATTAGATCAACATAATGCTAACTTCACTCCAATAAAAAAAATGTAGGGGGTTGGGAGTTTCTGTGGCGATCTAGTAACTTTACTTATCGCTTACTTTATTAAACATGTCGTACTGTATCGAATTGTCTTTAGAAATTGCATAAAATAAATTTACTCTATATCTCAATGACATTGACGTGACTCTGAAATAAGTCGTTCAAAGCACTTGTGTGTGCACATCAGACAATAAAAGAATACCCAAATATAATACCTAAATACATATACTTAATACACAGCCATAGAACATACACAAATATCATTACATAAATAGTTTTCCTGGGTGGGGATCAACCCACGACCTTTGACGCCTACGATAGGATCACTACAATCTGCGCCATCGAGCCAGTCATCATCCATCTTAAATTTGTTCATTAATTTGTCTTAACATTTGTACTAACTAGATGTAACTTACCCAACTAGCATAAATCAACGTTTCACTATTACACTTATAAACAAAATACCACCATAAATATTAGCAACGAACCGTCCAGGTCGAGATCGCGGACGGAATACCAATGTAGCAGTAAACTTGTCGAGAATTATAGCTTTGTTAACACTAGCCCTGGAGTCACCTGCCTGACCTGGTTCTACTGCTGAATATTTAAACCGCTGTATCTATTAGCTTTAGTGCTTGTAAAATTTCGAATGCCATAAACACCTGCGTTTTAGGTATAAATGTAGCCGTTGTTTTGTGCTTTCCTCGTGTTGCTTATGATGGAGCTGATCGTAAATAGTTTAAATACGGAGCCAAAAATATCTATTCCGTTTAAACAATGTACGTATATTCTATCTACTTACCTACATGAAATATATTAAGTTGATACTCTGGGCATGTTTTTTTATTGTGGACTGTTTGAAATGGCCAGTAGTAAACTCTTATTTTATTATCTTATTAGTCTTTTACTTAAAATTATGTATGATTTATAGAAGAAGGAGGGACACATAAAAAAAAAAATTTACTACAGGTACATTTACTTCAATCCTGAGAGCTTTTGACCACGAAGAAAAGAGATAACTATTTTACATTTTTTCGTATGTTTCATATATAACAAATATATGTTAAGGTCTTTGAAGCTATGGTATGCGCATTGCGCAGTCAAGAGATAATTAGCATCTTATTATAATTAAGAAAAATACACTCTTTTTCCAGGAGGCAATATGATCACATATAAACCGTTTTCATAGTTAGCAGTTGGTAACCGGTACTATGTATTGTTTTTTCATCTTTTTGAATTTGATCCAGGTATCTTTATCTATACCAAAACAATGTAGCTGAAGAATTAATTTCTATTTTTGAACAAACTAATCTTAAGATCTACCAATCAGAAGAAAACTATTTTAACATTTGGCAGTCCAATTATTAAGAAAGGTTATACGCTATTTAATTTTACGCTACGTCGGAGCAGCAGGAAATAGGGCACAGCCAATTTTATAAGCCGGAAACGCATAGAAAATTAGGAAAATACATCTAGCGTAGAAGGAATTGATTTATTTCATTATGATCGGATAACAGTGAAAACTATATCGGTTTTCTATAAAATTAAGCGCAATGAAACCTATAGACTTGCTAAGAGAGTCGCAATCAGCTCATGATTTACCTCGAATATAATAATAATTATTAAAAAATATCCGACATCGTATAACGTATACGACCTGACTCCGTTATAAGTCGCTTAAAGAACCTGCCATTCTGATATCAGATAACAGAGGAATTATAAATAAATACTTAATTACATAATATAACACCCGACACAAGATAAATACAGATACTCATCATCTAAGTATTTGTAAAAAAAGGTCTTCAAAATTCATAAAGCGTGTATTTCTTTGTCAATTCCATCTATTTCTTATACACAGTTTTTAATACTAACATGGCTAGATAAATTAACATTAAAATATTTAATGGCATACATTTTGCAATAGCATAACACAATACGTCATGATCATCTGCATAAATATAGGCTTTTAACCGCAACAGATATTAAGACGATAAATCTGCCAAACCAAATCACCAAGCCCAAAAAGGAAGTAGGTTCCATAGCCTTGCGCGTGCGGCCGTGGCCTTTCGTTTTTATTTACGACGCTGTGGGAATGACCGATCCGATGTATTTTTGTAGTTGTGCCATGTCCACACAATATTGCGTTGCACCGGAAGGAAACAACCTTGACTTTCGCGGTACAGGTTCCATTAAGTTACTTTGAACGACACTTGACTTGGATTTTGAAGATGTTAGCTTTATTTAGTAGATTTTTTATTGTAACTTAATGTTCCTTATGTATATTGCTGCTGGCTGAGCTTGGCAGGATATTTGCTTCTATTAATGCATTCCTATTTAAGACGGATTCTATTTAAAAGTGGAACCCTTATGATATTTTATTTAAAACATCGGGAAGCGGTCTTCTAGACCAACATACTTAAGTTTAAATAAGTTTAAAGGTACTAAACCTTTAAACTTTAAGTCTTCAATCAATCTATGTTACTAGTGGACTTATTAGCTAACTCTATAGCCGAAGAAACTATAGACAAGGCAAGGCTCGGAATCTATTTGCGTGATAGAATTAGGTATGGAAAGATATTATATATAAAAATAGTAGTTTAAGTTTGCCTTACTTTAGGTACTAGCCTTTTTCTTTAATATCTTACTCATCTAGGTACTAGTAAAAGTCCCTTCGAAATCAATTAATCAATTACTGTGATTTCCCTTAACATAATTACTGACATTTATTTATTATATAGAATGCAATAAGATTTAATATTATATAGAAAAGCGTAAGAATTCATGAAACAACGTCGTTTCGCGGTTAAATAATGCAGTTATATATACAACGTGTGTATATATCGAAAGTGATAAATAAAATAAATAAGATAACAAAAAGGCACGTATGAGGTAAAACTGGGTTTGCTTGATACTACTAAATAAATCCCAATTTATTTTTCACTAACATGACGCATACATTATCCTTGATAAATATGTAATATGGTTTGTTTAGATAAATATACAAGATAAAATGTAGATTTTGAGTTTTTAATTTGAAATAAATTATGTTTTTCTAGATGCTTCTATTTCCTACTAGTAATGATATCTAATTATTTCCAACATAATCTTCATTTACAGTTGACCGTTACGTATTAAAATTATATTCATCTCATTGACCGCCTCTAAGTTTCCAACACAATTTGCGCCATATTTTAATTAACCATCATCATACCAATGTCGTGAGGTACCAAAGTATAATAGTACCTTCCCCTGTACCAAGTGTCGTAAGAAGCGACTAAGGTACCAGAATTAACGGATGGCAGTATATCCATCCGAAACAGCGTGACTCAAATGCACAGGGCGGTGATGGGCAGCAACATCTCCGTCGCGGAAGCTGCTGTCTGCGATTGCCAACACGCTTGCCCATCACAGCAGTTATAGGCAAAATTCCCCCTTTCTTGAGAATTATTTCCAGCAGTGGACTTCCAATGTCTGGTACGATGATGATGATGATGTCAGCCGTAAGACGTCCACTGCGGGACTTAGGTCGCCCCATGAGATGCCCAATAGGACCGGTTATATGCAACCTGCATCGCAATCCGGTAAAACACAGTCGTGATGTATACAGAATATTAGTATTCAGAGACACTGACAAATAAGGCATTGCACTTGCTGGACAAGGTCTCTAAAATCTATCCATAAATATCTACCAGCTCTTCAAGTATGGTGGTAATGAAGATCGCTATTTTACGTCATCGAAATAGCAATGTCACAAAACTAATTTTTATAAAAGTAGATATATTAACTATACCAGTCTAGATCTAGATTTTCAGGCAATCGCCGCTTATTTAATGTATCCGGCGATCAGTGCATTGATTTTAGACGAAATAGTATGTGATCCTACATGTATTATGAAAGTAAAAGATTTTGAAGATGGGTAAATAGAGAAATTATGTATGATTCTCATTACTAAAAAGAAATGTGTGGATATTATTAAAACTTTTCAATAATATTAAAGAAACGTAAGATTAACAAAAAAAATATTAATAATAAAATCTATCAATATAGAAAAGATAATAAAAGCATAGACTTGTATAATACTCACGTTCTTAATCCAAACCGTCCTCGGACTTGCTGTCCTCCTGGCTCTTCATGAAGGGGAACTTTCTGCTGAACGACTGCATCTTCTTTTTCCTTTCGAGCGTAGATCGGCTCTGAAACGTGGACAAAGAATCCTCATTAAAAATCCTTTAGTACTTCTATTTAAATAATTTTATTTGGTGATTCCGGCTATTTATAGAAACGAATTCTAAGCGGCTTTAAAACATGATTTGTGATTAAATAAACTTATTTCTTATCCGCGTATCGTTTATCTTGCGACGATTATTATCTAGACTATAGTCAATATTATTGTATATTGACTATAGTCAATATTGTATATGTTTAATATAAAACACAACATTGATTTTGATAAGACAGCATAACTATTCACATTAATATTATAGAAGGACATAATTAAAAATTTTCTAAAATACTGTTAATTTTACAATCAACATATTTTTGGGAGGTTGTACACACAAACAATAAATGATTTGTAATCAAAATTTACTATAATATATAAAGAAACTTGCCACGAGGTACCGGCAGAGTAAAATAGTACCTCCCACTGCACCAGGTATCGTTAGAGGCGACTAAGGTATCAGACCCGTCAGATGGTGGTATATCCATCCGTAAAAGTGCAGCTCAATTGCCCAGGGTAGGGATAATCAGCAGGTTCTCCGTCGCGAATGCTGTGGTCTGCCATTGCTAGCACGCTTGCCCAGAGCGGCATTATGGCCAAAAAACCTCCTTTCTTGGAGAGTCCTATGTCTTTTAAAGGCTAGTATGATGATGATGATAGTAAAGATACCTACTCGGATTTAAGAAGAAATAATAGAGTCAATAATATCGATGGAGTGACATTTGGATGTATGTCCATGCTCAGTACCCTAATTATTTAAAAGCCGTGTAAAGCTTGACGTGGTTTTGCCCTTAAACTAAGATCATGCTATTTGTACCATTTACCGCTGTAACCAAGTCACAAAACATTACAAACATAAGATTTAAGAATTTAACACAAAAATTGGAGTTGCATTGGATAATAACTTTTAGCAACCACGCATTAAGTTTTGTTATGGCTTAATAATCTTCTTCACGGTTAACGTTATATTATTATGTGGAAATTTAAATATTCTTAGTTGAGCTGTACGTACAGTGTACACGTAACGTCTGCTTTCTTGTATTATGAACATGTGACGGCCGTGACAGAATAAACTATACACAATGACTAAATGTTGCTTTTAATTTTTCTCGTTTTCGTTTTGATTCGGTAATAAAAGTTATCCGAATCGCTCGGATGCTGTAACGTTTTAATTTCTATCGTAAAATAGTTTAAAATTATTTTTGTTTTATTTGGAAACTGTTCTTGTACTAAAACTTTACAAATGGTCCTTAAAAAATATTAAGTCAATAAAATTCAGGAATTTTTATATATTCACAACTCGCATTAAATATTATCACTATATAACTCTAAATGATCTAAATTCTCGCAAAAGTACTAATATATTGATAATTTTCATAATCGTCATTCCAGGTGCTGTGTGACCACTATTAGGCATAGGCCTCTCCAAGAAAAGAAATTCTTCCATTATTACCTGTTCAATCGTGATGGCAGTCGTAGCTTCAAACATAAGTCCTCTACGGGAAATGCTGCTACCCATCCTTACCGAGTATATATGAGATTATGCTTTTTCGGATGAATACGAAGATATCACCATCTGTAGGTTCCGTTACCTCTATCGACTCCTACAACACCTAAAGAGGGGAGTACTTTTGTACTCTACTGGAAATTATTGATCAAAAAGTGTATCCTAAGTAATATAAAAATAGCACCCTATAAATAAATTTATTAAGTCATTCAATTACAACTCGTTATCTAGCTACTAAAATATATGTAGCCTATACCTATACATACCACATATCACTCCCAAACAGAAGCGGTGAGGACTTTCATAATGGTGGATATTTCTCACGAACCATGCAGTATTGGACCTCTAACCTTATTTTGTCTAGACAACTGGTGGCAAGGGCGAGATTTCGTAAAAATGACGCATTTTCCTCCTTCACAATGACACGGTGCATTCACCTAGAGTTTATCTCAATACTTAATTCTGCTTTAGTTATTACATTGATGTTTTAACGTATTTGCTTTAGATTGTGGTACTAAAAACTTAACTATCTATATATATTAGAAATTACGTACATCACACAGCTACTCTAAATAAGGCATTTGTCTACATTTTTCCACTGCATGTCTTTTCAGGAAATCATAATCTTCATTGTCGTTGGATGTCCACTGTTAGACATAGGTCTGTCCAATAAAGGGGGATAATTTCCTTCAGCTGCCGCGATTAGCATGCGTGGTGGCAATTTCAAAGCGTACCTTCGCGGCGACAATGCTATTGCAGCGACAATCCCTGCCCTGTGTGTTTGAGCTACATTGTCTTGGATGGATGTAACGCCATCTGTCGGATGGCGCACCTTAGTGGCAACTACGTCGTACTTACGTCACCTGATACAAAAGGAGGTATTATTTTACTCTGCCGGTATCCTGTATAGTAAGTAACACTGGTATTTTAGTCTCGGTTTGAAAGTTCAATGTATCTTGGGACCTCACGAATTTAAGTAAAAATTTAAGTGGAGTAAGAGATTTAATATTAAAGTTCCGTATATATATGTTTTTTATATATTCATAAAACAAACTACTAGCTATTTAGTTTATAATACTACGTACCAATAATGAACGCCATATTTAGAAGGCGTAACAACAGTCGGACGGTTATTTTCAAGGAAATTGATATATTCTGTAATTTGTATCCATTTTCTTAACTTGGAGAAGGTCTTTGGAATTGGGAAATTTGGGTAAGGAAAAAATCACCAAGTTTTGCCTGCATGGGTACAGTAGCTTTGCAATTTACTCATAATGCGGCATCCAGTGTTGTATCGTGTTGTGATTAAGCACAATACAATACCAGGATAACTTTAACCCCGAAAAGTAACTTTGTCATTGTATTTAAATGATTATATTTATGTTCAAATTGGACACACGTTAAATATGTAGATTCGAGTTGTTCATATTTCTGTGTCCATATGTGTACAGTACAGAATTTGGCACACTTTCCATTTGACTGTGTGCTTGTGTGCTTTAAAGAAATTTGATAAGCAAGCTTTAGAATTAATCTTTTGTATAGACAGTAGAACGATTTGTGATCACGCAAGTGCATCTTATGAAAAGGTACGACGTAATGCTCACTAGTGACAGTGAGAGTACACAAAATACCTCTTTAAAATTACACACTTGCTTACAAAACCGCATCTGCTCTTGCGCCGATCGCGTGAGAAGATCTTATTCCATCCATGTAATACAGATGTAGACACTGTCCAGACAATAGTGAAGTTCGTGTCATTGTACCATCAGGTCAACGTTTTGCATCGCTTAACGTGATTGTTCAATTTCCTATTAGCGTCATCTGGTTTTCTATTATTTGTGAATCGATTTGAATTTTATTGTCGAATTGTAAAAGTTTTTTATAGGTTGTGTTTTTATCACTTGCTATGCTAGATTTTATTTCTACCAATAGTTCAGACATTTCAGGGTACTTTTGCTTTTGAGGCCTGGATTAAATACTTTTTGTATTTTTAATACCCTAACGGGATACACGATGATAAAGGCGTGGTGTTTAAAGAGCTATTTTACTATCAAAATTTTATCATAATTGTATTTGAAAAATAAACAGTATACCTATATTTTAATGAAAACAAATTGATGTATAAAACTAAAAAACAACACTTATTTTCTCAATAATATTGTCGTTTTAGATTTTTTATAGAATATAATAAATAGTAACTAAAGTTATTTATAGCATATGCAAGATTCACGTAATAATTTAAAGATATAACAAAATTATTATGTTAGACATTCATAACGCTTTGTGAAATATCTACTCGAAATTTTCTTGTAACTCGTCTCTCGCATTTTCTTTTCTTTTATGTGTTTTAACATGCATAATTAACTTTGACTCAGTTTTTTTATGTAGCTTAACTCCTTCAGTAAACCTATAAACATTTTAATTACTCAATAATGTTACTTAATTATGTTCGTTGTTTTTGTCATACATAAAACCTTAATATGAGCCCAATTGATGAAAGCTGCCTTAATAACATTATGATCCGACCACTAAGGAGCAGAGAAATTATTAATATAAATAGGTACAATGACCTATAAAAAAACCAATGAATACATTCTCACTATATAAACGTTACAATTAATGAGGCGATTAAAGTAAGACTGAGCTTTTCTTGGGCCCTCAAATTTGTCTTCTGAGCATTGCAAGTAACAAACGAGGGCATTATTTCAAAATGGCTGCCATCGCCCTTTCCTTTGTATAAAGTATGAAAACGCCTGTGAACATTCGTTAATCTAATATTTTATTATGACTTCTTGCCTGTTATATATTGCGTTTGGCATTTATTAACATTAATAATACATGTAAGTTAGCGAGAGGATACAGCAATACGGAACAAAACACATTTCCACACATACACACAAACATATTAATCTTCTTAGAGTATAGATATATGTGTAAATGTGAATTAAAAATAAAACTTTTCACAATATCCCCTAAAAAGGATCAATTCTCTGCACAGTTTATAATTCCTTCTTAAGTTAGTTTTCTGCAAACCAAAATTGATGGGAACTTCATACTACTTGAACTATTTGCGAGTTATACTTATTATTTGTTATTGTATTGTGTACTAATCCAGCTAACCTTTAAGTGTCTGTAGCAATTAGCATGCATTGATTTTGTATATATGACTAATTTACATGTAATATTGTGAACAGATGTTGGTTGGTGTAAATAAATAAATATGTATTTTAATAAATAAAAACTAGAAAGTATACAATAGCATTACATAGGTACTAATTCTATGATTTACCAGATTAAATGATAATCCATTAGACTTTAAATCGAAGTTATCATTAAGGTAGTTCTCTTATGTATGGATTGTATTTTTATTTGTATTATTGACTGACTGATGGACATATCAACAAAGGGCCTAAACAATAAGGGTTAGACACTTGAATGGCACAGGGGTTTTATAGCGTAGAACACTCTAAGACTGGATTTTTGAAAATTAATACCCTTAGAGAGCAAATCTTTGCTGTTTTTCAAGTTATTTGAATGAAACTCAGTAGGTAAAGGTTTTTCATTAAATGCCACGAAACATGAAAATGTTTTTTTTTGAAAATCATTCTTTAACAGATGGGTGCAAAGTTATGTAGGGGTTAAGTTAACTTAACGCGACGAAAACCGCGGGGCGCTGCTAGTCAATCATAAAAATACTTGACATATGAACATTTCCCGCTTGTTTAAAAATCATTCATCAGCAAACTAAGTAAATGCCAAAAACTACGCCAAATATAACACATTCATGCAATGTTGTCCCATTCATTTCCCAATAACACGACTGAGGCATTTAGATTTTATCTGCAAATAGTTTAATTAATTGGTCTATTATTGTTTCATCGTCAATGTTAGTACACGAGTTTATGACAATAAACAACCACATTTCCTGCCATATCAGCAGCTCATGATACGAGTAGTTCTGTAAAGCTACGTTAATCAACCGACATTATGCCAAATGGTTATTTCGTGATATACGTGTATCTCATTAATTTTAATAATCAAACTGGATAATGTGTGGTACTTGCAGAGCAAATTAGTACTCCCTTTTGTACCAGATGTCGTTAGAGTTAGACTTAGATACCGAAACCGACAGATGGCGGTTTATCCATCCGAAACAGTGTAGCTCGATGCACGGGTCGAAAATAGGCAGCAGCCACGAGCTACGATCTGCGATTGATTCAGCACTTACCCAAGGCGGTAATTATGGGCAAAATTCCCTCTTTCTACGTGTAATATATTATGTCTAACAGTGGAAATCCAACGGCTGGTATGATGATGCTGATGGTATAATTAGTAATATTCTAAGGTTATCTGAAACCAAAACGCGAACACAACAAACTATTTGTTTGTTTATTTGTCTTCATCGAGTACATTTTAACAGCGGTACCGGTTTTTAGTTAATAGAGGTAAATTAACCGAGGATATAGAGGATTCTGCAATAATTCATAGAATTTAAGATGTAGAAATATTGACATCTGACTAAGTAGGTTTTGGTGGCAAATAAGGTATTACCAAATCGATCAATGTTATTTACGTAATATTTGCATGTTTTAAAGGTAACGCTTAAAGTTAACTATACTTAAACATTTGTTGACCTCTAACTAGTTAATATAGTACATGTTAGTTATTAGTCTTGTTATGAAACATTACGTTTATATTAATCACCAGGCTCAAATAAAAATTGTACTTCAAGGGCATCAATATTATTGATCGCACTAACACTAATAAAATTGTTGATGTTCAAACAATAAAATTTGACTACAAAAAACATCTACAATAAACATTAAAATTATTCGTGTACTCATAATTATTAATGGGGTACATTTTTTAGTAGTCCAATGAAGATTATTTGCGAGAACAATTTCCAAGAGCGTTTTTAAATAAAACGGAATAGTCTGCAACAGCTTATTATTTTTTAACAAACCCCAGATCTTAAACTATTTACATTATAACTTAGTTACTTGATGATACTCTCCTCTGACGTTTACCAATATAGATTGTCTACAATTGGTTTAGACCAGTTCGTGGAACACCTTTCTAAAGTTACGCTTTCATTTTAGACAGTTCACTAACAAGTATCAACTTTTAACATAACAGTTTCGAATTTAAATAGTTACTTATTTTGTGAAGTCATATACAATTAAATCGATAATACTATTTATAATGTCATTTGTTTTTTCATGCTACCGTAATTGTTATTGATTATAATAAATTGGCGAAACATAAAAAAAATCCAATTAATGAAACAAGACTATGGGTTTTGTAATGTTTCTGCGAATTTAACATTTCACATTGTTTAAACATGAAACAGCTATGTCTGTAGACTTATACGTGTAACTCTAACTTATTGTTTGCAGACAGTATTGCAAAATTGCGATGATTCAACTACAACGGCAAGGCAAAATAAAATATCAGACAAATTAACCATCACTTTCGATGGTGCTTAGGTTCAAAATGCAACGAACCTCCATAGGACGTATCACATTTCTCTCTTACAGATACGACACAACTTATAGAAAGGTTATTGTTAATAGAATGAGGCATTTAAAATATCTAGACGATTGGTTTAAAATATTTATACAAAAGATACAAACTCTTTACTCAAGTTGTAGACAAGCAGGAGGTTCACAGTCCTCCATAACTTCAGAAGAAAGCGACACTTTCAAAAACTATTTTCCACCTATCTGAATGCAGTTAAATATGCTATATGCAGTATTGTTTCGCACATTTATGCGTTCGTTTATCAATCTCACTTGCCGGGAGTTATAAACACGCGTCGATTCAAAACAGTCCTATCCGACGCAACAGCTGGTAGGAACAACAAAACATAGCCAATAGCAAACGAGCAATTATTGGCGGAGAAACTCCGCTGATCTGCTACGGTTTCGTCAGTCATTGACATTAATTGGCTGGGTGAGGATGAAATATCAGTGTTCTACAAGCTGACATGGGTAGTAGTAGTATTGTGGCGATGGTGTGTTTAGTTCATAGTGCATATTTTCGGGGGCGCCGTACCGTGTCGTAGCCCACCCAGTCAATCGCATGGTGCTATGTGCGTGAAACGGTCGCGCGGTGCTAGACGCCCGCGCATCTCTCTCGCAAAAATGACACCCAGTTAAGTTCTATACCCGCTCACAAGCGTTCGTCACCGCAACATGTGTTGTACCAGATTTAGCAACTACATATTCCGGAGTGTCGTTAAGTACACATGTGGACACGCCAGCCGAGAAAGTGAGTAGCGCTCGTGTGCGTTTTATAATACTAGAAGCTTTCGCGGATAACGACGACTTCGTTACGATTTATCGGGAACGTAAACAACAAACCTATTTATAACAAACCGTACGTTCAACAACTCGATTGGGAGTCCGAACAGAACATTTATTTACAATCAAAACTCTCGGTTTAAAATCATTTATTCTATTCTATTTTAAAAGTATTTAGAACGCTTTCTCTTAACTTTTTTACAGTGTTAAAAATATGCCTGAAACTTTCTAGAACTGTTTTGAACACGTTAAACATAACAATCGTAATATTATTGTAAATTATGCTAATGACATGGCAATGCTTATTCAGAAATTATTTGTCATGGAAACTGAAACTGTGCGTTGCGAATTATTGTAACAATTCGTTAAAGTTTATCGCTGTGAAAAATCTTTATAATACATCTGCTTATATAGCATAGTCGTCGTTTAAGTAATTAAAAATACGTAACCACTTATATTTCACGTGCATGCCTATATATATGAGAGAAATCTACTAAAGTTGTAATTTTCGTTGAATTTTAATTTTATGCAACAAAATTTAAATGATTTAGCTAATAATAATATATAATTTTTGAGTAATACATGACTCGATACGAGTGGGTACAATGTGGTAAACAAAGCGTTGCTTGCCAGAGAATCATTGTTATGCAAATATGCCTTTGTGACTGGGGTAGTAGAACAGAATGTGTTGAATTTACTCGATTAGGACGGTGAGAAGCTGCATCTAATCGGCTATTATAACTAGACGCAAAATTGTAGCAAAAAACGCTTTTTATAACAAAAGAATAAGAACAATAAGTAAGGTATTTTTTATCGCTGTTATTTTATGATAAACCTTAAGTTTTTATATTTACTGATAATTTATTTACATGGATTAGACAACTTAGCAAAAGTCGCTCAGTCGTAAAACAAGGAATACATGGAAATTTGCCAAAAATCTTGAAATTAAAACATTTTTTAATAAGGCTTGTTAGAATTGTTAGTTATATTGTCATATATGTTTATTATATCCAATATTTATTAGGTATACGATACAACACGTAAAGAATACGCCTTCACTCTTATGTGGCGGTTAGATTTTGAGTTTTACATGTACATATTTTTATATATACAATATATTTATAATATAATATATGCAAAAACGCGTACACCTCAAAATCTAACAGCCACACAAGTGTATCCTTTACGTATCGTATTAACAAATGAATTCTTAGCTCTTGAGATAAAACTTTAAAAACCATGAAGTAGGTATGTACAGTTACTCCTATTATAATTTATTGGTCAAGTCACGTGAGTCATTCTGTAGACTCACTTATTGGATGTCGTCCTTGACGTTACAATAATCCGTGGCATTTTAATTAATCTACGCTATTCGCTATTCTGGACAAATGTTTAATTAAGCCATTTTTTATTTGATTTTAAGATGACAAATGGGTAACACATTTAATTGTTATATAAAAAAAGAAAAGATTTACTTTTAATTAATTAATGTTTATGTCAATAAAAAAAGCACCAAAAATTAACAAAACTTCAAATGTCATTTTTTTTTAAATATAGCTTGCTAATTTGTTATTTTTTTTATTTTAATCCAATTTTAACAATTCAATCTCTTGCTGTTTTTAACCGGAGTGTTTGAGTTTCAGGGCAACCTCTATTTAAAGCTTATAAAATGAAAAAAAAACTATACAAATTTACCTTTATTAGAAGCTTCACGACCAGCTAAATCAGTGAAATAATCATACACTGAAGTGTTTCCGTATGTCCCATTATTTACAAGAATTACAAAAAACCCTGTTGTTTTATTTTCATCACTTCAGTATCAGTATATTTTAAATTACATATATTACTGTACTGCTTTATAAGTATTTATTTAATAAACGAATTTTAAAATATATTCAAGAATATCTAACTACCTGAACACCCTACATGTACATACATTATAACATAAAACCTTCTACTAACCGTTTAATAATTATTTAAAATTAATTAAAACTATATCTATTCGATTCGCTTAGTATAACGAAACCAGTTAATTCACATTTAACTGTACAGTAGGATCATTTGCTTATGAAGCGTAATTAATTTACACGGCCGAGGTTCTGCACTGCACCGCTGAAATACTAGTCGCAAACTCTAATTAATTTTGGTATTTGCGAATTAATATTATGCCAAGTTTAGTGAATGAATTTTTAATTAATTATTACATTACACGTGACCTTCATTGTGCGTTAGATAATTATTGAATGTATAAATAAGTAAGACGTGTGTAGCTCATTAGGTGTGTTTAATTAGTATGGTGTTAAGTATAAATTAAATTTTAAAATTACGTTTTGTTTTCTTAACATTTTAACTCATTTACGAGGGTTACCTGGAAGAGATTTTTATGTGTAATAATGCTGATAATCGTAATAATTGTAATATCCAAATACTTTATTATTTTAATATGTGAACGAATTCAAAGGGAAGGGAATTTGATTCCACAACTATACCAAAATAGAATAACCATTTTCTCGAATATATAATAATAATAATATTTCTTCCCATTATCAAAGTTGCAAACAATTTTGATGAAAATAAAATACAATCAAGAGAAGTGATCGTCAGCAGCTGTAGTATTTAACTGTGTGATAGCTACCTGCGTATTCCGTTATATTCAATATATTTTTCATAGAATAAAAAAATAGATAAATAAAAAAAGCAAACTAAAAAAACTCCGGCTGTCACAATCCGTTTGTGCATGCAAAAGTAAAGCAACCTATCTAAGCGCGCAGGATGTCTTCAACTTGCTCATACTTTAAAGGTAGCTGCTAGTTCCCGAGTTTTTCTTGCATATGATAAATGCTAAAGTATATTTTTTTGGGATTTATTACTTCAAAAGGTTTTAATAATATACTCTTCATTTTAAACTGAAAATTACATTAAAAAACAATTTTTTACAATGCAATAGGCGGCTTTATCGCCAGAGCGATTTCTTCCAGACAACCTTTGGATGGACATAACGAAAAAAATGGAATAGGGCAGTTCGGTGTTGTTAAAGTTTTATGCATAGAAAATGCTAAATTATATTTATAATATAAAAATGTTTCTAAATTCAAAATTAAGTAACTGTTCTCTTCTTTATCGATTGCTTCAAATTTGCGAAAGTATGAACTCGTTTGACTTCTCACATAAAAATAACACTAGAAAAATGTCATGTCTGTTTAGTTCTCGTTAATACAACGGTAGGTAGATCCCCGGCAAGGGAAAGTTGCAAGTTCGGTTTCCGCCTTACACCTAAGATAAGTTTATTTTTTTTCTAGTAAATACCATCTTTGCAGTGTAATATGTAAATATTATTTATATTATCAAACATTTATTATAATTATAATAAATTTTACAATGAATGTTTACTTAATTTATGGCAAATAGTCGTGTCAACGATAAAGCATGTCCTGACGTGCCGAATCAACTTTGTAATACACAAAAATACATATTAAGGGCAGGTTGAAAAGACTTAAGTCTAGATATAAAAAACACCGACCCCGCCCAACACAACTTATAGCCTTGACAGAGTTCATCACAAGATCAATCTTTGTACGCTGTTTGATTTAGTTATTTTTATAACTAGATAACCTCCCGCGACACCATTCGTGTAGACTTCACTTTATATCAAATCCTATAGGGTTCTTAAAATCATAAGTAGCCTGTCTATTTCTAATGTTCTAGCTACTCATATGCACAATTTTATTAAATTAATTCCACCTAATAATATCTTAAAGAGTCACCATAAAAATGTTGATACTTAACTTACCAAAACTAAATGAACAAAGTGTTTTAAAACCGGGAACATATTTTTTTCGAATAATATTGACCCACTTTGTCTTTTCGTTTATGCAACAGTTCATAAACGACGAATGATAAAGCACTGCAAATTGACAAACGAGTAAATATATAACTTCAACACAGGCTTTATGTATATATGTATGCACTATATACATACATCACGCCAGTGTCCCATCTGGGTAGGCAGAGACTATGAATCTCCAATTGTTATATTTTGGCATACCTCTCTCGTTTCCCTTACTCGCATTAGCCCTTTTATACACGCTCATTTATTTTTGGTACTTCTGACCTGGCCCTTATTTAATACCTTCTACCTGACTAATATATGTTCACCTAGGTCGCCCTATACCAACTCTTCCATTTACTTCCTCTCTATATATTTGTGCAGTTATTCTATTTTTATCCATTTATTCTACAGACTTTAACAGACGTAATTTTTACATAGAAAAATATTAACCTGTTACCGTGTTAGTTTTAATCCCATTCTTGCGTATCTAAATTAAAAACTACCAAGCTACATACAAACAATGAGCAATACAGTTTTCATACAAACTTTCCAAACCCATACAAATCTGGCATTGGCAATTAAAAACACAATAAAATAACTATTCAGAATTCTCTAACAATAGAAGAATTCGCTGCAGTCGTTCTAGAGTCTATGCATTAGGTAACACACAAGTAACTATGCTTGTATGTTATCATGAAAATAAAATTGCGACTATAATATTTTTTTCATATTATGAAGTCAATAAATAATTTCGTCTGCTTCGATCCTTTACACTTCGTTTAATAGCAAACATGACTGCAGCTTATAGATGCTCTTGGCATCATCACTAGCGTATTGTCATCCCTGTGAATTGAAGATACTGTGATACATTTACCAGTAATTTCACTGCCTCTCTCACCCTTCAAACCGGAACACAGCAATGCGAACACTGCTATTTGGCGGCACAGCAAACAAGCATTGTGATATACACTATCCTACCTCTCAAGTTAGTGCAAACTGTACACAGTTAACACAAATTATTTAAAATCGGTTGAGTAGTTCAGAAGCTTATTACGAACATACACCGCGACACGAAATGTTTGTATAAATAGACGAAGAAACGTGGTAACTAATGTTTTAATAATCAAATATAATATTACTAATATTGTCTTTATTGGTGCATTAATAAAGGTATACTGATCCAACAGTTCGGTGTAATTGACCAATAACCAGTACCAATAATACACATACAATAAATAATTTCTTATAACTTTCTAATAACTTTTTTTTATAACTTAACCCAACTTTTAATACATTTTCCTGGCTCCGTGATAAGTAGCTTAAGACAGTTGCCTAACGGATATCCAACAATTGAGTTATCACCCATATAATGCTTTAATTAATATATATACACACCCAGACACGGAACAAACACACATAAAATAACTATTTGTCCTGGATGGGGACCGATCCTACGACCCTTGTCGCATAAATAGGAATACTAACGAATGCGCCATCGGGCTCGCCAAACTTAATAAAAAGATGAAGGAAGTAAATAAAAAAGCCCTTAAATAAATCTAGCAAGTCAATTTATATTTTCAATTGAGATAATGATACATAACCTTGACACCGCGGCCAAACATTATCCTTTTGTCTCAATTGGCGAGTAATTGACGGTCGTCTTGAGCTATTCTCAGATACAATTTACACTTGTATTGTCAAATTGCACCTTAACTGGGTCCGAGGTAAACATAATGGCTGCTGAGGCCACAGGCGACTAAGGTAGATTGAAGAATGAACGTCTGATGACATTGTCATCAGTACTGCTGATGTAGTATGTATTAAACATACCAGAAGAGCTTTAGGTGAATATCTATAGATTTTCAGCTCTATTGACTCTCTATAGAAACTTAATAGCCAGCAGAAGCATCTAGCCAAGTATTTTAAGTACAGTAAAGTAAGTATTTAGTATAGTAGTGAGTATAGTAGGTACATGATATGACGGGCCCGATGGCGCTGATGGTAGTGACCTTGTATCCTACCAAATATTTATATGATGATTTTTGTTTATTTTTCTGTGTCTGGGTGTTCAATATATGTATTTACGCACTAGGTTTGTAATTCCTCTGTTATCTGATGTCATTGTTATACGTTATCTGATGAGTCAGGTCAATGTATGCGATGTTGTGTGAATTTATTAAATTTATTACCACTAGACTCAATATACTCTCCAAATTCAAAAAAGCAAATAGCTGTTCAAGATACTATGTACTTTTAAAAAAAAGCATATACAATGTGTACTGATAAAGTAATTAATATAAGGCGCTTTCATATTCTACTGTTATTTTCAAAAGCAAATTTATAAATGTATTTTCACAATTTAGAACCAATACCCTTCAAATATTTTTTAGTTATTTTATAGTGATTGCAAACAATAAACAAGTTCAACAGCCAGGCAATGGTTTCGTCATTTCCTGTTAACGAGTCTCAAATGTAACACAGCTGTATGAAAATACCAAACGTTATATTTTCTTTAATGTATTATATTATTTAATAATAAATTAACAAAATTTCATTAAATTTGAGAAAAAAGACACTGCACACCAATAATATTACTAATATTGTCTTTATTGGTGCATTAATAAAGGTATACTGATCCAACAGTTCGGTGTAATTGACCAATAACCAGTACCAATAATACACATACAATAAATAATTTCTATATATAAGTTAGCAGAACAGAACCAAACATAAGAAAGTAGACGTTACTGTTAATCGAGATATATTATCTTGTTTGCATAGGTTAATCGCACACGTCTACGTGTGCAATAAAAATTATAAAATAACAGACATATACTTTTCGCACATATATAAATTTAAGAAAAAAGACACTGCACACCAATCGTTGTCATTTATTTCTCTTTTTGAATGTCAAAAGTTTTCCTCAAGATATTTTATATGAAAACTTTATTTTCAAAACAATTATTTTACTACACTTACTACACGTCGAATAACTAACTATATGTAATAGTAAATATAATTTGATATAATTTGGACCAAGTCTGGTTCACATAACAATAGTGATATTTAAAACTGCGTATGTAGTATTAGTGAATACGTTTCACATTTCACCTAACGTTATTGGATTTTGAATTTAATTGACAACTGATAATTAACGCCGTAGCAAAAAAAATTAGAAAAAAGATGTTTGAAAACAAATTAGCATATAAGAGTTGTTCTATGTGTCCTATACCAAATATCGATGACATTATTCCAACTATAAAGCACATCATAATTTATATAGAAAGTACTATGTAAAGCAAATTCAAAAGAACAAAAGTTACTAACCTTAGCGTCATACAGTTAGTTAAAAATAAATTACATAGTATTTTTTATTATCGATAGTACATTTCAGCCAAATATAGCCAAAAAGTATATATAGTCAATTTGAATAATAATAGTCTATAGGCCATGTTTAACTGTACAAATAAAGTAACTGCTTGATGGGAACAGTCTCTGTCTTGTGATTTGTTGTGTGATGTGTCAGAGTGTGTATTGCATGTACTACCAAACCGGACTGTCCTAAATAACGCACCGCAAGGAAGATCTATATACTGTCAACATGCCTAAAGGTGAGTCGATAGGTCAAAGAGTAAGTTTCTAATTTAGTACAACATAATTGATGCAACTTATGTATTCTGTAAATTATATTTCGAACGTCGCAATATTGATTACAAACTCTTGTATTCTTTATAGCCAGTGGCGCTTTTCTTTTGAATGCGGTGAGAAAAGGAATTAAATTTTGATGTTAATTGTATGAGAATAATAGAAGTTCAATACAAATTCGTGATCTATCTGTTACAAAACAGTATTTTACATCTGTTGACAATCGGTTAGCGTCTGATCGAACGTCAGCTGACCTTAAACTGTGTCGTTATTCATTTGATGGAAGGAATAGGTGAAAGGTGCAATCTAGTTACGATCTGTAAACTAAGTATGTTCATGTTCGTAGAATTGACTCGCAAGTGTGTTGTGGCTAAGGTACAAAACTTACTAGCAACAAGATTTGACAACAAGAATAATTCATAGAGATTAATATTTTCGTATAACAAACATATTAACACTCGCATGCTTATTTTAACAATTGACTACTTTTATCATAAAAATAAAAAACGGGAAAAGTTTTCACACTAATTCATATTTTTAATAATATTAATTATCACTGTCTATTTCACTCAATCAGGATTAATAGGGAATTCTTAATTCAATTCATTAAGGTTTCATTTGAATTAAGTCAGAGAACTAACAATACTTACTTCCTAAACATTTACAGTAATGCTATATTGTACTAATTAATTGTTTTTAATAAACGTAAACAACGTTAATATCAAATAACAATAGTCTCAACATTATTTCTACACTATGAAGTAAGTGCAGATATTATGTATGTATTATTAACAACCGGAAATCCCCGAGTACAACTTACAAAATAAGGATAAAATGTAGTTTAATATTGGTATACTCAGTCATGCATTTATTCCTTTAGGTAATAACACAGATTTAACCATATAGGTACTTGCATTCTATAAATACATAAAACTCAAAATATACTTTATCAAAGTATTCCCATTTGCTGAGAGTTACCGGTAGAATAGAATAGTACCTCCCCTGAACCAGGTATCGTAAGAGGTGACTGAGGAATCGGAACCTACAGATTGCGGTATATATATCCGAAACAGTGTAGCTAAAATGCACAGAGCTAGGATGGGCATTAGCATCCCCGCCGCGAAAGCTGCGCTCTGCGAATGCCAACACGCTTGCCCTACGCGGCAATTATGAGCAAATCTCCCATTCATGGGGAGACCTATGTTCAGCAGTGGACGCTTTTAAGGCTACCGTGAAGTAAGACCATTACCAGCACTTTTCAATTATCAATATTTAAATAAATGAAAAAAAAATAGGATTACCTGGTAGGAATCCTTGGTAAAGAACAGAAGTCAAAACATTAAAATACAATACAAATATTTTCTAAGTTTGTATATATATAAGTCTTTAAACTTAGAAAGGTATTCATACATCGTATAAGAACAAATAGGCAGTTCTTCCATTTTATAATGGAAAATATATATTTAACATACTAAATTCGTATGAAGTTGCGCTCAAAACCCAGTTAATAAATAAATACAAAATAGCCGCAAACTATAAAATGGCCGGCATCATAATTAATTAATCTCGCTCCAGAATTCCTATACAGGTGTTCAATGAAAGTTGGCGGGATAAAATTAATATTTTGTGAGACCATCTGATACTCGGATAGACTACAATAACAGAAACTCGGCCGCCTTCAGACCAGATGTCTGTTTAATTAAATGTTTTAATCTGTTCACCATTTCTACAATCCGAATACGTTTTTGCTTTTGTATGATTTAATAAAGTGGAGAAATGGAAGCACGTCCTTGATATTAAGTTCCTACGGATATATTCGTTAATATAAAGAAATTGTCGCTTGTGAGCTTGGACTTATCGAATGTTATATTTGTAGGTGATTTTTTTTCTCATAATACGTTGTTCAAGATCATTACAGCCATTGGAAGTCCACTGCTGGACATAGGCCTCCCCAAGAAAGCCTGGAATTTTGCCCATAATTGCTGCGCCGGGCAAGCATATTGGCAATCGCAGAGCGCAGATTTCGCGACGGGGATACTGCTGCCCAACCCCATCCTGTGCATTTGAGCTCTTTTACATATTTCTACTATGCAAATTTGCCACGAATCCTGGTCATTTCGTACATGTAAATGGCGACCATTTAATTATTATTTTTAATATAATTAAGTTTGGAAACAAGCATAGGATCTGTCCAATAGTAATTAATAAATATATAAAAGTGTATTACATTTATCAACATTATGGGTCACATAAAGTAAAATGGCATTAAATAACGTTCCGTAGTTAAATTAAGCAACTGCTGCATAATACAACGTTAGTGTATCCAACGCCTTCTACAGGTGAAACTATGAAGGCTGGCCTTCCTCAAACTCAAATAACACAAGGAAAAATACAGTGATGTTAATACATCCATTTTGTATACAGACCCAAATTGATGATTACTATTTAATAATAACTAACCAGGTCATTGACTTCCTGTTTGAACTTTTGGAGTGTTACTTCTATTTCTTCAAGTCATCGTAACTTTTGATACTGGACTGTTGATTATGTAAATCAACAGTTTTATACCACGTATGAAATATTACAATGCAGTTACAATTAACTGTACATTGTTGTAATGCGTCGTATCAGGTAACATCTTCAACAAACGTCTGAGTCATATAATATTTGTATAGCTTGACTTTGTAATTGATTTTTAATCTGTTCATTATTCAAATATTTAGGTTATATAATTAAACCTTTATAAAATATAATCAATACATTTAGTCGGGTTACGATATCATGATTAAATTAGATACGATAAACTGAAAATACCTTTAAACAATCAGTTCCTAGAGTAGATGGCAAAGATTTGTCATTAAAGTACCAAAAGCTAGAGTTGAATAGTTTCAAGAACATGTGATCGTGAAATCATACTTAGATTATACGAGTATATGCGAATATTTAGTTGGAGGTTAGTGACTCAATTACGGTAGATCAGCTAAACGTATCTAAATGAATTATGGCACAAATGTAATAATAATAAATTCCTCAACATCTCATACGTTGGCCTGGCTCTCTGGTAAGTCTCTAAAAGCACTTTTGGTTCGGACGCCAGACAACAGAGAAATCACAAATATACAACTTCATCATTATCATCATACCGGTCATTAGAAGTCCATTGCTGGACATAGGCCTCTCCAAGAAAGAAGGTGTTTTGCCCATGATTGCCGCGCTAGGCAAGCCTGTTGGCAATCGCAGAGCGTAGCTTTTGCGACATGGATGCCGCTGCCCATCCCCACCCTATGTATTTGAGTTGCACTGTTTCGGATAGATATACCGCCATCTGTCGGTTCTGGTACCTTAATCGCCTCTTACGACACCTGGTGCAGTGGGAGGTACTATTTTACTCACCGGTACCTCACAGCAATACGGTATGTATAAGTTATATACATATCTTTAACACCCAGTATAAACACAATATCATTATATAAATATTTGCTCTGGGTGGGAATCTAACCCATGATCCTTGGCGCATAGATAGGATCCCTACCATTTGCGCCTTCGGGCTCATGAAATATAGATAAATAGTCCGTAATAGTACATAGACACATAAAGCATGTATGATTACTGTTCTATAGGCTCGCTATTATTTTTAATAGAGAAAGGAATTTTAACAAAATCATTCGAACTTGTTGATGATTAGCTGTTGCTAGTTGTATATCAGGGAGTTTTTCAATGGTTTCTGTCCATAGAAATTGTATAGGGCACGGAGAAAATACATCAAAGGGGCTAGGGTACCGGAACCGACGTATGGAAATTAGTCTTAATATCGATTAAGCGGCATTGTTATAGACGTGCGAAGGACGACAGAATTATTTTTTTAAGGCAGAGGCAAATAATTATGTTGCATGCCCGCTTCGAGCAGGCGAGCCGACGTTGATTGGTGGTCTCCTGTTACATCGCCGGCGCCTCTTGAATCAATGATGCGCCATTGGAGCATTGTTTAATCGTCTGTTTTATCAGCTGTAATAGCGTACCCGAGATGTCGTGCATACTTCAGTTAAGAATATGAAGCCTAGTTTATGATATAATACAAAGAAACAATTCTGCTAATGTTGTCAAATATTACGTCATTTGTTAATAGATTGCTATTATTGTCGGAGTTGGGAGAAAGAGTTGAGCCGACCTACTGAGTTTTAGATAATATGCGTTTTATTTATTTATTAGAAATAATGGCGGTAGTTCTTATTCTACCAAATTTATAACCTGTAAATTGGTGATAATGTGTGAATCTCATCTTCATAGCAATCGAGAGGAATCGTAATTTTCGTACTGGCCAGACGTCTGCCAATTTTGTTGCTTTGCCCCTGAAAAATCGTCATCCATCCGCGCCCTGTTCCGTTGAGCTACGCTGTGGGTATGCCGCTATCTGTCAGTTCCGATACCCCAGTCACCTAGTACAGCGTGAAATACTATCCTACTCTGCCTTTACCCCAGAGTGCTTTTTACTCTATCACGATAGAAGGGAGAGAAGTCTAAACATATCGCAAGGAGATATATAATTTGAAATATCAAATCGCCGCCTTATTCTTATAATGTTTTTTACATCTACGAATCGGCGGCGTTAAATAGACTATACAGATAGATATTACTTTGGTTCACTATTTTACAATATGTCTAGCAAAAATTTTGGCAAAAAATATGTTTTAAAACAAAAAAGTGAAAAAAAAATCCAATAATAAAAATCAATCATATAAAGGTTATTTACCTATATGCATTTTATCCAAGCAAAGTATTAACAATGTGGAAAAAAAAATATATTAATACAATATCATCGTATTCCTTCCAAGAATTTGGTCACCTGAGTAAACAAACGACTAGTTCGTGGCAAAAGGTAAATCTACTAGAAAAAAATACAGAGAATATATAGATTAAGAATAATATATTTACGATAGAAATATCAATTTCTGTACATTTCATCTTGTCTATCACATTATGTACTACTTAGCAATTTTCAACGCAACATTAAGAGCGAAAAATTATTTTTGCATTTTCAAATCTACAAGAAAGAAATGCAAACTTATTCAAAGTAAATCGTGTATATACGTCCTACATTTAATTTAATTAAAGTACTGCGCTATCTCTGGATCTAAGCACAGCTATTTTATTACGTTGTCCTAGAAGACAGAAATCGCTGTGGATTTAATAAATTGGCACAGATACGTTAAATATACAATTAAATCGAGCATATTTTATTGGTTCAGCAGTTCAATAACCAAACTCTTTTTCTATTTTTAGTATGACATGCTAAATGTGTCTTTCCATATGGCGTTCTATTTTCTATAAAGCAGTACAATCGCCATTATTTTACTACCTCATACTGAAAAAATCAATTTACTGGAAAATTTAATCCTAAGTAGTTTTGTCATTAGCAAATATGTAGATATAATTTGAAAGTTGAAAGAAAGAATAGTGTGATTAGAGATCGATATAGTGTAAAAGATGATGTCGTGAAAGGAATGTTGAATGCAATGAAGTAGAATGACTACACACATATATAAAACAGAAGAGTTGGTATAAGATGACCTAACCAGGTAGAAGAGGTATTAAAGTAGGGTCAAATCAGAAGTACCAAGTATAAACGAGCATGTATGAAAATAGTAATGCGAGAGACTTATGCCAAGATTTTAGCAAGTGGAGATCCAACTCTGCCTACCCCGACGGGGGCGACAGGAGTCATGATATAATGACTAGTAGTTACTTAACTTTGTCTATTAATTGCGTATACTTAATTAAAACATTGATATAATGAGTTACACGAGATGCATTGGACGGGTTGAGGGTTGATTCAATAAACAACATAGACTTCATTATTTTCGATAATGTCTAAACGTGTTTCTAATGGTACTACTGCCTTAACAGATAATATCGTATTCTTTGTTCACAATAAAAATTAAGTTACGTAACGGCTTAAAAACTCAACAATTCTAATTATTTAATAAATAATATTTATCAAATAAAATTTATTAATAACTCGTGGAAAAAATGACGTGGAAAGAATTTAATAATTAATCGTGGAATACAATAAATATATGACAAATTATCTACAGCGAAGAACATTATTTGGCCCGGAACCAAAAGTCTAAGGCAAGTAAGTCTCTTCTAAAATATCACCATAACATGGCTTATGATTTGTAAATGTAAATATTTTTATTTATTTACTAAGAATATATCTTAAAACTTCCTATTGTATATTTTACGTCTGAATTAGACGTTATGATTGAATCACCTTCTATGAACATGGAGCCTGTTTGTTTTTGTATGAACCAGTTGAGTGAATTATCAATAGTAATTGTTGATGAGAAGAATTCAGTCATACCATGGGCGAGTCGTAAATAAAGTAATTTACTATGCGATTCAATTAAATGCGAGTCTATGAAATCATTAGTTGTATATCGTGTAACATGATTTCATATTTTTTATAGCTAATTATTTTCCATACCTTATTATATACACTCACTGCACAATTCGTATCACCAAATGACGCAGTTGCAGCGCCGTACAGTTGTTGCAGTGTTCTGGTATCTTATATTACGTATGTCGCAATCAAATAAGTATCGCGATTTCTATTATCATAAAAAATCACCACAAGATCTCATAAATTGAACTGACTCTGTGGTAAATCACTTAAAACACTTGTGTCACGGACGTTAGACAATGAAGGAATCACAAATATACTACTTAAATACATATATTTAACACCTAGACGCAGAACAAACACAAATATTATCATATAAATATTCTCTATTTGCTCTCGGTGGGAACTAACCCACGACCTTTGGGGCACAAGATAGGATCACTACCATTTGCGCCATCGGGCCCTGTATTTATTTCTATCATACAGTATGTTTCTCGTAATACTGAACTCCTTTGCGGAAGTCAATCAACTGCTTATATTCTACATGATGTACAGTTTAGTATTCATTGGCGTAAACACATCTCGCTTTATGTTTAAACACTATAGTTTAAGCGCATTGAATTGAACAATAACATTTACGTCGTACCCGGGGCTGTTTCATTGTGAGCGGTATTGATTTCGGTATTGCACTCAAGTGACCCGCCTGACCCATTGTTGGTCGTAATACTAGGATTGTGGGGCACGTACGTTTTGAGTACTGCTTATTGCTTTACCTAGAATTGAGAGACCTTTCATTGAACTCCTTTGATTTCCACATTCCCTTGAAGTCGGCTGCTAGTATGTATATGTATAATAGATCAGCCGACTATATAGTGTTATAGAATTTTAAAAATAGTTTTTTCATGAAACACTTTTGCAATATTAGTAGGTTTATAAAAAGAATATGCTTTGACCTTGCCGATGCTGTAGTTGATATCATATTAAGCATCAGAAATAGAATAGAATCATTAGAAAAAGTATTAATCCCGCGTGTTGGATGGATAATCGTAAACTACTTACTTTTTTACTATTTCTATAACAATGCAGTAACTTTGGCAGCAGAGGTAGATAAGGTTAAGATACCATAGCATAGGACTTTTGTAAGAAATGTAAAATAGTAAATAGAACAAGTTTGCAATTTAAATTTTATAGCTTCGCAGACGTTTTGCGAAGAAATAAATTAATTGTTTCACAACTGATTGCAAACAGATAAATAAAATTAATTTACTGATCCATTTGATTTAATTACAAGCTAACAATTAATAAAAATAGTCATAATATCAATACATCGTACAAGAACAATGCTATGAGGCAAGAACAATGCTCGGCAGCCGTTATTGAGCTGCCGTGCGTTTTGAAACTGTGAAAGTGTAGCATTATTATGAGTAGTGAAATGCGTAAATGTTAGAAAATATTATAAATTTACTACTTTTTTTACCATCCTCTACCTACGAAATAAATTTTTATCTCTAACTAACAGTGCATTCCACAAGCGAATTTATTTTTCAAAAACGCTCATTGTTCACATTTATTTGTTCACAGGCGACGCCGATATGTCGCTGAAGCAGGGCAGTGGCACCGGGAAGGTGCATTTTGGTGGTTTGGACGATGTGTCCTTGTACGGCACGCCCGTGGAGCCTGCCCCGCCGGCGCCCGACGCCAAGCAAGGCTTCTTGCGAAACCAACTGCAGGCACTCTTCCAACCCACTGATAACAAGCTCGCAATGAAGCTGTTCGGCTCTAAAAAAGCGTTGATGAAGGAGAGGATCCGGCAAAAGGCGGCCGGACATTGGGTCATTCATCCGTGCAGTAGTTTCAGGTAAGTGAAGGTTGACATCAATTCTACGTGCGGACATCTCAGTACTGGTCTGACTTTTGTTTTTCTTCTTCAAGATACTTTTGGTGATGACGTTATGCTAAAATAATATATGTTAATTAGAAACAAATACCACAATAAAATATGATTTTAAAAAATATCGCATTTAAAATAGTATTTTTTCATACTTGAAAAAACACGAGTCATACAATTGCATTGTTTTAATAAATATTTTATGCTACCTTGTGGTTAGAATTAAAAGAGGTAAAAAGTAGCTAAAAACTTTTTATAGGAAATATATAAACAAGTTTAATAGCAGAAAACTACTTTAGGTATACTGCATCTTTCTTTAATGAACGTTTCCAAAGACTAACGGCTATAAAGTGCAACTATGTACCCAACCCCCCATTTTATAAGGAACCATAAAACAAGGTTCTAATACCCAGGCCACATGCTGAACACAATTTTATTACGCCTGGCATTATAGATTTGTGACGTAGATAGGTAGCGAATCGCTCGTGCGTTGCATCGTAAAGGCGAACTGAAAACCGACATCTGTTATTTTCCAACAAAAATTTCCACTTCGTTGAAGTTTTAATAAAGCATGCGTTAAAAAACCCACTCGCATTTATAAAATGTACAAATGGACCATTAATGGTCTATAACTTTTTACAAAAATCGTACATATTGTATTCGTAGCGAATACAATATGTACGATTTTTGTATTTTATCTGACAACATAAATGTTGCTCAAACAAAATTGTAAATACAGGTATAAATAAATGCAATTAATGATTAGATATATGGCTGCATCTCAGGCGTAAACAAGAATATTAAACCTATAGTCACTTAAATATTATCTACGCTTTATTAATCCACGGAGCTTACTATATTAATTTCTAGATTAGACTAAAGATTATCTGAGTATGTAAGGGAAATTAGGAATAAAGATATCAATGACAGGAAAAAATTATTACCAAAAACATAAGACATTTGCTCCGCAAATGTTTTGTAAATAGATTCCTCTACGATGTTCTCTCTCAATATTCCGCATCCGTATCAATAAATATCTTTTATATACTTGAAACTTCACTAACTAAATAAATTTAGGCCGGTTTCATTTCGTTTCCTAAACTAAAAAAATAATCAAGTCGTTGATGACCATGTAAATTGTCATATAACATATAGGTATATATATTATACTTTAGACACATACTTTTTGTTTTGTTGTCGTTTACTTAGCATAGCCATAATTGTGTAAAACATATGCTGCCAGTAACATATAAGAAAGTAAGAATAACAAGAAATAATGTGATATTTTCGACAAATAACAAAGTGTCAAAAGTTTGTTATCAACGTTCATGGACTACTTTGCTGTCGTTTTCTTTACCAAGATCTGTTTTGGGAGGCGAGTAGAGATATCTTGTTGAAATTAATATAAATTAGGTCTGTTACACATCGGAGCTGTAAAAAAGGCAAACAATAAAAAAATATGGCTGATATTCCACATACTTTACCTTTAATACCCGAAGTTCGAAAGACATGATTTTTCCAATAATACTAAATAAACAAAAACGCTGACGTCGTATTAAATGATTCGCTTAAAATTATTTCAAACATTTTACTAGAACTACAAAAAGGTAAAACGGTAATAAGTTTATGTTAATTTAAAATTATCTAAACACCATTTGCGGTATGAATATATTCAATGTTTATTTATCATTCATAAACCGACTCAGTGCTTAATTTAATCCAACAATATAATATAGAAAAGTTCAAGCCCCAGTCTCCTCTATTCACACTAGGAATATTCCTCAGTAACTATGTCGATTACCGCAGAACATTTCTAACACAATGCATTAGAAGTAAGACTAGGTCTTAATAGCATAATGACCTAAATGCCACTCATCATACCAGATGACAAATGGTCTTGTACTATTGTCAGTGACCGACACATCTCCTAGCGCATTCAAGCCTGCCCATTGACGCAATGTTGCTTTTCATCATGTGGTTTTGAATGGACAAATCGAGGTTATATGAGTCAGCTTTGAAGCTTACACATCGATATTTAATCATTATTTTCTCGGTGATGTATGGTAGGCTCGCGCAAGATCCATTTGAAGCAAAAAACGGTTAATTGATCCAAATAAAATATTTTGCGCTTAAAAAGCCTTCTGTATCGAAAAATTCTTACATTCTCTCCTAAAAGATTTATACATGTCTATTTTGTTATCATTGAAACGACTACAGAGAAACATCTTCACACAAGTTGAGCCTATACCAATTCAGCTTTTATGGTTAATACTGGGCAATATTAAGTAGATGAGGTAACGGCAGAGGTCCTAGCAAAATAGCTCCATCTGTACCATCTGTAATAGGCGACTAAGGTACCAGAACCGAACGATGTAGGTATATCCATCGGGAACAGTGTACCTCAAATGCTTAGGATGGAGATGGGAAGCAACAGCTTATAGGCAAAATTCATCCTTTTTGGAGAGGCCTATGTCCAGCAGTGGATTTCCAAGGTCGTAATGATGATAATTAAGTAGGTACCGAATATCTAAGAGTGGGCCGTCCCTTCATCAACATGACTTTAACTATCCATTAGTAGGAAGACAGATATTCCGTCGTCAACACAACTACGTTAAAAAAGCCTGATTTAAGTAGATGAAAACGTCTACTTAGAATCAAGATTCTAAAATTAAGAAGTAAATCGATATTTTCAGATATATGTGTATATATATTACTACTGAAAATAATCCATTATCTCAAAAATGACTAGGTATAAGAAGATATTACGTTTCTTATACCAACTATCCATACTTAAGTATACCGGTACTTAAAATATTAAAGATTAAAATGCGAAACTAGAAATACAAAAGGAGAGAGCAAAACAAAGACTTATGTTTGCTTTTTCTTTAACGGAAATGTGAACGGTCTCACAAAATATGCAGTTCACGACAAATGTGACAGCGCATAAAAATGCAGGGTGGGACTTTACCTTTATACAAACATTTTGTGAGTAGAAGCTACTATTTCTTCTCTGAGGCATTAATCAATACTTTTATTTAATTTCAGGCGCATTATATACGTAAATTTCCTGGCGCAGTCGTATTTTTAAGTCAATTATTCGCATATCGTGCCTTCGTGATGACGTCACTTCTACTATATTGTGTCATTTTCGCATCATTGGTACGAACCTGGTAAAGAAGGAGGTACGTTAGAATTTGATTTGGAACCGACTGTCTTTTTTGTTGTATCATTCCCACATTGGTTATCCCTAATAACTTAAGTTACTTAAAATTGTTGATTCATTTATTCCTGTATCTGCGACTATATCCATCACAGTACGGCAACGAACGAATTAATCATTCTAAGAAGCTCAAGCGGGATTTGGTCAATTGTACATCATAAACAAGTATCGATCTGTAGACTTCCAGCCACAGGCACGCGGTACTTCCGACCACCTTTCACTTCTGCACATTCAATGCTAATTTTAGTTTATTGACATGCTCTGTCATCGTGTACAGACATATTATGCCTAATAATAACGGTACTTTGTACTTTACCATTGAACTTACGATATATGAATAAACATGTCATAAAACTTAGAAGGCCTTGTAGAGATATCACGTAGAAGTATCATTTCTTTAATAAAATCGATACTATGCAAAACATTGAAGATATCTAATATCTTCACTTTAAATGTTATTATTTACCGACTTATGTTAGTAATGGATAATGCATGATTTATGTTATCATTGTATCTTCTTATTGAATGAAAAACATCACCTCACCACCACCACCACTTTTTTTAATATTATGAAGTCACCAAATAAAGTCAAATCATACGGTCTGCTTTTTGGTTAACGTGACGTTATAACACAAAGATATCACTAGCGTGTTGCCAACCTTGTAAACTAAAAATAATTGTCATATTTACCCATTAATTCACTGTCTCTCTCACACTTCAATTTGTAATACAACTTAAACAGTAATACGAACATTGCTAACATAACAAAAATTGTTGTCTAGTTTTTTATCTGTTTGTAAGCAACGTCTTTCATAAAACAATACATGACACGTCACATATAAGTAAATAATAAACATAATCTGACTCTAGAGTTCATACAAAGAAAAATAGAACCATAAAAGAGATACTCGATTTGTCACAGCATGATTTATTGTAGCCTCAGTTAAACCGGCAGAGCGGAACAAGAAGCGTCCTATACATAATTATGAGCACGCGCTATGGTTCGCAATTCATTGTCGAACGTCAAACGACCGGCTGCAGATTGCGCTTACTCCAGTATACTCATATATCAACTTACATTAAGTAGGTACAGATCACCCGCTCGATACATTAAAAGCAGGCATTGAGAGTATTAAACCTAACCGGCACATCTACATACATGTTGATCCATGTTCCCAACTGAGGTCACTAAACGCATGCGTTTATGTTTGAATGAACTATCGCTGTTTTGTTGCATAGAAGGGAATATGTTTATATTATGACTAAATTTGCATTGAAAAGAACATACATATACTCTTTAGATTATTATTTTTTTTAATTAGCTTGACAAAAGAATTGACGTTAGTTCAAAGTTCGTATCGCTTCATATATTACATGTACTTGTAACATAATTCTCGTTTTATTTGAAACTAGCTTTCTGCGTAGACTTCATCGTGTACTAGGACTAAGACAATTCCACGATTAAAACTTCAGGCTATCCACGTACCAAATGTTTATAAAATTCAAAACAAAACGTAGTGCAAAGCATAAGAAACAGCCAGACCGACACAGTTCCGCCATCATAATATTAGTCGGGAACAGAAAAATCCTAGCAAAAAAGAAATTTTTTTATCTCGATTAATTGAACAGTTCTCTAGAGCCCAAGGCGATGCGGCATACATATTTGATTTGAGACGGATTATCTTACAAGATTTGCGATTAGTGTGTTTTCACATGACAAATCTTTTTGAGATTTAACAGATTAGACGAACACAAATACCATAATGGTAATTTTCATCGGATCGTCGAAACACAATGAAAAATATTCGGAACATTACTACTATTTACTCGTAGGCGGAAATGATTACCATTATTATGACGGCTCGTTATTGCGGCTCAATTCAACTGTTGATAACAATTTCCTATATGAGCTAAATAAACTGTGTGCGCTGCAAATTTTTATTAGTATGTATTTACAACAGATTTGGCGATTTCAACAGTTCTGTTGAAAAATAGTCAGCTGATGAGTCCTTCAGAAAACCAATACGTAAGCTTTCAAGATGTTGTCTTAGATATAAAGCAGCACGTCATAGTGTGATTCCTGAAACGGCAAAATTGTAGAGAATCTATGTACAATGATACTGTATGAAACGGTGTGTATTTACAATTTAGTTTGCTTATTGTAAACTTATTTGTTGCTATAGAAAAGAGTCGTTGTTAAATAAATTAACAGATTAAACTGTACCGGCATGACATGACTTTGTAAAATATGAAAAAAAGGACGCATTTTTTTCTTTTTTAATAGAAAAAAAAAAGATCTAAGCTCAGATCATCATCGTTATATCAGCCATTTAAAGTCCACTGTTGGACATAGGCCTCTCAAGATAGGAGGATTCATGCCCATAATTGCCGCTATTGGCAGGCGTGGTGGCAATCGCAAAGCACAACTTCGCGATGCGTATGCTGCTGCCCATGCACGCATTATATTTGAGCTGTACGGTTCAGATGGATATACCGCCATCAGTCGGTTCCAGTACCACAGTCGCCTTTTACGACACCTGGTATAGAGAGGGGTACTATTGGACTCTACCGGTATCCCACAGTGTAACCTCAAATACTTTTCAATAATAAAATGTTTAAAAAGGTACTGACTCCAAGTTCAATGACAAAATTCTCTATCGAATAAAGAAAAAACTATGTGATTAGAATACATTTACGTAGGTTTATATTGTCATAGATTAACCAACTAAAGCGAAGTAGTTGTGAATAACTAAAGATTCATAAAATATTGCTAGAAATAATATGAGTAAAGAGGAATAATGTGAGAGTGAGTGAAAAATAATATTAATTAATGAATTTATACTCTTTAATAAATCTTCTTAAAGCGTAATTAATACTTGTAAATTATTTCAACATGTCTATTAAGAGGTCGACAAATAAATTGTTGCTTAAAACATTATAACGTTTTATGTCATCCAAACAAGAAATTATTATGAGAATATCACGTCACATTTTCAAGTAATTCGAATACAAATTTACAAGAATCTTACATAATGTTAATGCTAGAATTGTAAAAAAATGCAATTTGTACGCATAACCAAACTAACAACAAAAATTCCATCGACCATATTTTTTTTATTTTATCACGTTTTACCGATACAATCTTTTAAGTATAAAATACCAAAATGTTCAAACAATATTAGGTACCCTTTTATACTATACCTAAAGTAATTTCCGCTGACATGAAAACAACGGTAACTAAACTAATTAATACACATTTTTTACAGTTTTTAATTGTGAAATTATTAATATTAACGTCACGCACCATTTTCGTCTACATATAATCCCTAACCCTTTTATAGAGTTAAATTTTAATGCCCAATCCGCCCGCCACAAAGGCTTCATTGTCCCGCTAATTCCTCCAAAATAGTAATTAGCAAGACATCACAAATTCCTATAAACGCAAAATGTTGTTAGCTCTTAACAATTTAACCACCTAATGAGGTTCCGGTAAGCAATTCAGTGGTCCTGAACCTGTGTAATTTATTTCTTCATTATACATCCCTGGGTATTATTTTTGCATAACAATAGACTCTGTCTTGGGATTGTTTCTAGTATTACGTCGTTGGAGCGTAAATTGTAGTGGCGATTTATTTCGTTCGGCTACTGCGAAATTGGGCACGCTTAATTTGTTTTGTTTTTAACAGATGTGTTTAGCACTTCTGCTAAAGCTAGTGCTTTTGATATGGTAAATAAGAAAAGGGAGAAAGTATTCATTACCCGCATCCATTGTTGGACAATGGATATAATTAGGATCGATAATAATAATTGAATACATATTATGACACTCAAACAGAGAACAAATATATATATATATATATATATATATTCGTCATATAAATATTTGTGGCGAATAGTTGAGGTACCTGTATATAAGAATTATTTATAATTATTGCAGAAATATTTGATTATTTCAGTACGTTGAAAGTTTGTCTTTTTGTCTGAATGCCTTTGTTTTTCATGCCTGTACGGCTCATCCGGTGGTCCAGTTCTAATTCAAATTAGCATACAGATGGGTTTAATCCTAGAGAATAGCTAATGCCATAGTTACATGGATATTTTGATCCTGACAGAGTTCTGCGGTATGTGAATATAAGTGAACGCGGCGCGGACGAAGACACGGGCACATATACAGTATTCGTATATAAAAAAGTTTTCTACTTAATAAAACTGATCATATTTAATTGCTTATCCTAACTATGTAAATATTGCTCGTATATCAAGAGAGTTTGACGTAGTTACATAATGATTAAACCTAGTGCTAACGTTTATTAAATTCTCGCATCAAATTACGTACTCTAATATACATTCTAAAACTTTATATATATGTAAGAAAGTAAAGTTTGTGTCGCTAAACTAGCGACGCTTATCATATTTGTTGCAATACAAAATCTGTCTGCAAACTTATAACACAATAATCAATACGGCAGATCTGAAACACAGTTTGTTCGTAACTTAAGCCGAGTGAATCTTTTTGCTTATCTACACTGAGTTCCGCCGATATTGTAGCCGCATCCTGATCTGGACGTGGCTCGAGACTGTACCGACAGTTTCTGCTAGCGATAAATAAAGTCGAGTGTCATACTTTCAGTACGTACAGTTAAATAATATTATATTTTATAAAACTGTACGAATATACAATAATGAAATCTTAGGGCTGTTCAATTAGTTTAACAATGTTTAAATGATTACCAAATAATCTGGACGCTGGCCGCATACGATCGGTCCCATTGGAAATCACTCGGAGAGGTCTATTTTCAACAGTGGACGTCTTACGGCTAATATGATGATGATGAATCTTACATTATCCCATTAATATAGAACTTGATTATTAGACGCACACAAACTTTAATGCCTTTGAAGTTTTTTAATCGAGACGTTGTTTAGAAGGTCTTTCGTCCGCTCGTATCGTAGCCGCATCTTGCTCAACCGTGGTCTGAAGCCGAGCTGACAGCTTCCGCCGGCTCACTGATTAAATACAGTCGACTGACGCCCGATACCAACTGCAGTTCACACTTTACGAGGATAAACTTCTCTAGCCAGCAATATTATTTAACGATATTACTGTCCGAAGGTGAATGCTCGCCGGAAGCATTTATATATAATGTAACAATTTGGAATAGGGTTTTGAGTATATTACAAAAGTATACAAAAGTGTGCAATGTAATGCTTGGCTTGCCGTACTCACCGATGACTGCTTAAATTAGAAGATTTAGTGCGTGATTTAAAGACTATAGATGTTCATATTCATATTAATCCGTGAGGTATCGGCGGAGTAGAATAGTAATTCCCCCTGTACCAAGTGAACCAATCCAGAACCAATAGATGGCGATATATCCATCCGAAATAGTATTTACGGCTTAACCGATGTACCAATTATTGTGAAATTTGGCATGTTAGTAACTTTTACTCCAGGACTTGATCCCAGAAAAATCTTATAAAGCATAGTTGAATACACGAAGTAAAAATATATAAATCGTCGTATCGGGGTCTTCAAAAAATTTACTTAAATTGTATTATTTACCTAACTGTAAATATAACTATGTTTATCTATATATAAACTTAATAACCCAAAAGGCTCTTCTGTCTTAAATATTTACCAATGTTTATCATGAATAGTATTACAATAAAGCAACTGTAAATTGAGAAATAAACTCTCCTCTCTCTCAAGTTGGACAAACGGTACACAGTAAGCAAAGAATTATTAAAATCAGTTCAATCGTTTAGAAGGTCATCGAGGATAAACACCGTGACTCGTAGTTTTTATATATAAAAATGTACATAACCATCCTAATGGATTTAGATTCTTCGATTCATTCAATTTTCTATTTATATACCTCGTGTATTCAAATTTGCATTTTAAACATAACTAAAGAAAGTTACCAAAGAAAATATATTTTTTAACGGCTCTGTCTTCATTGGTTACTCCGTATCGCATAAAAAGTCTAAGTTGCAATGTACGCGTTTGGCGTTAGATGTAACACGACACTGGGCATGTATGGCGTATGTTTACATGCGTTTGTTCGCAACAATATTATTAATTGTGCAGATCGTCCTCGGACTCGGTCGATTAGCTGTTCTTATTGCTTCCCACTCGTTCACTTCCACTCATAACAAAAATAGAATGCCTACGCTTGTTGGAACTCACTTCGGATTGTTCCGTGTTCGATTTAGCTTTTTTATTAACGCCTTACCTTAGGTCCGATATTTCTTTATTCGTAGAATAGATACTTCTATGCAGTAAATATTATATTTCCTTATACAACATTATTAAACCAAAAGATATGTTTGATTCCTTGGATTTTTGCAACCGTTAGGGTTATAGTCTCTCCCCCTATACCAGAGGTATTATGATACCGGATTCGGAAGATGGTGGTATATCCATTCAAAATATCCAACTCAAATGCAACAGAGCGTGGATAGACAGAAGCATCTCACTGCCAAGCTACGTTCTAGGACTACCACCACGCCTGCACAACGCGGCCAAATTTACACATCAATGGACGTTCTGCGGCTGCTGTCACGATGATGATGATGATTGCAAGCCAAATCTCGTTCAAACTAACTCTCTCTGTATACTGCACTAGCCCCCCGGCCCGGCCTGAAATCTGAAATGGGCGTCACCCATTACTGCCCTCTCCGATTGCTACAGAGATGAGGCCTCTTTCAGAATTAACGCCTCTCCCTGAGCTAGCTGTCTAGTGTATTTTTTTTTGGTGGGTAGGCAGATATTTAACACATTGTGCTCCTAATTTATTCTCTAGTTTTTATTTAAATAAAATCATATTTATGCACAAAGACTGTGCTCATAATAATAGTTGAAGCACAAATCATAGCATAGATTGTAGTGGGCATTCCCCATGCTAGTTTAATAATAGAATTGCACATACCTGCAGGTGACTACAAGATTTCATATTAAATTTTTATTTACAATTGCAATGGCAAGCTACACCGATTTGGCTGAGTTACAGAAGGTCCCGGAGAGGACTCTAATGCAGATAATGACGGAACTTGAGCAGCATTTCGAAGCTGCAAAATCTGCATCACCTCAAGCCTGCAGCCTTATAGGCTCACTGCAAACTTACCTATGATAAAAACATTGTTCCAGGCTTGTAAAGTACCTTCTAACCCAATATAAAATATATTTTTAATAATTTTATGTCAAGTTATATAAAAAATCTATTTAATTAACTTTAATAAAAAGAATTCAGTACGTCAACTGATATTTATTTTTTCGTCACTCGTTTTGAAAATCCGACAACGAATCATTGTAGGTGTTTCGGAATTTTTTAAAACGCACGTGAAACTTTATTTTATATTATGTTCTACCAGTGGTAATTTATGAAAAATGTATAGAGATGTATAGAGGTATAGATACAGATAAACACTTTTTAAGGAGAAATATATTGTATAAAACACGTAATATGTGTTAAAGATTCTTTCGCCATGTACCAATACCTGATTATTTCCTTAAGAAATTTCCTTCAAATATTAAATATATATTAAAGGAAGTGCGTACTATTAATTTGATTTCATATTTATAGTGATAAGAATCATCAGAAAAGATCTCAGTCTTTAGATATCCTTTCTGCGGAAAACCAAACAAGCGATAACCATCGAATTTTAAAAGCACACAGACAAATACTGCTACAAACCTATGCTGACAACAGACGTGGCTCCATTAATAAAATCAACAAAGTAACAATGTTCATCAAAAGCTATTGCGGCGATTGGCAGAACAATGGGCAGCGTAATAACTGCCGGGCCGACAACGCAGCGTAGACAATCAACACTAAATAATATGCAGAAGACCCGTTTTATACAATAACTATTTAACATGGGCACAGGAGCCTGCACTGCAGCCAATCTGTTGAAAAAAATCTAAATTTTATTATGACTTGAATACGACATTACATAATTACGTTAGCGGCAGCTGGAGAAATTAAAAATACAAAATTACTGTAACTAATATATTTACAAAGAAATACAAAATAATACTTATTGTTTAATTAGCCTAGTAGTCGAACCGATGTGGGAATTAGAATGATCAATTATTATATTTAATCAATAAGCAAAACTATGGAAGGAAGTCGATACTGCAGCGTTGCACCTTATGTATCAGCGTTGACCTAGTTGGTGGTTTGATGTTCGATATTGATCCTGCCTCGGCAGTAGGCATATGTAAAATGCTTTGTAGTCAATTTTGCATATAATAAATACAGCTGGACGTCAATTTTTACGGGAATTCTAGTAGGAATATAGGTATGTTGCCTATATTCAGCACAATGTAATAAAAAAATTGGTTGCCTGTAAAGTCGGTATACGGGCGAAAGTTTTACGGGACAACGACTTTGAGTGGTAAAATAATTTTAATGTGAATATTCATTCGTATAGTAGGAATAAGGATGAAATTATAGTAACAATTTAAAACATTTATTTATACAAAGAATTATATTTAAAACATTAATTTATACAAAGAATCTCGCACTGAATTTCATATTAACAAAATTTTATTTTTACCTTTACACATACATACGTATTTATATACAAATATACATACAATAACTTGCAATACATTTGCGTAACACACGTCACAATGAGAGCGAGCGAGAGGGACGCGTGCCTCTCACTCGCTCTCATTGTGAGCGCATAACGTGAGCGGAGCGTAACGCAGTTTCTTGAAGACTCACCCGGCAAACCAATTTATAAGACGTTGTCACGTCAAAAAAAATATTTTATTCGAAGATATCCTATATAACTAAGTGTAGATACTACGAGTCTTAACGTCACTATTGTTCAAGGCGAATACTGGAAACTGTATAGTTCAATGAATGTGATTTTAAAATGACTACTTCATTAAATTGTTCACAAACTATTAAGATCTCTTTGTGTTTTGAAATACAGCCGATATTCTGAAATGATTAAGACTTTAATCCAAGCAGTTCATCATGATATCGTGTGATAAAAGATTGCACTGGCAATAGCAAAGACGACTTATTCCTTGGTTGTATATTTTATGTACATATTTTATGAAGCTGACCATCTGTACGAACCTCTTTTTGTGCAGTGAACGCTAAACCACGTGCTGGGCCTATTCTGGTACCTATTCCACAGTCGAGCTAGAACAAACGGAATTTTATAACAGTTTTAGTGTTTAAACTAACAGCACTCATTCTGGAGGGTGACAATCTTGGCTTTCCCATAGAAAATAAACCGGATGCCATTTTAAATACTTTTCTACTTTTAAGCGTTGTAGGCGTTTTCGCACTACTTGCTAGTAAGAATATAACAAGATGTTTAGCATGATTATTTTTTATTAGTTCGACAAACAAACATACAACCTATAGACGCTCCTAATATCATAAGGATATCTCTAACGCGTTACCAAATTTGTGACTAGAAGACATTTTGTCACACTATCCTGTAATTTTACTACCTCTCTCACTCTTCAAGCCATGCGGACAAACGGAACACGGCCATGCGAACAATACTATAAGGCGGGAGAAATAGGTGAGAGTGAGTTACCAATGCAGACGACCTTTGTATGAGGTCTACCTCATGTGACGATGAAACAAGAGATTTAGATATATAAGATATATTTATACTTTTTTGCTTTATTTGATTAGAATTTATTATAATTTCTTGAGCCGATCTCGCAATTCCCAATAGATTCATACAAAACATATGAAACGTTAAGCACTTTATGGCATATTGAACGGGCGCCAAGCAGGCAAAGCTTTTGATATCTAAAATTCACGAGATGGAAATGAATCCACACGTGCCTAGCGCAATTCTCGAGGGGAGTTCGCGCAATTGTAGTAGTAAGTCAGGCGCAACCAGTGTGCCAGTTAAAACGATTCCTGGTTAGAATCGATATTGTATCACAGACACAATTTGGGTTACGAATATTCAAATAAGATGCATCTAATTCGTTCCTATCGTATCCGAGTCATTTATGAAATATTGTAACGTCTTCATAGTACTGGTGTGTAGTAGTTACTGATAAAGTTAAAAAAACACATACATACACACAGCAACAGATCAACCTGCCCATACCTGCCAAAACTTCGCAATCAATATTAATCTATAACTGCAAGCAGTTGAATTCAAAATGGACTGAACTAATTTGGCAGATTTGTGTAGGTTGTTTTGTTGCCCACCGTACTACGCACGTATAAACAACTAGATTATTTAATTCATGGAATGCCTTTTAAATAGCGATAACATCGTGTTGAAAGATTTTTTGCCAATTATTCTAATAGTGTCAATAAACTGTACGACCACTAATCTGAGTGGAGGCAGATAATTGAGATTTCAAATTGCTTTAAAATTGAATTCTCTTCCTGTAGATCTCGATGACTTATGACGTCAACAACGGTAAACGTAACAAGTCTGCAAGACTATCAAACGTAACTGTAATTGAAAATATAAAAACTAAATTGAATAAATAAACTATAATATACTATAACTGATTAAAATTTTGTAAATACGTGTCGAGTATGTATGTGTCGAGTTGAATGCACGTGTGAATAAGGATTAAACAAAAACAAAAATTTAAATTTTCTTGAGCGATATATTACATATTATAACTTGTTCATTACGATGCGTTCTTGCATAATCGTAACAACTGCAACTGTTTATAAATTTTTCTTAACTGCTATCTATAAGAGATCATCATCATCATGATAGCAGTCGCAGAATGTCTATTACTGCACATAAACTTCCCCAAGGAATCAGAATTATTTCCCACAATTGTTGCGCTGGGAGGCAAGGTTCTCGACAAGCACTTACGCTACTTTGGGTGGATACACCGCCATCTGTAGGCCTAGTCGCCACTTACGACAATTGGTAAAAGAGCCTTCCCTATTCTACGGTATCACACGACCGATATATAAGCGATAAACCTATGTGTTTTGTTACTATATCATTGTCTATTTTGTATATTTATGAATTAAAGTAGCTGATAAATTTTTCTTAAACTATTTGCATACGATATAAAAGCTGTATACATATAACTGTTATATTTCTTCATGCATCATAATAAACAGGCATGATTTGCACAAAAATAAGCAGCAAATAATTCTATATTTAGAAAAAAATCGCATCACAACATAACAATTTTGTACCTTCGGTATGTATGTGGTTAATCTGATCCGACGCGGCAATGGCAAAGAATTTAAATTGATCGGTCACCCTGAAGCAAAATCGTCATAAATAAATTATTAACAGCATGCAAACGTGAAGGAAGAGGTTTATTGAAAGGAGATATGACCAGTTACACCAGAGTAAATCGGTGCTCCAATGTCAAGGGTCCGTGTTACAGTTACTTGATCTATTCACGTCTACATCTGTTTGATAACTTACTCTTTAGGTCTCTACCACTTCTGCTTGGTGCTGGTATTTTGCATCGGAGAATAACGTTATGAACCTATGAAGCTATTGTGTGAATCGTTCGATCTCAAATTCCAATTGACACAAATCAATCAGTGTCATTTTCATTGAAAGAAATGACAAAATTAATACATCTTTCTTCCACCTTTGCTTGGGTGGCGCTACTAGGTATTCCACAGCGGAATTTAAAATATACTTTACAAAACGCGTATGCAGCATTTAAATTAAACGTTTGGTGATATATTGGCTACAGTTTTGTTCAAGTGCTTTATTAACTCTACTTAAACAGAAGTCTATTTTGAGTTTGAGATTCAATACGTATTTATTAGTAAGTTGCAAGAATGGTTTCAATCAATAATTTGTATTAATTTTTAAACTTACTTACTTATTTTCCGTAATGGGGAATATATTAATATAATGGTGCCGGCAACTTCGCCCAGATAACACTGCATTTTAGTGCCGACTTTATATTATTTTACTTTATATTTACTTACTTTATATTTCATTCACAATATCCATGTTTTTAAGCGAAAACCAATTCTTACGAAAAGTTATATGCCTGTATCCATACATTATTTAAGTGTAAGGAAATTACCTTTCTCTAAAATATTCTGGTGAGTTCGAAGCTCATATACTTAGTGGTACTAACTACGCTGTCTCAACCTATAAAATATAAAACACTTTTCTCCAGTCCCGAGTAACCATTATACATACTCGTAGATCAATAAAATAAATGACTCTTTCAATATAATCAAGCATATACCAAAGTAAGGAGAATATAATTAAATTAGCAACATACAATGATCAATTCAATTTGATCCCAAACCCGGTCCCCGAGAGATAAAGCTTTCAGTGACAAACGATTATATGCGGGCCAGTTGTCATTGCAAATTAGATAAAATTAACTCACAATAGGCTCGGTCGATGACTGAGTTCCGTACTGCCAGGGTTGAAGTGCACTATACTATTGTGCTTGCAGGTGTCTATAGTGACACATTACAACGGCTGCCGCACGCATGATTTCCGTAATTTGTGCTTGTAAACTTGGTGTTTATTTTATATGCGATGCATATTTTATTAGAGATAATGCCAAGCTGTCAGTGTTGAGTATGAGTGACTGTTTCTAACATCTTCGTGTATCCTTGTGTATTTACTTACAGGCAGATTATAAACGTAATTTATACTAGAAAAATATAAAATAGGAATAACCTACCTAAGATGCAAATATGTATTTTTTTATTCTTGGTCGTTTGTAACAAATAATCTCAAAAGCAACCAGACTCATTTTAAAACCTCTTAGTATTGTAGATGATACTAATGTATATATACACTTTCAAAAGTGGTATCTAAAACTTTGCTTTTGTATTTCTGAGTGAATATTAAAGTGACTTTTGAGTCGTCAACAGTCCGGAACGCATTAGCTATGACCACTATTGACTGCGCTTCATGTCACCGTCACGGCGACATGACAATTGATTGCCAAGATCCCATTCGAGGCTTGCAGCCGAGCGGTTCGCTCAAAGAGTATTATCGCAAATCGCAAATTCAATATGTATTCGTAATCAGCTACCGTATTTAAAGCCTCATACATAATAAAGCTATCAATAAAACGTAAGTCAACAGAATACACACAAAGCATACTTAACAAGATTTAAGAAATTACCACACTTATTTCATTTATATACGTTTGAATGCTAATGAAAAGTGTCATATTTATGCTGTTAAATTGAAAGGACGGCAGCAAGTACTTATCAGCATATGGATTTCTAGTCTCTGCCTACCCCGATGGAACAAAGGTGTGATATATGTATATATTGGGTACGACACCTAACAATGGACCAAACATTCAAAAATTCTTGCACAAAAAAAAATACTGCTGTTTATTATGACTGCAGTAATTATACGCCCTGTAAAACTCACGTAGCCTATTTGAACTGTCTATTAGACAGATCAAATAATAATTAGTCCTTGCTGATTATTAAAAAAAAAACTCATTCATTTAGGAAGTAAAATATGCTGGAACAAACATTAGAAAAGAGAACTTGTATTCACCGTACGTGTGCCATTTTATGTGTACAACTGTTCTAAATCTAACAATGGTATGGTTCTTTTGGTAGATAAATAAAGTACGTTACAAAATTAATGTTAGAGACTTTCTTCTTGAACCTTAATGGTAATGAGTCAGGAATAAAAATACAATTCATTTCAACTTTTGAAAACTTTTCATTCGATTTGAAAATCTATTTTCTTAAGATTAGCGCGTACAACCAAACAAACAAACCTTAGGTTTATAATATTAGTATAGATATGCGCGGTGTATGATTATAAAGCAATGATTTTTTATTAGAATGTCAGTATATATTTATTTACCACGAGATTATTGCAGTGATTGTGGGAGTCCATAGTACAGGTACAGGTGATATCATTAGCCATGCATGTCTGAAGAGCAACAATTTTTATAACAATGTCATATCTTACAATCAATATTGTTTATTGTGTGTGTATATTTATGTATGTATTATTTGTGTACTAAATACACCTCAATTTACAGCAGCTTCAACTTTATCTCTATCTAAAGTTTGCCTGTAAGAAATTGCATTTAGCGATAATGCCACCTCTTGTACCTCCTATTCCATTTTTTATTATATTCTTGTTTCATTTTTATTGGTGTACAATAAAGAGAATATTATTATTATTATCAAAAGAAATCAAAAAAAAGAAAGTCAATATTATCATCGACTACAACGCTACAAAACGTATCAAAAATAATATTCCTGATTATCGTTCCCTGAAAATTCCGTAACTCGAATGAACTTCGGCAAAATAAGCAGGTTCTAATTTGAGTCCATAAAATTCCAATTCCGAATAACCTGTTCCGGCGATTCCAGCCTTTCACCCTTTAAAACACGATAAGCCTGCAAAAGTTGATACACAGCAAATAGGTATTGATTATTCGTCGGCATTGCTTAACGAGTCAGAAAACGTGGGCGGGTTAACGCAAAAATCACGTCTGCTTCCGATAAAATGTACTGACGTCTCTTTTCATTTCACACATTACATTTCTGTACATATTACGGCGAACGTCGACTGACATCAACAGAGAATTCCGCTTACCGTTTAGATAAATCACGAAATGAGAATAGAGTTTCGCTGTTACAATATTGAATCAACAGAATTGCAAATCAATAAAATAGATATTTCTAGTTAAGTAGATGCAATACTTCGTTAAATGAGCAATATTAATAGGATAAGCATTAGAGACACTCATTATCCTGATACAAATTAAAACTAAGTAATTGTGAGTTGCGGCTGTTCTGTATAAGTGTTCTTTATCTATCGAGAGGTATATAAAAGATCGATGTGGTGTAAAAGAAGATGTTGTGACAACAACAGAAAAGGAAAAATTATAAAATGGTTCGGACATGTACTAAGGGTGAATGTAATAAGTAAGTAGAATGACTGCACAAATATATAAAGTGGAAGTGAATAGAAGAGTATAGGACGACCTAGGCGAACATACAGAAATCAAGTAGATGTAGTATTAAAGAATGGCCAAGTCAGTGGTACCTAGAATAAACTAGTTATTATTACTAGTCCTTTCATACACGCTTGTGTATGAAAGGACTATTATCAGCAAGTGGAGATCTAGTCTCTGCCTACCCCGATGGAACAAAGGTGTGACGTATGTATATATTGGGTTACGACACCAAACAATGGACCTAAATTTATTATCAATTTTAATTGTATTGGGATCTCAATACATAAGGAAATTTACATTTGTTTAATTAAACAAAACTTTTTAATACTTAGTTTTAGGTATGCGCTTATATGTGACATCATTTATACAGACGACGCCACGGTAGATATAAAGTGGAAAAATCCGTTGAATTCCGGGTCTCCTCTCTAATATATTCTGCGGTACCGCTAGTAAGATTAATGCCAACTCGTAATTACCATTTCAATTATTAATACAATGCCTTTACTATGACAGAAGACATAAAATATACAAGATATTAATGAATAAAGGGGATCTTAACCCAGACTTTAATGGAGGTGCGTTACCATGAATGATCACACTGTCTGACGTTCAGAAATAGTATCCATAATTTCACAGGTAGGGCTCCCTCCCGACCGTACCCACCAAACATAACCTAGATACGCTAAACCAATATTAACTTTCTCTGAAATGGTACAACCATATCTACCAACTGGTATCACAAAGACTAAATGAAAATCAATAAAGATCGCAGCTGGTCGCCCAGTGGTCGGAATTCGACTACTATAAAGCGCAGCAAATACATATAGAACAAACTAAATAAAAAAAATGTTCCCATTAAAATATAAATAAATAAATATAATAATGTTTGTTATTAAGCAAATAGACATCAAACACAAGAATGTATATATGTATATGTATAATTATATATATATATACATATATATATATATGTACTGTGAAAATTTTTACTTTAAAATAATATTTAGCATTATTTTATACGTGCCAAAAGGCAACCGCTTATGGATATAGGCTCTCTCTAATATATAGGATTTCCAATTTTTTACTTTACCAGTGCTAATTAACATACTTCTAAGGCTCCTTAATTTTCGTAAAACGTGGTACAAAGTTTTTGTCCCTCGCACCAAGATTCTATAGAAGGAAAAAATGCCATTATTGTTTGATGTCTAAATAGAGCCAAGGCGAACCGAGTATCACAAACCTATAAACCAAGACCAATGCAATAGCCGTAAAGTAGTAAGTAAAACAGTTCTTAGAAATGAAGAAACTTATCGATATTGTTTTCTACCACGTCCGTATCGGTGTACAATGTTTTATAAACATGGCACCGTGTGGAGTATCTAGAATACAAGACAATGAGAAATTCAGCCAGCTGCGACGTGAATTCTCACAAAATAATTTGCTTTATATTAATTTATTGCAATCTTCTACAATGTAATTGAAACAGACATATTCCTAGTGCATACATTGACTTTTGGAGTATTATTGTTATTTTTCTGAATGCAGTCCGCATAGGTAACCCATAGATACTCGCCATTTGTTAATCCTTAGACATCACTACCGCGTCGTAAATCCCGTGACCTGATGGTATTAAATCACATTACCTAGTAATGCCGCACTGCCTTTCTCATCCTTTAAACTGTGGAAAAAGCGAGGTGTTTCTGTTGCTGTGCCTGTACAAACAGATGCGAGTGGTACCTCACTTATAAATGACTATCGTTAGAGGTCAGTCTCGCATATAAGTAATTTCAATATATTGTGCGCATAGAGTCGTGGGCTCAATCCTTGCCCAGAACAAATATATATATTCACATATTTAGCTTAGCACTTAAGGTTTTATATAATCTGTTTTAAATATTTGTGTTGCATCTGCTGTCGTATGTTTGTAATACAAGTGCTTTAAACGACTTATCTTGGTTTCAGTATGAGATGTGAAAATTATTAATATAAGACAGTTTCTTCCATCTTTAATATTTATACTCATAGGATCCTAGACTATTTTCTCCAGGGTGGTTTATGACGCGCGACACAACCACTATCTGTGTAAGTGCCTACTTGCTCGATCCGTCACAACGATGTGTTTATGGGCACCAAAAAATAAACCATGCGAAATTCGCCCACAGGCGTTAGAAGAAAATTTCTTCTCTACGTCTTTATTTCGACCAATGCTTGCCAGGCTGGCGTACAAGTTTTATGAAACAGCGTCTAGTAAGGCTTCGCTTTGTAAGTAAACTAACTAATAATGTAACAGTAAGCACCAAAGTCAATTTGAACTCCGGTGCAAATTTAATTTATAAATAGAAGTGTTTCTTTGTGTATGTACTTTGTAGAAGATAGATACATTTCCACCCGTATCTTTATACCGTTCATTACGAATTAAAAATAAAGATACAAATGAAACTACTAATTCTTGAAAACTCACGTTTAGAAAAGTACTTATTAACACATATTTGCAAATTCACGAGAACCAAGTCCAAGGGCAGATATGGTCCTTAATCAAATTTAAATGAGAATAGTTCATTCTACTAATTATTTTAAATGCGCAAGATTGTTGGGATGTATAGATGTTTGTTGTTTTTTCTTTTCTTTTACAGTTCTGGATGAAATTAAGCAAAGAGATCATTAATAGTCTATTATAGACAGGCAATTTTTGGTCCCATAAACATGTTCTCATAAAATCTAGCTTTTTATTTCTCTAAGAAATTGAAAGTCAGACAACAGTTCTTCCCGAAGTAGCCAGAGTAATTATTGTCTTCGTCTATCTATAAAGAGAAATAACCAATAAATATTAGAAAATAAAATGCATTATTTATTTTTAATAAAGAAAAATCAGTAATTATCCAACCGTTTTTCTAACAAAATACACACTCAATCAGCAACGTTAATCCAACCAATAATTCTTCGGGTGAGCTAAAACACCCAATCATTCGGTGGCAAATAAAATAAAGGAAAGCTCCCGTTTTTGCCAGTATCAATTAAGGGGAACTCGATTTATCACTTTGACGACACGAGTATTGCACTGATCCATCCACAGCTCGACTCTCATTACCATAATGTTTCTAAATAAAAGTAATGTTAGGTACTATGTTGAGCAGGGAGGTATTAACTGAGCAAATAGTATACACCTACTTTTCTACCAGGTGTCGAAAAGGATAAGTTACAAGTTTGCAATTACTGCTATCGACATACTAGTTTTTCAACCGTGACTTTGTCATCAAAGTTGTTTCTTTATATTTCATCCTTGAAGAACTTAAATTATTCCGAGCTGAGGTTTATGTTGCTTTCAAGCAGCTATATAGAGCATAAAACTGTGCTGATTTCTCAGAAAAAATATAAAGCCAGATATATCCCACGGGAGATTTTTCGGGGTTTAAGTAGCCTGTTATTTCCAGGTTATCAATGAACTCTATGCCAAATTTTATCCAGATCTATTCCGGCATGAATTCTGCTGTAACTGCAAATTTTCGCGTATATAATATTAATATTACTAGGATTCTTGAGAGATACTTCTCAATTAAAACAGTATCATTTTCTAGACCCAAACTAATTTTATACATGTTTATGGTTAACTTGCTTCCCATTCACGCTTTAACTATTTCAGTTTTCTGCATAAAAATTTTGAAAGAAGATTGACGGAGTTAAAAATCACGTTAATATTTATAGATAAAGACAGTTTCTGAGACAAAAACATGGAACGAGAGTAAAGTAGATTAAAGTAGCGATATATTTTTTACTTATGCGCCTTCGTGATGTTACAAAACTACATTGCTCTTCATCATACGCCTTGAAGATTGATCAACAGTTTTCGAGAAGAGACCAAACGTACAAAGTTGTATTATACTCATATCTTCTATAACCTCCTTATTTGTTAAAACATTATAGATACTCAAAATGTGACCTGCTTTCCAATCCAATAGTCGAGTATAGCACACCACGTTGATATATCGGGTGATAACATTGTGTGACCGCATGATTGTCGCAGTTGCGGTCACAGTGGCTATGGAGGCATCGATTATTATTATTTTATTTATAAATAGCGTTTTAACGCATTATGCAAGACTGGCTGCTCTGGACAAATATCATACCATCCATGTATTGTTTGACGTGAACGAACACGTTTTTAAATAAACGTCAATTTGAATTTGATTTGTTCACAAACTAGTAGGTGTCATCATCATCATTATACCAGCCATTGAAAGTCCACTGCTGGACATAGGCCTCCCCAAAGGGGGTATTATGCTGACAATTGCTGCGCTGGACAAGAGTGTTGGCAATCGCAGTGCGCAGCTATCGCGACGGGAATACTGCTGCTCATCCCGTCCTGTGCATTTGAGCTGTCTCGGATGGATATACCGTCATCTGTCGGTTCTGGTACCTTAGTCACCTCTTACGACACCTGGTATAAGGGAAGGTTCTATTCGACTATTAAACTATCAACTTCATCAGAATTTGATTTATATCACTGTAAATATCTCATCAAGATAAATCAATCATTACTCAAAAAATATTTAAATAAATATTAACATATATTCACGTATGATATCGTTGAATCCAGGACAAACACATACCTCAACTATATTTAATAATTAAAATACGTAATAGCACATTTACCTTATGCTTAGAAGCCCTGATCTGAAAAAATACCTCAGTCATTTTAGACTGAGGATGACAGTAATTATCATTCAGTAGGTAAGCGGTAACACGCCTGGAACTCCAGAACTAAAAAACTTATATTATAATCATTTGTATTTGCCTACGCTCTGTCACCCTTTTGACAGACATATACAAGCCTAGATCATAAATCTATAAAATATTCGCTTAGAAGGTAACATAATATCCTCTTGACGCCAACTCGAGTCTAGCACTCTCGATCTAAAGAGTCCTTGAACTGAAAAATGTATGAAAAATATAAAAAGCTGTTACAGCGACGCTTCATTGTGAACTCGAGATTACATCAGTCTATTCTTGAGAGATTGGGGAAATTTTAAGATGTTAGACTAATAATTCACTAAAGATGTTTAAAGTACAATTTAAACGGAAGATATTAGGAAATGTTACATACAACCGACTAAGTGACATTGAATGAATATATAGAATATCTAATGATGTTATTGAATTAAATAACGATTGATAAAAGATTATTTCTAGGAAGGATATTTTAGAATCTAGTCGATGTTGGTTTTTTCTAGGTTTTCCCCTATGGTACGTTTATTAAAAGAAATACTTATAGAACCACGCAAACAAGTTAGTAGTAATATGATGAATTAGTAGGTCCAATTCATATATGGAACTAGCAGCACCCGCGTAGTTCTTGTCCCGTGAGAATTATATATAACAAAAGTAAGATAGGATTTTAAGCAAAATTTACTGATAAAATTTGGCAGGAGTTCGACTACACTCATCGTTATATTTTGGACAAATATCTATAAATTATAGCCTATATGGTACTTTGATATATAAGCTTTATTAATGTAAAGTTTTATTAAAACCCATTCAGTAATCTTTGTGTAAAAGCGTAACAGACTTACACAATCACAAACTTTTGCCTTTACAATATTAGTGTGATGTGCCGTGCGGTTCTGGCAGAGTAAAATAGTACCTCCCTCTGCAGCAGGTATCGTAGAAAGCGACTAAGGTACCAGCACCGACAGATGGCGGTATACCCATCCGAGACAGTATAGTTCGAATGCACAGGGTGGAGATGGCCTGCAGAATCCCCTTCGCAAAAGCTGCACTCTGCGATTGCCGACACGCCTTCCTAGTTCTTGAATTATGAGAAAAATTCTCCATTTCTTGGGGAGGCCTGTGTTCAGCAGTGGACTTCTAATGGCTGTAATGACGATGATGATGATGATGTGATATAATCAACTTTCACGCAGACAAGGCCACGAGTATTTGCTAACATTCATAAATGATGACTTGCAACTTCCTGTATTTTTCCGTTCCGACACAATAATAGTTTATATACGCCATTATAGATTGATAAATGCCTCAAAACCTATTAACTACAATATTTATCTTAAGGAAAAACATATTGCGAATAATTTACAAAGTTATTACAATAAAGGGGTAAGCTTATGCATCAGATAATGGCGACTATGGAATGATGCCATGTAATTGGCTCATTTTAACATCTTTACAACGACGCAGAACGAATTGCTGTAGTTCATTTCAAATTCAACGCAACCAGAGATACCTACAGACAACAAGTGTAAATTAGTTTCAATTATTAAATACTAGCATACTACTTGCGACTTTGTCCGCGTGTCTCTGAAGATCTCATTCACCCGGTATCACACGGTATTAATCCGTAACAGGATAACAAACAGATACTCTTCCATATTTGTAATATTAAAAAGTTGGGATAAAAAATATATTCGCTTATTACTGACTAGTTAATAAATCATTGTTTCGGGTTTGAATTGTGTTCTGTTCCCTAAAATAAAAATATGTTAAGCTCCTCTCTATAACTTCAAGTATCTTGCCTGTAACCGTCCCGTCATGATCAATCAGAGACAGGTTTTTGTTATAAATTCTGTATAAAGACATTGATTAGAGGTGAACCTAAATCCAAATTAAAAACAATTACTACCACGAGACAAAAATATTTGCGTTGTTGTGTTCTAGTAAGTAAGGTTAGAAAGGCGATTAAATTACCGGGTAACGTGACATTAAATATTCAATTCATGCGTTAGCTATATCTTTGTGATGACACCAACGTATATAGGCTACGACGCGGACCGTATGCAAACTTAGTATAATATAAATAAAATACAGCTTCTAATTTGAAATGTATTTCAAAAAGCTGTTATTTTCATATTATAAACATTTCAATTCATTTATTACTATAGATTAATGTTCAGTTTACTTGTACATACGAGTATGTTTTACTTATGTCTTAAAGCATTAGTTATAAAAACTTTCGCAAATCGTTAAGGTACCAAGGAAGTTAAATAGCTTTACTCCACACACATTCATTAGTATTGTTTTCCACAACGTTTTAGAACAAAACAGCTAAGAAATTTACGCAGGTGAGGCGTAACAGGCCGGTGTAAGTTTCGCGCTCAATATTTAATGAGGTTGGTACTTCGCGGATTGTTGTGAGAGAGTGGTGTGTTGCTTAGTTGTTATGAAATCTTTACTAATTTCTCTTCGTGAAATTAGGTAACGTCGATATTTTAGACAACAGGTAAAAGTCTGAGGTCTTAAGCAAACTCTACATACGTGTAATTAGTTTACTTTTTAATATGAGAACCTGTTTTAACACAAAATTGGAATTTTGTATGGAACTTCTATCGCTGATACGAATAACTAATAACAGTTCTACGAATCAAATATATATTACAGGGGCAAAATATTAATAACTTATTATTTTTCTCAATAAATGGTATATATTTAATCTTGACTGTGGATAGTCGAAACTAGTGTTCCGCACACACCATCTCCTCCGGACATATCGTTAGCCTGTACCATTTCCAAATATTCACGACGATGTATAAAATACAGACAGATAGACATACACTTTTGCATTTATAGTATTGTTTTTATTGGTGGCAGAATATTTCTTGTATCATGAAAAATGTGTTATAAAAATGAGTTTTGATTGAAGAGTAGGTGCAATTTGTGTTTGGCAACAAAAATAAGAGAGTGAGGTTGTACTTGCATACAAAATTGGATAATACAAATAGATAGCTCAGAGAATTGTTTGTCAACCAAATCACTAATATTGTGTGTAAGTCTCAGTCCGTCTCTTTTATTCGATTTGTGAACTTTCGATCCATCACAAACAATCACAGGTCAATGACCTGTCATCACCTCGAAAAGTTCCGTCAATTATGAGTAGCATCATAAATTCTTACTCAGCAGCAGAACAGCGGTAATAAAGGCTGTAGCCGTGTCCGCCTGCCCTCCTAATAGGGGGACTGGGAAAGTTTTAATTAAATACGTCGATGCCACTACAGATATTGGAGTATCCCTCCACTTTGTCTTATGGAGCGAGACCCCTTTCTCGAGATACGGCAGACATCGTTATATAAATGTATGATAAATTACTTCTAGTACACAATGCTACGTGGGCTTCTTTATTATTAATGGGTAGCGTTAGAAATACTATATTTCAGATGTTTATGTAGTTTTATGACTTGTACATTTTGTAGTTACAGTAAATTAGGGCAATATACTTCTTAATATTATCTGTCACTATGATTATATATGTATATGATACCATTAGCAGATCCAATTTAATTATGCATAAAAACATTTAATGATTCGAACATTACAGTTGCCGTGTGGTACCGGCAGAGTAGAACAGCACCTCCCCTTTTACCAGGTTTCGTAAGTGGCTAAGGTATCAGAACCGCTAGATGGCGGTATATCCATCCGAAACAGTGTAGCTCTATTGCACAGGGCAGGCATGAACAACAGCATAACCGTCACGAAGGCCGCGCTCTGCGATTGCCAACACGCTTGCCCAGCGCGGCAATTATGGGTAAATTTTCCATTTCTTCGGGAGATTTTGTACAGCAGTGGACATTAATGATGAAATCAAATGATCATTGTGATGATGATAACATTACAGTTGGCCTTTACCTATACACCAAAAGCTACCGCTTTTATATGCTATAACATGTGTCTTACGTATAAATAACTAACTTTTAATCCACGGTTCTGTTAGCGCAAGAACAAAGTAGCCCATCTCCTTTTAGAGTCAGGTCATCCAATTGACACACATTCATAATATTAGTATGGATGATTATATTTCTTATAAATAATCTTTATCCAAAATAAATATCACTAACGAGTTTAACCTTAGGAATCGTCTCATCTTATATAATTATATATATATATATATACGAAGATTAAATAAAACATGAGACCTATCAAATATAACAATGTTAACACTTACGTGAGACTTTCAATAGCTTTAGTGCCGTAATAGAATTCTCGTAAAACTTGAGGCATTAAGCTGTACCTAACTTAACGTGGTCGTCAAATTTACGAGTGCGAACAGTGCATTGTAATCAGTCATTTAATTTCACTTTACGCAGTAAATTGGCTACCATACGTATCATTGTTGTTGACACTACAAAAACTAATATTTAACATGCGTAAGTGTGTCTAATAGTCTATTCGTTTCGCTTTCACTGCTTAACTAGTGAAGTGGTTTTAAGAAATCACTTCATCCTTAACTAGTAGTTAATTCTCTCAAAACGAAATAGCTATAATAAGTTAATCAATGTAATGGATCGAATGCTAGAGTAGGTTTTTCCTTGAAATCGTCATATTAGCATAGCATTTAGGATATCCACTGCGAGACGTAGGCCCATTAAAAAAATTTTTTGTCCATAATTGCCAAAATGGTAGACGTGTTGACAATCACAGAGCGTAGTTTTGCCTTTCAGGTGGAATTAACCGCCATCTCTTGGTTCCGGTATCTTAAAGGCGACTCTTACGTCATTTGATATTGAAGGAAATGCTATTCTAACCCGCCAATACCTGACAGCTATGATGTCCTTTGAAATGGTATAAATAAATGTAAATTATATTAAAAGACACATTGAAGTATCCATGTATAATTATATATTATATTGTATACAAAATCATAAAGTGAATGAAATAGAAACAACTAAAAACTAATCGACTATTATTGGATTGGTCCCTCAATCTCACATATTTTTATCACCAAACTACAGAGTTTGCATTACTGTGTTCCGGGTTAATAAAGGGTTATGTGACATGATATCTTCTACGCGTTAGCGTACACACATACGAACGATAACGATCGTCGCAAGTTTGTGAACGCGCTAGTGATATTCTAGTGATGATACGAATGTCTATAGGTTGTGGTGACGTGTGCTGTCATGCGGACCGTTGTTTTTTGTTGTCGTAGACATGCATAAAAATGTCACTAGAGGATACCTCTCAAAAGACCACACAACGAGTCTATAACGAGCATACAAAAGTTTCTTGTCACGTCGTGTCACTCAGAGAAATGCCAATTCCCTCCCACAGGCGACCATCAAAAATGTATCACATTTATACATTCAAAAATGTAGCAGACAATAGATATCCACAAATTCCGTTTTCCCCGGAGCATACTCTGAATGAAACATGAAAGGAGCAGTGTAAGGTCACTCATGCTGTAGGGTACCCATTAATTTTGCATAGGTAAGGATTTTTATTGCCTTAGTGATCTTAAGGTAATGTTAGGTAGAATGGTGAATGCAATTTGAATGGGCATTCGTGGATATAAATAGGACCTAAGATTTTATTGAAAACGATGGAACTAACTGTTAAAATATTCTTATATAATATGTATCCTTGTTTTAGACGTATTATGTCCACAGTAAGACGTAACCCTTTCAGTAGATTTTTAATAAGAGCATTTGTTTGTGGCTCCATCCTATGATTCCATTTTGGCTAAGTTTCGTCCACACACAACAAAGTCTAAAATGCTGCTTTTCAGTCCCGCATTTAATCTTCGCTCTATTTAAATAAATAAACTACTAAAAATTGAAAATATGTAGTAATTTAATGTGCACACGGATGATTTTGACACTTATTTCTTACTCAAAACATTCGACAATAAAAAGTACATTTAGGTAATAAAATATATACTTCTAAATAACATAAACAATTAAAATACTATTTCCAACTAGAAATGCTTTTTCATATATAAGATGCGTTGCGACTACGCTGACATGGCAGTAAAATGTTTTTATATAGTCCGCAAAACATATTTGTGGAACACAAAGATAAATATTGCAGAACTGCTGTAAAGACACTTCGTTAAAAAACCACCTCCAAACGTGGAATGAAGCTACAGGTATTTTTTCTCTTAGTCGTTTTGAAAACAATTGTCTCTAAAACCAGAAGTACCAAAACAGCGTGATGTGAGTCTAAACTGCCACATTATTAAGTAATTTGACAGCACGTTTGACTCAATAGTTAGAAGCACCGGTTGAGACTGATCAGGCGGTCGGGTCACGAGTTTGATTCAAACACAAAAAAATATTAATCTTGGGTTTGGATGTTAACCTCTCCACAATACAAAAACAACTTGATTTTCTTATAATATATTGCGTATAGTATAAAAGCAATAGTTTGGGACTTTTGTCACTCGTTCAAGCAAAAAGTGTTAAATTGAAATTACTTGGACTTTATAGTCAAATATGACACCAATATACGCCACAGACCCAATAGCGCATTCGGTAGTGTCCCTATGTTAAATATTTAATCGAAGTGAAGTGGTTTTTAAGGATGAGGAAAAAGTGGCGTGGCAACCCTACAAAGCGCGCGCTCTCGTCAGTCTGGCTTAAATATTGACACTGCAATCTGCCTCCGTAGTCGCTTTCTAATAACAGTCGGCGCTAACCGCGGATTAAGGCTGCCCGCACTAACCAGCGGCCCGGCTTAACTATTGTTTGACTTAATACAACACGGTGTTGACGGAACTAAATATAATAGAAAGGATATAGACGAGATTTATTATTTGGGATATAATTAATCTATACCTTTAAAAAAATCAGGATATTGCAGGTTATAATACAAAAACTACCGTTAATTCTTGAAGTTTATTATCACAGCTACATTTCCAAGTATAAAATTATAGGAGTCTATAATATTACCCTCTACTTTTTTATGCGTCTGCGTTAATGTCCTAGAAAGTATAGTGCTGCCCAGTCGGCTGTATATTATATTTTATTAAATGTGAGGTTAAATCAAATTTCATTCATAAGTTTTAAGGTGCAAAAAGATTTGCACAAAAATATCAGAGAAAATGCAGTAACTTATTGTTGCGTTTATAAACAACGAAAAAACATTTAGTCTCCGCATTGTCCGAGTAACAACTTATGTCACTTAGATTAACGATCCAAGTATATTATCGGACCACATTAACCTATATAAGTTTATGGTTCAGTTATCGAATGACGAATGCACTGTAATTCACAACTTCGCAATGTATATAATTCATCACGCTGTAAATGCTCGAGATCTTGGTCTAACTGGTCCGGGAGACTGGTTCAAGAAGAACCTATAACTTAGGTCCTGGAGACGGAACTTAGACATTATGAACGCTTCGTCGGCTTACCTACCGGAAGACTTTGTTAGTTTCGAAAGGCTGGATTCCTAATTTTAGATCCTAATATATTTCGTGGTGTTTACCGGAAAACGTTCCCTATTTTATCCTTAGTTGCGGCAAGCGTTTTCTACGAGTATCTTTATTACTAAAAATTATTCAATTGTTTTTTCTTAAAAAGCAGTACAATAAACCGTGAACAAACTTCCTCCGTGGGCGTTAGAACTAACGTTAGACTAGCAGCCCGCCCGCGGCTACGCTCGCGTTAAATTCGGGGTAAATTCCACTGCTTATTTTAGGGAATTAGGGGTTAGAAAGATACACATATTAGCCTATGCCATTCTCTGTGATATCTATCGAAAGGAATGGCCAAATTAAATAGAACAAGAAGCTATTTAATGGTAATGAAGCAGACTTAATTGTGAAAGTATTTATTTTGATAATAATCAATTTAAAAGTATAGATAAAAGTGCTTTTGTGGCGGTGTCGATTAAATATATTTTTCAAAATGAAGCAACACTTTTTGTGACTTAATTCAAATAGTTAAACATATGTTGTCGCGACATTTTTTGAAGATAATTATATGTTCTGCAAAGTTGTAATACATTATTTTGTTCTATAATCTATAATTTTTGCAGCAATGGGGGAATTTTTTTTCGGGAATTTTTTACACCTTGGTTTACATTATTGGAGACATAGTACGGATCTCTAACTTAAAAAAAAAATTATATAGCTCATGTTCACCGGTAATAGCGTAGCTTCCTAACAGTGAAAGAATTTCTCAAATCGGTCAAGTAGATTCGGAGCCTATTTCAGTTTCCTGAACAAGCTAAGTTTAAAATGTATAGGTAGGTAGTTATTTTTCTTTGTTACTTCAATCAAGCTAAGTAAACAAATTAGGGTTCCGTTATACACAAGGATATTTAACATTCTATGTCAGCCTGTTAAAGTTTATATTTAACTACATAATTTAAACGCCAAGTTGACCATAGAACACAAAGCTATACAAATCAGTCAAAAGTAACAGTCGATATTAATAGTTAAATGTGACACGTTCAGTTCAAAATTATTTGTGTAATTTCGACAGATTTACTTAACAAACTCTGATAGTTAATAGTTCGAAGCAGTTTTGATAGTTCTTAGGACTCCCTTATAAATATTAAGATAGTAGGATAATCTGTAATCTAAATGTAAATCTGTGTAATCTTTGCTTTTTTTTTCTTTTTTTTATTTCACGACCTATTTATTATGTTTAATTTGTGGTATTATTGAATATTCCTACTCAAATATAATATATATAATCAATAATATATAATTAAAAAACCATTATCCGTTCCGTAGTAATTTTGATAACGACAACATATTAAGCTTAAGTAATAAATGACATGTACCATAGAAATTTAGTAATGGCGTGTACACAGTATTTCGCATTCGCACACACAAAAAGCGACATGATTTTTACTTATAAATAGTTATCGGCCCGGGGAGACATTGACTGCTTTCTGTATGTTCCTATGGGAATAAAAACCCGAAACCCAGGCTGTCGCTTACAAAAGTAGTAGAATAAAATACATACAAAATTGTTCCCGAAAGCTAAAATCTTACTGGCTCATAGAAATTCTCATAGTATACTTTAAAAGTTGATGTACTCTATACTGGTATTTTAGCTTTTACCAGAAATATCTTTGAAAATAATGAAAAAATAAAATATGATATTGATTAGCGTGATTGTATGTATTTTTCGAACAATATCCTCATCTATCGACGAGGAACTAAACCTTTCTTCAGTGGCAGCAGAGTAAGTAGCTTTAACACTATGACAAAGCTTTTTATTCTGCTTTTAAAGTGCCAGTTTAATGTTGTTCTTGAAAATTATACAATAGCTCTAAATATCGCCTTATTTTTAAAAAATCCTACAATGCAGCGTCTATGTATGGGCGTCTATATATAAATGTACAGTCATTTAAACTATACCCTTATAATGATTCTATAGAATTGAACGCAAATTTCAGTGATTTGTTGGTACAATTCTAACTCATAAAACAGGCTTCATTTTACAGCAAGATGTAAGCCAGGCCGCATACAACCCGTACTGATGGAGATCACTTATGGTGGCTTATATCAAATGGTGATCGTCCTATGGCTGATTTGATAATGGATAACGTCATCATCATCATACCAGCCATTAAAACTGCTGGACATAGGCCCCTTTACGAAAGGAGAGTAATTGCCGCGCTGGGCAAGCATGTTGGCAATCACAGAACGCAGCCTTCGCGACGGGGATGCTGCTGCCCATTCCCGCCGTGTGCATTTGAGCCGCACTGTTACGGATTGATATACCGCCGTCTGTCGGTTCTGGTACCTTAGTGGCCTCTGACGACACCTGGTATAGTAGGAGGTACTATTCTACTCTGCCATACGGTACTTCACGGCAACTCTCAAACTTAAATATACTTTATTAAAGTAAATTAATAAAAAGCAGTTCCGAAACTTCAAAAATAATAAAGGAACGATATTAATATTTCAAAGATGAAAGTGATTCAATTTAAAATTATAATACAGATGACTCTGATGACTTGGAGAAAAATTTAACACATAGGGCATATAATTAGCCATACCTTAAACTAATCTATCATATTTGAGTATACATAAGTCTACATAATCTAATTACTGATCTTCTTAATTGCATAAAAATAATTTTATCCGCATGATACATATTACATAGTCTACCGTCAAATTTCCACTGAGTTAAATCGTAGAAAATCTGAGAAATTCTGCTAAAGGATCAAGCTAAAAAAAATATCAGCTCACAAAAGCTTAGATGTTAACGCTAGGGCAGGCAAAAGCCAAGCAACTGCCTGTGTGGTCACTGCACAAAGCCTGCGGTTCTTCGACTTTGCGAACTAACTATTTAGTCGAGCTCGTTGAACGTAAAGGTAGAATACTGAACTGAACTCAATTTAAATTAATTTGTCCGATTTAGCTTTCCAACTCACTATTTACCTATATTGCCAAAGTCAATTCAATGCCACGTAAGTTGCATTTGTAAATAAAGCAAAAAAGTGAAATTGGGACCTTATTCTCTAAACTACATACGCGGCATTGAACTGTCACTGACAATATTGTATTGTGTGCCTATCAGGTAAAGTTAGTTTTATCACAGCTTAAAAATATGACTAGTGACAGTTTATAGAAAAAATAGAAAACTATAGACAAGCTGTCATACTGCAATGCCCGTGGTTCCACAAAACCAGTCGTATTTATTATAAGTGTTATCTTTATATTTACTTACCTTAAAACAAAACTACTTAATAGAAAAAATATGATTGAATAGAAAAATAATTAAACAAAATAAAGTAGTATGCATGTAATGTGATTGGCCAGTATTCCTATCATAAGCGCCGAAGGTTGAGAGTTCGATCCCCGCCCAGGAAAGAAACATTAATATGATGAATATTAGTTATCACTTAGCTGTCTGAATTCCGTAACACAAGTGCTTTAAGCGACTCACCTCAGTGTCAGATATGGGATGATGAGTGAATTTATTGAAAGGCAACAATTTGTTATTGGAATTAACATCTTATAGATACCAGATTTAGGCTTAGTAGTAGGTCTAAAGAAATGAAGACATCCAGCAGTAAAGCTGTACCACCCAGTGCTAGAACCGACATGCACGAGAATATAGATGAGGCAAACAGCCGGCATTCAAACACGTTGTCTATGAGGAATGGTTACTAAACACGTTATTTTCCGAATTACGCCGCGCTCACAGTCGGGAATTTAAATTAGGGACTTATAAATCATGTAATCGTTTGAGTACAGGAGGCTCTTAAACCCCTAGTATTATAAAATATAATAATATTAAACTTAAAGTTAGTATAAATGTAGATGTAATTACCTTAGCTATTTACAGAAATTTTTGTGCAGATAAAACATTTGACCGATTTTTGAAAAGCAATCAGAAATCTATTTCGGAATTCTTTGAAAAATCCGTCTTGGTAATGTACACACAATATAAAACAAGAGCTCTATATTAATATCAGCCAGTGAAAGTCCTAACAAAATCGGTTCACCCATTTCGAGATTATCGGAAACAAATAAACAAACAAATTAAATAATATATTTTGTGAGTGCCGTATATTCTTGCATTTACTAAAAAACAGTTTCTCTGTTTCATATTTTCTGGTTAATTGTGTAGATATAACAAAAATGGAATAATTAAAAGGTGTATGTACAAACAATAAAATCATGCCATGTTCAATTCCGATTTTATCGAACTAATAAATGGTAACTTTTTTAGGATAATTTATCTTTGTCCAATCATTTATACTGTCACTCCAACGGTATTGTTCATTTTTATCCATTAAAACGCTTTAGAAAGAGCTATTTTTATACACCCTGTATTTTCTTCGCTGTAATAAAAAAGCTATGTCATTTCCATTTAAAATAATTTATTGTTACCTTTAAGCAAGCTATTCAGGAATCTTTACACTTCAAAGAATAAAATATGTGTTTAAATAAAATAAAATGGATATTTATAAATCCAAAGCAAACACTTAATCCTTTTACAAATTACTGGATACTAATTAAATACATTTAAAATAATAATTTTTTATTCTCAAAACTATTCATACTTTGCCTTGTTTTATTGGGGCAAAACTAAAAGTGTTATTTTTAAGAAAGTGTGTGTTATACATGGCTTCTATACTTGTAAGTTAAATTAAACTACCGAAAAAAATACGATTCATACGTAATATCTTACTTATGATAAATTGATATCTTACTTATGCCGTTCTTAAACATTTTATAGAATGAATCGATAAAATATTTAAGGACTACGGTAATAGGAAGTTTAAAGGCCATTTCACTTGATAGCATACATTTCTAGCGTACTATGGTGAATCTCATTGAACATTCCTACTTGAACGTGTCATCCGAAGGCAGCTTGGTGCAGCTTAATCTATTTCTCAAACAACATGGCGTCGCAAGCTTGTTGGCTCAGCCTTGCCGTCCCAGAAAACATTAAACTGTCTTGAGCATACCGTGCACTTACAAAAACACGTCTGTGGGTGTTAGTATCCGTTACGGTTACGGTAACGTTACGTTAAATATTAAAATACGCAAATGCTTTATGAGCATCAGGTCTGTAAAATACTGCATACTGATTGTCTCGTCTTGACATAACAGAGCCAAATAAAATAAACGCAATTGAATTCATTCGTTTTATATTTTTTTGCGTTTGCATCGTAAACAAATTCATAAAGTTAACGCGTTTTTTAATATTCTTCGTTAGCAGCTGATTTAATACTTTTAGTAACGAAAGACACGCAGAGGTCCATGACATCTACGTTCGTTGTAAGACAAATACTTTGATGGCTCTTCAATATATAATAACAATAGTACAATAACTCCAATAAGACTGTTAGAGGAACCCTCCTTCGGTGTAAAATATAAAGATATATAGTATTGCATTATCAAAAACATGACGAAACGGGAATAGCCTATTATTTATCATGTTGAAGTAAATATAAACATCCAGTACCTTGACACGGTTGAGTTTGACACGCAGGGGATAAGTTAGAGGAACGTGATACATTGTAATTAGAATCACTATAAGACCACAGTCACGAGTTCTGGGTGACAAATTATGATTCATCCAAATTCGTTACAGATAAAATTAAATTAAATCAATCGGATGATTCTTTCATTGCATTAGTCTCAATACCTTATGGAAAGCATACTGATAACATGGTTAGATTAGCTCTAGTATAGACCGATGTGGGGGGACAATACTCGTTTTGTTTTTATATAAATACAAATAAATTATTATTGCAATAAAAAACAAAACAACTGTTTCGGGATAAAAAGCCTCGAGCCGTGTTTGAAAACAATTTTTGTTTTCTACCGCGTTTTAGAGAGGTCAAAAAGTTAATTATGTGTAGTAAACACGCATTGTTGTAGAATAATATATTATTAACAATCTATCATGTGTACGTTACTCTTGAACCCCAAACTAATCATCCCAACTACAATGAATATCATGGGAATAACACGGCCCAGTCTAGGTAACAAATAGCGGACAACCTTCAAAGTTATCTTCATTCAGGTCTCTCAAGTGCCGTGCCGGAACAAAGGTCTAGAAAATGGGGGGCGTGGTAAGGCGTGTAAAGGCGACCGGGACACGTTCGGGGCCCTAACTCGAGTGGACTCTCAACCGACACTCGCTTCGAGATGCCGACGCGAATCTCTAATTTTACAAATACGGATAATAAGAAATTCTTACAACGCTTTCAGTTTTGTGAATTTTCTGTAAAACGTTTTCTTTATGTTTCGCTATATATGAGCTAATGGTGCCGCGAGGTACCGGCAGGGTAGAATAGTACCCTCCCTGAACCAGGTATCGTAAGAAGCGACTGAGATACTAGAACCGATAGATGGCAGTATATTCATCCGAGACAGTGTAGCCTGAATGCATAGGGTAGGGAAAGGCAGCAGCATCCCCGTCGCGAAAGCTGCGCTCTGCAATTGCCAAAACGCTTGCCCAGCGCGGCAGTTATGGGCAAAATGTCCCCTTATTCCTAAATCCATCAGTGGACTTCCAATGGCTGTTATGATGCAATTATGATGATATAAGCTAATTGGTGGGGCATTGTTTATAGAAGTCACATGATACATAAACTCGATTTATAACAGATATTATATGAATGACATTTTCTGAAATTAAACATGCGCTACAAAAAAAGTTGTGCGGCGTGCTGTTTTATTCGTTGTTGTACATAAACATCTAAATATTCGACCTTATTTTCAAAATTAAACTTCGTGTCTGGCGTCACCATAAATGCAGATTTCATTTAACAATTTTATAGACATTATATTGGCGACGTCTATCACAGAATAAGAAACATAAACGGAAGTATAATTGCTTCTGAATATACTAACAACTAAGTAAAAATTGGCTACGTAGAACTTTTCAATCCGGTGCCCGCTTCTTCGCTACTTATTATTGTATTATTATTATTTCAAGCGTTTAGGATATTTAACAAAGTATTGTTTAGTATGTATATACAAATTAAAGACAATTAATATACATAAATAAATAGATATCGAATGCAGCGCCATCTGCCGGACTGATTTGTGAATCTTAATCACCCAGGCTCCCACTTGAATGCATTCATAAAAATCAATTCAAGTCGATCCTGCCGTTTATTTAGAGTATAAATAGATAAACTAGATACCGACTGCAACGCCATCTACCAGGTTGATTTGTGAATATAAACCTGCCAGGGTATGGGTGCGTACAAAAAAAATCATTCAAATCGTCCAGCCGTTTCAGACGAGTTCAGTGACATACACGCGTACTAAATTCTTCGTGAAACAATAACAGGTATCATCCATATCGGATCATTACCGCAGTTGGCGGTTGCAACCTGTATCATGTCGCATGCAATTGGTCCTATTGGAAATCACTCCGAGAGGCCTATGCCCATCAGCGAATGTCCTACGACTGATATGATAATATATCCAGATGATTGTTAATTTTAAAATAAGTATGGGGATTTCAACTATTACCGTAATCATCAAACAATTGTAATTTTAATTTATATTCAGCAAGGCCTTATAAAACTTATTTCACTCACATAATAAATATAAGTCTAAAAACGTTTAAAAAGAAGAAAACATTTAGTTTCTCTTACCCCACGCACAGTCCAATTTAAACTTTACCAATTGATTTGCAAAAATAAAAATGGTTCTACGAAATTGAATCCAAGTTGCTATAAAGGTTTCATAGAAGTAGTTCAAACCTCCGGGGCAGCGCAGGATATTTTTATGTTAAACTTTAACCGATCTCTTTCGATGTTTAATATTTTTTGTTATTGGTTTCTGTCTCAGCAACATTAAATTTAAATTGTATGCCTTAACTGATACTTCGTGGTAACATTGCGAATTAACGATATGTTTCAACATATCGTTAATTCGCTTTTACTCGTATTTGCATAACGCAAAAACAATATTGAACTACCTACTGAATATATATTGGTTCTAAACTGTGCAATATATATTATGAGTATATTTAGTATTTGTGAATCGATGTCGGTAATTATTCTTTTGTGCAGTAGAAAAGCGACGCGAAAATCAAAAATTTACAAATACGGATAATAAGAAATTGTTACAACGCTTTCAGTTTTGTAAAGTTTCTGTAAAGTGTTTTCTTTATGTTTCACTATGTATGAGCTAATGGTGCCGCGAGGTACCGGCAGAGTAGAATAGTACCTCTCTTTGTACCAGGTGTCGTAAGAGGCGACTAGGATACCAGAACCGACAGGTGGCGGTATATATCCATCCGAGACAGTTTAGCTCACATACATAGGGTAGGGATCGGCAACAGCATTACCATCGCAAAAGCTGCACTCTGCCATTGCCAACACGCTTGCCCAGCGCGGCAATTATGGGCAAAATTTCCCCTTTCTTGGGGAGGACTATGACTTCCAGTGGCTGTAATGATGATGTTGATGAATTATTCTAAAAATATTTTCTGAGAAAAAATATGAATGTAGGTATAAACTTAAATACTAAAATTATATATAGGGTAAAATTATATATCCTACAGATTTCCTAATTTATATGTACTAAACGGACGGGCACAGAAGTGGTGCATTACGCTGGTTTTCCCCGTATGCCGTCACAGCGTTCTGAAGCGATTGATTGATTTAGATTTCTAATTTACAAAACAGCATTTCCAAATCGATCTTTAGTGGCATGCCATTTTATATAAATAGAATAAGTAAATTAAGTAGTATAAATAGAAATAAGAAACATATACGTAAATATAGTAAATAACAATGAATGTATATTTTGAAAATGGATATAAACAAAAAAGTAATTCCTTTATTTGCCTTTATGCATTATCTCCATTTATGATTACCAAAACAATGAATACACAATAGATTTTCAAGATTTTTCATCCAGCCCAAGGGCAAAGGGCCCAACGAATTGTGAATAAAACAGCAGCCGTTGGATAAATAATCTAAACCAGGGCACCCGCAAACGTCTCATTCCGGCCGTCCCGCAACACTCCAATTTGTAACGAAATTCCAAACTCGGCCGGGACAACTTGTGGCTCTTAAAACAGTAATTAGTCTAGCCGACGGTCCATCATTCAGATGGATAAGCATTCTTCTTTGGTCCATTCTAGTATCTCTCTGGTACTGGTCATTGTTATAAATTGACGACTTCGATGGAGCACAATGAACTAGTTTTGAAATCGCTAAGAGAACTGAGAAAAAGGAAATTTATTAAACTGTTTTATTGTGAAATTAACCGCGGGATAGAATAAAACGGCTGCGGTACCGGTGCCGACAAATAGTAGAATATCCATCCCAAACAGCATAACTCAAATGCACAGGATGGGGACGGGTTGCAGCATTCTTATCGCAAAGCTACGCTCTGCGATGGCCACCAACGCTTTCTCAACACTGTAAATAAAAAAAAATATATCTCTCATGGGAAGTGAAGTGGGAACATCATCAACATATTAGCCATTGGAAGTGCTGGACATAGGCCTCAGTAAGATAGGGTAGGGGAGCGGGAATAGACAGCAGCATCCTTGCCCTGGTCCGCATGCATGCTGTGCATTTGCTACACTGCTTCTGATGGATATACCGCTATATGTCGGTTCTAGTACCTCAGTCACCTCTTACACCTGGTGCAGGGGAGATACTATTCTACTCTGCCGGTACCTCATGGAAGTGGGAACAGGAGACGTCCAATGCTTATATAATGGTTACTGAATGACACTTAGGTGCCGTGTTCACTCACAGTGTGATAGATAACAGGACGTCTGAATATTTTAAGATATGATAATAACAATATTACAGGGTAAAATAGTTTAAAATGTTATTGTTATTTTCAACATTATAAACTTGTAAATGTGAACGAATATTTTGTGATTTTTGTTACTGAAACCATAATGGAGTGAGGGTCAAGGTATGAAAAGTCGTGTGTAATTTTTTTTTTATACAACCTTTGTTATAGTATAGCGAATTCATTAATAATAATGATCACCCATTTCAGTATTGTCAGCTGTACTGCCGGTGAAACTGACGGATGCAAATTCCAATCAGTCCGAAACAATGGGGGAATCGCAGCTGACTTTCAATACAAAACCTTCTTGAATCCGGGCCCGGGCGACGCCTCTACTAAAATTTTCAACCGTTGAAATACACAGATCGAAATGGGGTTTCTCAGGAAAATATGTTTCCTGTTTCTTGTTCAACTCAAACGGGCCATTGTTATTTTATTTCGCATTTCTTCGCAAATGTAAACATTGCAGAGTCAAATCTGGAATGTAGTGCAGTGGATTGTAAAACGCTACTTTTGAAATTGTACTCGAGTTATAATATTGTTCCTTTATAGTTGATATCTCAACAGCATTCGTAGTGTATAGAATAAAACGGATATAAAGAAGCTATAAAAACTAAACTACCTATAGAAAATCGTGTAGAAACCCATAGAAAATATTCACTAAATGGGAGATCCGATAGCGATGATAGTAGTGATCCTGTCTAATGCGCCAAAGATTTTCGGTTCGATCCCCACCCAGTACAAATATTTATATGATAATATAGATGTTTGTTCTTCGTCTGGGTCATCTGGGTGTACAATTTATGTAAAGTACTTAAGTAGTATGTTTGTGATTCCTCTGTTGTCTGATATCCGTTACACAAGTTCTTTAAGTGACTTATCACGGAACCAGTCAATGTATGAGATTTTGTGTAAATTGTAGGAAAATAATAACAATAAATAAATAATATTACACGACATCGCTTACATTGATCTAATTCATAATTAGTAGCTGTAAGCACTTCTATAACAGATATCAGACAAGAGAGAAATTACTAGAATGTATTATTCTTAAATAAATACACATATATGACCACGAAATACATATACATATTTATTTTTTATTCCGGAACAACTTTCATTTGAAACAACACTAGTAATAAAGTTTTTTATAAACAGATATCGTGCATGCCTAAAGTATGATCACACATAGTCGCACTTGGTGGCTAAATCAGGCGGCTGCATTTCATAAACATTACCGCTTTAAAGGTCGCCTAAACAAAGCCTTGACATTACAAATCCTAATGCTGATATAGTTCGTGGAATATCGTATCGCTTTGGAAAAGTTTCCTAATGTCACTGGGCCTAACTGGCCTAATAAATCTGCCATACTAACTGTTCCTAGTTGTTGGCGTAGTTCAAATTACGCCTTACTCGGAAACCGCTTGATATTTATATAAAATTTATTAAGAATTCAGAGGAATCGTTCAAACTAAATAACACTCAAATATACATTAAATATGACTTGTTATTTACATTATCTGCATGAAATATGAGTAAATAAGGTCAAACGATGGCTACCTCAATCAGAACTGACATATCGGTGAGTCGGTTTTGACGGACAGTTGTTTTGGACGATGATGCATTTTATCTCTGTGGAGAGCCGATTAGTTTTTATTTCTAAAGGATCCTTCTGAAATAAAAACTGATAGACTTCCGATATAGGCTACACAGTTATTTCAGGCAATATAATATTGTTAAGACAATAGTTCTTTTTAGGCTTATGCATTTACAAGTTACTTAAACTTTTCACTGCAGAAACCTTTTGTATGAGGTTAACTTTATACAATGATCATCTGCATTAGCACCTCACTCTTACCCATTTCTATCGCCAAAAAGCAGTATTAGCATTGCTGTGCTCCGGATGCGCTAGTGATATATCGAGCGTCTAAAGGCTGCAGTGGCGCTTACTATCACTGTAGGCTTGTTTTGCGACCTGGTCTAATAAAAAACCCCTATTGATTCCAGACTTTAGGTCGAATGATGATCCTTATATATCAGACCTAGGAGGTCCTCTCCTGACCCCTGTTCCTGTGACCTATATTTTACGCTGCCTGCAAATATACTTCTACTGACGCATTATAGACTACTTCAACACTAAAATATTTTAACCAAATTTTAAACATTTTATGCAAATGGTAAGGCTGTAATAATGACAAATTACTTTCAAACCAAACAATGAAAATAGAAATTACGAACTCAGCTAATCTAATTATAAACCAGAGACTGGTTAGTCTAGGCGGTATATGAAAGAAATAAGCATTCGCGTTAGATTATCAATTTCCTTTTTTATTTATTCTTTAAAAGAAACAAATGACGATGCTAAAACTGACCTATTTATTAAGTCTAAAAAGAGGTATATTTAGTCTCAAAGTATCTGCATCTAATAATAACAGCATTAATGCATTAATGTCAGCCAGCTTCTACGACCCCCCCGAGACCTTTCCGCCTACTCAGTCGGTAAATGACGTCGCACCCGGCAAGGAGATCGCGGAAATTTGCTTTATAGCAATCTAAATCAAATACTAATATAGATATAGGTCCACTAATATGCTCGATAGTATAGGCAAGTATCAACATTTGGTTTAAGGCGATACGATTTTTGTAAAACATCAAATCAATTAAGCAGCTTTAGTAAAGCGTTTTGGAAAATGGAACCTGTATCACCATCCGTTCTTCTTACGGTTTCTTTTCTATTGGCTACCTGTTAAACTTTTATTTTAAGATAGTCCACTCAATGACCTATATATTCAATATCCTATCCGATCATCAAGGCCATCATCCTTATGTCGTTTTAAAGTATATGTGATAGGTCTACTTAAATAAGAATATTTTGCGATGAATCGATTGGAGCCATAAATATTTTGTTATCATTAATCAACTTTAGTCTAGTACTATTAGTAATAAGAGTCTGGTATAAAAAAATAACTCAACTTAAATAACAATAATGCATCAAATTTAAAAGCACTACTTCAAAGATATATCTTGAAGACGTAGCTAGTCGAATAATTAAGTTACACAAGTGATAAACTTGTTTGTCCCCAAAATTAACACAAATCCCTCGGGATCTGCGCCTACTTTGACAGGTGAATGACGCAGAAACTATCGATTTTAGCTTAGTCGAGAACTGAGAGAATCCGATTAGCAGATATCCATTAACTAACTGCTACGTAATGACTAATTGGACCGTGACTAAAATGTATATATAAGCTTTTATATATACATTTCAGTCATGGTCAAATAAAAATATTTCAGGTTACTTCTTATATTATCTTCTTATTCTTCTTATATTATATTATTATCTTCTGGATGCCATTTAAAAAAGGACAAGAAATTAAATTCCGACGGCTCTTGTTAATTTTTTTTCAAGCTTCAGTCCGAATGTAACAAGATCATTTTAAAACTTTTAAGCTTGTTGCTCAGCCTCAAAATCCCGCTAATACTACAAAGATTGCTCAACCCATTTCTCTTTATATTATTAATTCTGTTCTCGTGTATTTCTATACTATTTTTGGGGTATAAAAAACCAAGTCATTACAACAGAGAATTTTTAACGAAGTAATTCCGAGCTTGGCCGTAAGGTACCGGCAGTGTAGAATAGTGCCTCCCCTGTACCAGGTCTCATAAGAGGCTAAGGTACCAGAACCAATGGATGGCGGTATATCCAGCCAAAAAAGTTAACTCGATTGTACAGAGCGGGGATGGGCAGCAGCTTCCCCGTTATGGGCAACATACCCCCTTTCTTAGGTTGGCCTATGTCCAACACGTGGACTTTTAATGGCTGGTATGATGATGAATTCTGAGTTCATCTATTAAGTAGGTACTGATATTAGAGACAAAGACACAAAGTTCTAATACCGTTGTATTTGTTATATTTTCTGCTAGAATATTCATCTTTTACATATTTCAGTGAACACTTCGATTATCTATTCTTGAAAAGCAAGGCTGCCATATCGTAATATGTTTGTGATACACCTAGAAAGTTGTTTTATACTGTAAACAATAACTGCTTGTCTTGAAGTAGACTTCTGTACAGACGAGTCATATAATATGCCGTATTTGAGAACTTTCGTCTAGACAGCATACCTATACCATGAAAGCAGTATTTCTTTTACCCCCTATAGCCCTGACTCGTCTGATAAAATCTAAATCACTTATAGCATGTTCACTTCCATATAGCTAAATAAGATCTGAAGATCTTTTGATATTCGGGAAATTACCTATAAAATATAAAACTTTATCTTACACACTACAAATTTAATACCTAGATGCTGTCTAGACTGGATTATCTATATAGTATATCTCATGGAAACACCACACTAACGATCCTTTAGTAAAACTCACAAGTCTATTAAAACTTACATTTAGCGTAAATTCTGTAAAGTTAGAATAATCTACATATCAAAACTAGACTTGTCGGTAAGAGTTCTGTGGTTCAGTTGAAGATGTTTTTTTTTCTTTTCTACATGTCATACATTACTCTAACTCTAAGTCGCTTAAAGCACTCGTGTTACGGACACTAGACAATGGAAGAATCACAAGTATACTACTTAAATACATATATTTAACATATATTTAACACAAACAACACAAATATCATTATATAAATATGCTCTAGGTGGGAATCGAACCCATTTGGCGCACAAGATAGAATCACTACCATATGTGCCTTCAGGCCCGTCGTTTTGCACCAGGACACTATAGTCAACATTATAAGGGTTACGGTCTCAGTTTACGGTCTATTATGATTACTGGATCAGCCTTACTTACTTTAACTTCCATTTAAATGAATGAGAATGGATAAATAGGAATCATTTCAACAATATACGATATGACATCAGTCTAGACAAATGTCTGGACAAGACACTGAATAGTATAAGTCGCAAAATGGCATTTTAACGAATATGAAACGCCGGACTAAGATCCATTTTAGTACCAAGTGTAACATCTCAAATATCTAGAATGTGAACATTTGATTTATGAGAATTCTTCGGTATATTCGTTTCATTCTTCCCCCGCCATTGTTTGGAGTATTCTGTAAAACTCGTATAGGAATTCATTAAAACCAGAGGCAAAAAAACAGGAAGTGACAACCTGGTGCGTAAAATATAGTGACAAATTGTTTTGTGCAATGTGATGACAGTGTATTTCAATGGTTCTGATTCTAAAATTCTCGAATTTATTCAAGGTTATAAGCCATAACAAAAAATATAGTGGGGTATCGGAGAAGTACCTCTCTTTGTACCGGGTATTTTAAAAGCCGACTGAGGTACCCAAAACCGGCGTTATATCCATTTAAAAAAGCGCAGCATAAAGATTACAGGGTGGGTACGGGCAGGAGCATCCTTGTCGCGAAGTTGCGCTCTGCGTTTGCTACAAGGCCTGCCCAGCTCGGCAAATAAGGGCTTAATCCTCCAATCTTGGGGAGGCCTATATCAAACAGTGGACCTTAGTCGATGCAAGCATTTATTAGCTGCAATTAAATCCTAATATCAATCTCTAGTATGACTTTGGTCCTTGGTAGTGTGTTTGTTGAACTAAACCTACTAAAAAAGATGACGATCGCAACAAAGAAAAGATAGTCCCTGAAGTCTTCCTAGAGCATCGATCTTTCTGTTAGCTTGTGCTTAGGTAGGAAATATTGTATAAAAATTACTAAAGAAATGAGAAGAGTGGCATCGTTTTCATACGTTGTTTCATCATAGATAAACCTGCTGTCCTATATACTATAGGTACTAGAATATAACAATGCACACATGCAACTTCAGAAGCGCACCAGGTGGGCCATTACGCACCCATTATAGTAAACGAAGTCATTAGCACCTATTCTCGCTCGCAGTCGAAGCGTTTAACCAGCACACTGAGAGGACAAGTTACATTAAAGGGCAATCTTTTGATAAGAAAATAACCAGGCTTAATGGGTTTTCATTTGTTTGTAGGTAAGATTTGTATTTTCAAATATAATCAGATATTCATATTACATCGGAAAATGTATATCGGATATTCTACTTTACCTATACCTTTATTTTCGCGAGGTACCGGCAGCGTAGAATAGTACCTCTCTCTGTACCAGTTATTGCAAAAAATGACTAAGGTACCAGAACCGACAGGTGGCTGTATATAACGAAACAGTGTAGCTCAAATCCACAGGACATGGGCAGCAGCATCCTCGTCGTGAAAGATGCGCTCTGCGATTGCTAACAAGATTGCTCAACGCGGCCATTATGGGCAAAATCCTCCCTTTCTTGGGGAAGCCTTCATCAAGCAGTGAACTTGATGATAACAATAGTTCTATTGTATAAGCTACATTTATAAACCTGTTTGTACTCAAGCATAATGTAAAAATAAAATTGCTCCCAATTCCGCAGATTGTATTTATGTTTATACGCGGTTAAGAGAATCTGCAATAAAAAGGAAAAGGGACCTCATACACCTTGGAACCTTTATCTGCAACTGTGATTTGAGGCCACTGTCTAAATACACAACTCATCATCATCAGCATTATCATCGGATATCGATTATACAACTAACAATTTGATTTCAATTAGAATTGTCATAAAAAAAATCTGTCGCAATAGTACATTTATATACAAATTCAAGTTACGTAAAGCGTACCTAGCTTTGCTTTACGTAACGTTTGTTTAGTTGTAGAGGATTCCTTTTTCTTGTCACTTTTAAATGAATATACAAGCAAACACATCTTTAAATTGTTAGTCTAATAGTAATTGCATTAGAAATGCTAGTGTAGATGGAATACGAGTACCCTTATTAATATTGGTATTAAAAACTATGAAATTTTAAATTTGGAACCAAATTGTGTATTGTTATTTGTCTAATAAATTGTCGTTGGGGCTTTTGAAGTTATAGGTAAATTGTAATGATCTTTATTTATTTACGACAATAAATGATCACATCTAAATTTAAAACAAATAAGTTGACTGACTGACAGATCAATGCAGGGCCTAAACTATGTCAGATACTTTTGTTTTACATTACCCACTTTTCGAGAAAGGTATAACATCACGCTAGGATCGATAACGGTAGGGCATAAATAATACTTAGGTTTGTTCTATAACTTAACGCGGATGAATCGGGTCGCTGCTAGTAAGTGTATATTTAAAATGACTAAAGTTGTATTTACTAAAGTAAATACTTGATATATTTTTTGGGTGGATTTTTTTTATGACAACATCTAATGAAATGATAATAATAACATACATAACAGCTTTTCTGATTCTAAGTACTCAAATCGAACGACATAATCGAAAACAATAAGGTGGTTCGGAGTGTCGCTTCTACGCAACATTGCGGCAATATCGAGCTTACAGTATTTGATTTCTAAACCTCACTAGTATTTCTGAGCGCAAAATGGTGGCCACGTTTTCAATATCTTACAGTGCAATATATTTCATTTTGAACAAATTTTCAGTTTATTTGTGAACTTCTCTTAAATGTTATTATTGGCACGGATCGTTATTATTATCGACTATAAACCGATTTTTTTAGGACTTAATTTTTTAGCATAAATCAAGGTAAGCCTTCAACAATTTTCTCTGAGCAAAAACTTTATAAAAAAAATTGTGTGTTTGACCGAGATGAACTTCTAAACTACTGTACTGATTTTAACCAAAACTTGGTCACCTTGTGTAATTCTTAAATCAATTTGATTTTTATCAGATATTTATTAAAGAGTTATAATTATCTATAAGTCCCATAACATTTTAACAGATGGCTATGAAAGGTAATTGAATATGTATACATAAAATTAGATAAACTTTGGTAACGAGATTAATTTCCGTGAGGTACCAACGAAGTAGAGTCGTACCTGGCGACGTAAGAAACGACTCAGCTACCGGAACCGACAGATGACTGTATATCCATCTGAATCAGCGCAGAGTAAATATTAAGGGTGGCAGCATCCTCGTCGCGAAGATTTGCTCTGCGATTGCCACCACGTCTCCCCACATAATCCTCACCAATTTCAAGCAAAAATTCCCCTATCTTGGGAAGGCCTATGTCCAACAGTAGGCTTTCTATGGCTGATATAATTAATGATGATTAACAAGATCAACTCGATACAATTTTAATATGTACCCGGACGAAGTCTATGGTCGGAGATGGTCCGGAGACGGAGGGCCTGACCGGTGTTCGGAATAACTCGGAAACGCGATGTTATTGCACTCTAACGTTTTTATTATTTTTAAATGTTCCGGTATGTAAGCTGAGGTTGTGACTTGCGCGGTAATCTGCTGTAAACAACGTGTCTCGGACAGTTTCGAAAATCGAACGATCGTTCGATTTTGCAGACTATTACGGTAAAGTTATAGTGGGCACATCCCTTATTATAAGCAACTATGGTTTTAAAGACTTGTAAATTAAATAATTAATATCCGTGAATACAACATAAATTGAAATTGAACGGGACTAACGAAACGTTTCTTTTATTCATTCAACGTTTTGCGCAGCGGTCAGAGCGTCAGTTAAAATTAATGGTGCGATAATAACTCACAATATTCCAGACAGGGTTGAATTTATTTAAGGTTGCCAAACGTGGAAATCATGACTTTACATTACTTGAATGTGTTTATTGCTTTTTATATTTTTTTACTGCAATACGTTTTAAAAACGTAAACAAATATCTAATTAAGCATATTGTCTGTATTTGTTTATTTATGTATGCCACAACAAATAAGTCTTGTTATTTTCAAAAATGTCTAAGTATTTGTGAGGAGTCGTTGAAATATATTTACTATAACTACACAATTCGTCAGATATGTAAGATTTGTCAGCAAGCTCATTTTAGACTATACCTGATACAGATGCTAAATCATTTTAAAATTTAGCTCAACTTCCTATAAGAAAACTAAACTAGTTTTTGTATAATGTATTGTATATACAAAATAAAGTTTATTTTTATATAGTCATTTGGCTTATTCTCTAAACTTACGAGAAGCAACCTTTATTTTATTACGTTTTTATAATTTTAAGTAAAAGTTCAAGTAGGAAAAATTATCATTAAATCCTAGATAAAAAAATCCTGAAAAAAGTGATAGAAATAAACTTTAAGAAAACACCTCACTAGTGAGAGATAAACAATCAGCTCTATCAAACGGATAACTGAGACTGTCTACTATCCACCCGGGTGACCGCACACGCTCCGGGCCTAATTTGACCCGGATACTGGATAACTGATCGATGATAAGCTAATCGGCAACTATCCGTTGTTAATGTGTCATTTGACTTACATTCAATGCATTTATGGGCTGTAAAACGCACTAATTATGGCCATATATTTATATTAATTAACGTTATCTATATCTTGACTTATGTACGTACAAGAGCAAACATTCATTTGCCTCATGTGATAGTTTAGTGATAAAAGTACACATGTGTTTTGTCCTTTCACTTCGCAGAGGAGCTGATTGACGTGAGAAGCGAGAGGTCAGATTTTTGAACGCCCCTGGTAGAAATTCGAGTTTAAAAATTATTAGATAATTTTCAGATTTAAAGTACCGGCATGCAAGCACAGGAGGAGGCACTAAGCTACTATTAGCTTAGTACCTGTGCCATATGATTTAAGACTCCACTGAGTTACCAGAACCAGTTAGGGGATATGAACCTTATCAGTCGGAGGCAAAATTCTCCCTTTCTTGGTGAGGCCTATGGCCAGCCGTGGCTGCTGTATGGTTCTAATAATTATGATCATGATATAGTTAGTTTTCATAATATTAAAACGCTATCCACTACAAAGGCAGAAAACAAAACGTCCGACGATCATGCCTAAAGACGGAATGAATGGTGTAAAAATGCATTCGCACATCCACAAAAAGGTTTGTTACTGTTATTACGAGCATTCTTCAGGGCTCAGGCATGTAAGCACCGCGGAATAGGCCATAAGAACTTTGATGTCTCATTCGTTACAACAGGGTGACAATGGCCGATTGTTAGAATATAAACGCGAAGTAAATTATTTCTTTTATTATTATTAGTGAATAAATAAAGCTTTGTTGCGGTGATTTGTAACGGCCTGCCGTTTAACACAATGGGTTAGCGAAAATTAACTATGAATTATCCTAGTGACTTATAGATGTTTCTATTTATGAAAAAATATTGTTTCCATGATTAACTAAATTACGTAGAATATGATAGAAACGTCACCTGCCAAGATAAGTATCGAAAAAATACCTTCTAGTATTTTCTATTTGACGGCTAGAGAGCACCGGTTGTTACTGATATTGTTCTGCACATCGGGAATTTACGTAATCTACATCTGACCAAAAAAATAGGCACTAAACAAAATCTTCTGAATGTTCCAACATATTTCTTATCGCTTCAATAAGTCATCATAATCATATCAGCCAAGTTCACGGCTGTCCAAGTCCAAGTCCAATTGCAGAGCTCAATCTTCGCGATCGGAATGCTCCTGCCTAAACCCGCATTGTGCATTTGAGCTACAATGCTTCAGATGGATATATCGCCGCATGTGTCGGTTCTAATACCTTAACTGCCCCATACCACACCGGTACAGGGGAGGTACTATTTTTCTCTGACGATACCCCTGTTTTATTTTAAATTCAACAATTTTTAATTATACGCAACTTATTGGAAAACAAAATTGAAACTTTTCAATGTGGATATATTTAAACTAAAAATATGTTGGATGGTATTTTTTTGCATTTATAAACAGTAATATAAATATTAATATAACCAGGTGCACATAAAGTACGTGAGTTTATCCTTTACTATCCGCATTCTGGCCTTAATTTCCTTCGGTACTCATCCGAAGAAATGAGCTATAAAGGCTTGATGCCTTTAATCCATGGCCACTCCTTTTTATTTTATTTTGACAATAAAGGAGCAAATAAAAAAATAATTTAATTTACACGTGAATTCACAAGTCAACACGAATTTTGAGTCTGAGTTCTGTACCTCTGATTTTGATTACTTATGCCTAACTAATTAAAGAAAAAAAAATTTTATCTAATAAAGTTTGCTTTTGTAGTTACTAAAACGAAATTTTAATTTTTATGAAAAAGCTCTATTTCTTAATTTCAATTATATGTAAAAGGAAAACAGTTTTGAATTCACATATTTTTATTGACTTTAATTATACAAGACGGCATAAATAAACCCACAAATACAAAAAAGAATACAAAAAAGACTTTAAAAATGAACAGATTTGGTATTTCTTCTGTGTAAGTTGGGACTTTTTCGTATGAGCCCCCAAATGTAGTCACCCATCATATTTTCATTATATTGTCCTTGATAACGCTATTCGAAGTTCATTATATCCTGGTGGAAACGTTCCCCTTGCTCTTCTGAATATGCACCTAAGTTGTCTTTAAATCTATCCAAATGAGCATGTAGCATGTGGACTTTCAAAGACATTCTGCAACCCATAACTTTGAAGTTGTGAAGCATATCAGTAATAAGCTCCGTGTAATTTTCTGCCTTTCTATTGTCAAGAAAGCCATGAATCACTGCTTTAAGGCTGAGCCACGCTTGTTTTTCGTGCGTACTGAGGAGCTGTAGGAATTGTTCACTGGCCATTATTTTCTTTATTTGTGGACCGATGAAAATACCAGCTTTAATTTTAGCCTCTGACAATTTCGGGAAAAATGATTTTAAATATTGAAAGGCCTCAGAGTCTTGACGCAGAGCCTTTACGAACTGCTTGATCAGACCTAATTTAATGTGCAATGGAGGCATTAAAATATGATCGGGCTTCACGATTGGTTCATTTTTGACATTATGTTGTCCTATTTGAATTCCTCGCTCCGTTGTGTCCATGAGTGCTGCTGGTAGTGAAGTGCATCGGCTCTACTATCCCATAAGCAAATGTAACACGGATATTTAGTGTACCCGCCTTGCATTCCCATCAGAAATCCAACTATTTTAAAATCCCCTATCACTGGCCAGGCGTACTCTTCATATTTTAAAACTTGAAGCACCATTTTAACGCTCTCGTAATTTTCTTTTAGCATTACAGAATGAGCAAGGGGAAGAGATGGAAATATATTTCCATTATGTAGAAGAACTGCCTTTAAGCTTCTTGTAGAGCTGTCGATGAAAAGACGCCATTCAGAAGACATGCAAGGGATTCCGATTGCTTCAAACAAACCTTTCACATCATTGCAATAACAAAGTCCGTCTTCTTTTGTAAAGAATCCAGAAAATGTTTTATGACGTTTTCTTTGGTCACTTATTTTAACATCGTTCTTGAGCAAATTCCACTGTTTTAGTCGTGAAGCTAATATTTCTGCTTTAAGTTTAGGTAGATTTAAATCTCTTACTAAGTCATCAAACTAAAAAAATTGCTAAAATACTATAATATTCGTTTTACATTGTGTAAAGGTACAAAAGCAAACTTTATTTTTTATAAATGGAGTTTTTGCTTTTTTTTCGATGTATATAATCAGAAAATATTTACTAAATAACAGACTCAAAGAAAAATATTTTTTTTGTTGACTTGTGATTGCTGCCACTTGCGACTTTGACTACGTGCTCCTTCTTTATAATTTGTAATATATTTGTTTAAACTGATATATCAGTCATATTTTGTAAAAGTTAAATTATATAGATCCTATAGTAATGGTATAAAAATGCCGTCGAGATTGAGAACAACAGAGAGGAATAGTATATATATATCTATATCCGAATCAGTGTAGCTCTAATGCACAGGGCGGAAATGGCCAGAAGCATGCCTATCGCCAAAGGTTTAAGCTAACACTGGCCTAGCGAGTCTAAGTTACTAGCTGAATTTCAAATTTAAACTCTTCGGTATATATTCGATATTATAGATTATGCGGAATATAATTCAATCACATAATAAACGTGAAATAACGCCTTTAAATCAGTAAGCTTCAATTAAGTATTATCCAATATTATAAGAACTAGATAATACAAGAAAACCCTCTAAAAATGTACGTTTTATAATCTAAAATCTTATTAATTTAGTATAAAAAATCATCCGAAAAATTTATTATCGTAAAACTAACACCATTGCATAGAATATACAATATTTGTATCATAAGTGCTATGTATGATAACATTTTACTTGGAACTGGTTATAATATAACCTATATTAAAGAATATATAATTATATAATATATGATATGATAGCTCTGGTATATACGCCAACTGGGCATAGTTTTAAAGCTGGTTTTCAAGAGTAGACCTTAGATAATAAAGCTTATAAGTGTCCTTAAACCCCCAACAGAGCGTGTCATTCTAGTGATGAACCATTCCGGTTAACGACATCTTAAATAGCTCAGTGGATGCTCGTCCGGATATCTGAGTTAAAATTCCGGTCGTTAGGACGTAATCCGGTTGTTACGAGCTTATTACTGGCCTTATGTCAAGCCATGCGCGCGTTAATATTTAACGGATACTAAATTATTAATTGATTAATCTCTCAAGTAGGATCTGTGTTGACAATGCGGCATTTATACAGATAATGTAACGTCAGTAAGAAATAAAAGGACTGATAGATAAACGTTCATCCGTAAACGATTAATTGGATTTTTAGTTATAAAAATGCGAAAATTTGTATGAAGTTTTCTTGCTCAACCACGCAGTACGGGTGATCTCGAAGTAATATGCCATAAAGATATTATATACACTACACAAAAGGCGGTATTTTATCAACACTAATTGTGGAAAAGTTCTCATCAGAATTATATTTTGTACTGAAATTTAATTAATTTAAATCAATTCGTATCACAACGATTGCACAATACTAAGTGCATAACATTAAGGTTAATTAAGCCAATTTACTCGATATTCGCGTGCTGCAGAGCAATTTGAACCTAAATGCATTGACAATAATATTACAATTATGGTTTGAACCAGCAGTAATCCTTTGAAACAGAAGTACGTTCACTAAACCATTATATAAATGATTTTAATTGAATGAAATAACTTCTAACAAAAGTATATTTTCAAATTCTAGTATCTTTGGAAAGAAACACAAATTCATCTACTTAATAATAGATTAAAGCAAAAGCAATTTGTGTAAGTTCAATTTGCATATATATTTCAAATAAGCCCTACAAAATTTATTATTACGGGTGGGTAAGCCTGAAAAATTGGTAAAAAACTCATTACATTCAAATAGTGTTGATATATTTTAGAAAAACACCTACCTACTCTCTGTTTAAAATGTTCTCTTCGTTGATTACTGGCTCGTGTTTCTAGTTTTCAGAATAAGTTTATATATTAATTTCGAATACCTTTTTCTATACCACAAAGACGGTAAACAGGGATACGGCTTACTTAACAAGACGTAGTTATAGTAGCCTATTTAACTTTGTAACACCAGTTTGTTGTGGTTTTTTTGGTTACATAGATTTTAAGTGTAAAAATAGTACCTCCCCTACACCAGGTGTCGTTAGAGGCGCCTAAGGCAGCAAAATGATGGTTTATCCATTCAAAACAGTGTAGTTCAAATGCACAGAGTGGTCAAGGCAATTATCAACACGCTTGCCCAGCGCGGCAATTACGGAAAAAAATCTCCCTTTCTGGAGGACGCCTATGTGCAACAGTGAACTTCAAATGGCTGATAGGTTTTGTAGAACCTCATACTGTAGGCCTCATCATGGAGTACATTTCATATGAGAATCATACGCAGAGAACATTCTCCTGAAACCACAAAATGTGCGATCATTCAGGATACAAGTATAAACAACTGGCGAGGGTATCATATCGAACAGTGATACAGCTCTAGAAAACATATGTGAAGTCCTCCTATAGATATAAAGGTTTAACCGTTTGTGAGTTTGGAGTTATTACTGGTTTAAACATAACTGTCTGTTATGTTTAAAAAAGCAAAAATGAATGCATTTTTATTTTGTGTCAGTGTACACACACATACGCAAAAAAAAAATAGATTAGATAGGAACACTAGGAGTAAAAATAACATATTTTATGAAAAAGATCTTTTATTGTGACGCATTAATATAAAATTTTAAATTGGTTTCCATTTGTTCCTATCGGCTCTCCACGGAAGCAATAACTATTTACGGCCAAACCGGTGCGTGTCGGATAAAAGTTTAATGGAGTCTGGGTGTGTTTGATGTCATGGGAATAAATGGAAATACTGTTGGACTTAATTATACAGGGCTGCATTAGCTACATAAACTTTTGTTCATCCGCCTGAGTGTAGCGGGAAGAGCTAGCTAGCTACATAAGAAAGATTGACAACATGTTTAGTGTAATGAATATATTTATAGCTAACGCATTGTACAAAATGTCTGGACATTATTCCAAATAGCGCATTCGTTTAAGTTCCTATCGTTTGCGCCATGGGTATGGGGTGATCTCTAATGTTATTTTCAATAATGGCATTTAACATGGAACTTGGTAAAGCATTAATCAACTGGTTAAAAAGATTGCACCAGAGACCCGATTCAGATGTTCAAACAAAATATTTTTAATATTTAAAACAAACATAGTTTTACTGAGGTGATAGAAAATAACTGAACTCTTTTAATGACGTACGGTTGTTAAGTCAAAAATAATTACTTTATTAGATAAATAAAGAATAAATTAGACAAAGAGACTGCGTTAACTGTTGTATTTGTATTTGTACTGTATTTGCGACGTAAAACTAATATCGAATATTAAAAGTTTGATAATACACTCTTTACGATCCGCTTTAATGATAGACTGTCAGTTTATTACCTCTATTGTGCAGTACTGGCCACATTCCTCTGGAAACAGTGTTCAAAGTAAACGCTTTATGGCCTTAATAGAGTTGCTTTATAGCGACAGTTTTAATAACTTTCACGATTATTTTTATATCTACAAAGATGTTTTGTATGCTTCTGAAATATTATTTAAAATAGACGACAGCCGTACATCCATCCAAAAGAGCTGAGAGAGATGAAAGAGTATATACGAATTGTTTCTGTTGGATTCAGATTACGATTCTAAAACACAAAACTGTCGACGTTATTCTTAAGCAATAATTGTTGTGGTTTTACAAGAAACTTACTAACGATATTTCCTTTTATTTTTATTATATCCATTCTAGTCCACGTGAATTCATCCTGGATCGCAGTAAAATTGTATCCCATTGATCTCGTTACCATGAGTTTATTATATTAGCAGTATTGTAAAAATTGTAAAAAACTTGCAATTAAAAAATATCACGAGTATAAATTTAGATATAGGTAAACTACCGTTTTCTCACTACATAGTTGGGTCAAACAAATTTTATTGGAACTAGGACACGAATATTTTATATAAAAAAATAAATAAATTCAAAACTTGTACATTAACAGCTCTCTTGCTGCAGTAGCCGAATTTATGAAAAAGTCGGCTATAGTGTCCAAACTAACCAAATTCCCTCGATAGAAGCAACACAAAAACATTCTTTTGAACAAATTGCACTCTCTAATCTCGTAATATCGAGCCGCAGTTTCGGAGGTTTGTGGCACGTGTCTGGGCAGCCTTTGACGTAATACTATGACAATTGAGACCTTGACTAAATTTAAAGAAAATAATTTTATATAGTCCACTGGGACAGCATTCTAATAACAGGTAATAAATGGAGATTAAGGAATTTACGTAACCTCAGACACCAGAGGACACGACATCAGAGGTGTAACGAAATCTACGAAACTGTCGCATATAAATATAATCAACGTCATAATATATTAATATATAATAATATCAACACGAGAGAAAAAACCAAAATACACCAACTGATTCCAGATTTCACTTAGAGTCTTAAACCTATAGAGACAAGAAACCTATAGAGGCTGTAGAGTCAAGAAAAAATACGATAACATAGCAGCCGTACATCGTGCAGTGTTGATAATAGACCTCCTCAATAAAGGAAAAATTTTGCAGCACTCACACAGCTACGCTTTTAAGATTGATGCCACTTTATATTTCAGTCGGTTTCATATATTCACATTTACTACTCAAGTAGTACTTGTAAGTAATGTCAAAGTGATTTACCACTCCTCTTACTCTCCAAACAACCTTTTGATCTTTAACATTGCAAAAAACAAAAGAAAGGAAGTTTAAAAAAGTGTTAAAATATTTGTTGAACGAAACAGCACCAGACATTTATTCCTTGCCAGTAGAAATACAATTCGCATTAACTCGCAAGTAGTAATAAAGCGAGGTAAAACGACTGAAGCCTTTTGGTGACGTTTCGCTAGCGCATAGTACGATTTGTTTCTTGTATCACACTCTGGAATGACACATATACCATGTTTTGGCAATACGCCACGCTACAAATCTAACGATTCCTGCTTCTCTATTGCCTTTGTTCTTTATGTTTTCCGATACTGCCTAAAATTTGCTGGACTTGTGGACTTACTATATATCACATACAAAACTATTGTTAGAAATTTTACTGTTTTGTTTAGTTATACGGACTTTTTTATATATACATATCAGAGATTTATTGAATATGTAATTAGTAAAATTTAAAATAAATGTAAATAAAAAAAGCGTCAGAACAATCAGTGGTATTTTCTTTGTGAAATGATTATTTGACACTTTTGAATTCTATTTCGGGTGAAGGTGACAGTTACGTAGCCAAAATACCAAAACTTTATAAGCCAAATTTGTCATCATCTTTTTTTATCGACTGAAAAGGGATCAATCGATGAAAATTTACCATTTTGATTATTAATCTGAATTTTAAAAAACTCTAATTAATTTAAAAAGTTCAAATTTAGACTCTTTATTAGTCAGTTGTTTTATACCTGTCGCTATGTGAAAATTCAGAAGAAAATTTTGAATTTTTTTATGCCTAGTATTGGAGTAAGAATAATAATGGGTTCAGATAAACTTGGTTGACTATTCACTTGCCTTCAACGTGATCACACGAAATAGACGCATTTCAACCGCCAAACTTTTTTGGTCCGCCACAACCCTATGGATTTCGATTCAGGTACACTAATAGACTTTGATAAGTTAGGTAAGTCCAACTTCAAGAAAAAGGTCGAGTTTTTAATCAATGTGTGTTATCAACGTTTAATTGCGGCAGCGAAATGTGGTCGATAACTATTGCCCTTATTGACCAGACACACACACCAGGCACAGCACTACAGAACTGATGGATGATGAAGCTCTAAGGTTCTGGAATGTAGATCACGTACCGTCAAGCGCAGCGTAGGACGATCACCTACAAGGACGATCTAGACGCAGGCCGCATACAACCGATTGTATCCGTCCTGTGGCCATTGAAGTATATTATGAATATTTATTTCCAATAAATTGAAGATATATGTATATATATATGTATGTAAGAAACGACAGAATGGCGGTATTTAATAATAAGGTAATATACACAGGGCGGGGATGGGCAGCAGCATCCGTCGCATTAGCTGCGCTCTGCGATTTCCAAAACGCTTACCTAGCGCGGCAATTATGGATAAAACAAACTACTTTCTTGGAGAAGCTTACGTCCAGCAGTGGACTTCCAATAGCTGGTATGATGATATATATACATATATGCGCATACACATCCACAACATTATGATAGTGATGATAATTGTAATAGTAACTATTTATTATCCAAAGATCTGGGGAGTGAGTAAAGAAATGACTCGGCAATTGAATGGACGTTCGCACGCAATAAATGTTTATACCCTCATATCATATTAATAGAAATTTTCATAACCGTAACCTCGACTTTTATATGCGTAAACCCAACAAATGCTACACCTTTACGTCCAAGTGTTCGGGAAATGAGCCCCGGATGGATTATTTAAATTTCATTTTGGCTTTAGCGGGATTCCCTTATCAACGACGGGCGCAAGGATGTACAATACTGTATGTAGTGTATTCACGGGTATATTTATAAGATAATATTTTTTATAAATTACATTATACACTTGTAATAGCACTGGATTTGAACTGAACTTCTTCAGAAAAGGATAATTTAAAACGAAGTTAAATCTTGACGTTTCTGAGGGCAATCAAAATTTATTCATAACTTCGTCATCTTTTAATCCAAAAATGTATTAACCCCAATCTCAGATTGAACATAATATAAGGCGTGTTTTTTCATTTTGATATGATGATAATCTTATTAAATATTATTTTGACGGTTGCTTATTATAGCTGTTTCGACCTGGCTTAAACCTAGATAAAACTTGAAAGAAATAAGCTCTTATCTTGTTATAAATACATTGTAAATTAGGAGTATTCACAGGCATTCAAAGAGACTTGGGAGGGGTCGCTTCAATGTTTACGTTATTGCGGGTGACTGCTGGTCTTACCAGCTCAAGTAATTAAAAGTATGTTTCTTTTGGAGGCCTTCTCATTTTGTTTTGCTATGCTTACAGTAGGGTTGTAACAGATAGGGTTGGCAGTCGTTTGAAATAATTGGCTGCCTGATCTCTTAATTTGTGGAAATAAATGCATATTAAGTATAAGAGAATATATTGTTGCCAGAAAATAAGTTCAGATATCTCATGCGAATTTATTATATTACAGTTTAGTTGGTCTCTGAAGGCGAATTCCCGATATTGTACTTATAGGTCCCTATAGGGCTGTAATATGATGGCGTGGGGGTCTGTTTACCCACCCTTAAGAGAAAGTCGATAGGTTACACTTCAGTAGTATTGGCTTTTGGGAATCGAATTGAGTCGTCCGTACAAACAAACGAAAGTGAAATCCAAGAATTCCGGGAAAGAATTGTACAAAATTCAGTTGAGTATTTTTTGGCTTTTATTATTTTTTTACTATGCAGTTTGGTTTTAAACATATTTTACACTTTACTTAAACAAGTCGGGCCTTTTGATCTTAGCCTAAACTGATATATTTGTCTAGTAACTGAGCTACGTTATTTGAATAATTGCAATTTTAGAAGATCACATCAAATACATTTGGACATCTCCGTAAAGAAGATTAAGATATATAATTATTTTTGCTATGATTGGCCAGTGAAGGTATTTTAGCTTAATCGTAGTGTACCAAACAATGCGTCAAAGAAAATGTCAATTAAACCGCCAAATAAAGGAAGCACATACAGTGCTACACCATATATAGACGTCATATTTAAAACTCTTTCTTAATATTATCAAGAAATTTAATTATTGTTTGGAAAACTTAAAATGATAAAACGCCAAAATATTTGCAAATCCCATATTACTATATAAATCATCTTTTAATTATCATATCATCATATCAGCCATCTAAAGTCCACTGTGTACTGTTAGACATAGGTCTCCTTAAGATTGAGGGATTTTTGGCCATAATTGCCACGCTGGGCAGGCGTGGTGGCAATCACAGAGCGCAACTTCGCGGTGAGGATGCTACTGCCCATCCCCGCCCTGTTAAACTGCGCTTTTGTAAATTATATAAATATAATTTAACTAAAAACGACCTTATACGTGTGTAATAGTGAAGTCAATCACATAAATTTCTTCTCTCGCCCGTTATCCCACACCTGCGTATCGAACCCTTATTATAACGGTCAATTAATTTAAAAGAGCCGAACAGCTTTCTGCCGACTCCAGAGCAGCCGACAGCAGACTTATTGTGGAGATTTTTCTGGCTTATTGTCGGAAATTACAGCAATTTAGCTCTTTATGTCTGAGCCACATTGCGGTCCGCTTGTGGAATGAACCCCTCGCATTATGCGGGCCGCCGGCGCGAGTTCGCGGATGTACCTACTGTAATAGACTAACTTACCTTGCCTTTTAGTAAGCCAAATATCTTCATGGTAAATTGGCTTGGCTTTAATATATGATTTATGACTGTACCGATGTATTTTGCACGGATGGAATGAAAAGGTAATTAAAAGTATACAATTATTTCATTCCAAGCTTAAGAAACATACATACTCTTTGTTGTGATTTAGAATTAATTGATAGTTTGTTTCATCATCATCATATCAGCTATTGGAAGTCCACTGCTGGTTATAGGCCTCCTCAAGAAAGAGGTAATTTATATGTGTAATATACTAATATAATTTATATATACATAATACGCATATTTGCCGCGATGGGCAAGCGTGTTGGCAATCATAGGTCGCAGCTTTCGCGACGGGGATGCTGCTGCCTATCCCCGCCCTGTGCATTTGAGCTACACTTTTACGGATGGTCGCCATTTGTCGGTTCTGGTACCTTGGTTGCCTCTGACGATACCTGGTACAGGGGGAGATATTATTCTACTCCACCGGTGTACCTTATGGCACCTATTTTGTTTATTTTTACTGAAACAATCTTGATGTGTCTTAATGTCAATGTCATCTCTAAAAACTGAAATTGCAAATCAAAAAAGTACAAATGCATCGTAAAATATTTTCAAGAATTCCCAATGACCACAAATTCCATTAATGCGTTCAAATTTTCTGCAAAAAAAAACAAACTCAAAATGATGCATAGCCGCCATATTTCTTTGTTACAAACAATTTAAACGCCGCGATGTAAATAATCATTCATCATGTAAAGTGACAAAAGGCAACAGCAATCAAGCAATAAATGAGTTTCCTCGCAGTGTCCACGCAGGGGATGTGATCGCGGTAGATTAAACGGCATGAGATCATTACACGACCAATTGCCGACCAAATCGCCACTCTATTAGGTAATTGTGCCTATGCACGGCACTAGTATGCCACGCGATTTGCCACTGAGACACGACATGCAACTTTATTATTATAAATTAAAAAAATACATTAACATAACTTCTCATAAATTGACCTGACTTTCAGATAATAATATGTATATCCCTGGTGTATATTCATGTTCAGCAGGGATATAAGCATAAATTGAGCATTGAAACTGTACAATGGCCTTATCGCACATAGTGATTTCTTTCAGTAAATCCTGGGAAAAGTGAGTAAATAAAATTAAATAAACAGTTGAAGATGCTAACGATACGAGGTTTAAAGCACTTGTGTTGTGGATATTAGATGACTAAGGAATCGCAAATATAATACTTCAATACATATTTTACATCCAGATACAAAACAAATACAAATATTCATCATACTAATGTTAATTCAAACCTTGGCACACAATATAGGAACGCCAGTGAATGCATCATTGTACCAATAATATTATATGACAGCAAAACACCAAAGGACAAAGATAAACAAAATAAAGTATCAACAATGGGACCACTGGTAAACACCTTCAATTTCCAAAGTTCCAATTGTTTTTTTTAGATCCTCAAATTTGAGTAGTGACTTTTAGTTGAGTAGTGATTAACAAAAAAAAACTAACATAAGGCCTGATAAAACTTGAATTATTGTTGTACCTATTTTATTATATACCTATGTCATTAGCCTTCAGCTATGAATATTTGATGTCAGTAATTCTACTTTGTTTTTCTTTTTACTTTTATCTTTATTTCGCTTTAAATCTTTAAAATTATTTGATAAAATTATTAATCAGCCGATTGGCAATCTTTTTTACTTTTTCTAAAATTTGTGCGTTTACTAAATATGACGAAACCAACTTAAAATAATTGAAAAATGTGTTAAATGTTACTCTAAAGTTAAATAAAACTTGTTTGAAAGCAGTTAATTAGTTATACATATGTACTAAAATATAATAAGTTCATAATTCAATAACCTTGTGTTTATAACACATAACAACATACAAAGTAAAAGTTTAAGAAAAATCTAAACAGGAGTTCTCTAAGAAAACACATTTTAAATCAAACAAAAGCCATCGCAGAAACCGTTTCGATGCAATATATCACTAAAGTCACAACTTCGCATCTTTATGGCGACCTCGTCTTTATGAGCAATTCTGTTGCCTCCCACAGATCATACTGTGGCTACTCGATTACTCACCTGTCCAATCGAATTAACAACCAATTTGCAACAATACTGCCGCTTTGTAGATCTGCCTAGCTAGATCAGAGAATACACCCCGCACAGCGTTCTGTGATGATAGATTTATGTCTTCCGACAATCAACTACAACTGATCGAAATAGCATGATGGTATTGAAATTGCTATAAAATACTACTGGATTCTGATTTATGCCGGCGATTGTATCACGGCAATTGCAAAAGAAATATTTCAATGCGGTTATGTCGATCCAGTATGAGATGGAATTACTAATTTTTTCTCTTGGTTTACAACTTAAACTATAAAATAATCAAAAGAAATACAGAAAGTTACACAATCTATATAATATAATCTTTTTTAAAATTCACATAAGTCATATGTAATGTAGAGGTAATGTGTAAGAAAAATTATATGATATTACTATTGCAACTTTATGAAGGTTAAATATATTAAGGAACTCTGGAAGAAACTATAGAATCTCTAATTGCATTTAAGAACTAGGATATATATTTTTTAATTAAAGAAGTAGGTACTCTCATTATCCAACAACTTAGCCAACAAAGTTAGCAAACTTAAATGACTTGCCCGCTTACATGCATTGCTTTCTTAATCTTTATTTAACTATGAATAATAGGTTCTTGCATGGAAGTTTGTGTGTCACCGTCTCGGTCGCCGGCCAAAGTTTATGGAGAAGCTTTAAGAGAACTTAACATACTTCATGACAAATATCTTACATTCTCTGTAAGACAGTATATCGTATATCGTGATGTGTAACAATTATAATTATATTCTGTTTTGATTAAAATTAAATAAAATGAAATAAAAGTAAAGTTTCACTATGTAAGTTTTATGGAAAATATAACAATTAAATACAAAGTCTTTCTTCTACTTTGTATTTAATAATATGTGATACTAGGTAATATACGTCAATTACTTGCAATTTTTCTGACCAACCTCCAAAATACAAACCAAAGACATGTCATCAAATTAAGATACGGTATACATACAAATTAATTTGTTTGCAATTTGTTGCAGATTTTATTGGGATCTCTGCATGCTACTGCTGTTGGTGGCAAACCTGATCATTCTGCCAGTTGCCATCTCCTTCTTCAACGATGACCTCAGCACACGCTGGATTGCCTTCAATTGTCTCTCGGACACCATATTCCTTATAGATATCGTTGTTAATTTTAGAACTGGTACGTACATTTACACGACAGATTTCACTACAATAACCTATATATTTCCCTACAATAAAATATAAACTAGAAGCTTGTTCCAGATACACTCTAGCGATAATAACACTTTCTCAAATCTTTTCAGGAATAATGCAGCAAGATAATGCAGAACAAGTGATATTAGATCCCAAGTTAATAGCGAAACACTATTTGAGGACATGGTTCTTCCTTGACCTCATCTCTAGTATACCACTAGATTATATATTTCTGATCTTCAATCAGGTAAACGTACGTTGCAATTTGGCCGTGTTGTTCTTATTACTAGTTTTAAACCTGTCTTTTATGTTTTTGATTCTGTTTCAGCTTGGGTGTTAATTTTGTTTTATAGTCAATACTTTTTATTTGTTGTTTTTCGTGTATCATTTTGTTTCTCATTGTGAATTCCCAACTGCCACGACAACCTACGTCATCGTGTACGGTTTATCGTTTCTTAAGGGTTTTACAGAACATGTAAAGGTTTGATAGATGCACATGTATTAGTTTCATTCTTCATCAGAAGATTTTCTATTTTCTTTTATATTTTACACCGCAATCCTTGTACTATCTGCACGTGGACCTCTGGTTACCCATATGATTCCTCATGGTCTGTAAGCTGTCTCAAATGTATCTTGTTTATGTTTTATTTTTTAAGATCGTATGGGGTATCTTCTTCCTATCTCTCTAAACGTTAATAAGCACTTTATAAATTTGTGCACCAGCTGTTCTTCAATCTCTCTTCAAATGCACTCTGTTGTTACTGCTCCATATTTTCTGATTTCTATTTATTCCTGGTATCAGTATCCTTTCTTTGTTTTTTGCACGAGGTCTTCAAATTTTTTTTACATCTCTTTTTTATACCGTTATAAAGCATGACTTTATGCTTTCTGTATTAACTAATCGATTTCTTTGTTGGGCATATTTTTTAACAACAAATAGCAACATATATGACTTGTAACACAACCCTTCTATGATTTATTGTATCAAAAACAACACGACCAAATTGTTATACATTTATTTTTCCAACAGATTTACTTACACAAACAGGCAAAGCAATATTTTACATCATTTAATCAACGATGATTAAGCTTGATTCTATAGAAAGACACAGGTTGCCGATAGAAGCCGTGCTAAAAAGAGCTTTCACTTATAATATAAACAAAGACCCCACTTAATACTATACTGTGAATATAAGTCGACAAAACATAAATATAACATGTTTCAACTGTTATGCTTAAGCACTTTTCTTTGGCTGATTCTTTAAAATCTTTCAAAATCAGCAAGAGCATGTTCACTTCAACTGTAAAAAGAACATCGCTGTTTAGTCTCGACGCTCTAAAATTTCGCTTAGAGTTGTCTCGGTTAGGTGTACATCGTAACTGTGTGTGTTTGCGTCGACAGGATTTTAGCGAAAGCTTTCAAATTCTTCACGCGGGGCGAGCGCTGAGGATACTGCGGCTAGCGAAACTCCTTTCCTTGGTCCGGTTGCTGCGGTTGTCCAGGCTCGTCCGATATGTCTCACAATGGGAGGAAGTATATGTAAGCCATCATCTCTTCTAACCCACACTGGGTTAACTGATATCTTATCTACATAACCACTAACAATGCCCTAATTACATTACGCCCACATTTACTAACACGACATGACTAAAACCGCAACTAAACTTTACCATAATATTGGATTAAATATATATACATATATAATAATAAATATAATCTTAAGGGATACTTTAAAGACCAATCTAAATATTTATTAGATTTTAATAAGAATGCGCCAACGTGAATTAATAATTATTTGAAATTGTTCTAGTGTAGTGAACCTTATGACATAATTGGAGTTGTGTTGTAATCCTGTATTATACCATTGATCCCACCCCCACTGTATGTGAGCCCCACGTCCCGCTCTGCACTTCTCTACTGCTTCTCTGCAAGCTTCTTTCTGCCTGAGCACGCTCTCACTCGTGACGTCTCAATCTGTCTCTTCTCTATGCGCCCGCGCCGCGTTCGCCGCGTACGCCGACCTGAATCGTCCCCGTCCCCCTAGCGACAATAATATTATTTGCAAAAATATTGATGTTGATTTGCAGCTTTTTCAAGCCTTTAGTATTGATGCGCTGACGCCGATGTCCCCAAAAATATCCCAATCAGTCAAACGTTTCGTCATCAAAAAACACTAAACAATATACGCGACAAATACTGATACCGTAGACGTGAGCACAATAGGACAGGAACAGCACTAAGTAAAACTATAATCAACTATCTTTTCCATAAAAATAATAACAGTCTATGAAACGACGAAATAAAGTTCGCGAAAATATGAATCCTCGGCAATAGTAGAGTAGTGTAACCCGAGAAATGAAAATATGAAGCGGAGATTCAGAGAGAAGTGGAGTATGGGGAGGGTGGTGACGACATCGCAGTGACGGCGTTGTGTGCAGATGAGCCCCGCCCCGCAGCCGCGAGACGAGCCGGGTGACGCGGACGGTGGAGGCTCCCGCGACCTCGCCTCGCAGGTGCCGCATGACCGCCCGCGCTCTCTAGCGCACTCCACGTAGCGTAGGGGCTTAGCCCGGTTCCGCTCGTCTCGGTGTTAGTGCATCCTATGTGTGCCCGCACGCGCCCCGCCCCGCCCGCCCCGCACACCCGCGACGACCTTCGCCCGTCGACCCCGCCCGCGATGCGGGCGCGCCTGGCTCTCTTCCTACTATCTCGTGTTTCTCGCTTGTTTTCTAGATCTTGCAGAATCTTCAAAAAAAGCGCACGGAACGGAGGGGACGTCTCAGCTCCGATGTTGCCAAAAAGAAGGGTGACACCAAAAGCAATCTGATCTTCAAGGTAACCAGGGTCGGCACGAGCCGGCGCGCATGTGCTCGTTCGCCCGCTTAGCATGCTGCCGGCGGCGCCGCCCGGCGTCCTATAGTCTGCTGCGTATGCTTCGCTTTCTCTTTCTTTGGCGTTTCTGTTTCCGACCCTCGTCCCGCCGGCGGCCGCGCGGGCGGAGGCGCGTGGAGCGGCGCGGTCGCGCGACCGTGCGGCGGCCACGGCCGCGCGACCTCCGCCGCGCCATCAACCACGCATGCTCGCTCGACGACTCGTTTCACGCGATCATATTTTATTATTTCTCACTTCTTTACGAAATCATCGGTAGAGAATCATCGCGATGCTTAATCTCGAGCGTCCTTGTCGCGCGCAGTCCGCACGGCTTCCTTTAGAGGCGACGATTGTATATTGGCCGGTACTCATGGCTACCGTTCTGTTCGCAGTTCCTCAACATGGCATCAGTGTTCATGCGGATATTCAACCTCATCTGCATGATGTTATTAATCGGCCACTGGTCTGGCTGCCTTCAGTTCCTCGTTCCTATGCTACAAGGATTTCCAGCCAACTCTTGGGTCGCAATAAATGAACTACAGGTAAGTAAAACCACCGACTATATTATTACACATTATTATTATTACATTACAATATTATTTAATAAAAACGTTGTGTGATGCGTGTAAACCCTCAATAAGATAGTTGGGTTTGTTAGTAAATCATCAATAGTAAGCACTGATAGTGTAAACGTATTTGTATCCAAAAAATTTACACTCTTTTTGTATGTTCCATTACAATTCAGTTCAAGATTTTTTTCCCAGTATCTAGGTGATACATCAAGGCATGGCATCAAGATATAATTTTTTATTGATGGGAAACAAACCAGCAATACTGTTCAAATATGTACGCCATCAAAGTTAACATTTTTACACTATATATTCTATAGTCATGTATCGGATTCACTGTACAGAACAATTAAATAAGTTTATCATATAAATAGGCGTAGCCTTGGCATGACTGTTCATGGATGCCCTATTAACCAAAACGATAAAAAATGTTTGTCTAATCAAGATTTCACCGTCAATTTTTCAGGAGGCTTTCTGGTTGGAGCAGTATTCGTGGGCGCTCTTCAAAGCGATGTCCCACATGCTCTGTATCGGGTACGGGCGGTTTCCGCCCCAATCACTGACAGACATGTGGCTGACCATGCTCTCCATGATATCAGGCGCGACGTGCTACGCGCTCTTCCTTGGTCACGCTACGAATCTCATTCAGTCGCTCGACTCTTCTCGCAGGCAATACCGTGAAAAGGTAAGAAAAGAAAATGTATATCTGTTTTTAGTCCTGCCATGCTAAGAAGTTCATAACAAGTATATTACAATCAAAATAGTACCTAATTTTGTTTAAAGTAACTTTTCTTTTTATCTTGGTAACGAGAAACACATATATTAAGTTGAAGGATATCGCTGAATAACCAAAACAGAATATGTTAGTTAAACTTTGTATCAACCGATAGTAATATTTTAAATTGTCTTTTATTTATGGATCATAATATACAAGACGTATGTTTTTTTAAGTCAGTAGCCCGTTAATTGTTCAAATGACTGCTAAACCAAACTGTAATCTTAGAATCCTTACTTAGAATTAAACAAAAGATATTCGATGTACCTTCCTACATACATTTTATCAGAACACTATACTTTTTGACGTGAATACGAAAATAATGACGAAATACTGGCATACAGTTCAATATACAACAATGAAAAAAAATTAAGCGAAATTGAATTTTACCACTCAAAAGTTAAATGATAAATAAATCAATGCTTATTAAAAATAAAACCATTTGCGGAAACGTGTTTAAGTGAAATACACGCGACATAACTATGACCTTAATAACAACTATTCTTTTGTTTGTCTCCTAACACAATTGTCAATTTATGACATTGAATCAAATAATGTCATAAGCAACAAAGTCTGTGTAAATAGTGCACCTAGATTACCCGAAAACCCCGGTTTCACCTTACCCATCAGGTCGTACAATCGACGTGTAGATTTTTTAAAAGTTTGAGATGCAATATAAAATAAGTAGAAGGGAACTTTAAAATTTGTTGTGAACATATTTCAATTTGACTGAGATGTTTTCTCATGTATTCCACATATACATATATCTGAGAGAATTCAGGTTACAGATACTAAGAAAGTCATGTTTCAAGATAGTATTCCTTAAGTGTGGTTCTTTGACTTTTCATAAAAACTTCCAAATGTCAACGCCGCCCCGTGAAATTGAAATAAACTAAAATATACCATTACATTAAAACTCGTACGTCTACTAAATGCTGTAGTTTTTAAAACTTATAGAGATAAACGTATAAGGATTCTATTAGAAAATAGTAACACGAAATAATAATAGTTTGTATTAAATTTCACAGAATATCATTCATCACTGTCGTAGAGGATAATTCATTTAAAAACCTTCCCAAATTTCGCGTTAAAAAGTTTTTTCTTTCTTAATTTTACTCATTCGACCATTAAAGTACCTCACTTCAGAAAGTGGTTAAAAATTTTGCGCGGTCGGTATTTTCGAAGATCACATGAAGTATGGCTTGTTTCCTAATTTGCTTTCTCCATTGTAAGACCACTGCAGAGTGATAACCGTTATGAACACCTGTTCGTAAGTAATGAACATTAATTTATAAGGGTCCAGTTTATACCACGATTTATCAAGTAAAATAGGTCGACACGGCTGTATGTCTCACTTAATGTACTAATTTTTATTAATGTAGTAACGAACAGTGCACAAACCAACTCCAAGTTCAACACGCATTTTTCCATTATGACTACTAAAGTCCTCATTGCCTGTTTCAGAGATTAGACGTGAGTACAGTGCAAAATGTTTGTCTGTGTGTCGTCGTTGTTGTTATAAAGACTCTTGTATCAAGTTTATGTGCACGAAACTATCACGCTCTCACCATTTATTAACGGGTGTTCATAACAGTTTGTCATGGGTCGCACTAACATCAAACGCTGAAATTATAGGCTCCATATTTTATGTGTGCTGTAGGTTTGTCTTATCCTAACAGGTGTTCCTGCACGATGTGTAATTTGTCAAACACTAGGGGTTCTTTTGTGACGGTGTCATCTATGGTGGCTTTATTTAGTGATGACCAACAGTTCTGTTTTTGGTTTTGATTTTTCGAGCTCTATCGACTTTTTATTCAGAATTAAGATCATCACTAAAAGGTGACCTGAATATTATAACTTCAATTCAGTACTAACATATACTATTTACATTTCAGGTAAAGCAAGTAGAAGAATATATGGCATACAGAAAGTTGCCTCGAGAAATGCGGCAACGTATCACGGAGTACTTCGAGCACCGGTACCAGGGCAAGTTCTTCGACGAAGAACTGATCTTGGGCGAGCTGAGCGAGAAATTGCGTGAGGATGTGATCAACTACAACTGCCGGTCGTTGGTCGCCTCGGTGCCGTTCTTTGCTAATGCCGACTCTAACTTCGTGTCGGATGTCGTCACTAAACTACGCTACGAAGTCTTCCAGCCTGGTAAGTTCAGAAATGACATAGGTGTATTTTTGATAATCATAGCCTTCAACGAGTTTTGCTTGGAATACGACCCTAAAGCTATGGTAATACTGTAAAGTAACAATAAAGTTACAATAATTCTAAAGCTATACTATATAAAACGAAATCAGAAATCTTTAAGATGCCCTTTTATCAACTTGCAGGTGATATCATTATAAAAGAAGGAACCATCGGTAACAAAATGTACTTTATCCAAGAAGGCATCGTGGACATAGTCATGGCGAACGGTGAGGTGGCAACCAGTCTCTCAGACGGATCGTACTTCGGCGAGATCTGCCTGCTGACCAACGCGCGCCGCGTGGCCTCCGTCCGCGCCGAAACCTACTGCAACCTCTTCTCCCTCTCCGTGGACCACTTCAATGCAGTACTCGACCAGTACCCGCTGATGCGGCGCACGATGGAGAGCGTCGCCGCCGAGCGGCTCAACAAGATTGGCAAGAACCCGAACCTCGTGGCGCACCGCGAAGACGACACGACGTCCGAGGGCAACACGATAAACGCGGTGGTGAACGCACTGGCCGCCGAGGCGGAACACGTCAGCCTGTCGGACGATAGCGTGGCGCGGCTGTCGGAGCGCTCGCTGGGTCTGGCGCTGCAGCCGCTGCAGGCGGCGTCGTGCCGCATGGCCGGCGTGGCGCTGCCTGGGCTGGGCGTGGCGGCGGCGGCACTCCCGCGGCCCAAGTCCGAGCACGATTTCAGCTCGGCGCAGGTGCCGCAGCTGGCGCCCGGTGGCGCCGCCTTCCACAAGTCGGACGCCGGCATCGCGCCCTGACGCCGCACTCTGTGCTAGGGCCGCCCGCGCCCGACCGATAGCAATACTAGGCTTAGTGCGAGCCCTGCGCCCGCGCGGCGCCGCCTCGCTAGTTGTAGCGTAGACACGAGTATTATAGCTGCGACTTCGCCGGGCGCGCACGCCCAGCGCCGCCCGCTGAATCTCATTTTGTGATCTTATACTTAATTCTCCTGTGTTATAATTTAGGTTAAATTTTATATCATTGACGCTGTGAGGGATCGACGAATACGCGACGTATTCCGATCGTATAGATATACCTGTTATATATTGAGAATGATACTATTTAATCTTTATAGAGATACCTTGCCATTAAAAGAGAAAAATAATTATATAGACTAGACTGAAATGTAAAGATATCACTATTTTATGCTTTGTTGGCGTATGAAATAGACCTCTATTGTTGATGCGGAATATCCGATGACGGAGATTTAACGTTCAAGAGTATAAGTAAACGTTCCTGATAATCACGATTCGGAGATATTATATTTGAAGTTGTTTATAAAAAGTTTAGATGTTGGATCGTACGGAGTGTAGGGCGTGAACCGCAGTCGCGTGTCCGGGCCAGCCGCAGTCGTACTCATTATTTACGAGATTACTTGTCGCAAGTTCGAGTTACGACGATCGAGTCGGTTGTCGTAACGGTCGAGTTCTGGAAAATATTTTAAGCATGTCGTTCTAGGATCTGTTCAAAAACTTTACAGAACGTCTTACGTTCCTCGGCAGGAGACCGTCGGCCGGCCCGCCCGCGCGCTTATCGCGAACTGCACAAGCGACGCACAATACGAACCTCACGCGCGATTCAAATAGCACACGGTTGCTTTCTTCATTTTAATTATAAGTAGTCATATCTACCGATAATCGACATAATTAGCGCAACAATTCTCTCGGTTTCCTAAGTAGAGGTGGATCAGTAGCGCTTCGAATCTTTTGTGAGTCGTTTCTTTGTAAATATTGTATATCGAGGATTCGAGTAGCGTTTCGTTGAAGTGTAAGCGGACGCTCGAAGAGCGGCCCAGTCAATTATTCCGTGCGCTCGCCACGCGGGGTCTTCCCGGTTCTCGATGCACTACTACACTTCATACCTTGTTTTTAATTGTAGGTGAAAATAATTTATTGTCGATAGCGATCATTTCGTAGGAGTAAGTAGGCCGGAGCGTTAACAAATTCGGACGAATTACGTTATGTGATAGAGCAGCGGTGGCTAGACGCGGCCGAAGGCTCGGCGGCCTCACCGTAGACAGTAGATGGACTGCGCATGACTACATGCTTCTCTTCGATACACCACAAGATTTTCGTATATCATTTCTTCTACGATAGCCACCTTAGTTGACTCCGACTATTGGACAGCTTCGCAACCGCTTACGAAGTTTTAAATAATTTTAAGTTAGATATAACGTAGGTAATATGATTAACATATCCTAGCGAGTTGAGTCGATCGGTCGCCGAGCCAGCGGCCGCGCCGGCGCACGCTTGGCACGAACCATCCTTGACTATTTCTTATAGTGTCATGACAATTTGTGAAGGTGGTTTTGCAAATGTTGACTTTTTAGCCAAAATATAGTTAATGAATGACGAACCAATACGCAGTAGCTTACTTGTAGATGAAAGCAGCCTAGTTCTCAGTTTTGGCGGCTAAACACCAATAGTTACTTTGTACTGGTAAGATATTTATATACAATTGGTCTTAGCAGAGTGACTATCTGTCAATTTATCTACGAAGAGATAATATATTGCGTTTAATCCCCAGAAGCATTTATTTACCGTTGTTTTATCTCTAACATTACCGCTTTTGTAAAGTATATAAATTTTATAGAAGAGATCTATTTTTATTGTGAAGTTGATCTACTGGATGTAAGTAAAACCTATACAATACCAGACTTTGTTTTTAATCTGGACTGTTATTTATTGAATATTTTACTGATTTCTGGTATCTAATTTCACCAAAAGTGCTCATCGCTGTCAAGAAAATTAGAGAAAATGCATTAAAGAATGAAGAAAACTGTTTCGTTGTTTTTTTAACGGCCAGCACCTGGAAAATGTGTAACAGTACATATTCATGCAAGTGTAGATAATGAAATCAAACATTTGGATTTGTCGATATTGCAAGTTCATGTCTCATATTTCAAACTAAGATTTTAAACAGCAATAAGAACCCATCACATTCTCGAAACAACATTACTCATTCAAATAATTATTTACACATTAAGGTTCAAAACATTATAAGACACACATTTCTAAATCATATCTTAATCGTTATTTAAATTTACACATCTCATACATTGGCCTGATTCCGTGGTAAGTCGCTTAAAGCACTTGTGTTACGGACATAAGACAACAGAGAATTCATAAACATAATAATTAAATACATAGTACACCCAGACACAAGACAGACATAAATACCATCATATAAACATTTGTTCTAAGTGGACATCGAGCCCACGACCCCTGGCACATAAAATAAGATCACTACCACCTGCGCCATTGGGCCCGTCAAATTTATCTTGTTAAAATATATTTCGACAATGTTCAAAGCATTCTAAATTACTCTGATTGACACGATATCTATATTACTTAGATGGCTAATGGTAACTACAATAGTGGTTAAAAGTAAAAACAAGAACATTTATTTATTAAATTAACAAATACATAAAACAATTAAGAGTGACATTCTTGTTTTAACTAGTGGTTACCCAGTAGTCGAATTTCGAACTTAATTGCATTTCTAGTTATTCTTATTAGCATTAGAAAATTATCACATTCAATATGACGAGAGAATATAATCACTAAAGCTATGTCATGTTTTCTTCATTTAAATACCTTAGCAGTATGTCAACAAACGCGTAATATTTTTATTAATTTCATGCGTTTCACTAGTAACCTAGTGAGAGAGATAAATTGACTAGTTGCGGAGCTTTTTCAAAGTTATGATATGTCCTAAGATGTTGGTTGAAATCTAATAAATAAAGAAACAAATATTTATATGATATTATTTGTGTTCGTTCTGTGTCTGGGTATTGAATAAGTCATAAATATAATCCTAAATACATATATATTTATGATTCCTCTGTTGTATGATGTCTGTAACACAAGTGCTTTAAGCAACTTATCACACAGGTCAATATATAAGATGTTGCTTAAACTTTTCATGATTACTACCATAGAACACCTTCCCAAGTAATATCCTAATTGTGATCAAATTTTAAAACCTAAAAAAGGGTTTTATAGTTAGCCAATCATACATTCTCGGACGTCTTTTTAATATTTAATCAGGCGAATAGATCCATCTTACTTGCTTATTAACATCATACTGCAATATTATATGTTGCAGTATGATGTTATATAGTCTTAAGACTAACTGAATAAGCAGCCCTACCAAAAAATATATTATTCATTTTAAACCAGTTGTTCTTGCGAATAACGCATCAATTAATTAAACAAAAAAAACAAACAATAGGAACGTATTTATGAACATTTGGAATATAGTAAATGGCTCTAGTAAAGCTCGAAAATTAAGGAAAGCATATTTTAACCTATCAGCGATTAAACTGGGCGTTTAAGTCTCAGTTGGCCCGTTCTGGGTTTTTGGTGCATATTTATTTAAATATGTATTTAATTGACATACTCTGCAGCTTAAACCGTTTATTGGATTTCAACACAGCTAGGCAGGAGGTATCATTAGATTAGTCTCAATTTTCAGAGTGACATAGGGTGTGTTATGACCAAAGTGCAGAAAGTGATTTGATGTGTTTGAATATTCTACACTGGTCGTCACAAAAATCAGGCCACCCACATTTCACAGGAATTCTATTTGTAATTTTGTTTCTCTCAGGAAATTATAATCATATTTTTTAATTAAACCAGTTATTTTTTTACAAATATAGTTAGAAATTATCAAAGAAATTACTAAAACCCTAAAGGTTTAGTAAAAAGTATAAGGAATCAACAATTTATCCTGGTTTTCGGGGTGACTTTAATCACACAGTATAATTTCATTATTTACAATTATTATAACAAAACAAAATTTTTATTTTAATATTGCGTCTTGCCACCTCTGGCTTTAATCACTGTGCGCATTCGCCTTTATTAAATCATTGATGGGTTATTGAGGAATTCAGTCCCATACTTCTTTAATTGCAGTTTCCAAGTCCTCCAAGTTTGTGTGAGCTGAATCTCAAGGTCTAACCTTTTGTTTTAGAGTGTCCCACATATGCTCTATCAGATTTAAGTCTAAACTTCTTGCTCGCCGCTACATAACCCAAATGCCAGCCTCGTCCAAGTTTTCCGAAATAATGCTTTGCGAAACAAACTCAAAATTTTCGCCAAAGTAACCTGCATATGGTATGACATCTTCCAAGATCTCCATTATGTAACATATTCCACCCCAAAACATTAAAGTGACTCCGCTGCACTGAGCGTAACATTCACCTGACCTTGACTCTCATCACAGAACAGAATTTGAGCCCATTGATCGTCAATCCACAAGGTGGTTCCTCGCAAATTGAAGTCTGGCTTGTCGGAGCTGTGGTGAGCTGTGGTCCTGTTGCTTGCTTATGTGCTAAAGCCGATGTTACAATAAAGCTGTCATCTCTTGCAGTTATATTCTATGCGCTACGATAAAAAAGTATTTAAAAATAGTTTTACTACAATACATTCTTTTACTTTCTTAATTTTATTTAACAAACGTAAGTTCCTGCGCAAATAGATAAAAGAACAATTAAATTTACAGAGCATTAATGAGCGATAGGTTACCGGTGTTTAGCGGCAAGCGGCAACTAGTCTTTGTAGTATTTGCACGCGAGTTTCCAAGACACGACGCCAGTTTTATTGCATGAAGTCCAAAATATCTTCCAAAAAGTCAAAAAATTATGTTAATTCCTTTTGCTACATTTGTGGCGAATTCATCAAGGTGAGAGCTAAAAAGTTCAGTTTATTGTCAAATATAAAGCTGTGTGAGGCATATGAATATAAATATGCATGCTATTTTGGCTTATGGGATAGTAGAGCTGATCACAACCAGCAGTCACGGCCTAAACGGGTCGAATTTCAGATAGGAAAACATAATGTTAAGAATGAACCGATTGTGAAGGCCGAACATATTTTGATTCCTCCGTTGCATATAAAATTGGGCCCCATGCCCTTACATAAAAATAGTCAGAAATAGGGCCGCCTATATTTTAGGTAGACTAAACTACTACATCGGCCGTGAAAGTAAGATGTCCCTCCGCCACAAGAGGACTATCTACAAGGCCTGTATTCGTTCGGTGATGACTTACGCAAGCCCCGTATTCGCTCAAGCGGCCCCGTCTCATATCAAATCCCTTCAGGTGGTGCAAAATAAATGCATGCGCAGGGCAACCGACGCCCCGTGATACGTCCGTAACGTGAGCCTACATCACGATCTCGATCTTCCCACGATTCGCGAGTTCAAATCACTCTAACCCCTTAATTTCCAAGTCCGCGAAATACGTCGCTAGGAAAAACGTCCACGCCCGATCTCGTAGACCGCGTCACGTCTTAGACGACCCTCCCGATAATATAACCGCGAAAATCGCAGCCCTTTCTCGCCCTCTCACTGGCACAACACAACCACTGACACTCCACATGCACTCGTACAACAGAGCAGTACACCGCGTTCGCCGGCGAACGCGTGAAGTCCCTGCCCCTACGAGCGATAACCTACAGCCCTAGGGCTGTCGGGCTCAATCTGTCCGTCCTCTTTTGCTTTAATACATTCATAGTAAATTCAACCCCAACGACGGCGGCCGAGCCTAGGTCGAGCCTGTAGAGGCGCCCTCGGACACGCCGTCGGTCATGCTCAAATCTCACGAGCCATTGCGGGCGCGACCGCGCTAAACGCGCGGTCGCGGCCGCGGGGCACGCAGGATTGATACGGGCATCGGACCTCTCATCTATGAGAGGCCCCGCCCTCTTTTTCGGTGGCGCTGGAATTGACGTCTGAGAAGTCCAGCACTAGGTTAGTCCGGAAAAAAAAATGGGCCCCATAAAGCAATTTGTGCAGGATCTTGGTCAAGACTCGCCAGCTTTTGAATACTTCAATTTTTTTTCCCTAAATTGTCAGAGGCTTAAGTTAAAGCTGGTATTTTTGTCGGTCCACAAATTAAAAAACTAATGAGCAGCGAAGATCTTCCCAAATTGCTGAATGGCCACGAGAAACAAGTGTAGTTCAGCCTTAAAGCAGTGATCCATGGGTTTCTTGGCAATAATGAAGCTGAAAATTATAAAGATCTTATTTTTAATTTGCTTGATAGCTTCAAAGTCATGGATATGCTAGATGCTCACTTAGACCACTTTAAAAATAACATGGGTGCGCATGCTCAGAAGAGCATGGAGAACGCTTTCATCAAAATGTGATGAAAGCGTTAAACAGCGTTATCAAGAACACTATAATGAAAACATGATGGGTGACAATGGTGACAACATGAACAATTGGAGCCTAATACGAGAAATTGAGAACTCACACAATAGCATAAAGAAAAAAATCATTTTTATTTTTTTTTACATTTCTTTTTATATATTTAAGTATGTATCTTTATTGTTATTTATAAATAAAAGTGGTTAACACACATATTAAATTTGTTTTTCCTGGTATTGTCTTGGTATGGTCTACTGAAAGGAAAATTAAAGGTTTTCTTAAAATTTTAAATTTCGGTCTAGTTACTACAAAAGGATTATTTGATAAAATTATTTTTTCCTAGGCATAATTAATCCAAATCGGTACTACAGAACTCAGACTCAAAAATCGTGTTGACTTGTGTAATACTTAGACTTGTTAGAATAAATGTATCTTATATATTATTACAACAAACTATTAATAATAAATCAGAATTATATGTGATATTTTATAATAGATACTTTAATAGTTTTAATTAGTATTTTTAACCATCATTTAAATTAATCAAATACTTTTCAATCTATGTGCAATTGAATGAACAAGTGAATATCAATTGAACTATATATCTAAATGAACGGCAATCACTAACATTTGTTTGACATTTGAGTAGACGGTGGTGTTTTCTATCGCTTTTCCATGCGCTGTGAATTTAATTATTCTTTTTATCTATTTGCGCAAAAACTTAGGGTTGTTAAATAAAAAGAAAGTTTTAGCATTAGTAGTTTAACTTTTTCAGAATACTCTTTATCGTAGCGCATCAAATATGAGGTATTTAATTTATTAACTAAAGACCACGTACAAAATCGGAAAAATGTCGACCAGAAGAGCAAGAATTAAAGCTGTTACATCGTTACCACCGCGTCGAAAAAATGCTGACAACTCTGACAATAAAACTAAATCAACTCTGTTGAAGGAAGAATCGCAAAAATCAGAAAAAAGTCCTAAAACACCGCAATCTACGCCAAAGAATAATGAAACAGAAAAGTCGATCAAATCTCCGCCAGGTCTTATACCACTGCATAACTCTTTGAATGTGCAAAAAAACTCTCCACAAATAAAATCGATATCAGACTTGCCAAAAAACTCAAATGGGCAGAAAACACCGAAAGCAAGTGAAAAAGTGTCTGTTATATCTTCGGCACCGGCTGTGAAATCTGTGTTTGCGTCACCTCATCCACGTACAGAGAGCCCTGTTCGAAACACTGCCTCACCAGTAGTGCCTTCGCCTAAACTAATATCTAGAGTAAGTAATATAAATCTCCACAAACCAGCATCACTACATACAGAAAAAGTAAATCAAGATGTTAAATCTTGCATTTTAAGTGTAACAGCAAAGCAGAATGATGCAGGTTCTGAAAACAAAAGTGATGTTCCAGATGGTAAGTTTTTCAAATGATAATTTACATTATAAATTGAGTATATACCAAAAACAATAACCGACTAATATTATCATATTTTAGAGAAAATAATTTAATATTAAAATTTACATATAATATAAACAGTTAAGTCAAGTCATTCATCTTTAACTTTTTCAGATTACAATGTGCCTAGTGTACCTGAGAGCATATCAGATGAAACTGTTATGGATGGTATTATACTGCTGCAGCCCACTCGTAGTGCACCCAAACCACTAGACCTACTGAAAAATGAAATTATTTCTGAAAATGCTGAGGTCCTTTTTGACCCAATAGTCCCCTTGCCATCACCAAGTAAAGTGAGACCAAAACTCCGTCCCATGCCAAGACTGACTCCTCTGAGACGAAATAGTGTACAGGTAAATATTGTAAATGTAAAAACATAATCTGAAATCTTTAATATTATGAATGCAAAAGAGAGATAGATTGATGTTGATATTGTTGTTTTGACACATGTTTTCACAACTTAACACCTCAGAGCTTATTTGGTGTTATTGTAGACTGTTGGCCCTATTCATGCCTGCTCAATTCCTCTAGGATAAGCAGCAAACCCCTATAGTTGCTGGTCACTTACCTGTGACCCTGGGGATCCAAAGTATCTTGTCCACTGTATACTGCCTACCATAGCTCTGAACAGTTTATTTAAAGAGTGTCGGCATTTTAGTCTCACTGTTACAACTTTAGTTGTATTACTTTAGTCTTATTACAAATCCTATTAAATTCTTGTTTAAGATCTTACATATTTTATATCACTGAAATATCAAAATCTTGCAATGGATTGTAAATAGAAGAGTGCATAGTTTCTTATGGTGCCAGTCAAAGTAAAAGTAGGATAAACCATATATCCAATGTGTCAAAATAGTATTTGAACAGCTGCCATAGTTCCAATTTGCCATACTGAGTAAACAATAAGTTGTTTTGTGTTGTAACTTCACTGTTGTCACACACAAAGCTTGTGTGTAAGCATTAACTAAAGTCAATATTTGTATTTGTCAGTCATAATGCAAGGATAGTAAAAATATTGTATAAAAAGAAATAAGTAGCAGACACTACTTTAAAAATAAAATGAAAAATTATCCATCTCTTAAGCCGTAAAAATCAGCCCAAATAACACTCTTTATAACAAGAATACATTACTTGACAGGGCTAATGGCGCAGGTAGAGATTGTATCTTATGCGCCAAAGGTTTCGGGTTCGTTCCCCACACAGAACAAATATTTATATAATGTTGATATTTCTGTTTGTCCCCTATATCTGGGTAAAAATATTATTTAAGTATTATATTTATAATACCTCTGATGTCTGTAACACAAGTGCTTTAAGCGACTTACAGGGTCAGGTAAATTTTTGAGATGTTGTCTAACTAGAACATAAATAAATAATAACAATAATAAATAAATTCAAATGAGATCTCATATACTGGCCCTGACCCCAAAATAAGTCACTTAAAGCACATGAGTTATGGATATTATGACAATATAGGAATCATAGATATAATACTTAAATATATACTAAGAATTATTTCTGAGATTCCTTAAAACCCAGACATGGATGAAACACAAATGTCCATTAAATCATTGTCCTAGGTTGGGATAGAATAAAAAATATATATATTTATAGAGATAGTAAATAATTAATTTTATTAAATCAGGGCAGTGCAAGCGAGTCGGAGGATGAGAGTCGGCGGTTGCTTGGCGGGGCTTTGACGCCAGCACCTTCTCGGCAGCGACATGACTCCCATACATCACATAGCACACTGCAATCTGTCACTAATAGGTTAAAAGTTTATAGTATATTTAATAGACTAGCCGTGCCCGCGACTTCGTCCACGTGGATAGTTTTTTTTTGGTACCATACCTCTTTACCTTAACTTATATAAACTTTGAATGTCATGTTTATTTATATCGTTTATTAATCAATGACTTGAAAAATAAGTTTCAAGTTTCTAGCTCCAAAAATAGCGATACTTCAATACAACTTTTCATCCCCCCTTTCGACCCCTCACAACCCTTTTTTCGAATTAAAAATAGCCATGTCCTCTCTTAGGGTCTAAAGATTGTCTGTGCCAAATTTCATCAAAATCGGTTTAGATGTTTAAGCGGGAAAGCGTAACAGACAGACAGACAGAGTTACTTTCGCATTTATAATATTAGTAGGGATTAGTAGGGATAATAAATAATAATACAGGCAAATTTTTTCCTTGTCTGGGGAGGCCTTTGTACAGCATTTGGACGTTCTACGGCTGCTGTAATGATGTTTCTTGACTAAAATAATTGGCGATATCTCATATCGCGAATATTTATCGGTTCTTTGAACGAAAAAGACAGCACAACAGAAAATCACTTTTACTATCTAAATAATTATAATGAAAATTCTTACTTAGGTATCAAAAGGCAGTCTCACCAAGGATTGAAGATTTTAAGGGTTTTTTTAACCCTCCGCTATCAATGAAGGTTTATATGTGCCAGTAATTGTGTAAATTCTTAAATATTATTTTTAATTAGTTATAAAGAAAACTTATTGAAAACTCTTGGTATGCACAATGAACGAAACACGGATCAGCGATTTCTTTTTACGATTACGAAATAAATGCACCGAATGTTATTTCTTTAACTGCTTACATACTAATTTGATATTGACATTGAATAAAGCACTACAGATATTTGAAAATCGGCACTAAAAATCAGTAAATACAATAAATTGCATATTATTTTCAGAGTTAATCGTGTGAGAAATGACTCGATCTGCTCAAGTGTCAGCCAAACTACAACACAACCCCTTGTGGCCTCGTCGCCTGTCAAAGAAAAACATATCAATAAGTATGTATAACGAACTAGCCAACTAAGACCCGGTAATATATTACTATCTGACCGACTTCGCGCTTGTTTATCACCATAATGTCCATTGGCATGAGCCACAGACAATAGAATAGGACTCTCCCCTCTATCAGGTATCATAAGAGGTGACAGGTATATCCACATGAAATTACGTCCCCTTTTATAGGGTGGTCTATTTCCAGCAGTAAATGTTCTGTGGCTGCTATGATGATGTGCAGTGTTAGAATCGGTTATCAGATTTACATACATCTATGTATTTAAATCCGATAACCGATACTAATATGAATTATATTTTTGTCTGTGATGGATAAAATCTGCATAATCGATCACTACCAACTGCACAATCGGACCCATCAAACTTTGAGTATAATTTAAAGTTTAAGATAAAATGTAATAGGAACCGGCGTCAAGAGATGAGTCGGCGGGTGGCGGCGATGCGGCGCAGGCGGGAAGCGGTCAAGCGTGGCGACCTCACGATGTTTGACCTCATTTTCTACAACCCCACCACCAATCCCATTATGTAAGTTTTACATTGCATCTTTCATAGATCATCGTCAAGTCACGTCAAGTGATTTTACTTGTGCAGAAATAAAACATCAAGGGAAAAGAAAGAGTTAGTTCACACTACACGTTAAAAATTAGAAAATGTACAAGGAATTGTAAGAGGCGGCTGAGTTTACGGAACTGATTTGCAGAAATAAAATATAACAGATTTTCAGAAAAATAGTGACAAGTACATACTATTCATGCTAAAAATAAGTAGGTAGGTACTTGCAGTGCCCATTTCTAGGCTCCAAAAAATAAGTAACTCTTGCAAGGGCAAAGGTTTTAAAGTAAAATACCAAATAGATGTACAAATATGCCTTTAAATTAATTCAGGAAGTGCATAAAGATAGACTTATTGGCTAAGAGTTATTACTGTTTGTAAGATTATATAAATGATGACACTGATTGGGATTGAATTGAATTGCTCAAACAATATTAAAACTACATTGAATGTATTATTATATGCTATGAAGCACAACGGTTTGTTGGTGCCAATACCGGTATTGGTTCGAATAAAACCTACCATTAGGTGTTGTTGTAACCCATATCACCATCAGTTTTCTTGCTGGTAGTTTTCTAGTGACTCGCGTAACGAACCTGCTACAAGCTTAGTTATAATAATCGTCTGGTCCCAGCAGACTAGTATTACAGTAGGACACTCAATGACCTATTTATTTAAATACTCTTAAAACACTAACTCTCAGGGTCATAATTCATTTGTGTAAAATTGTAATTAGCATATCTATACTCATAGTTTTTTTTTGACGATTTAGTGTCTATGATATGATAATTAAATAAAGATATATTTTAAATTGACCTTGAACCATCAGATGCCGGTATCCATCCGAAACAGCTTAAATCAAGAGCAACAGCGTGAAAATTATCGGCAAAGTTCTCCCTTTATTCGGAAGTTTGTTGACTTTCGTCTGCTATAGTAATGAAATAGTTAGTTTTCCACGAAAAATATAACAAATCGTTTAAATTAAAACAAAAAATTAAACGTCACCAAAGATCAAGCATCAAAATGCGTGTATCATCTAGGTTAAAAAATAATGTGATTTTCAGTCCAGACCAAGACGAAATCAAGGCCAAGGAGGCGAATAAGAGAGAAGAGGTGGAGCGTAAAGCGCAGGACGAGGAGGTTGATGACCCGCCCGCCGGCGACGCGCCCGTGCCTCAGATCAAACTCGGGCCCAATGGGGAGATCATATTGGATGAACAGAGTCTGGTAAGATATCCTCTTCATAGTAGCCGTAATACATCCACTCCTGGACATAGGCCTCCCCAATAAAGGGTAGGGAGGGGGGGACTTGCCTTTAATTGCCGCACGGGGCAAGCGTAGTGGCAATCGCAGACTGTAGCTTAGAGACGGGAATGCTGCCTATTATTTATAAGGTATTTAATTGCCCGCCCTGTTTAATTTGAGCTACACTATTTCGGTCAGTCGCCTCTTAAAACACATGGTACAGGGGGAGGTACTATTCTACTTTGCCGGTACCCCACAGCAATATTATTATTTAAATTAAGAATTTTCTACACAGAATTAAGCACCCAAATAGATCTCGTTGTATTGTTGGCGAAGGCTACAGCGACGCACTTGAACTTTGCCTCATTTAACATTTTGATGTTTCTGGTGGGGCCAACATCAGATATCTCTTAAAAATATGCGATTTATTTATTTCTTAATTTACAATTTTAATTTCTATTGAACTATTAGATACAAATACCAATGTATTTGTCCCCTTTTTTACTAAGACTGATCATTCACAAACACATTAAAAGACTGTCTAAAATCTACTAGTCCTGCCAATCCAGCTAAATAGAAAAAAAATGTTTCAAGTTACTTCTCAAAATGCTTCCGGACTTATTTAATTATTCAATTGAAATATCTATATCGTAAAATAAATATTATTTATATATTATTCGGAATACAATTGTTAAAGAATATTTTAAATTGATATCAAACTTCGTGTTTATTCTAGACGATAAAACAGACGGACAGCAAACGGAAAGTTTCGTCTGTAGTCCGCGAGGGGGCGTGGGGCGCGGGCGGCGGCAAGTACACGCGCGCCACCCGCACCGCCGACTGGAGCCACGCCGAGACCGTGCGCTTCTACCGCGCGCTCGCCGCCATCGGCACCGACTTCACGCTCATGGCGCCGCTGTTCCCAGACCGCACCAGGAGGAACCTCAAGAGCAAGGTGACGTTATGCCACTTTTTTTTCACCTTAGGCTCGATTTAGACTCGAGTGGCCGTCGTTAGGGATGAAGTTAAGTTTTGCAAAAAAGGGATTCCGGGCTCACTCTGTCCTGGCCGTGCTAGGGCGGCCGGTTATTGCTTGTTGGGGCAGAGTCTGTATGCGTTCGCCCGCGAACTCTACGGAAATAGTGAGTGAAGTGTATCTGATTGTGGAGTGTCAGTAAGAGAGCAAGAGAGTGACGCGTTTAGAGATGTTACACTATCGGGCGGGTAGTGTCGCCATGTGCCGCTGCTATCACAGAGACGCTAAATAAAGGTAAGTGTGTGGGAAAATGTCTAAACAAACTGTTAACAACCTCTGGCCGTCTTTGACGAATTTACCAGCCTAACTAAACTAGTTCAAGGATCAATTCCAAGAGAACACGGTTGGCGAAAATGAGAACGTTTTTTAACATATACTAGTAAATTCCTGCGAAAACCACAGTATTATTAGTCCATAACGTTGCAAAGTTTGGAAACATATACTAGAAGTCTTAAAATAAAGCTTGACTGGACCTGTCCAAACAGTGGAGCGTAAACAAAATACTTGTTATAATCGTTTTGTGTCATATCGAGAGTGTTTTTTACACTCCTTTTGGTTGATTTGTTGTTTCCGACTAACCTAAAGTTGGACTACTCAGACGTCCATCCCAGTGCCACCAGAGGTGTAAGTGAGAGTGAAGAGACCACGCATTATTGATCAACCCTATGCCAGATTCCCATGGTCCCAAGGGGTTCGCGTAGTCGGAACGGGACCGACGGCTATCACTGGAGGGCGCCTCTAAAGCCGGAATTCAACTTAAGTAGCCATAGTCGAAGAGACATAAGAAGGCATTTATAGAATCTATGCTATCGGGCTGGTTTGATTACTTCAAATAATTTCTTTATTCGAACTGCAGTTCAAAAAAGAGGAGAAGATAAACGGCGCGCAAGTGGACAAAGCGCTCCGGTCGGCCACTTCGTGGGACGCGATCCGGCTGCAGGAGGAGTTCGAGGAGGAGCGGCGGGAGGCGGACGTCCTCGCGCGCAACGAGCGGGAACGCCTGCTGCAGAAGAAGCAAGAGGAAGCCGCGCGCGCAGCTGAGGCGAAGGAGCAGCAATTCAGGCGGAGTAAGTTTGCATATTTGTTCTTAACATCTTGTAAAACAGAGTCATCATTATCAGAATGTATGCCACATTTTTTTATTTATTGAGCGTATTACAATATTTGATACTTAATCTATAATATAAAGAGAAGCTTACTGACTTACTTCTGAATCTTCAAAATGTTTCTACGCGCGTAGTTAGGACAATAAATTGGATAATTCTGTTTCTTATACATCATTTAATTTATCAGGTCTGGGTTCGTTCCATATAAACTTGGTGATCAATTGAATATCTTTATGCGAGAGTCGGGGCGGGCCGCTAGTTGATAATAAAAATTCGTAAATTTTAACAATTATTTACACAATCCGTTCATTTTCTTAGGATACAATTCACTCGTTCTTCGATTTCGACTAGCCTTTTCATGCGCGTCTGCTACGTACCCCAATAAAGATTTGCGAGCTACAAAGTGAGGAAATTAATATTGTTCTGTATCGCCAGGTCGCGGCGCGCGCGCGCTGGAGAAGAGCGTGCTGGCGAACCCGCGCGAGCGCGCGCGCGCCAGCACGGCCAACGGGCTCATCCAGCAGGCGCTGCAGGCCCGCGCCGAGCGCGCCGAGCGCGCCGCGCGCGCGCGCGCGCGCCCGCACTCCGCGGCCGACGACAAGCGCTGCAAGGACCGGGACGCTCCCAACACGCCGTTCGCCACGTTGACCCTTCTATCGCAGGCGAAGACTAGACCCGATCCTCCCCCCGATTCGTCGACCGGAGACATGGCGACGTTATCGAAAGTCGGCCCCTCCAAATCCCCGGGCCCGCCCATGTCCCTGGACGAAATGGGCTCGGTGCCTTCCAACATTGAATCGGGGTCTCTGGTCGTCCTGACGGTCAACGACCCCTCGTCCCCATCTAAGAAGATGTTGCAGACCTACATAGCCCACGGCGCCGGTAGGTTGACCCCGGTGTCGTTGCCGCCGAACTTCTTGAACTCCGTCGTCGGGTACATGAAGAAGGGGACGTCCAAGAACAACGCGTCTGGGTCCCCGCAGTTCACTTCGCCGACGGGGGCGAATCTAGAAAACAGGACTAGTACCCCGAGTATGCTACAAATGAACCCCAGTCCGGCCAAACGGCAGCGACACAGTTCTTACACCATTACCCAACTATAGCGTCTAGCCCGCTGTATTAGTTGACTTGTAATTAATTCGCTTGCTTCCATATTTGGATTCCAAGTTTCATAACGTGTAGAATGAACCCTCAATAGTCCGACCCGAAATATAACCCCGTGCCTATAACTTGCAAAATGACTCGGTAGTGCATATACTTATTAGGCAAATAAAATACTCATTGATGAAGTTAATGAATGAAAAGGTGCGGAAGTTTGTCGAATTACCAATTCCTTAATATCGGAGCCTGGTTACTTGTAATACGGGTCTGCGAACCTACAAAGGCACCTGTCTCCCACAATCAACATTTTATACTATTTATTCATAACGCTTCAATTTATTAATAGTTAAAATTGTTATTTGTTTTGAGAAATAAACTTTATTCTTTTTTTTTATTTCTCGAATGGCGTTAAGTGGTTTAGTACATTTCGTAGTTACCAGCGCCAATCTCTTGACATTACGCGCAATTGATATATCGCCGCAAAGTATGTTTTGTATAACATTGTGCCGAAGTCGACCTAAGGAATTTTCTTTTGTCAATAGACCTGTGAATAAGAAAAACAACGACACAAATTGTGCTTGTGATAATGCGTTTTGAACTACTGCATTGTATATATCAACAAAGTTATATTAAATTCAATGATCAAAATAATGACCGACGTCGAATGACATTATGCTGTGGTAATCTGTTAACCAGAGTAAGATTCATAAAACTTTGTTTTTATCTACATATACGATTTAAATAGTAAATAAAAGAATCGCATGTCTCCCTTATATTTACAGTGAAATTCTAGGTTAGTTAATTTAAATATGCTTTAATAAGTATGTGCCACGTTAGTGCGCTTTATTGTGCGTTAGAATAAATTTAATGGCGTAAATTTCAAATGTTAATCTAGATTATTTTTTGTATTTCTATACAAATCGGCATTTACATGAATTTGTCAAGTAATAGACAAGATTTACGTTTTTTAATACGATACATTGTACTCGTACAATGGTAACATTCAACAATAGTAAAATATACTATATTGAAAACCCAAAAACAGACAAGAAGTCTAAATATAGGTATTTATGTCAAACTTTCGCTGTAAAAGGTTCGCTCATTCAATCCAAATATACACATTTATATTGTCTCATTCAGGGTTACGTCAAAATATTTTTTACTAGCCGTAAAATAATACCACGGTTACAAATTAATGTTCGTATATACATTTTAATGATCTTCAATTAATGAGGTTCCACAGGATAAAATGTATTTTGTTGTGTTCCATTCGCTTTTAATGTTTAGGAACCACTGGCCTTAACAATAATAATAATCTGTAATTACTCAATTGGTCAATTCAAATTTAACTACAATTCCAAAAAGGTATCATATAATTCCTTATTGTATAGCAAATGTCACAGTATGACTTAATTCCGTCATATAAATAAGTTAGTTGCTCTAGAGTCTATCCAAATAAAAATATATAATAACAAAATAGATTGTATAACAGGTACGTACGTTTATAACTTTTACATTAATATGAATGACAGTTACTGTGATCGAAAGCAATAAACAAGCAAGCATTATTTACGCGTGCCTTTAAAGTCTATATAAAACAGCTGTATTTTTATTAATATTTAAGTGTGAGAGATCTGCCTTTAAGTACCTACTCGCGTAAAATCGTAAAAAATTGTAATAGGCTACATATACCGTTATTTATTAAGATTTAATTTCGGTAAAATTTTAAGTCTAGCTCGATAATATATTAAAAAAAATGGACGTTTGAATGAAGTTTCACAAGAATAAAATGAGGAATATAGTATCCGGTATGCATATGCTTGGCATAAATATTTTGCGAAGTATAACCTTAACAAGCACGGTGCGTTTATGGATTATTAAGGACACATTCTTATGTTTTAAAAAATAGATTTACTTTATTACTATATTCTTTCAGATATAGCTTGCTTAGAATAACGATGTCAAGATATGATGATAAGATGTCAATGTAGTAGTGTCACAATTTATGTTGGCACTGTGATATTTTGCTTCATAAATTTGTCATAGCAGCTATTGGAAGTGCACTGCTGGGCACCTTCCCAAGAAAGGGGAATTTAAGAATACTGAAATTGGAAGGGTTTCATATTTATAGCATAATATACAAATTTAACAAAAATTTAAGGTAAAACCCATTAAAATAATTTATAATCATAATGGTTTGGCAGTTGTTATTCTATTCAAGCTATATAAGACTAAATTATTATATTTAATTATTCATTATTTAATATTGCAGGTTTTAGATAGTAAATGTTAAATTTATATTTTGTAAGGTAACATTCCTCATAAGTGCACGTTGCTTTTATGGGGTAAGTTTCCATATTGTTTTATTCCAATTATCTTATGAAATAGTAAGTAAGTAGTTTTGTTTGTGGTTGTAATCGGTAATAATATAGTCTTGAACTTTGTGAGTGTAGTTTATAAGAACGCGTAATTAATGTTTTCAATAAAATAATGTTTTTCATTTTATGTATTAATTGAAGCGCATTGTTGATCACGTTATGAAGTACAACAAATAATTCAACAATATTATGAGATTTACTGTTTTTAAATAAAATTGTTGCATTAAATTATTTTTTTATAAATCATATTTGTTTTTTTAACAGTTATTCAGAGGGCTAAGTAAGACTGCAATCTTGTGTTAGAGTGACACTTGTAGTGCTGTCCTCATAAAATCACGATTAAGTTTGATATTGTCGATATTGTAAATTTTTTACCTTTTTACTGCCAATAACATCTATAGAAGCTCCAGATTTTTGTACAATGCGAGATCATCGAAGTTATACGAATGTCATTCAAGTGCCGAGCGCTTGCAGCGACATGCTAGAAATGGAGCTAGCAATTCGCAAGTTCTTCTTTTAATAGATAAAGTAATTCAAAAGGAAGGTTTACATGTATAATACATGCATAATCTATACTAATAATTTAAAGCGGAAGAGTTTGTTTGTTTAAACGCGCTAATCTCAGGATCTACTGGTCCGATTTGAATATTTCTTTGTTGGATAGTCCATTTATAGAGGAAGGCTTTAAGCTATATAACAACACGCTGAGACCAATAGGAGCGAAGCGTCAGTGAGAAATGTTGTAAAAACGGGGAACATTATTCACGTTTGAGGTCTCGTCGCATGCGCTGCATAAACGGTTTAAATTATTCAAAAAAGATGTATGAAAGTATTATTTCTTTTTAATAATAAAAAAAAGTCCGCGGCAGTATATGTCTATCTCTCAAGATTTACTCATAATAACATTATATGTCGAAGAAGGCTTGCTACCATTATAATGTGCAAGCAGGCCGCGCGGCGGCGGGTGAGGGGGAGGTGGGCTCGCCCCACCGCCGTGCTTTCCACTACCACTGGCGAGTGTATCTTTGCGAGATACCATGCCGCGCGGCTCAGACGCGTGGTCGGCCTACGGAACGATTGAATACAGCGTGCTTTATTTTAAACAAATGGCAAAATATAATTTATGCCGAAGTACTTTGACCTATTATTTTAAAAACATTATTTTTACATATTATTAAAAACAATCTTATTCACGATTATACAATAACAAACAAACGTTAGCAAACAAAAAATCACAGATTACTGATTTCCGTAACAGTCATTCACAAATACATTTTTTAACACCCAATCACAAAATAAACTAACAAACACGACCTTCGGCGCACAAGATGGGAACACTACTATCTGCACCATCGGACCCGTAATTTTTGTATTGTGTTGTATTCGGGGACACTGTAGTTCCACTAAACAAGAGCATGATATAAGCCGTCGAGGCGCCAACTTGAAGAATAGGTAATCCCTTTAGCCAGGAATATAATCAGAGAGCAGCGTGTATTGAGTCTCGCTCGCAGGCCACCCTCAGGGAACCTTGCGCATGGAGTGAATATCCATGAATCATATTCCCTCACGTGATCTTAACTACATCCACGCTATTGCCATCTCGATCGTCTTGTTTGATCATCATATATTTATTATATTTTACGGCCATTTGCGAGCCGTTCAAGCTAGTACCTACAAGCCGCTCTGCGACACCAACAAACCACAAGCACGCCCGCGAAAGCTGCTTAAGTTGGGATGAGGGAATGAGTCCGGGACGGACTGACTGCCCTGCAGGATACAGAGTTCCTATTCATCCCTTAATATCGGGGTGACACTACAGCATGGTTGATACAATTCTGCTTCACTTCTCGGGCTAATTGCACGCTTGATCAGATACACACAGACCCTCGGGGACCCTGTTTGCCCAAGTGATGAGATGGCGAGCAGAAGGGTCCGAGATCCTACCCTATAATACTACGCGGAAAACACCTCGAACTATTTTTAAAATAAAGGAACGCATGATTGATAAGGTAGTAAGTATATAAAAAAACAAAATCAATTGTAATAAAACGTATAATTAAAGTAGATTATTTACATAGATAGCAGCAGTAAGTGCTGCGCTCTATTTGTCAGTGAACCTCTATCACATCGTTCGGGAACCACTGTGACGCTTCCAGGCTGTCCCACAGAGATAGTTCGGGGTCAAGAAACTCTTGGTTCATTTGGTCCGCGTCTATAACTCTCTTGTGTTCTGAAAAATGGTTTCATTATAAAGCATTATTATTGCTTATCGTTTTAGCCTTTTGTTTTTACCCATAAAAACGATGAGTAACTGAAGGCAATTAATTGAACGATAAACAAAAATCCTATCATCAGATCCTGACTTAAATAATTCAATTGAGTTACATAGCATATTATTACCAAACCAACCAAAACTATGTACAAATCTCTTGCAACAACAAACACTTACCGACGAGCGCCAAATCGTCAGTTTGCGCTTTCACAGCGGCAGATTGGGCGGGGTCGATGACAGGCGCCGCCTGTGCCGCCGCCGCGACCGTTTGGTCCCCCTGCCCATAGTATCCAGACCACGCTGAGTAATTTTGCCAATAGGCTGACGGATCATAATATTGGTTGTACTCCTATAATCATAAAATAGTTATGTCAGAACCACTCATTTGATTTTACATCTGTACGCCATTATGCAATCATTAGCTATAGCATATAATACATAAGCGGGTCTATACACACAATCGAATCAGTTATGCTTTGTTAGGATTTTGATCAGCCATGGCAACACAATTCACGAATGCAATGACAGATATGCGTGTATCCTTCATTGTTGTCAAGCTTTTTGATAAATTTTATACACACAATTCAAAACCAAATAGCCAATGAGTCAATACACGCTGGAAGACGAATGTAAAGCATAAATATTACCTTGAATGTTTGTATATATGTTACAGCCAAATTAATAAATCCGGATATTATATATACTATCCAATCATTATTTATGTCTATTGAATTTAGATAAAGTGACAAAAGACACAGAATTATTCACAATGCCAAAACATTATTTCACATAAGATGTGTAGAATAAATTGAAAGTAAATGGTGGTTAGATTAGGTTAGAACTGCGACCATACACCAGAGAATATATGGCAGTATCGAAAAATAATATGTTTATTAATAGCTGAAATATTTCCTAAGTTTCCTCCATTTGCGAAACGAAGTCGCGGGCACAGGTAGTTTTATATAATACTAAGCAGTCCGTCCCGACTTCGCACGGGTGAACAATTGTTTTAAACATATGGACTGCGTAAAACTAATGTACCCACGATTCAAACCAGAATCGAATATCTTACAGAAAGAAATATCTAAGAGAGTAAATCCAACCTGTGAATTCATCTGTTTTGGTGCGTGATAGCTTAGCGGGAACTACTCTTTACTGTATCCGTCAAATTAAGTCACAATTAAGCTTAACCCTGGTGAAACACGCCATAAACAACATGCTTTTATTAGCTTCAATTTACTAGCTTGTAATTAAATATGTGGTTATAGTGACATAATTACAATAGCTAAACAAATGGTACCGCAAGGTATCTTTTTATAGATATTAATATGTTCTTTAATAATGTAGAACATATTTTTGTTCTATCATTTATAGTTTCTGCAGCGCATGCGATGAAAGTCACTTTATATTTCTTTTTATAACTTGGATTACATTGTTGAATCATGAGCAGGGATCACGATTTTTTTCTAGAAAAACATAACCTGTTCCTCAAGAGTAATGTTGTATTCTAATATGTAGTAGTATTAGCAGTTTCTGAGTTTATTCGTGCCAAACATACAAATTCAAAAATACGTCTCCTCTTTCTAATTTTAGTTATATAAATTAATTAATAATATCACATTGCCTAGACAATTTTGTTATTATATATAATAACCAGTCATTTAATCACATGGGTGTAACTTATATAAATCGTACGTTATTCAGCTGATGCTGAAAAACATACAAAACTGATCTCAAAACAGTTTAAAAATGAAAATGTCTTTCCATGAATACATGAACGAGTAGCGATTTTTCAGCGAAATTTAATTATAGTTTGATTAGAATGACAGATACCAATGTAGTAGCGTTACACGAGTAATTTATATTGGCAATATGGTGTCATCACTATTTGTTTTTTATAAAGATAGAACATTACCTACGTTTCACTTGTATAGGGTAATATAGTAGTAGGGTAATAAAATAACCTAATATCAAGACGAAAACCATACAAACAATTAAAAAACCCTTTAAACAAAAATTTGTTTGATGATGTCTTAATAGTCAAGCTATATTTGAAAGACTAGTTTATTCTTACCGTGCCGCTGTTGTAGGCGGCGCCAGTGTTGGCGGGAGTAGGCGGCTGTTGTGTAGGGAGCACGCCTTTAGGCTTAGGTACTGCAGTGCATATCTTTAAGGGCTTGTTGCCCAGTCCAGTGTAGCCGTTCATAGCGTATAGTGCGTTACGTTGCTCCTCTTCGTTGCCGAATCTAACAAATCCATAACCTTTCGTGTATCCCGAACTGTCCAGTATCACTGCAAAATTATTGAAATGCTATTCTATTTCATTGTTTCTGCAGTATAAACTTTAACATATGTTATTGAACCAATTAACATATTGGGCATTATATATAATGATCATTATGAAAAGTGCCCAACATAAGAGTGCAATTTGATAATGCATAGTATCCAAACTATGAAATTGGGCATTATACATATTGTGCATCACCTTTAAGCCGAGTAATAAAAATCTGACTAATTCTTAGGGTTCACTATTATATAATAAATATATCACATCTGAATCATTTTACAAACAAAATCTAATAATCTTTTCTATAGTAGACCTTTAAAGTTAACATAAATGACTGCAAATGGGTCCATTACTTGCATACTTATTTGAAAAGAAAACTTTTCTGGTCATATTATCTTTCGAATCTCTTGAAGAAATTAGATATTTGTTGAAAATATTACTGATAAAATCCAAATACATGCTATGAAAAATATTTGTGAGTAAGTTCGCGAATACCTTTGGCAGTTTTAATGGAAGAAAACTTTGAAGCAAACACTCTGTACAAGGAGTAATCATCCACATCTGGGCTGAGATCGCCAACCCATACAGAAAACTCCCTCTCTTGCTGCAGGTTTGCACGGGCCTCCCGTGAAGCTGTGTTCAGTCTGAACCTAACTACAGGGAATGTGCCTGGGATAGGTTTCCCATTCAGTTTGTGCATGGTGTCAATTGACTCTTCATCTGTCTGTAAAATGTTCAACATTTATTATAACTGCCTGTAGGACACTCTCACTGTATCTCTATCTAATTAAAGAAATTAAAATCAAACAATTGATAAAAACATTAGTGTTTTTTATAAGGTAAGGTCCATAGATCAGTCAAATATACTGTCTTATATATATATAAAAGATTTGTAACTTACCTGAAAGTGCACAAATGCATACCCGGCAGGCTCTCCAGTGAATTTATTTCGCATGACTTTGACAGCCAGAGGGCGTTGCCCCATTCGGTGGAAAGCTGCCATTATGAAACTCTCTGTCATGTTGGGCTCCAACTATAGAATATTGAAGAACAATTAAATCATGATTATTTTTAGATCATGTAAAGTATATCAATAGAAATTTGTTGGCTGAAATCAATACTAACATTATAAATGTGAACGTATATCTATCTTCCTTTATGTCTGGCTCATTTCCTACCATTTCACAATTAACATATGGAAAAATTTTGTATTAGATATCTTGGGCCCTAGGGAACATTTATACCCTAGACTGCTTTTTGCCTTAAGGTCATGCAGGATGTAATATTATCTTAAGTCTATGCATAGCAAGTCATGGAGAGAAACTCAATCATAAACATATAATTATCAATGATAAAAAGGTTTCAAAGAAATGTCACTGACTGGAAAATAAGTCACTTTAAGCACTTGTTAAAGACATGAATCAACTAAAAGAATCACAAATATTATACATATTTGACACCCAGATATAGAGTAACCTGATGGTTATGATGAAAAATTATAGTTCAAGATATAAATCAAGTAGAGATCAAACCTACGACCTTATCCACACAAGATAGGATCACTAACCCACATCAGTCCGGTCAAATTAATGATATTCGAGAAATACTACTGTTATTTAGTGATCTTTATTTCTGGTCATGATCTCAGGTTTAATAACCAATAACTTTATTCAAAACCTTTTTTTAAGGATATTCATGTTATTTTTTATAATAAAGCTATTGTAAATATAAAATTTTAGAACAGAATGAGAAAATACATGTACCTATATATATTACAAATAAAAAATAATAACAGGGGATACAAAATACTGTTATGTATATTTATTTACATGAACAAAGTCACAATGATAACAATATCACAAAATTGATAAAAGTACGTTATATATCAGGTACAAAAAATATTTTATCAAACGATATTTAAATCTTTTCGAAAGGCGAGTGTATTTTTAAAGTTAATCTTAAGAATTATACCTATTATAATTATCATCAACTATAATAATATTTTTCGGTTTACAATACTTACACTGCCCATCCAAAGTTGACACTGCATGACTTATAGATCCTCTAGGGATTGCTGTAAACTTTTAGTAACTATCTTTATTTCATACGGAAAGTGCGTAGACTTTAGACTGATATAATTATATTTATCATTTAGCGCAACTAACGCACGCTTAGAATTAATGGAAAAATGACATTTGTTAGGATATCGTCGATGACCGAGAAAAGAGTGAGCGAATAAAAGAATGAATGCAGTGTTTCTCAATTGCACACTATAATAATACTTTGATTTAAATGATAATTTTAAAAATATTAAATATTTGTTGAGGATTATTAATATATTAATAAAACATAAAATTAATCACTTAAAAAAGAATTTTAAATTTAAAATTATACAGAACAATAATTCAATTAAACTTGACTCAGTGAATGAATGTCAGAATGTTAAAGTATGATGTCACCAAATTAGACAGTAAAGACTATATACCTTGCGCAGACGCACAAAGTATTTGTTAAAAGGTTTAGTGGATTTAAAAATGGTATTTTAAAAAATAATGTATTCATGCTACATAGTGAGAAAGTACAAAGAGTATAAATCAGAAAACTGATGAATCCACGTAAGAATATTTCATATATTTACATATGAGATTATCGCATCTATATACACGTTATCAAGTTGACTATAGTTATCGGAATGTCGGAAATAGATAACATGGATAATTTAGAGAAACAGTTAGCGGACTTACAAATGGTAACTGGTTCAAGTAACATCGGAAAAATCAAGAAAATACCACCAGCTGTACCACCTAAAAAGAAAGCTCAACCACAAGTTCCTTACAGTACCGCAGTTAACAATCTTCGAGAGCCACTATATTCCACAAAACTTAGCTTACATGGAAGTAATAAGGGAGCTCTGTATAACAACAATCAATCGGAGACTTTGGGTTCGTCATATAAGGATTATGCAAATGTGGCACATTACAATCCAAGCCACCCAAATTATGCAACAAAGCAAACTCCGGTAGTACCGAAAAATTATAACGTTACATATGGAAATATACCACCATATCAAAGTGTCGATGATAACTTGCCTCCTCCACCACCCCCACCACTACCATCGTCATTGACATCATCGCATACTCTGCCTCCTCCCTTGCCACCACCACCTCTGCATATATCACAATCAAAACCATATATAACAAATCAGATAAGTGAAGATTTTTTGCCACCTCCTTCACCGGTGAGCTCTAATTATAGTGAGCTAGCTCGAGCTACCGCCAACATCAATTTTAATGAAGAAAGAACATATCCGGCCACTTATCAAAACACGTTTCCAGAATATGGAGTATCGCAAGCATCCACTTATGAATCACTTTACGAACCAATTAACCCTCACCCACAAGCTAAACTTTCGACGCATGCCAGTAATATACCTTTGCAAAATTACCGAAAAAATGTGTCTAGCCCGAGCAAATCCTTACCAAAAGAAGAGGAAGTTGATGCACTTACTAATTTATTAGTACAATCCATTACTGACAGTCAAGACTTGGATGTTTTTGGGGTTTGCATAAAATGTAACGAAAAAGTTATTGGTGAAGGTTCTGGTTGTACTGCCATGGGAAATATGTACCATGTGAAATGTTTCTGCTGTTATTGCTGCGGTACAAATTTACAAGGCAAAACATTTCATGCTGTTGATGGAGAGCCTTATTGTGAAGCTGATTATTACGAAAGCTTAGAAAAATGTTCAGTTTGCAATACACCAATTTTAGATCGTATTCTAAGGGCTACTGGAAATCCATATCATCCAGCATGTTTCACTTGTATAGTTTGTGGAAAAAGCCTGGATGGTATTCCATTTACAGTTGATGCCATGAATCAAATTCACTGCATTGAAGATTTTCACAAAAAATTTGCCCCTCGATGCTGTGTCTGTGAGCTTCCTATAATGCCTGAAGAGGGAGAAGAAGAAACTGTAAGAGTAGTTGCTCTAGATCGCAGCTTTCATGTTCGTTGTTATCGTTGTGAAGATTGTGGTCTTCTTTTATCATCCGAGGCTCAAGGTCGCGGTTGCTATCCTCTTGATGATCATATCTTATGTAAAGAATGTAATGCTCATCGCGTGCGTCTACTTACAAATGTTATGACGACTGATCTCTAAAATTGTATTGACTTCATTTATTAATGCACATATAAATTCATTTTATCTTAGTTGATTATATTAGTCCTTATTTTCTTATTGCTTTTACGTTTATCTTTGTTTTAATAACTATTAGCTAATAGATTTTGCATCCTAAGCATATTTTCATTTTACTAGGCAGCTAATAAAATCAGTTTATCTAATATACTCATCTATACATATTATTTGTTGATTAAGATTAGGGCAAGGAGCCGTGTTGAGCCATAATTTATTTAGAACTTAACTCGTTTGTAAATGTATTTTTGTTTTTTATGGGACATATATATTACTCTAGGTTGTAATTTACATGAGTGCATATAATAGTAGTATTTGAATTTAGAACTAAGTTATATTTTCATGTAGGTTGAAACCTTTTTCGTTTTATCAAAAATAGGATCACTATGCGATATTTGATTTAAAATGCGGATCATTATAGGTACATAAATTAACGCATTATTTTAATGTATACAAAAGAAGTGATTTGTGATATAGATTTTGAGCTATTTATTAAAATGTGAAAATTTATTATTGAAGCATTTTGAATGCTATATGTTGTTAATTATAATAAATAAACATATTACAAATTATTTTTATATTCAACCTTATTTTACTCCCAATTTTTGTAGCACAAAATGCCAAGTTATAAAATATTACGTCAGATACTATTATTTAACTCATTTAAATTTTACCAAAAAGTTATTGCTTACGGTATACTCAGTGAACAAGACAGTTCCAAAAAAGAAAATAAAAACAGAATACAAAAATAGCAATTTATTTATTATTATATATACTTACCGTAAGCACTAAAATACCAATTAATATAAATTATAACGTTTAATTTAACAATACTGGCGAATTTTGTTTAAAAAGGCACAAACATCACAGTAGACAATTAGATATTTCTATAATAAATAAGCAATAAGCTTATTATAATATAATAATTTACAGTGACTTATACTACAAATGAAAATCATCATAAGGAAGAAATTAGGCACTACTAATAAGGTAGTCAATATAGTAAAATGCATTAAATAGAATGTACTAATTTTGATATAAAAATGACTACATGCACCTTGAGATCGTAGTTAGACTGACTTCATTCATAACTATATTCACGACAAAATTGATAAACGATTTAAAATTACTCTTAAATTATTCACTATAAACAATTACCACAAGGACGATGAGTAGCATATATTATTTTAATTTCATACATCACCTTATTAATATAGGTATTGATGTTGACGCTTAACTAACTAGTATAATCAAAAACATCACAGTATTTCACGTGTTGTATGGCTTACATTTTACATGCAAAGATCTTTTGGGCATTTTGCGGTTGCAAAATCACTTTCTAACTTATTCTTTGTAATCGATTTCAGCTCAAACTTTGTATTCGGAACAGTTCTCTTCTCCAGTTTTACTTCAAAATTATTCTTTAAGTTTACGGTAGAGTCAGAATGATGAGTTAAACTCTCTGAGCGCTGGTATAAAATTTCTTCATCAGAATTAAGATTTGTTCGTGGTTCAAATCTTTCTCGTAATATAGAAAATTTACGTCGCGGACGAGCCCTCGTCCCCTTTTTCACGTTGTTTATTTTTGGAACGGCTGGATTTATATTGTTCACGCTTATATCATCTTTTTGAATAAGTGATTGCATAGAAGTTGAAATACGATTTGCAGACAAATCTTCAGATGAACTATGAGGAATTGAGTTTTCTGAAACTATTTGCCACAACAAGTCTATATCCTTATTAGAAAGATCTTGAAGATTATGTTCTGATTTATTGTTCATTTTTTTAATATGATTGTTAGGTTTCGTTCTTCGCTTTATGTTTCTGCTATAAAAAGAACACATTTCTGAATAGTCCATATCATCTGAAGTCGATGTAATAGACTGAGTGATATCTTTTTCAGGTAACTCGTATTTTGTGCTTGTTGCGAGATTAAAAATATTTTCTTTTTCTGGCATTGATTCCATTATATTACTAGAATTAAATTTTGACGGCTCCTTCCATAGTGCTCGTTTTAAAGTTGAATCCATTTTTGCTGAATTCTCAAAATGTGGAGAGTCCCATACATGTTCCCTTCTGTGGTATAAATTTCGCGGTGAATTAGTAACAGTTACTTTTCTAATTTCATCAATTGTCGCTACCAATGAACTTTCTGAATTCAGTCTTTTCTTAGCTGGTGGATCTTTATCCATGATATCATCTAATTCTTCCATTATAGGTTCTAAATGGCTGGTATCCTTAGAAATGTCGATAACGCACGGCTTAGCCAAAAATGTATCATCATTAGATTGGCATAGTATAGTGTTTGCATAATCATCTTGATTACTCCTTTCAAATTTTACGAATACATTGGAGTATGTAGGTGCTTTTTTTGGAAAAGCAGGTGCTGACAAAATGGCGTTTTTTAATTCTTGTGACAAACAACTGCTTACTTCTGAACTACCTGATGTCAGTGTGTCTCGTCTTCTATCTCTTACAACACTACCATCGTGTAACCAATTTTCTATATCAGAATACCCATTCCAGGACCGTAAACCCCAAGCTTCTCTAGCAATGTTTACTGCACATATATTTTCATAGTCATGAACTGAAAGAATTTCTGTAGGTGTATCTAAGTCACGTTGCTTTGATACAAATGTTTCATTGTTTATAAAATTTTTACCTCTTCCTTTTCTAGTATACATTTCTTTTAAAATGTCTAAAGCTATTCTTTGAATATTTTCTATATCAGCATCCTGGTTGCCAACTTTTATATTTTTTAATGCACTTAGACATAATTTCTGGACAATATTTTCATTAAAAGTATTTATATCTGAACTGTTTATATCACTAAAACTTAAGTCTAGATCCATGTCTATAGAATCAGAAGATGTTTTTTTATTAGAATCATCGGTATCATGACTGATTTCAGAACAATGATCATTTTTCATAGTTTTCATAAAATTTTCATTTACTATATTAAGATTTATGTTTGTTAAATCATCCCTTAACTCATCAGAGGAACATATACCACGGCGTTTTTGAATATTAAGATTATTTGAAGTGATTTCATCTATAGAACTTTCTAAATTTTCAATGGACGACAGTTTTAATGTTAACTCCGTTGGCGAACATATGGTTTTGGTTTTGTAACTCTTCATCGATCGCTTATTTATTCCATTGTAATCAATATCCTGAATTGCAATACTTTGTGGGGTATTTTCTACAGTATAAAACTCAACACTAGAAACATCAATGCTATTATTACCAACTGGAGCAGTAGAAAAGGTTGGTGTTCCTGATCTAGCCATCCAATGGTCTAATAAAAACTTTTTATCAGCGTTGTAAGCATCTTTTTTACAATCTTGGCTGGAAGCAGGTATTCCGCTACTAAAAAGAAATAGTTAAAAATATATAAAAAAACATCAGGATTGTTTTATAGACTTAACATAAAAATATGTTCTCATACCTTCCAAGTTGATCGATTTTTTCTTTTTGTAAGCATTTAAATGACCTCAAATTTTCTAAACCGTTGTTTTTGTTTTCAGGATTATTTTTTTTATTCATTTTATTATTTAATTCCAGATCTTCGTGAGTACTTCTCCACTGTATTGGCCCTTTTGAATGATAGTATCTGTAGTAGAAAACCATAGAACAGATTCCTGAAATATTTATTATTTGTCAAAATAACGTATGGAAAATATAATTTCGTATGTAAAAAAGGTGTTCTTATTATTTAAAGAGATAAAACTATTAATTACCTATAATAGTTCCTCCAATTATAAATACTGAAACTATAATTGACCACAACTTTGTTTGCTGTTCCGTCTCTGTTATCAAAACATACAAAAACAAGCTACCGAAATTTTGAGTCACAATCAGAGTATAAAATGTGATAAGTCTATATCGAGTATGGCCATCTCTTAGATTAATGTAACAAAAACAGTAAACAAACCCCATGACAACATTATAAAATGTTTCCTCCAATTTATTTGGACAGAAAGTAGTTTTCTGTATTATAATCCAGAAAGTCATTGCAGTCCAATGTAAACCTGTAATTTTATATAATTAATTTAAATATTATTGATTGATCTAAAATTATAATTAAGGTAAATAATAATTAAGATGAGCATTAGTAAAAAAGTTAATCTTTAATCATTGCAATAATCTATGTTCTCGTTGACGTGCGTACTTACGTAATTTCTAGTTAATAAAATATATCCATTTTAATCATGTATTCTAATAAAACTTTATTTTAATATAAACAAGTTAAAATCATTAAATACCAAGGTTATCCAAACCCAGAGCCAACTCCCATTATGAATGTTTTTTTTGTTGATCCTCTACCCAATAATCCGTATGTCTGAATCAGCGCTCTCAATGTATCCATATATAAGTTGAGCAATATCCAAGATTAAAATTATAAAATCTAAAAATATGATTTTAGTCAATAATCAGGCTTACCTAAAGGTATCAACGTCCAAACTCCAAAAATAATTGTGAATAATAAAATACTTGATACTCTACTCAGTAACAAGCAAAAATGCCAGCAATTTTTCAATAATAATGGTCTCCATTGTACACGTTCGTTAGTAAAGGCTACAATACTATATATGTAAGTTGCACAGCCCCATATAACTGAGGCAATAGATGCCGTTAATGCAAAAGCTAAAAAAAATTGTATATATTATGTTTGATAGATGATATTTAAAATTTAGATTAATTTAAACAAAGTAAGTAATACCTTTCGTGTAATAATTTTCATTTAAGACTACTATCGCATAAGATTGCAGAATTATTTGAGGAACTGTTCCCGTAAAAATATATATAAAATGTAAAAGGCTCAAGTCATTTCGTTTGGATATTAATTTCAATGTTTTGATGGACTCCAGGTTTTTACACGAAAACACTTTATGTAAAAATATGATGTACCTGTAAGGAATTCACATATAAATTTAAGGTATCTAAGAAATATTTTGAAGATTATTTTCAAACAAGTTTAAACTTTTTGCTTACCTTTCTAAAATACCAACTAGACAAATATGCGTTATACAGTTTCTCATACATATTTTTTGATCGTTTATATACCATCTTATTGAAAATATATTGTTTAGAATATTAGGCACAAGAATAAAAATAAAAGTTGGCAATGCCCAATATAAATATCCAACATTACAATATTCCGCAAATACAAGTATATCTGAAAAGAAATTGTTATATTTGTAGTTTAAATATCTAATTGTTTTTTTATATGTACAATAGACACATATATTATATATGTGTATATTTTACATATAAAAATAAAAGCATATAGCAGAAAAATACACGAAGACAGCTATATATAAAGTTATACATACCTGTAGTTAAGTCTGCAAGTATCGTAACAAGTGATATAAACACACACAAAACATTCAGTACACAAAAGTTTTCTTCCTGTGTATTTGTTAATTTATGATCAGTATTATGGTTTCCTAATCTACACGCCTCAGCCATTTTAGGCTATCGTTTCATTTTAATACAGCTAATTAAAATCAACACACCTATACATATTCAGGCCTCTTTTATGTTATAAAAACTGGTGTAGCAAGAAGGGAAGAGAAATAAAACCATTTCAAGACGCCGGACGCTAACAACAAGATCCACCAATCAGAAGACATCGGCGCAAGCGCAAATAATCGAATTTAAAAAATAATTGGTACTTCTTCTTCATTCACTCAATGCCATAGATTACAGCAACTAAGCGTATTGTAACATTCAATTGATTTTGAATTGAACATCAGTCGATTACCATTTATTATCTATACCTAATTTGTAGTTGTATATTATTCGTTCTCTTTGAATGAATGGTAAGATACTCTTATGCCAAAAGAACGTTTGTTTATAATCTAATTGAATACCTACTACTTTTTCTATTTATTTAATTTATTTGCTTTCTTTCTATGAACAATATGATGCAAGATGCCTTATTAGTTTTGTGGAATTGTTATGAAGAAAGTGAATATAAACCTGAGGTATATCAATAATATTTGATTAATAGAACTACATAAATCTATTCATTTCCTTTCAGAGAAAATATGTATGCAGTAATTTGTATATTGAAAATTTTCAAATTTTCAGTTTTCAAATAAAACTAAGTCACTTAGTCCTCAAAGCCACGGGATGGTAGTAGTAGAAAGTATTATAGCATTTTTGTATTCATTACTGAATTTTAGCAATTGACATTATAAAATATAAACATTTTAAAATAAGTGTTTCAAAAAAAAAATTGATCTGTACTAGATTATACAAATAATAAAATATCAACACTCCCATTGCTTTAAATTGATACATCTCATCTAGATATTTAGAATTTTTCTAAAGAGATCATATGCATTTGAATAATATGTCACAAAATTATAATAAAAATAGAGAAAAGAATATATTTGCAGATTTATGCAGAACATGGTGATGCTGAAATATTTGAGAGAATATCGAATATTGCAAAGAGTCACAGGAAGATTCAAAGTTTTGTTGATGCAGCAGGGTTTCACTCCAGGAATTCTCAGACAGGTAAATAAAATTCCCACTTGTACATTGATTTGTTTTTAAAATAAAAGGCTAAAATTATTTGTGTTTCATATATCTGAGAAGGAACCTGAAATATAAATCTTAAAACATATTTGATATCAAGACACTGAAAATAGTAATAAGTTCTCCCTTCTTAGTGCACACCATAAATTAAAAAATATTAGGTATTATGATTATATTAAACTTTGTTTGTATATTATTTATATTCCAGCATTAGGCTTTAAATCATATGGTCTATATGCACAAGCATTCAGTGAAGGTATCAAAGAAGTATTGCAAACATACAAAAAGACATTAATGGAAGTGGAGGGCCTTGTTATAGGAAACCATAACTATACACTAGCATTTGTGTACAGCTATGTAGAAAAATTTCGTGGCTTATTTGACACATTAAACAAAATAATAACAGCCATAAAAGAGAGGGGCTTAGTTGGTTGCCAAGTATTAAGCCTTATTCATCAGTACATTCTCAATGGGAATGAAATGGTTCATGAGTCTATTGTTCGGTAAGTTCTTATAATTCATGTCAAGATTTTGTCAAGTTGTTAGTAATTCAGTTTATGATAGCAATGTTCAATGGCAAAACATTTTCAATTTTTGTTTTTCATACATAATCTAAAGATACTTAATGATCCAGTTTAGAGTAAACAATCCAAACTTTCAAATCAATTTATATCACAAATTGTTTTTTTTACTTATTAATATTCTAGCATGGCATAACATTTTGTTCCTGACAAACACTAATTATAGTTTTAATCAGTATTTATTAATCCAAAATCTATAATATTGACATAGAGATAACTTAAATTTGGTATAAGGATAGCAAGGGAAATGAATAAGAATATAGGATATTTTTAATAGTGAAGTGGGGAAGTGTTTGTCTGGAATGAACTTCTGAAGTACTAAACTGATTCTATTAAATTTTTACTTCGTACAGTACAATCCAACTTGATAGATATAGGAATGCTAATATTTTAATTTGTAGTCACAATTTATTTTTTCTTGAAAAATGTGTGTATAGTTAAGACAGGACTATGTCTGTTGGGTTAGCAAAACTTTAGTAATTTATAAAATGTTGCCTTTCAGGATATTTTCATGTGTGAATACGGTGTTTGTGAACCAGTTGTGCACATGGTTGCTATATGGTGAACTGAGGGACCCATACCAAGAGTTCTTTATATATAGAAACCAGAAAGATGATTCCTCAGATACTTTCCTGTCTTCACCATCTAACAATACTTGTGATAAATCACTTCTTACAACTGTATGTTATATCTTTTATCTAATATTTATAACAAACATTTTTAAACACATTCTCCAATATGGTTTACTCCAAAATTCTGCCCATTTTTTCATACCATCTCAATAGAAAAAAAATTTTTTTTTAATAAAACTTACAAAGCGTCTTTTAGTACTTGATGTTAGGTCAGTTAAGACTTAGTTAATCAATTTTTTTATATAATGTCATCCTTTAATTAGTTGTAATAAGGTATTTTTACTTATTCTAGTTACAAGATACCACACTTGATTGCGGATATAACTTAAACCCCAACATGATTCCTTACTTTATTCCATTGTCACTGGCTCAAGAAATCCTCTTCATAGGGAAGACTGTGGTTCTGTTCAGTTTTGACCCCAAAAAGGTTAAGAGGAATAGCTGTTTTACAATCAGACCCATAATACCTCTACAAAGTAGTGGTGAATCTAGAAGGTAATAAAAGTGCTATAATGTACATAAAACGCAAAGATTGATTTCAAACCTGACTGTGAAGTCATGATTTATTTGTGTTGATTGATCTGTTGCTTCATGTACCAGACTAAAAGTGTCATCAGTATAACTTTATTTTTACCTCAAGCTAAGGCCATGAGTTACTTCTGTGATTTGGTAGTGGCAATCAAACAGCTGAGTAGAATACTTTATATTCGCTTATTTTTAAAAAACGCTTAAAACAAAATTGTGATAATAGTTACCTCTTCTGTTTAAAAACTGGATTTAATTTATTTTCCAGGTAATATAATATAAGTAAATTAAAAAAAAATCATTGGAGCTATCCAAATGTATATTAGGCTTACATGTCCCTTAATGTGATGGAGATATTTGAAATATTACAGGTTTACAATATGGGAAGAGAAAGAAGCTGAGTTCCATAAGAAATTACAATCTCTGAAAGACCCTGAAGTCTTTGAAGTTGTTAATTTGAAAGCTGTGATTAGAGAGATAAAGGAATGTGTAACTAAGGTAAGTCAATGCTAGAAACTCCAAATATTCAATTTAAATAAAGACTAGGCTTTTTTGAACATTTACTACTCCCAATACAGTGCATACTTGAATAATATAATTGATATGAAATCATGTATTTTTTTATGATGGTTACTCAAGACATTTGCAATTATATAGACTTAATTTATATTTTAGCATTTGTGGAATGTAGCAGTAGAAGAAGCTCACCTACTACACGAGTTACGTCTCATGAAGGACTTTTATCTCCTCGGTCGCGGGGAGTTGTTCCTGGAATTGTTGAGGCTAACCGCGCCTATGCTGGAAAGACCTACCTCAAGGACTTCGACGAGAGGTGAGCTATTCATTTTATAATGCAGCTTTAGTATATACTATTTATACACTTGACTGTTCCAGTCGTACTCGGCCCGATAGTATAACTTCAATAAATGCCTTCCTCCGTCGTCCTTTCACTGGCACTCCACGGTCATGAATATTTCACACAAATTCTTTTCGTATCTCAGTATACCGTGTTCGCTGGCGAACGCGTGCAGTCCCTACCCCTTTGAGCGATAACTGACCGCTGGGCAGACTCAGTCCTCTTTTGCAATCAACTTAACTGTCCCCCCACGATGGCCGAGCCTTACACCGTTTAAAAGAACATATCCTTCCACGCCCTCAACAAACCACGGACGTCGCACGCGACGACGGCGTTGTTCTTTGATGTCGCGAAAGCATTCGACAAAGTTTTTAAGCTCTATTTTCAGGGTGTGCTGACCGACAGACTCAGTCTTATAATTAAAGACTTTCTTGCGAATCGGTTCTTTTGGTATTATAACGAAAGATCGTATTCAAATAGACATCCAATCGCAGCAGTCGTCCCGCAAGGCTCTGTACTCGCTTCCTTCCTCTTTTCACTCTACGTCCAGGACATGCCTATGACTGCTATCGTTGAACTAGCTGTATTCGCGGACGATATAGCCCTCTGTTACGCGAGCTTCCGCCGTTACCTCGTCTTTATATTCAAACGCTTCCAACTCGTGGTTAATGTCTTAGGCGATTGGTTTCGTAAGTGGCGCATTGAGTTGAACCCAGAGAAGAGCATAGCTGTGCAATTCTAGAGAAATTCTAGATGCGAAGTAAAAGACCTGCATTCATCCCGTCATGATGTACGCGAGCGTCGTGTTTGTTCACGCGGCCTCGTTGAATCGCAAAACTCATTGTAAGTTGTATACGTCACAAATTTGGAATTGCCGGGTCGTTTCTTCGACGGAGCAGTTAAAACTCAAATTCGTTAATTGTTTAATCTATGATGTACATCATAAAGAAAAACGTCCACGTCCGTCATTGTAGACCGCGTCACGTTTTAGAACTGAGGTAGAGCAGTACACCTCGTTCGCCGGCGAACGCGTTAGGCCCTACCCCAACAAGCGATATCTGACTCTGCAAAATTTAACTTATTCCCCAACAACCGCCACCCAAACCTAGGTCGAGCCTTTAGAGGCCTTTAGAGGCCCTCGGGTGTACGTCGTCGATCCCGCTCAGTCCTGCGGGGACGACCGCAGCTAAAGGCGCAGTCGTCGCCGCGAGGCACGCAGGTGAATACGGGCACAGGGTCGCTCACTAATGAGCGCCTCCGCCCTCGTTTTCAAAGGCGCTGAAATTGACGTCTGAATAGTCCAGCATTAGGTCCCTCTCAAACCCGAGCCAAGGTCCAGTCGAGCCTCAAAAGCGTCCTCAGGTGATCGCCATCGACCCGGCTCAGATTTCGCGAACCCTGCGGGGTTGCCGCAGGGTACGCAGGTACAATCGGGCGGGCATAGGTCGAATTAATATGTATCCCATGTTAAACATAAATTAAAACATTTGTTACACTATGAATTATGCATGTTACATTATGCATAATAAAAAATCTAACATAAACACATTCACTACTTATGAATAATAATTAAATTTAAAGTGGTTTTAAATCGGTTTTAAAAATAGTTTTATTATGGTAAATATGATTGCAAAAGACATTATGATTTCATGTCATTAAATTATGAAAATAATTTAAAGATGACTGCATTCTCTCGTCAAGTAGGACCGTACATAGATCAGGGCGACGCGAAGTTTTAATTATCTAATAATTAAAAATTAATTAGGTTTGAAAGTAATATCCTAAGAATTACAATGAATTCACAATTGAAAGAATTATGCACGCACCAAAGTTACAAAAGATGTGACAGATCATAGCGGGAATGCGTGTGATGTGTATACAATCAATTGAAAGTAAGGATGATGACATTAATTATTTTCAGACATACATTGTTTGTTTACAGATATGAACCATGCGTTTCAATTGGCAGCCAGGGCGGTATTCCTAAGCAATAGCGCCGACATCGAGAAATTCAGCTTTGAGTTGCCCTACGTGAAACAGAACGTGACCGACCCGTCTTTCGAAGACGACAGCACTACAGGTACCTCAATGTTGGCTACAAATATTTACTCATAAGATCTAACTAGTTATGGGCCGGACATTCGTATCCGTATCCGTGGAGATCTGAGGCAGAAGATCCGAACCTGTGTCCGTATGCGTTACTGTTTTGCGGATTTTTTACGAATTAATGTACCGTACTCATTTTAAATTTATATAAATATGTTACTAGGTAGCAATATACAACTATTAAATTAAACACGGATAATCATATTTATTCCATTAGGGAGCCAACATTTGATTTTAAGTTGCTAAGTTAGTTACCAATAAAATATAACTCAATGGTACTCATTCTCTATTCAATGAGATCAACACATACAGTGTTAATGTTAGATTAAAATCACAATGGCAATTAGAGGAGCTAGAAGGAAGTAATAACGAAAGATCCGTATCCTTATGCGTAGATTATGACACCAAATATCCGTATTCAGATCCGTATCCGCGGGTACATATTTTTAAGATCAGGCACAACACTGGTCTTTGTCGGGCCCGATGGCGTAGTTTTGGTAATTATCCTATTATATCCCACCCAGTACAAGCGTATATTAGTAGTAGTGTCTGAGTGTTAAATATATATTCAAGTATTATATTTGTGATTCCTCTAAATTGTGTGAATTTATTTATTATATTAATAATATATTAATTTATTATCCATCATAAAATCAATCACGAATGTTGTTGTCACGTGAGAATCGTATAAATTCGGGCGTTTGCTTCACCAGGTGACGGATGGTCGAGTATCATCCTCAAGTACGACTTCAAGTGGCCCCTGCACCTGCTGTTCACGCCCGAGGTGCTGGCGCGGTACAACGACATGTTCCGGCTGCTGCTTAGGATTAAGAAGACACAGCACGACTTGCACGCGCTTTGGAAGACGTACAAACAGTCTACCAGGTAACTACAGCCGCTGAAACCCAAGTGATTTTACATATGTTATAACATAATATCAAATATTTGATATATATAGTTACCGAGATAGTTTTAACCCTGTTTTTAGATATCTAAGCTATAAAGTCACGCACTGAAACCCAAGTAATTTCTACCTATGTTAAAGCCCAATATCATATAAATATCGCATTCCTAAATGAAGATTGCAATAACTCAAATCTATAATTTTATATACACCTTTTCAAATTGACGTAATTTTTTGCATTAGGGTCCATAAATCGCTTACATATTTGGCAAGAATGCTCTTCTGAACATTTTGTCTGTTGATATCTTCCTGAAGTAAATCGACATTTTGTTTAAATTTGCGAATACATGGTGATATTTCTAAAATTATTAGAAATATGTACACTCATTTAAAAAAAACGGGCACCTAAGCATAGAACCATATTATTATAACCAATAAAATTTATGGGTTTTAATGCTAAAGTTCACTAGTAGTGTATGCTCGTGAAGTAAAAGTTACCAAGGATTTTTGTTTGTTTTTTCTTTAATAAAGTGAAAACAGATGTTTAATATCGAGTGTGACCCCCTTAGCTGAAATCACACATTCAATCACATTCTTCAGCTCTCTGATGGTTTGCGGAGCCGTTTGTACTGATCTCACGCGTCGTTTCAGAACGTCCCAGGCATGCTTTATAGGATTGAGGTCGGGACTTCGAGCTGGCCAATCCAAACGACGAATGCCGACCCTTTTGCACATACGGTTCCAATGAAGACTAACTCTGTAGGATCCATTTTTATTCCTGCCCAAAACAACAGAGCCCCCAACATTAGGTGTGAGTTCTTCAAAACAAGCCTCTACAAAGCGTTCTCCTCGTCTTCGTAGCACTCGCCGATATCGATCTTCACCGAACAGAGATATCCTGGCTTCATCGGAGAACAATACCCTATTACAGTCTTCTTGAGTCCATGACTCACAATTTCGAGCAAACCTAAGCCTGGCAACTCTGTGCTCACGGAGTAACTTAGGGCCGCAGGCCGGGCGATGACTGCGGATATTGGCCGCGAAAAGCCTCCTCCTGAACGTCCATAGACTAATATGCACATTTCTTACTTCTTCGAGGTTATTCTTAAGGTCCACATACGAAGACTTGCGATTTCTCAATGCGCGACTCACAAGAAAACGATCATCCCGTGGTTGGGTACATGGTTTTCTTCCGAACCAGGCCTTCTCTCGACGGAACCGGTGTCTTGATACCGCTGCCAGGTCCTTTGAACCGTCGAGCGACTCACACTTAGCCTCTGAGCCACGAAGCATTGGCTGCAACCCTCTTCGAGCAGCGCAATAGTTTTGGAAACTTTTACCACTTTATCTAACATTATTAAGACAGCTAAACAGCAATAAATGAAGCTTTGCCAATTAAGAATAAGAAATAAATTCATAAAAGTTGACTTAAAGTTATGAAAACCGATATTATCTTTTGGAACTTCGCACCAAAAATTTAGGATAAAAAGTGGTTTTTTGTAAAAACGAGCATCAAACGAAAATTTGTAGAACGTACTGTTTTAAACACCACGGCATTTTTAAAACCGGCCAGTAACATGTACATACAAATGATTGAAATAATTTTGGTACCATATTTTCTTAAAGAAGAATTAAAACCAAAACCTCCCGATTTTTTTGCAAATGAGTGTATTTCGACAACTATTCTATACTATCTATACTAATATTGTAAACAGAATAATTTTGAATCTTTATGTGTAACAAATAGATTCAAAACCAATCAACCTATTTTGGAAATTCATTCACCATTATATTTATAGGTATTTACAAAAAAATAGAGATCTCTACCACAAAAGAAAATATATAAACGGGATTTTTTTGTACGTATACGTTTTGTACACCAATAAACTCAAATCTACTGGACCAATTTCAAAAACTCTTCCACTAAGATAGAGATATGTTACTAGTAAGTAAAATAAGTTCTATTTATCTTTGTAAATCGGCAAAGAGAACTACTTGCGGGAAACGCGGCTAGTTATTCAAATAGATACATGCAAAAGTGTGGTTGTAATTGATTTCTGACACGCACTGTGATAAGAGAAATAAGAGATTTGCTTATATATTTAATGTTAATGACTACATTTATCTGTATTATATACTTATATTATAAAAAATAAAGATTTAATTGTTTTTTTGTTACGGTTTCATTCGAAAACGACTAGGCCCATTTTAAATTTCTTTCACGATTAGAGCTTCTTATACTTCTTTACCGAGTAACATAAGCTGTGTTAAAAATATAATAAAAAATATTTGAGACCGATACCTAAAATAGATCCATGTAAACAAGATTTGTATTTTTACACGTTTGTTAACAAGTATTTGAAATTACTTTGAACTCATTATCAACAATTGTATCACTATGTTGTCACAGAAAGGGGAATTACGTACCTCTTTCGCTTATATTTAATGTTAAATTACAATTTTATATCGTATATTCTTTCTTGTTCGGTGCATGCCATAAATGATTGTACATTTGGACTTAATATTTTGTCCTAAACTTAATTGTTGTTGTGAATGTTTTGATAGATGTATTAATCGTAAGTGATCCATTTAAATAAAATTTAAAAAAAACAGGGTTGTAAGTACAGTTGCAAATTCCCTGTTCTAACAGTTTTTCCATGTGTCAACTACACAACAAGCTGATGTTCCTCATGGACAACCTGCAACACTACCTGCAGGCTGACGTGTTGGAGACCAACTTCTCCCGGCTCATGGAGGCGGTGGACCGCACGCAGGACTTCGAGCGGCTAAAGCGAGCACATGCCGCATTCCTCGCGGATGTACTCAGCCAATCATTTCTAACTGTCACCTCGGTAAGTCGAAGGGGACAAAGACATTTTTTTTTATAAGACTAGGTCGACAGACATGCATACAGTAAGCGTCACTGAAGCACGTAATATCATAGGGATATCACTAGCGCGTGGCCAACTGTGTGACTTGAAGATATTATCACACGCACACATTACCCAGTAATTTCACGACCTACCTTACCCTTCAAACCAGAATACAGCAAAGCAAACACCGCTATTTGGCGGTAGAAATAGGTGACCAATACAGACGATTTTGATATAAGGTCTATTTGATGTAAATGAAAGAAATAAAACATAGACCGCACAAAATAATTAAATGAATACATTACAAAAAATTAATTTAATACAATTAAGTAGCGCCTAGAGAAGAAAAAGAAGAATGCAAAAAAAACTAAAATGAAAATATGACGGTCAATTAGGTAAAACCCAAGATGATTGGGGAAGATCAATTTTTAAAACTACAAATATTTTTTTATTCAAGTCAGCCGTAAGTATCATTAAAAAATAATCATATTTCTAAAACAAGAAGTACTAGATTTTATTATACTAATATTGATGAACACAAAGGATCATAAGAATCATCATATGGGAATTAGGCCTACCTTAAACTAGTCTGCTGGTACCTGACGAGTCTTCAAACTAAGTTCACTGCAGGTTCATTACAGCATCCACCAGAAAGGAACATGGAAAAAACTGGCAAAGCTGCCTGTCTAAGGTCTTGGTAGAGCCGTCCCTTTAAGAGTAGTTTTAACAAATTTGTGCATTCGAGTTTTGCTATTTGAATACAAAAGTATTAATTCTAGTTTAGAAAATATTGTGGTGTTGTTGTTCCAGTCACACGACAGCGACTGCTCGGGCGACACGACCGACTCCCTCAACAATCCGGTGTTCTGCAACATAATGGAACTCCTGAAACTGTGCCACTCCTTCTGCAGTATGAGCGACTTTGTCGCCGACAAAGAGGCGGAAGATTACTACTTAAGGGGCTATTCTGACAGGTAACATTATATAATAAAATAAATATATTTATTTTCAAAGATATTGCAATTTACATATATATATATATATATACATATATGCACATAGACATCCACACACACACATATTAAACATTACAAATCATTCGCGATATATAGGTCGGGGTATATCACATTAAATCTCGTATTTTCATATTCGTGAAAGTTTGTAGGTATGGATTTGTTAATGTATGTTTGTAACTCTTTCTCGCCGGAACGATTGGACTGATCTGGATGAAGTTTATAGATGTTGACAGTCTGGTCTAACACATAGGCTATATACTCTCTATCCTGATAGACAAGAACAAGAGTTCCTCAGGGGGGATAAAGTACTCGCAAACGAAAGTCACGGGTGGAAAGCTAGTTCATATGGTTTAGTTCATTGATTTATGACGAATTTATGTTTTCCTATTTCAATAGGAGAAAATACAAGTGGAAAAATGTATTAACATTGAAAACTTGACTTATTGTAAAGGGGTATATGTATTTGGAAAGATATAAAGGATCGTGTGGCGGTGCCGGGGTTGGCCGTGGAGTAGAATAGTACTCCTTGTCCACTACAAGGAGTACTATTCTACTCCACGACGTATCGTAAGAGGCGAATTAGGTACCGAAAATGACAGATGGCGTGGTATATATCCCCGAAATAGAATTTGAATGCGTCAGGGCGCGGATAGGCAGGAAAATGCTATACTCGCCGCGCTGCTATACTCTACGATCGCCAGCCAGGCGCGGCAATTTTTCCACTTTCTTGGGGATGCGTACATCCAAACTACCTTTGCCTATGTCCAAGATAACTTTTTACGGCTGTTATAAAGAGAGGATCACAGTCTATCATCGATTACTAATATAAATAAAAAATTCACACAACATCTCATACTGACCTTTCTTTTCGAAATAAGTCGCTTAAACCACTTATGTTACGGACATTACGGGTTCGATCGCGGGTCACGAACAACATAAGATCGCAACCTACATCGGCGCCATCGGGTCTATTAGAATGGCTTCGCATTTTTAAATACATAAATATTCGATTCCAGATTTAATAAATTAGTGAAGCAGCTTATGCAGCTGCTGGTGTCGTTGCGCGACCGGCCATGCGGCGTGTACCTGGCCAGGTTGCTCATGCGACTCGACTACAACCGCTGGCTCAGCGGGGAGGCGCAGCTTACGCAGTCCGTCACAGACATGCTGCGGTATTAGCTCGGAAGAACCCCAACTGGTGGCTCCCCGTGACTGTTGTGTGCCATCATTGAAGGTTTGAGAAGGATTTAAAACTCCTTGGAAAGTCTATCAAACCTGTTTTGCAGGCCTCCTGAGCAATGACCACGCAGGCCAAAATTCATACCTTAGATGCCTTTGAGTAGATAAAACGTTTTAAATAAATATGTGCCGTTTTAAACCCTAAATATACCGTTTTAAACGAAAACTCGTTTACAATAATAAATAAATGTGTTTTAAACTTCGCTAGCGTACGTCCGCCCCAGAGAAATGTGTCAATTCACGGCCTCACATTAGAAAAGAAATTATCAGTGTTATTCTACTATATTCATGTATTATACATACAAACCTAATTTTGAAAATCTATGCATGCATAGGAACTGACAGACAGCGGGAAGTGACTTTGTTTTATACTATGTAGTGTTTCAGTTTAAAATACAAATCGTTTTAAACTGAAAAAATGGTTTATTTTGGTTTTAAACGACTTATTTTCTTTTTAAACGGATTGGTTTAATTGGTTAATCCGGCCTCACATCCGGCATCCGGTTAACACCTGAGGAGGTCATTCGTGGATGATTACGATCTGCCCAATATAAGAACATTTAATAAATAAGCGTACTGGCTCATTAATGGTGATTCTGAAATTGGCGGAAGAGATCAACATTAGACTCGCCAAAAAATACTATTAAAGTGGTCGCGAATATACAATTCGTTTTCGGATAATAGCGCTCGTGATGTTATCCGACAACTAATGTCCGTAAGAGACGTCTTATATTTTTTAACAACATTGTTGTATCATTTAATCAATTATTTTAAAACAAAAAACCTCACCTGTATGTATATGATTTACGACAACACGATATTAACTTATACAACAAAAAACATAATAGAAAAATATTTATTCAACAAAACACTTAAGCATAATATTTGTTACTTATGTAGTTTTAATTTTCACAAAGAATAAAGTAACAATTAGAACAATGTTGTTATTATTTAATCATCGTCAAAATTTTGATCATCGTCATCATCAATGGGTTCATCCACCAGCCCATTGGTTCCCATTGGTTCATTTGCTGGAGCTCGTTCTGGATGCTGTTGCATATAAGCCTTGATGAGCAGACATTTCGTTAGGTTACATGAGCAAGGCAAAGGATGCTCTACTTCATCTGGATCTAGGAGTGATAACACTAAGTTATATCTGAAACAAAATGTTATTAATTCAGTTTAGTTTTCATAAAGAAATATATTACCTAAAACCTAATTACAAATCATTTGTAGTTAGATTTAAAAAAAACAAAATAAGCCAAAGAAGTGAACATTTAAAAGAATTAAGTTTTTTCACCTTCTTTTATCAATTCTGTGTCTATTCATGTCCAGCTGAAATGCGATAGGGTCACCAGTCTCCACATTTTGTTCTTCTGGCAGAATTATCACAGTCTGTTTCCAATGTGTTGGTGGGCTGTGTGGTCCTGTATCCAGTCGGATGGGACCATCTTTGTGTTTGGTCAGGTCTGGGAAAACACATTCAAACCACATGCACAGCCCTTGGTACTTGCCATCCTTTTTAGCACCTGAAAGTATAATAATTGAACTCTGTATATCTATACATATGTACTTAGATGTGTTTGTTTAGTAACAAAACTACAATTTGTATTATATACCTGGCGGCAACTGTTCTTGCATGGTAATTACACATACATTCAAATACATATAAAAGATAAAGTATAGATACAGAACAAGAAAGTGACAGAATCAAAAAATAAAATCAAAGTGATAGATAATACTCCTTCACCATTCTCTTAAAAATAGAAAGAGAACGAGCAGATCTCACTTCAAGGGGAGCGCATTCCACAAACGAATAAGTCCCCAAGGAACACAAAGCGACTTTTAAGATAAGTAAAAGGGAAAGGACAGAACAATAGCTTATATAGCAAAGAGACGACATGAGCGTTACTGCGAAGTCGAATAGGTAGCCATTTGAGCTTAGTACGAAAGTTCGACACATGGTCAAACTTACGTAAACCGAAAAAGAATCTTATACAGAAGTTTTGAAGACGTTAAAGCTTCTCAAGTTGATCCTCTGTAGGGTCTAGATAACTGACTTCGGCATAATCAAGGACTGGTAGAAGTAGGGTAGTAGGACTTGCATTAAGTCTGCCATATTTTGTGCAATAAAGTTCAATAATTTAAAAAATTTAATAAATAGTAGTTAAATCTGTAACTGCCAAACTCTTGTAGTTTATAATTTTATACTTAGGCTGTTATCCATATGCTTACTAGTGGACCAAACATTTTTCTTTCACATGCCAAACACATTGTTGTGAATGGAAATTTGATATTGATTTTGTGCGAATGCAGTAGTTTTTCAAATCTTTTTATTTTTAATATTTTCTTCTTACCAACAACATGTTGAATACTAAATGAGTCCAAATCTGATTCCATATCTTCCTTCAGGTTGATCCAACACATTGCAACTTCATCATATCCCAAGAGATCCTCAGCTTGGCTATTCATAATTTCCGGTTTGTTATATTTGCTTGTTCTCAGGTTTTTAGCTAAAGTAGACATGGAGACACCATGAAAACTGTCCCATTTATCATAAAGAGATGGAACGCTAAAAATAATAGACAGTAACAGAACCAAAATACATGGATATTAAAGTTCTACAAGATTAAATATTGATTTATCCTTACCTGCATGGAGAAACATAAACAGTGGCACTTTCAGGAAACATCTCACCGTCTGTAGCTAAAAACTTTTCCCTAGCTTTAATGACTGAATCTAGCATACCTTCATGTAATAGGTAAAATCCCATCCACTCTGACACTATAACATTAACTTTCAGATTGTCAGGTAGTACTACATCTTCTACTTTACTATGAATGACCTGTAAAATGTGTTGTAATACAATGTGTGTTCAAGATTAAATGAAGAATAATATTTCTATATTATAAAAATTGTATGCTTCAATTGGAGAAACATGATGTATATATAAATTTATATATATAATAAATTATATATATATAAATTTGTTTAATTAGGAATGTTAACCAAAGGGTTAACATTTAACAATACATAAGGGTTACATTAAACAAATTTTAATTATAAACTATTGGGATTGATTTAATATAGTGTATATACTGCATGTAATACTTTTGACTGTTGTTGTATTATAAATTGAAATATACTCCTAAAGCTGGAAAGAAATTTTAAAACTTTGAAATATAAAATATTACATTAATAAATTTGGGATATCTTTAAAAAAAAATTTAGTTTACATTATGTACTTATTTGCAATGCCGAAACGAATTGTCTAAAAAGATCAGGAATGTAAAATTCTTACCTCTATAATATTTTCAAAATTATTCTCCTTTACAATTTCTTTAGCCAAATAGGCAACTTTACTAGCTTCAACAGCATATACTTTTTTAGCACCAGCTTGTGCACAAAATATTGAAAGTATTCCAGTGCCACACCCAACATCCATTACAATCTTATCTTTGAAATATTCCCTATTATTCATTATGGCATCTTTATAAGCTTCTGTTCTTGGATGATCTTCGAGCATCAATTTGTGGACCTTTAATAAACCAAAAAATCTAGATTGAAATAATTATAATTTATTTTTATAAAACATTAAATTTAAACAATAAAACATATAACATTTATTTAAATTAATTATAGCTATTTAATTTAGATAAATGTTTTTCTTACGTGTCAAAGATCATTTTCTATAATAATGTGATTAAATAAATGTTAATAAAAATGTGCCCACACATCGATTTTGGTCGAATGTACCACAAGATACTGTATATGTGATTAAATATTTCTGTTATTACAACGTTGAGACCGTTAAATCTTATGCGAGCATATTATACACAATTTAGGGGTAATCAGGGAACCGCCTTAAATACTCTACTATTTACCTCCAAATCTTCGTAGCTGGTAAAGTATTCACTTTGAATATTATTAGGCTCCATATTGAAAATATCATAAAAAAATAAATGCTTGCTTTGGTAGTTTTTTCAAACAAAATAACAACATAACCTACATGAAAGTTAACCTTAAACAAAAACAACAATAATGACACTGACACTCGAATGAACGAATTACCAGTATACATAATAGTTTAAATATCGGCTAAATATTTTTTAAAATGGCAACCCTAGCATATTCTGTCAATTTATTAATTGTCAAGCTTAAAAAAAGGAGCATTGTTGTAACGCACGAATATTTTTCTTTTTGACTTTCGATCAAAATGAATACTCATTGAATTAAAGTGATAATTTTGGTTAATATGGCTAAAGAAGGTGACATGTCCTTATTTAATGATGTATTGGAACCGTTTAGAAGAGTGATAAATACTGACCCGCCAAAGGACAAGCTATCGGCATCTTCAAAATTGAATTTTTCTGATAGTAATCAGTCTTTGAAAGAAGGTAAAGTTGTTCCTTTGGTTACATCATTAATACAATCTGCAGAACATTCAAATTGTAGATGAGTTAATTGATTTTAATGATTTTTTTACAGGTCTTTCTAACCTCATGTCCATAGGCAAAAGGAAATCTAGCCTAGGGGCCAGTGACATCTCGACTCCTGAGAAGCGCATACGTAGAGAGTCTAGTTCCAATATAGCGTCAGCCCCACCATCGCCATGGGAGGCAAAGAGATTGAAGATAGATCTAATTGCTGCAAAAGCACAGGTTAAAAATATTTTATTTTGTTCGATGTATTTAAAACGTACATTTCTAAAACTTTAATAATGTTCATTTTCTTTGACTACTTTTTAGATCACGAAGTTGGAGGCCCGTGTAAGCCATCAACATACAATCCGCAAAGAAATGCAGATCCTATTTGAAGAGGAAAAAGCATCACTTCAGGAGCAGCATAAGAGAGATGAGAGAGCCCTTAGTGATATGGAAGATCGTTTGCAAGTAGTTCGTAGGCGGGAAAAGGAACTTAAAGATGAGTTGTCTGAGGTATTGTTCTGTACAATATGATTTAATATGATAAATCAAACAGAAACATGTAAAAGTATATAGTAGTCAAATATTTAAAATAATACATTTTTATGTTATAGAAATATTTATATTATTTTAACTTGTAACTTCCAGTATACATTTTTTATCATTTAATGACAGCATTTTATATTTTTTTTTTTTTTCAGATTGTGAAGGAGCAAAAAGAAGCTAAAGCTAAATGGGATAAGGAGAAGGGAGAACTGTACAAACAAATTGCTGATCTTAAAGACAAATTACTAGATGCTAATGTAAGCAGTAAGGACCAATTATCAGAAATGAAAAAGGACATGGATGAACTGTTGCAGGTAATTTAACTGGAATATTATATAGTATCCTGTGGTTATAGTCAGATTGTCTGTCTGTCTTGTGTGTGGACACTCTACACTATGCCTCCAGGTATGTGGGCTCCATTGCAGAGCCTTATGTTTTTATTTCTTTAAAAATGTAGCCCATTCATCAACTTAGATTTGTACCACTTGAAGCTTTTCTATACTAATATCAAGCTGAAGAGTATGTGTTTAGTTGAACAGACTAATCTAAGGAAAGTACTAGCATGATTTGATAAGTTCTTTAGTATTGGATAGACTATTATAGAGGAAAACTATAAGCTATATAACTTCATGCTACTACAAATAAGAGCAGAGTATCAATGATACTATGTTTAAAGAAAAATCCACATTTAAGTAATGAAGTATTTTCTCATTTAGAAGAAGAGAGGATGTATGTTAAACTAAACAATTTTTACTGTGAGTTACTTACACTTTAGTTGATTAATCTAAAACTTCTACTTTTTGCATATTCTAGGCTTTGGAAGGTGCTCAGTCTGAAGTTGATATATTGAAAAAAGAACTGGCTAAACAGACTTCCCGTGCTGAACAGTGCATCACCTATAAGAACCAGCTGGAAAAGCAGACATTTGAGCTGCAGCAGGTCACTAGCAAGCTCAAAGAGCTGGAGTATGAGAAAGACTCTTATAAAGACTGGCAACAGCAGGCCAAGGTACATTAATATTATTTAAATATAAGAAGAATTATAACTGAAGTATTTCACAAGTATAGTGTTGTTTTTTATATGATTATGTAAAGGTTATTGCATTTTTTTTTATTCCATGTGGTAAAAAACTTTTTATAAGAGAGATAAAGGCTGAAAACATTATTTTTAACATTTTTAAATTCATTCATTAAATAAATATAAAAATACACACTGTTAAAGCAGATGATAAGTAGTTTAATGAATTATTGTATTTTTATCAATTGTGATATTCAATTCCAGACAGCACAGAAAAGGCTGACCAACATGGCTGACTTGGAGAAAGAAGTAGTCAGACTGAGGGCGACAGAACGGTCCCTGCGCGATGCTGTCTGCAACAAGCTGCTGCTCGAAGAACAAGTGCACCAGCTTACGTCCAGAGTCGAGGCCCTACAGCCGGTGCAGCAGGAGTTGCACGAAGCTAAGGTTTGTCATAAATGATAAGAAGAACATTAATATCATATTTAAAAGCATATTTGGGGTCAGAATCTGAAATGAAGGTTTCGAAAATCTCTTACGACTCTTAGATATCAGGTTTGATACATAGATGACGGGATTTCCTCCTTATGTACTGTAGCTCAAATGCAACAAGGCAGGAATGAGCAGCGAATTCCTTCATACTTGGGTTGGCACATATCCAGCAGCAGACGTTCTACGACTGTTATGATAAGCCGTTGCGCCTGTCTTACGAGGCTTGCGTGGAAGCCTTACCTAGCCAGCGAGCGCTCGGGCGTAGTGCTGAAATTAACGTCAGTGTAGTCTTCACGTTGTTGCCCGTAGGTTTAAAAAAAAATACTATTGTGGTATCGGCCCTGATCAATCAAAAAATATTGATTCGTCGAAACAAGTACAGTAGGTCGGTCGCGCGTTGGCAGGTGAAGGTGGCGTGCCTGGAGTCTGCGCTGGAGGAGTGGAAGACGGCGGCGCGCGGGCACGGCGTGGGCAGCGCGCGCGCGCTGGCGGCCGCGCTGGACTCCGCGCTCACCAGCCAGCTCGCCTCCACCGCCGACTGCTCGCAGGCGCAGTCGCAGCTGGCCCAGCTCGCTGAAGTAAGTTCCCCCTCCCTAGCCCTGCCGGTCAGCAGCGCAGTTGGAACCGGTAACGAGTTTAAGTTCTATATTGGTTTTCACAATAGAATAGGATATAACTGCTAATAGTAACATGTCTTGATCTATATCACGGAAATTATTTTTCGTGATCCCGTTTGAGAAAACGTTTGAAGCTTGACTCTTTATTGCACTAAACATATGAGATGCCATGTATATTATATATATATATATATATATATACATACAATAACTAACAATTAGTTTATAGTATATATTATTATTATATATACATAAATGCATTGCGATATAAATACTGCAACAAAAACATGTTTAATTTCTTTTTTACTTGTGAAATCATTGGACTGGAGAAGTCAAGGATCAAAAGGCAGAGCACTATGCTTTGGATGACATATCTATCATTTATTTATTTCAGGAACTGGCAACAGTCAAGTACGAACGCGAGAAAGCTACGACTAAATTGAACGAGTTGCTGACGGTGCGTAAGAACCAAGAGAGTCTTATCCACCGGCTTCAAAAACGGCTGTTGCTCGTGTCCAGGGAAAGGGATAGCTATAGGTGTGCTATTGAAATGAATAGAATAATAATAATTATAATCAATTTATAAAACATCTGACTCCGAGATAACTCGCTTGCTGCACATTTATATTATTTAAAACATATTTAACACCCAGACACAAAAAAAACACAAATATTTCGCCCCCTATGACCTTTACGCACTACCTACCTATACGCGCCATCGGATCCGTCGAAGTCAAAAGAAAAAAAACCGAACGCACTATATGTATGAAAAATATCCTCGTTATAAATTTTAGACAACAACTGGACTGCTACGAGAAAGAGTTGACGGTGACCCTGTGCGGGGAAGCCGGCGCCGGCAACACGGCACTGCTGTCGGCGCGCGTCGAACATCTGGAGAAGTCGCTGCAGGGATACCGCGATCTGCTGGCCAACCAGGACCAACTCGCGCATACCAAACGTGAGTCCAGGGGGGTCGCGCCAGTCGATTGTGACCATTCTTGTAACTTGAATATATTATGCCACATTACCCAATTTTTACTGCCTGTTTAACCCTTCAAAACGGTACGTAGCAATGTGAACACTTATATTTGGTACCAATGCAGGCTACCTCTAATGCGAGGTCTACCTTATTGTTGGCATCTAAATTAGAGTGATGAACATATCCGCAACAATGATTAATATGAATGCGTAGTTTATAGGCCGACTTTAGGTAGTCTTGTTGAAACATTCGTTAATTATTTTTTACAATATAACTTTAACGTTTAAAATTAAATTTATTAATAACGCGTAGCAAATTTTGGCAAACATCAAACAGTATAGCGGCCCTGTTTTTGGTAACAGCTAGGCGTAATGTAATACGGCTGATTATAAATGTGACATGACATCTTTTGTCAAACTTAAGAATGATTGGAGTTAGGTAACCGAAATATTAAACAAAACATGTAATCAATCTTAATATATTTTCTGTTACAGAGTTAGAACTTCTACGCAACGAGGCGAGCAAGTGGCGTGAAGAGGCGGAGTCGCTTAGACGTGACGCCCAAAAAATGCGTGCGCAGAGGGATACGTTGCAACAACACCTCGACCGTCTTGACTTCCAGCCCAAGACTAAGGTACTATAGAACAAGGATTCCCCAACCAAACACAACTTATTTAATGAAACCCCATATCAAAAGATTATAAATTAGAGCTGAAATTTATATATGAACATCTTTCTTCAATTTTATTCATTGATTTTACAGATACTTCATCTTACCGACAATCCCGCGGCCGCTGCACAAAAACAAGCCCAGCTCGACTTGGATGCGGCGCAGGAAGAGGTAAACGATTTTTAATGTATGATTCTTGTAACAACATATTCTGAGTGAATTAGATTCCCGCCCGTGAATTTGTCCGCAAAACATCGCAGTCCTCAGGAACTCGTTATTCCGAGTCGCGCCAATTTTATAGACTAGTAAAATCAAAAGCTTTCCCACAGGACACTTTTTCAGCATTAAAGTATCCGTTAAGTGTTATTCCAGAATACAAAAATATTCTCTGTGCCAAATGTCATCTGTTCTGCAGTTTCGGCGTGAAAGACAAACAAACATATATACAAACACATATAGAATCTTTCGGGTTTACAATATTCGTAAATAAATGAACTAGAGCTTTTTAGAAAATCTGATGCTTTTGAAATATTACATAAAATAACTTTCACTTAAAACAACATAAGTTAAAGCTGATTAAATTGACTGATGATTTTTTGGCGATCAGCAATGTGAGGAAAATAGTTTTAGTAGTATTGATGGCATTTATAAATGCAAAACAAATATTCACATGTTGCCTGTTATTTATCTTCCTTAATTTTTATTTGGCTAGTATTATATTACACATAACCAATATGACTTTTAGATCGAATTATCAGTTGAAGGCTTGCAAGTATTTAATATTTTTTCTGCGCAGGAAATATATATCGATGCGAAATAACTTTCATTTATAATATCAGTGTGTTGTATTATTTATTTTTTTATTAATTGTAAAGATTTTTACGTATATTCGAGTTCGTGTGAAGTGCAGAATGGGATGCACAAGTGTTTAGGATAGCCTAATATAATATAGATTTTTTAAATAGTCATGATATTAAATACTAAAAACTGTAATTAATACTAGTACGAAACACCAAACGCCCTGTCAACTGATTCTACTACAAAAAAAAACAACATCTACTAGACTGTACCTAACATAATCGTAAATTATAATTTTATTTATGCATGGAATCTGTTATTTGGTATTTTTTCTTGTCAATTTATTTATATTGTACAATTTTAATTGTTCTAATAACTCTGAGATCATTGTAATGATATAAACATTTAATAATACGGAATATTAATAATAATAATATTTTGTATGTATTATTTTTGCTTAGATAAAGAGGTTGAAAGCGGCACTCCGTGAGGGCGGTTCTCAGGAATGCTCAGAAGACACTCAAAAACTGCGACAACAGCTGGAGAGCAGAGACATTAAGATTAAAAGGTATTTAAGCAAATAACGGATTAAAATTATTCTTAACTCAACACTACGAGAGAAATATAGTTTTAAATAATTTTTATTTTCTAACAATCATAAATTGTGTAACATTTAAAAGTGAGCTCATTAATTTGTATCGCTTGAACTGTTACATTTACATACCTATCTATTCGAAGTATTAAAAAAGCATGTAATGTTGACTACGAAATAGATTCCAAACGTTATCGATAGATGGCGCTGTAGCTTTTTGAATCGCGGTTACAGGGTTTTCATTGGCATAGATATAGTCCCGAATTCCCAATCGTATTATTAAAAAGGGTGTACGTCAACTCTATGACGCACGCTTCTCTAATGTAGCGTGGGGTATGGTTATCAAGACATACCCAACACATAATTTTTTGATCAGTGAGGCAGTTAGCTACCTAGTAGGGTACTGGCGCCTCTCTGCAAATGTATGAAAATTGATGCAGGTTAATTGAATGATTGTACTCTACGAATTGCACGGGTGTGTTATGTAAACACAAAATGGGTGAGATTCAAATGATTCAGCATAGCGTTAGTATTTTGTGATCAGAAATAGTTAATTATCAGCAACTAATGGCCAGTAAATAATCACTCGACAATTTGTGTCCTTCTAGATGGCTGTAAATGTTTTTGTGCTGCATATTAATTTTAACATGTAGCTCCTATGTAATAACATTTTGGTATGCAAAAAATTCATGTAACCAATATTTCAACTTCAAATAAGTATATATATTTTTATTGTTGTCGCAGTTCTTACCTAACCAGCATTTCCGTTTCAGTTAAATCTGTACATGTTATTTAAAGTACATTGCCTTTTTTTGAACGCTATTTAGTTATTTATTTTGCCCACCATATATAAATATCAATCGCATACCAATACACTGCTTATAGACATGTTTTCTCTGCTGATTAATGATGAAATCTTGCTGATCAGGTAGTTATTTTGCAAACTGAATGTTAATTATGTGTTATAAAGTTTGACCATTATTAAAAATATTTGCAGAACAAGGGTTCCTACTTGTATTTTTTGCCTGCCTTATTGGTTCAGCCAACGTTTGTAATGTAATCGCAAAAAATATGTTTATTCACGAATCTACATTAAAAACTTATAACATTTTAATTATTTTAATAATAAAATTATATATACTTTATTGAAACAATTAAATATGATAAATATTGTAATTGTTGTGTATAATTTATAAACTAATTTCAGTAGTATCTTATCATAAAAGTACTACTCAATAGTAACTTTTTCTCAACTAGGTGTTGATTTATCTACTGTTAGTAATATTAAGTTAGGTTAATAATAACACAGTTCAACAAAAATCGATTTGAAAATCACAATATCTTAATATACACAATTTGTATTATAGTTTGAAAGTGACCATAAACATATACATATACTTATGTTATCATATATCAACGTTGCAAAATAGTAATTTTTAGGTTAGTTAATTAAATCCTCTTAGTAAAATGATATAATTGGAAAATATTTTACTTAATATATTCCTTATGTACATTAATTTGACGCTTATTTCAGAAATTTGTCATTGATGATTAGTTATACTAATAAATAAATATGTTCTGATTACTTGTTCTGATAATGATGAGTTTTGTTTTTGTTATAGCATTTAAATACAATTAAATATATTTCAGAATGAAGGAGGAGTTTACTTCGTCTGCGCACGAGTTCAGAGACGTCTGCTACATGCTACTAGGTTATAAAATTGACAGAACCGGGCACAAAAACTACAGGTAAATTTATATGTCAAATCTAAAATTAACTTTTGTTTTATATGATGTATATTTTTTAATATTGTAACCATTTTATTTTTGGTTTTTGACCTAAATTAGAGTATTACAAATATTTTGTGATAACATTAGCAAAATAATCGGTAAGCTTAGTAATACCATAACCGCAATAGTGATAGCTTTTCTACATCTACATTATAAATAAAATTGGAATTACCATGATCAAAATAACAGCTTTTAAAAATAGGCATGTTATAAAGTATCTATAGTACTTATAACCAATACGAGCTTTTTATTTTTTTGTTTCTTTGAGGTAAACTATTAAATGACTACATTTTTAACAGGAATTTCACTACCGCATACCGCATTTCTATCCCAAGTAGTAACTTAGCTGACTTTTATTATTTGTAATTCACTCGGGAGCGGGATATAATAATATAATCTCGGGGCGTTGCTAGTGTTATTGTAATCTATTGCAGCGTTCGAACGACAATACGGCGAAATCAATACGTACAATTGATCGAAATCCTAGGGTTTCATATCGTTAAAATAAACATTTGTACAATTTTGTTAAAGAAATGTTTCAGCCTGGAAACGTTACTAGCGAGCTTTCTCTTTCATTGCGCTATTTTTTTACACCAGATCGACAAGCAGGCGTACAGTAGGCTTGATATTAAGCGTCACTGCAGCCTCTAGAATTTCGTTATATCACAAGTACTTACGCGTTGCCAACCTTTGACTTGATGATATAATGTCACATTATCCAGTAATTTCTCTGCCTGAAACCAGAACACAGCAATGCGAACACTGCTATATGGCGATAAAAATAGGCAGACGACCTTCGTGTGAAGTCGTCCGCCTAATCTATTGTAAATCTAATCTGTTCCAAAAGTTCATTGCGATTCGGTACGTTTCCGGATCGCACACTCGGTCCGGAAGCGCGCCGCCCACCAACACTTCCGTCCGTCTGTCGCCAGGCTGTCGAACATGTACGCGGAGTCTGCGGAGGAGTACCTGGCGTTCAAGCTGTGCGCGGACGGCATCGAGCTGGTGCACACGGAGTACTCGGCGGCGCTGGGCGAGCTGGCGCGCCTGCACCTGCGCCGCCACCGCTCCATCCCCGTGTTCCTGTCCGCGCTCACCATGCAGCTGTTCACGCGCACCACCTTGCCCGACGCCGACCCCGACCCCGACTCCGACCCCGACCTCGACCACGACCACTGACTCCTCCCCGGACGGCGAGGTACCCCCGCTTTTTTAAATACTTATTGGTACCCCCGCTTTTTTAAATACTTATTTAAGAAATCAAGTGAACGGTTCTCTGATTTGTGATAGAATTGGATAACTATATCGTCATCAGTACGTAGAATAAAACGAAGTCGCTTTCCGAAGTCTGTCTGACCTTGATCTTTAAAACTCCGCTACGGATTTTGATGCTGTTTTTTTATTAGATAGTGATTTAAGAGGAAGGTTAATATGTATAATATATGCTTAATAAAGTAGAGTAACACTGATAATTTGAGAGGTTTTCAATGTGATTATTACATTGCGAATGCTGACTGCACCCCATTGGATTCAGATAGATCAAAATAATGTACCAAAGTATCATACAACTTAAGTCTACAAAAACGCGATTGTATATGTCCACCTCTTAGAGAGAACCCACAATAATATTTTTTATCCTCATTACCCCGCGAGAACCCGGGGCGGGTCGTTAGTTTTTAATAATAATTTCATGAACTTTCATTCGATTTATAAGTAGGTCATTTGAACTTGCGATTTTACAGCTTAATAATATTTAATTTGATAGTTTTTGTATTTGTTGAACATTTGTCATTGGTATTTTTGTCAATTCGTAGGACGCCATAAATAAAGACTTACGGAATTCTTTATAAATTTCTTTATTGACAAAATTTTGGAATATTGTTTATTTTTTTACAAATCTTAAAACTCGATCCCAAATAGTCAGCTTATGCGTGCGTGTCAACCTACTTAATGTGTAGTGATAAAAATTTTATTTTTATTTTAAATCAGGCCATTTCATACTCTTGTCATTTTTAACTCGTGTCATATGATACTATTTTTTTACGCTTTTGTAATTCATTTCGCATTTATATTTCTATTTTTATAAGTGATATAATGTGACTTTTAGAAAGATAGTATTTTATATTATATAAATGTATTTTGTAGTTTGAAAGCTAAAAATGGGGATATAGCCTAAGAAATGAAAGTGTTGAAATCGAGTGTAAATACCTGAATTTAAATTAATAAAAGTAAAAACTAAATAAATATGTTAGTGCCTCCCCTTGATTTTATTTGGCTCATACGATCTCCATGGTCTGGTATAGTTAGACGTTTATTTATAAAGAATACTTTTATTATATGGTAATTATGCAATAATTTTCGTAATAAAACATAATTATCGAAAATTAAAATTTGTTTAAAGTACGGTTTCTATAGACCTTAAGCATTCATTTGTTCTTAACGGTATATAATTATTTATAAAGCAAGCAAATCTTGCCGCTGTTTGATAATTCACTCGCGACGGCAACGTTTTTGTTAATATTCTGGCGAATTACTTTCTTATATAAATCATCAAGTCCATATTTATGTATATATATATATTCTATTTGAGTTCTCTTGAACATTTATTAAATATAAATAAAATTGAATATTAATGTATTAACGGAATGCTTTTCTGTTACAGGTGAATGCTTAGATTTGTCTTCACGAGAAATAAATATTAAAGAAGAAAATTACGCTTCAAATATGTTAGAACCAATTTAAATGTTATGACTCATACTAAAATTTTCTACATAATAATAATCACTACTTATAATGAAACTACTCTTTTAACGACTTTAAAACGCGGTTTATTTAAGACCGTTGAGAAGAATTTCCGCAACGTAACCGAAACAAAATTCGAACAAAAAATATAAAAAAATAAATAGGTACTATATGGTATAATAGGCGTTTCAAAAGAAAAAAGAGTAGTTTCATTATGTAATCACTCAGGTTCACAACTATGGCGCCATCTGTTGTGATCTATGCTCATTTTTCTTCCCTATGTTGTAGTGATTATCTAATATATAATCATCATTGTAGAATACTTGGTTCATCTTATCTTTTATATATTTGTAGAAATGCTGTGGAAGGTTTTTTAAGACTGCAGAACATAAAATGGTGGCAAACGTAAATATCGTTTTTAGTGTAAACAATGATTTATCTCAATACTGAGGTAAAATAATTAGAAATAAGTATACATACTATTATGATTTATAAGACATTTTGGAATTTCAAATCGGTATTCAGTAAATAACTGACATCTGTATTCTTACTATGTCCAGAAATGTAGATCAATTCTATTAAATTTCTTAGGAGAAATCTAGATTTAATGAATATACGATATTGAATAAACTCTTTTGAAATTGTAGTAAAATTTGGAAACGTGTCAAATTTGTTCCTACAGTTTTCAATAGATGTCACTGACTAATGTAAAAATAGTATTTATGAATTAAAAAGCGAAAGTTGCCCACGAATCTGCAATAATTTATTCCTATTTTTTTCATATAATTGTTTTTTGATTTTTTTTGTTATAATATAAAAACAACGTCGTCCTAGTTTTAATTTTGATACATAAAAACCCGTTCAATAAATAACGCATTCCAAAATTAAAATGATGATTTCGCTGTGAAGTTTGTATATTATCTGTACCATTAAGAAAATGGAAAAAAATAAATGTTGTTTTGTAATTTATTATGTTTCTTTTATTTACATTTACCCTAAGTAATGCTGTTTAAATACCTTGTACTTCGAATTAATTAACAACGATTAAATACCCATACATAAAATTGGAGTCTTTTTGTAATATTAATATAGCTGCTTTTTACTGTGTATGTATACAAATGTAAATGCATGTGGATGTTAAGAAAATAAATATTTTTCTGTCTGTTTGAGGTAGTAACTAAAACTGCTGAACCGATTTTGATGATGCTTTAACTGCAGAGAGCTGATATAACAAAGAGTAACTAAGGATATATAACATGACGCTGCGACTAATAGAAACGGAGCATTATTCAAAGATGTGGCAAACACTGGCGAAAAATATACGGTTCGAGGAGAATATGCTGCCCAAGTAACTATTCCACGCAGATGAAGTCGCGGGCATAGCTAGTAATAAATACATCACAAAAAAATTGTCTCCTAATATTAGATTTGTGCGGATCAGTTTTAGAAAAGTTATTTTTTAATATACAACCTACAAATTTCCACTTATCTCCGCTACTCCATGGTCACTAAAGTTCTCATGCAAAAGTCGTTTGCATTCACCAATATCTACCGGCAAACAGCAGTGTTTGCATTGTTGTTCCGGTTTGGTGAGTGCGAAACGCTTGCCATCACGCAGATTGAATGCTTGTTTTTTGACTTAGTCAAATAAAAAAAAACAAAAGTACGTTCTTAGTCGTATGTTAGGGGTTAAAAAAACACCAAGTTCGTGTAAAATATTTATGAAGAAACAGGGACAATAATAATATATTATACATCATCTAATGTTTGCAATGAGTTCAACTACAACAATTCAGTATCATAGTCAAATACAATTAACAACTTGAATATAGCTAGGAAGAATCAACTTAAATGATACCATAATTTATTCGTCCATACCAAGAGTAGAGTGCGAACACAAAGTTATGCATGTATAGATATCATGTCTACAACATTAGTCTAAAAGGAACAAATCATACGAGTTTATTTTCCGGGATTTCTTTGGAATTTTTGGCTCAGGTGTCGATTCTCTTATTGTATAATAGCCGGGGGCTCAGTGAGGGTATAAAGGCGAGTGTAGAATTTATTTTCAAATGAATGCAACACAGTGCGCGTCCAATCATCTGTCGCGTTTAGTACCACTACTTCTTTAAATATTGAGTAATTAGAATGACAGCTGTCAAATTAGCTTCTTTTTAAATAGTAATAGTGTTTTTATGGGTTAATTTTATGTTTAATATGTTAATATAAACAATATTAATAACAGATTATGATGCCAAATACAATAATGCCAATGCAAATAACTAGTGCGATGTAGTAACATTGACATCTGTCATTCCAAATCTCTATGTCAAAGAGAATAGCGTACATTATGATTACGCAAACGCTATAAGTGAGTAATCCTTTACAAAACTCGCACAGCGCCCTCTGTTTCCAGATAGATCCAGTACTAACAATTATGTACCCATGCATCATCTTATAAATCGTTTAACGGAGGCAATGGTTATGTAACATACTATAATATTTTTTTGAAACAAATCACGTCCATACATTTGATTTGTACGCGAACAAGTAAATTAACTTTAAACTATTTAAAGCTAACGAGGACGCTAAACAATTCGATTCGCTCATATAAAGAAGATAAATTTTGTTCACAGAAATCAGACATCAGTTAAAATTTAAATCAACAATAACCTACTCTTTAACTAACACTCAAAACTCACTAAATTTTCCAATTCAGTAAATAGTATCGCAAGTAAGTATATTCTAAATCTAACATGTAATACTGAAAACGTATCTATACTACATTTGTCCGAATAAGCTTTTACAATCCACGAGAATTCGTTTCACAATATGAACAACAAAACAAAACACGTAACATAAATTTCATACAGTTTTCAATAAAGTATTGCACTAACATAACTTAATAATAAATATTGCATTTAGCGTTAACCACATTTCGTAAAGTAAAAAAAATAAGTCTTACAATACTAAGAGTTAATTTAAAATTAAGAACAATTATGTCAGTCCGATGAAAGTGTTATTCGATTTCATCCATAAATAAAGTTCGAATGCAGAGATTCAACGAGAGGAAGTTAGAATTTCATTAATACATATATACTAATTCCGAACATTGTGCTAACTACACTCCCTAAGTTTAATATTTTGACTAAATATTAAGTACGATTTGGTGCTCAAATTTAATAATGTAAGTGTTTATTACTAAAAACTATTTATAAGAATTATTATTTATCTACAAAGTTCGAAAAATGTGCATCGGGGTCAATAGATTTGTCTAACTCTACACTAAATACTAAAAATAATAAAATTCAGTTACTCGTTGCGTAGATGTCGCGCACTCAAGGAGTTTTGGTACATTTACAAAAATGAAAATATTTAAATGAACTTTTACCATTTGAAAATAATGCCTTAATTAAGGTATGTCGTATGATAGTACTTATTACAGTTAATAAATAAATGTGTAACATGCGGCTCGCTGCCGCGTTAAATTTTTGTTATCGATTCAGATTGCTTTAGACTACGTCACTGTCAAAAGGTACTTCGGTACCTCCATACTGTTCATACGTAAAGTAAACAAAGGTCTACTTTAACGTTACTCTCACTTTGAATATTTTTATTTTAGTTAAGCTAAACAGTTGACGATCTGTGGAGTTTAAAGCAGCTAGGGGTGGAGTATTCTTGTTAGAAAGCGTTTCCTATTGCAACACATGGAACGTGTTAGCGATCTGATCCACTTTCAAAACTTAGCAGTCGAAGTCATTCGTCAATGGGGTGGGGCTGCATCTTTCAGTAAACTTTAGAATCGAATAGAAAAATTAAGTAATTGAACTGTCAAATTATATAAGAGTTCATTGTTAAAGATGTGAGTCCTAATATTTCTCTCAAACTCTTTAATCACGTTTAAATTTTTTTGCATATAAAATTGTAAATAGATCCTTCTAAATTAGGCACTACTAGAAATACTGTGATAAATTTGTTCTCGTTGTTTTGCGGTTCGATGAAGTGTTCTTATGTTGGTTGAATAGTCATTCTGTATGGAGCACTAGTACCTACATCAATTTAAAATTATGCAGTAAATCTCATTCAATAACAAATGTTTTAATCTTTGCACCAATATAATGAGAATATGCAGTCAATATTTTAAGTACCTAGTTAAATTTCTACTCATAAAAGTGTTCAGTATAATGGAATCTACCTCTCTGTCAGTACATATTGTGGCTACGAAGCTTGGACGTGCTCAACCTACTGTATGACTATAGGACGCGGGAGTCGCCGCTGTCTTTGCGGTCGCGTCGCCGGCTTACACTGATGTCCGTCACGTTTTTACTGCCTGCAAATATAAATATCAAATTCATTATCATCATCATCATATCATCCATGATCACTCTTATAATCCCGTAGGGAGACAAAGGTCATCTATATTATCGTAATCGGCCAACTTTAATAAAGAATATTTTGATTTGATTTTATTGAATAACTTTACTCAAGCAAATAGCTGCTCACAATAAACTTACTTAAGATTGAGAACTGAAACTTTGAACATCAAACGTAAAAAGGTGAATAAACCGCGTTATAAAGGCGTTACAAAAAGTAGTTTTCTTATTATCAAAGGTAGTCAAACCAAATGACAGGCCTGATGGCGCATTTGATAGTGATTTGAAGAAGCAATGGCCGTGTGTTCCATTTCTATCCATAACAAACATCTATATGATGAATTCGTTTGTTCTATGTTTGGGCTTAAAAAATGTATTTGAGTATTATGTTTTTGAATTCGTCTGTCTGATATATGCAACATAAGTACTTTGAACGACTTAGTTTGTTGATTAAAAAGGTTTATTTGATACGTTACGAAATCGTAAATGCTGTCTTAAAAAAAATAAAACAATGGTGGTGCTGTCCTTCGAATAGAGAATGACGCAGATATATATAATCATGTTTAGAAAAATTATTTAATATAAAGGGAAATTTCAAGTCGGACAGAAAACCATAAGTCCAGATTTTGCTATAAGAGGACACACCAAGATGTAATACCTAAATGCGATATACTTCTCAGTATTTCCTTGTAAATGTGATACTTACAATACTGCCAAGACGGGTAGAGAGCCACAATACCTTAGCCGATGGCAACGGGTAGATCAAAAGCGTAACAGCTAACTCCAGATGTGGTGCATTGGGATCCACTATCTACCAGGGTGGGTTCGGGCGTCGGATCAGCACGGGGTGTCATAATGAATGTTCAGTAGGTTGAGTGATGTCACCTTTGCAAGCGCCAGGGTGCAGCGGGTCCACGACGCGGCCCGCGTGGCACGAGGCGCGCTGCAGTTGGCACCAGGAGTGGTAAGTGCGGGCGTCGGAGCCGCACAGCTGGCGGCGCGCGCGGCCCCCTTCGCAGGCGCCGCACGACACGCAGCGCGCGCCGCTCGCGCCTCCCGACATGCAGCGCTGTCCTGGACCGCATTTTATTGATGCGCATGTTGCGTTCGCTGAAAGCAAGGAATTGGTAAAATTTATTATTCTATTACTCGCATAGTCTCATTTCTGTGCTTATGTTATTCCCGGATAATGTCATTTTTAATTAGAGAAAGTGGTTTTGTTTATTTATTGTGACAAACGTACAATTTGTATTTACAAATCATTTCTACACATCTCCTGTCTGGTCAGGGGCCTAGTCATTACAAACTAAAGTAAATATGTTTTATCTTTATAATATTAGTCTTTTTTAGTACAGTATCAGCAGAGTAGTACTTCTCCCTGTACCAGGTATCGTAAAAGGTGACTAAGGTACCGGAACCGACAGATGGCGGTATATCCACCCTATCCACCATAGCAGTGACGCTCAATGCACAGGGCGGGGATGTACAACAGCATCCCCTGCGATTGCCAACCAACAATTGTAAGCAAAAAAGTTCCCCTTTTTAGGGGAGACCTATGTTTAGCAGTGTACTTTCAATGGCTGATGTGATGATGATGATGATGACACGCTAAGAAAATGATGACTATATTGCTGATAAAGCAAGTATATTGTTATTTCTATACAAGAAGGCAAATTGAAATACAACGTATGTTTTCGGGTATAAGGAGTCTTCATCAGCATGCAGAAGACGTAATTGAATGAACTGCGAAGTTGTGACTGCGCGTGCAGAACATGTCCGTACCGACACAAGGCCCCCTGTAAGCCAAGGGGAGCGACCTGCCGCGCTCGCAAGCGGCCTTCCTCAGCGCGCAGAAGCCAGCGTACGTTCGACCATCCACTGCGCACACGGGCGCGCCCGCGACGTTACAAACGCCGCACCGAACGCAATGTGCCCCGAGTTCTGCGTCCAGCACGCATTTCTTGTCACCGCCGCATCGGACGAGGTCGCAGCTACCAACTGTAGAATAAAAAGAAGATTAATTAAAAAAAATCGTGAATACAGAACGAATTAGTTCAAATGAGGTCCTCATACAAAGGTGGCAAATATTTCTACCACCTAATTGCAATGTTCGCATTGCTGTGTTCTGGTTTGAGGGTGAAAGGATCAATGAAAGTACTGAGTAATGTGACATAATATCTTCAAGTCACAAGGTTGGCAACGCGCTAGTGATATCCAAGTGATATCACGAGCGTCTATAGGCTGCAGTGACGCTTACTATCACGCGGACTGTATGTTTGTTTATCAACATGGTCTATTAAAAATAAATGTAGGGAGTTGAGGTAAAACATCTTATCTTTAATTCTAACCTCGTTTAGTTATTCTTGTGTAAAAGCTATACTCCTATAAATATAATAGAATGACAGATATTAAGGTAGCAGGATCGCACGAATCATTTTTATTGGTATTAAGGTATTTGGCATCATAATTTGTTATTAATATTGTTTACAATAGAAAGTTTTTCATATATTTTTTATTATATATAATATCACTATAAATTAAAACATGAAACCATTAACATACAAAAAATAATTAAAACACCCAGTTATTTGAATGAGTATGTTTTTAATTAGACTACATTAAAGGTAACTCTTTACTCTATTTTAATAGTAATTATTGGTTAATTTCTGTTTAAAACTTGTCTACGTTTATAAAATGTAAAATAGATATAAAGCCTACAAGCTCTGGACAAAAATGACGAGGTTGAGACCACTTACCGTCACAGTATATCTATGGCGTAAAACTTCAATTACTCACAGCAGGTGTAATAAACAAATATAATTGACGCCTACTCAGGCTATTTTCTTACTCGTAAGTACCGCATTGAATCGGTGGAAAATTCCTCAAGCTCAGTAACGTCGGGTAGGCGGCGGTAAGTCATTCATATTCATAGACAAAACAAAGAACTGGCTATAAAGTTACCGCCACGCCTATAACGATTATGGTCCTTCGAGCCGGATAAAAAGTCGCCCGGCGCGGTTGTAAAATGGAAAATACGACCCCTAATGTAACGTAATAACGGAGTAGAAATCAGACAAACAAGAAACAGTGCTTGTAAATATCCTTATCATTTTCCCGATTGTATCACATTGCGGCTATGGTCGGCGTTAGTAAGTCGGTCTAGACGTACATCAAGTGCCGGCATTCGAGTTTAGATTACAGGGAATGTATCCGTTTGAAATCGTATCGCCTGCGGCTCTGTTCATTTACGCTTTACTTTACTTTACTCGTTACCTAATGTTAAATGGGCCGTGGGGTACCGAGAGAGTAGAATCCCCTCTGTTCCAGGCATCGTAAGAGGCGACTGAGGTACCGAAACCGACAGATGACGATATATCCACCCGAAACAGTGTTGCTCTAAAACGACAGGATGGGGATAAGCGGCAGCATTCCCGTCGCAAAGTCCAGCGCGGTAATTCTAGGCTAGATCCCCCTTTGCTTGAGTAGGTCTATGTCCATTAGTGGACGATCTACGGCTTTGATAACAGTGATAATGATGAATTTAAAATGATAGCCGTATAACTAAGTTGACCAACTGTATTATAGTGTAAATAACAGGTTATCTGTGGCGGTAGATAACTGCAATCATAATTGGCGGCTAGATGTCCATGAGCATTTACTAGAATAAATTTTGAATATCACCAGTTCAGTTTATTTTAGAATGTTGGACTTAGATTTATCAGTGTTAAATTACAAATTAATAAATTAAACACAATTTTGTTTTTGACGTGACAACGTCTTATAAATTGGTTTGCCGGGTGACACTTCAAGAAACTGCGTTACGCTCCGCTCACGTTATGCGCTCACAATGAGAGCGAGTGAGAGGCACGCGTCCCTCTCACTCGCTCTCATTGTGACGTGTGTTACGCAAATGTATTGCAAGTTATTGTATGTATATTTGTATATAAATACGTATGTATGTGTAAAGGTAAAAATAAAATTTTGTTAATATGAAATTCAGTGCGAGATTCTTTGTATAAATTAATGTTTTAAATATAATTCTTTGTATAAATAAATGTTTTAAATTGTTACTATTATTTCATCCTTATTCCTACTATACGAATGAATATTCACATTAAAATTATTTTACCACTCAAAGTCGTCACGTAAAACTTCGCCCGTATACCGACTTTACAGGCAACCAATTTTTTACTAGGCTTTTTTACTAGGCCTGAGACATCGCCTCGTGGACTCTCGTTAATTTGATTATTCAGAAATAAGAAGAAGAATCGTACCTTTATCCGGGATAAAACTTATTATATGATGTATAATCATCAACCTCTTTCGGTTAAATTCTATAAAGAGGTTTTTACAGGGTCGGCAACGCGTGAATTATGCCTCGGTGTTGTAAACTTCTATAGGCTTCAGTAACCGCTTACCATCGGGCCGCACGCTTTTTTGCAACCTTCATCATCATCATCATATCAGCCATATTGGAAATCCACTGTTGGATATAGGCCTGCCCATGGTAGAGGGAATTTTGCCCATAATTACCGTTCTATTCTATCTATAGAAAACAAACCGCATCAATCTGTTATATTAATCTTTCTTATATCTTATTCTATGCAAGGTTGCGGGTTTGAACCTCACCCAGGACAAATATTTGTATGATGATATTTGTGTTTGTCCTGTGTCTGGATGTTAAAAAATGTATTAATGTATCATATTTCCTATGTTGTATGATATCTGTAACACAAGTGCATTAGGCGCTTTACCATATATTCAGGTCAATATATGAGATGTTGTGTGAACATTAATAGTTTTCATGAATGCGTGGGCTGTATTCTATAGCCAAAAAAAATACAACAGATATAATTCCGTACTTTTAAATAATATTTCGATATGTGTGCACCATGAGAAATAATTAGCTATTAAATCTGTTTGTGGGAGTCGTTTGCGTAAATTGAAACAATACCATCTTGGCACTCCTTCGGTATATAATTCTTCTGTCTCGGAATAACCACGACGTTGTGGAGTAAATAAGCCCACGTCTCAGCGAACTTACGATCTCTCGGAAAGTTACGTAGACATACTTTAGTCTAAATTATATAGGTTTTTAGCAAATACGAAAACTTGAGGAATATAATCCTTATTCATATAAAGTAATACTTGTTTTTAATACTTAATCAATATTAATATAGAAACGATAAATTCCCACAACATATTATACATTGATCTGACTCCGTGGTAAGTCGCTTAAAGCACTTGTGTTACAGACGCCAGAAAATAGAGAATTATACAAATATACTAATTAAATAAATATGTTTAACACTCAGACACGGAACAAATACAAATATCATCATATAAATATTTGCTCTGGGTGCAAATCGAACTCACAAACCGCATTTGACGCATCTCAAACCTCATACAAAGTTTGTCTGCATTGGTACCTCACTTCGCGTAGCTGTGTTCCGGTTTGAAGAGTGGAAAAAGCAGTTAAATTACTGACATAATATCTTCAGGTCACAAGGTTTCCAATGCGATATAGTGATATTGTGAGCGTCTATAGGCTGCAGTGACGCTTACTATCATTAGGACTGTATGCATGATGTAAAAAAAACTACTGCAACAGTCACCTCTTGCGACCTGTTGCAGGAGAGGTACAATTCTACTTTGCCGGTTCCTCACGGCAGAGTAGAATTGTATATTCCATTATCCGTCAATACTATCTTCTTATTTGTCTAGACTCCAAATTCCACCATTGCCTAACAACTACTTCGTAGACCTCTAGCAAAAGTTGTCTATTAGTCCGTGTATAAGCTATAGTGACGCTTACTATTATGAAGATCGTATGCGGCTTTAAAAACTTAGCAATATTAAGTACAATGTCAATTTAATAAATAAACAATTGCTTTTCGAAAAGACAGAAAAGCCGTTACATAATTTGAATCCCTAAAAACTAAAATTATAAATTTACACAACATCTACATTGACAAGCCTCAAAGACAAGTAGCTTAAATAGCTAGTGTTACAGATATCAGACAACAGAGGATTACAAATAAAATACATATATTTAATATATATGTATAGGCCTAATGCCGTGAGGTACGCACAGAGTAGAAATTTACCTCCCACTGCACCAGGTGTCGTAGGAGGCGATTGAGGTACCAAAACCGACAGTATATTAATCCGTAACAGTACAACTCAAATGTACTGGACGGAAATGGGTAGCAGCATCCTCGTCGCGAAAGCTGCGCTCTGCGATCGCCGAAACAATTGCCCAGCGCGGCAATTATGGGCAAATCCTCCTTTCTAGGAGTGACCTATGTCCAGCAGTGGACTTTCAATAGCTGATATGATGAAACATAAATGTTTGTCCTGAAGGATCGAACCCTGACGCACCACAAGATATACCGAATGACATTACCTGGCAAACATAATTTTGACAATCTTCTTTCGAAGATGAAAAATATTATATATATATATATATATTTTACACGTATAGAATGTTATCTTTATTGCTTAACAGATACGTATCATTTTAAAATATTTAACGACGTCGTTACATTTGATTTAACGTACAAAATAACATTTATTAAAAGCTGTTACCGCCTTAGGAATTTATTAAGTAATGCAAGTGATATCCGAGTGACATATTCGCTCGGTATCGCCGTAGTGGCGTTTGCTCAACAGATAACATTCATGTTATGTATGGAACGAGACTGTCTGGCTGTCTAGCCGTTTGCTGAGACGAGCGACTTAGATAAAGGAATACTTCAGTCAACTTTCCCCGGATTTGCCCTCATTTGGATAGCGTCTCAAATTACGTATGATGCGAGCAAGTGCATTGGATACCTAAAGGGTATTGTACACTGCGTGTTTTAAGGTCTCGGTGCGGGAATGGAATTCACCATCATTATCATA
>JACJUM010005602.1:8537486-8576985 GCA_020976665.1 Heortia vitessoides
AATAAATGTTTTAAATTGTTACTATTATTTCATCCTTATTCCTACTATACGAATGAATATTCACATTAAAATTATTTTACCACTCAAAGTCGTCACGTAAAACTTCGCCCGTATACCGACTTTACAGGCAACCAATTTTTTACTAGGCTTTTTTACTAGGCCTGAGACATCGCCTCGTGGACTCTCGTTAATTTGATTATTCAGAAATAAGAAGAAGAATCGTACCTTTATCCGGGATAAAACTTATTATATGATGTATAATCATCAACCTCTTTCGGTTAAATTCTATAAAGAGGTTTTTACAGGGTCGGCAACGCGTGAATTATGCCTCGGTGTTGTAAACTTCTATAGGCTTCAGTAACCGCTTACCATCGGGCCGCACGCTTTTTTGCAACCTTCATCATCATCATCATATCAGCCATATTGGAAATCCACTGTTGGATATAGGCCTGCCCATGGTAGAGGGAATTTTGCCCATAATTACCGTTCTATTCTATCTATAGAAAACAAACCGCATCAATCTGTTATATTAATCTTTCTTATATCTTATTCTATGCAGGGTTGCGGGTTTGAACCTCACCCAGGACAAATATTTGTATGATGATATTTGTGTTTGTCCTGTGTCTGGATGTTAAAAAATGTATTAATGTATCATATTTCCTATGTTGTATGATATCTGTAACACAAGTGCATTAGGCGCTTTACCATATATTCAGGTCAATATATGAGATGTTGTGTGAACATTAATAGTTTTCATGAATGCGTGGGCTGTATTCTATAGCCAAAAAAAATACAACAGATATAATTCCGTACTTTTAAATAATATTTCGATATGTGTGCACCATGAGAAATAATTAGCTATTAAATCTGTTTGTGGGAGTCGTTTGCGTAAATTGAAACAATACCATCTTGGCACTCCTTCGGTATATAATTCTTCTGTCTCGGAATAACCACGACGTTGTGGAGTAAATAAGCCCACGTCTCAGCGAACTTACGATCTCTCGGAAAGTTACGTAGGTATACTTTAGTCTAAATTATATAGGTTTTTAGCAAATACGAAAACTTAAGGAATATAATCCTTATTCATATAAAGTAATACTTGTTTTTAATACTTAATCAATATTAATATAGAAACGATAAATTCCCACAACATATTATACATTGATCTGACTCCGTGGTAAGTCGCTTAAAGCACTTGTGTTACAGACGCCAGAAAATAGAGAATTATACAAATATACTAATTAAATAAATATGTTTAACACTCAGACACGGAACAAATACAAATATCATCATATAAATATTTGCTCTGGGTGCAAATCGAACTCACAAACCGCATTTGACGCATCTCAAACCTCATACAAAGTTTGTCTGCATTGGTACCTCACTTCGCGTAGCTGTGTTCCGGTTTGAAGAGTGGAAAAAGCAATTAAATTACTGACATAATATCTTCAGGTCACAAGGTTGCCAATGCGATATAGTGATATTGTGAGCGTCTATAGGCTGCAGTGACGCTTACTATCATTAGGACTGTATGCATGATGTAAAAAAAACTACTGCAACAGTCACCTCTTGCGACCTGTTGCAGGAGAGGTACAATTCTACTTTGCCGGTTCCTCACGGCAGAGTAGAATTGTATATTCCATTATCCGTCAATACTATCTTCTTATTTGTCTAGACTCCAAATTCCACCATTGCCTAACAACTACTTCGTAGACCTCTAGCAAAAGTTGTCTATTAGTCCGTGTATAAGCTATAGTGACGCTTACTATTATGAAGATCGTATGCGGCTTTAAAAACTTAGCAATATTAAGTACAATGTCAATTTAATAAATAAACAATTGCTTTTCGAAAAGACAGAAAAGCCGTTACATAATTTGAATCCCTAAAAACTAAAATTATAAATTTACACAACATCTACATTGACAAGCCTCAAAGACAAGTAGCTTAAATAGCTAGTGTTACAGATATCAGACAACAGAGGATTACAAATAAAATACATATATTTAATATATATGTATAGGCCTAATGCCGTGAGGTACGCACAGAGTAGAAATTTACCTCCCACTGCACCAGGTGTCGTAGGAGGCGATTGAGGTACCAAAACCGACAGTATATTAATCCGTAACAGTACAACTCAAATGTACTGGACGGAAATGGGTAGCAGCATCCTCGTCGCGAAAGCTGCGCTCTGCGATCGCCGAAACAATTGCCCAGCGCGGCAATTATGGGCAAATCCTCCTTTCTAGGAGTGACCTATGTCCAGCAGTGGACTTTCAATAGCTGATATGATGAAACATAAATGTTTGTCCTGAAGGATCGAACCCTGACGCACCACAAGATATACCGAATGACATTACCTGGCAAACATAATTTTGACAATCTTCTTTCGAAGATGAAAAATATTATATATATATATATATATTTTACACGTATAGAATGTTATCTTTATTGCTTAACAGATACGTATCATTTTAAAATATTTAACGACGTCGTTACATTTGATTTAACGTACAAAATAACATTTATTAAAAGCTGTTACCGCCTTAGGAATTTATTAAGTAATGCAAGTGATATCCGAGTGACATATTCGCTCGGTATCGCCGTAGTGGCGTTTGCTCAACAGATAACATTCATGTTATGTATGGAACGAGACTGTCTGGCTGTCTAGCCGTTTGCTGAGACGAGCGACTTAGATAAAGGAATACTTCAGTCAACTTTCCCCGGATTTGCCCTCATTTGGATAGCGTCTCAAATTACGTATGATGCGAGCAAGTGCATTGGATACCTAAAGGGTATTGTACACTGCGTGTTTTAAGGTCTCGGTGCGGGAATGGAATTCACCATCATTATCATACCAACCGTTGGAAAGCCATTGCTTGCCATTGGCCTCCTCCAAAGGGGTGATTTTACCTATAATTTCCGTGCAGGGCAAGCGTGTTGGCAATCGCAGAACGCAACTTTTGCGACGAGGATACTGCTGCCCATCCTCGCCCTGTGCATTTCAGCTGCACTGTTTCTGATGGATATACCGCCATCTGTCGTTTTTTGGTACCTTAATGGAATGGATCTAATTGCGGTAAACGAGTCATCGATGGTTTTGTATTGGTGCAACTGAATACTTATCACGTGACTATACTGACGCAAGACTCCATTTTAGGAACGCGATTAAGCGATCCTTTTCCGTAAGAATATGGAGATAAAATATACTTTATATTACTCACTGTTAACATACTTTATAATTAATAAAAAGTTTTTGAAATACCTCATATATTGTTTCAGTTTATTTGTTACAAACGTACAAAAACTGTTGATGTACTCCGATTTTGGGTGGGGGGGTCTAAAGTTCTAGTTACTTAATTACTCTGTTACTCCAGAAAAAGATTTTTTCTCATAGTGAGAGAATTTTATGCATTTTTTTGCATGCAAAAATTAAAATATTTTCTTTTTATAATATAACTATGAATGTGTTGAAATATTTATTTAACTTTTTGCACATCTTAAATACAATGTACACATGACAAATTCCCAGTATTATATACCAGTCAACCATCGGGCAAAACAAAAATTAGATCGGTCGGTGCAATTCACATAGATAATTTACAAATACTTAATTATAATAAGTTATAAAAATACATATCAAAACAACTAAACAAACATAAATATCTATAGATATATATAACTAGTTAACCGAATTATGTTCGTTGCATATTTTACTCACGATGATGCGCGTATATTGCACTTTGACAATTCGGCATATGCACGAGCCCTAACACGAATCGGGCTCCATGTTGACTTTGTCATCGTTGCGCGAGAGACGAGTTTGTTAGAGAATTTGAATTTTTCTTGCTCATTGTTTGTATGTATATACTCTTAAATGAAAACGAATTAAAAGTTTGCTTCTAAGTAAAATTGGCAATAGAAAGTAGTAAATAACTTGTACTTATGATAATGAAAATTATATTTTTACCGACTCTTACGTATATGATATCGGAATGTATGTATCTACGTTAAAATCGTCATTCGCTGCGTCGTACCGCCTTACCGGCAGAGTAGAACAGTACCTTCTCCTAAGCCAGGTGTCCTTAGAGGCAACTAAGGTACCATTACAGACAGATAGCGGTATATCTATCCGAAACAGTGCAGCTCAAATGCACGGGGTAGAGATGGGCAGCAGCAACCCTGTCGCGAAAGTTACGCCCTGTGATTGACAGCACGCTAGCCCAGCGCGGCAATTATGGGCAAAATTCCCCCTTTCTTGGGACGCCTATGTCCAACGGTGAAAAGTCCAATGTCTGATATGATGATGACGAATGGTTATGTAAAGAAGTTTACAGATTTTTTAAAGGTATAGTGTGTAATGTCGTTCCTAAAGGATTGTTTAGGGAGAATCGCTAGAAACACTACGCAATTATATTTTCCATGCGAACGAATTTTGGCGTCCCTACTAATAGTTTTATAAATCTATTATTTTCTAATATTTACGCGTATATTTTATCGACTTTAAAATTTCGGTTCATCCTACTTATTAAATATTATGTTCAGCGATTCAGCTACCCTTGCAGCAACCGTTCTGTTAAATAAAATTAATATACGTAATATAATATTATAAATATTTTTCTTCAGTATTTGCACCAACTAATTCTGTAATACTTCCCACATACATTGTAATTACATCACACATATAATTCTTAACACCCAGACACAGAACTAACACAAATGTTCATCACGAAATTGTTTGTCTTGGGTATAAGTCGAACGCACGATCTTTAACGCCTCAGAAAATGAAACTAACGAAGAAGCTACCGGACCTTTCAAGCATATATTTATTTAATTAATTGAATCCACTAAGAATAAATAAAGTATTGTTACTTCAATTTTGTATTGTGTTCTATAAAATGTTATGCCAAAATATAAAAGTGACGTCACACATTAACATTAACACGACACCGATTTTAGTTGGAATGACAATTTTTCGAGTAAGATACTTCAAAAGTAGATGAATTTAAAATGATCAATTTACAGACTGGCCAATTAGAAAAACCACACATTAATTTATATATCATATCGAATAATTTTATCGGCAAACTTAAAGTAAGATGGACCAAAATATGCCAAAGATGGTCTCATCCAAAATTTTATTACAACATAGGTTTTTATTATATCTTTAATTTAATTGCGAATAAGTGTTCCCAAGGATCAGTTATCAATTCCAGCTAGGCATTTCTTAATAAGACGGACTCTCCATGAGTGTATAGTGTACGTTTATCGTATCGATTAGCTCACAGACACACACGTTTTTTCCGCGCGCCCATTGAGTTGTCGGTAACAGGCGTGGTGCGCGCGCGCAGCCGGTTCTGCCGTAATTGCATCCAATCCGCGCCCGATGACATCTCGCGATTCTTGCAAGCACGCTGCACGCTTCAATCAAGTACAGGAATATGTTTACTCGGCTCTTATTTCCTTCCTTAGTAAATTGCCCATTCTTTGGGTATCTTTTAGGTGGGTTCCTAGACTTGTATCTTTTGATGCGTTAAGTTGAATCTTTATAGATCTTCATTATATAAAATTCATGTCACGTCAGATCTACTCATTCCTCGGGATCATCATCATTATAGCAGCCGTAAAACGTCCACCGCTGGAAATAGGCCTTCCCAAAAAAGGGAGAATTTGGCCCTAACTGTCTTACTGGGCAAGCGTGGTATCAATCGCAGAGCGTAGCCACGTGACGGGAATATTGCTACCGAGTACCGCCATGTTGCAATTGGGCTACACTGTTTTGGGTAAATATGCCGCCATCTTAGTCGGTTAGGTGCCGGTTTCTTAGTCACCTCTTTTGACAGTTGGTAAAAGGGGAGGTACTATGCTTTGCCAGTAGCACACGGCCTTGCTAACCACGTGACACATTTAAAATGTGAACTCGAATACAAACAAACGGGTCAGTAAAAATTGGGTGGTCGCACTGACACAATTAAAAGTTAGAATACTACGTGCACAGTCATTGCACACTAGAAAAGAAAAGAAATAAAAGACCGTATAACACAGAATAAAAGTTTAATCTGACTTTATATGTAAACTGCGAGGTGCTTATACGGACTGCGTCGGCATTTCTTTTATCAACGTCTATGCACCGTTGCATTACTTAACCTGAGTGACGGGCATCGATAAAAATGTAATGCAACTGCAACTGGGCGCAAGCTATCTCCGATCGCAACTATACTTAAGATAACGGTAAGCTTTTACACTGATTAACTTAAAACGTGAAGCGACCGCGTTTTTTTCCTTTTTGATGTGTTGCTATTACTTTATGAAGGTATAGCTGCTATTTGTTAGCACTTGATAACGTATGGTGGAGACTTATTTAAAAACCGTTGGCCCCGTACTAAGTGTCGTAAGAGGTGACTGAGGTTACAGAACAGACAGATGACGGTATATCCATCCGAAACAGTGTAGCTCAAATGCATAGGGTGGGGATGGGCAGCAGCATCCCCATCGTGAAAGCTACGCTCTGCGATTGCCAACACGCTTGCCCAGCGCGGCAATTATGGGAACAATTCCTCTTTTTTGGGAAGGCCTATGTCCAATAGTAGACTTCTAATGGTTTTAATGATGATATACCTACTAATTAAATTAAAACTTAATTATGTTTACTACCATGCCAACACGATTTCAAAGTTCCATTTGTAGCTTATTTTTGCACCATTTTTCAGAAAGACTTATAAGATATATATGGCGGTTATGAGTGTGCCAAGAAAAAATATCTTGGAAGAACTAAACGAAAACGAAGTAATAGTGTAGGCGGGCGATGCTATGTAGCTCTTTAATTAATAGAAGGGCGAGTGAAACTGCAGGGCGCTGATAATAAACTAAATAACACTCTTTAGACTTCGCAGTCACTTCATTTATATAGTTACCTACCAGTACTAACTCCAGTTTATTTACATAATATGCGACCTAACTACTAATAACTTAGCCAGAAGATTTAACAGAAGTTTTTCCTTACGCATAGAATGTTAGAAGAAATCCTGTCTAAATTTAACTTAAAAATGATGCAATGCGGTTGTAGATTTGATTCTTATCAATATTGAGAATGACATAAGAAGAAGGAATTTTAATTACTAGTATGATCATCATTATAGGGGCCGCGGAACATCTACTGGTAGACATAGGTCTCCAAAAGAAAGACGGTTTTTTGCCCGTAATTGCCGCGCTGGGTAGCGTGGTGCCAATCGCAGAGCGTAACTTGCGACGGTAATGCTGCTGCCAATCCCAGTCTTGTTGCATCACAGCTATGCAGTTCCATTGGATATACCGCCATCTGTCGGTTCCGGTTTCTCAGTCGCATGAGAATTACTATTCTACCCTGCCAGTATTTAACAGTATGTACTAGTAAGAACTTTTGAATCGGGTAATATAATGGCTGATGCATCTAAAATTTAGAATCCTTACTTCACAGAGTTTCTATTAGTACACACATGGTATTTATATACTTTTTAAATATTTATAACTGGCTTCCCCTCTGTGATAACTGAATTCCGACATGCGTGTGTGTGATGTTATTTTAATTGATTTATTATTATCTAATAAATTAACTGTTGAATTTAAGTTAACAAAATATTGTCTATAGGCTGTATAGTCAATGTTACAAAAAAAAAAAAAAAATATAGTCTCTGTTTTTTGTATCCAGCAGCAAGTCGTTTTATTTAATATTAACATATCGCACCCCTAGATCAATACAGGACTTATTTATAAAAATAAATTGTGCATTATACAAGATAAACTGATTTTTTTTTGAAAATTTACCCAAACATGTCAACGTATTTATTACTACGTATGTTCGTTTCCTACTTTCTATTATCAAAAATAGGTTTTGAGTGAAAGGTGTTTCGATATAGATAAATAGATATCATATATATATACGTATTAAACAAGCTCTTAGTTATTAATAAAGAAATACTCCTATGAGTACATTTGCCGTGCACATTTTTCGATCTCTCCTTAGAATAATAAGATTTTACATGTTCCCGGAGACATTGTTTATGAGTCTATGTAAAAAAAAATCACACGACATCTAATACATTGATCTGATTTCCAGATAACTAGCTTAAACATATAATAATATATTAATAAACACAAACAAATACTTTTAAATAACACCGAGACAAAACAAATTTAAATATTCATTATATTAATATTTTCTCCGGGTGGGGATCGAACCGACAACCTGCGGCGCACAAGATATGATCTTTACCATTTGCGCCATCGGGCCCATCTTTTATATCATCTCGTCCAAGAATAGTTGCTTTGAGATCCACACAATACATTGTAGAGTGCAGAAAACTCTGAACAATGCTCGTTGGCAAATGACTTGCATCACTCGCATGTTTTGCATCCACCAAACAGATGCTGACCTATTTGTTTTGGAATATGCACAATAGCATAACAGAAATGCTTTTCTCTACTATTTGTAGTATGTTGGGTACAGTGGATACTATCTCAAAACTGTTTATTTTGAACCTTATTTCTTAATATAATTCTATAACAACGCCTTACAAATACGTTATAGTAGAAATGTTAGAATAACACTAAAAATATGTGACTTTATCAACGACGTCTTTTCTTTATATCTTATTTCCAAGGAACTCTAGTTATTCTGACAGCTAAACTGTGTCGTACCATACCGATTCCATAGAAAAAAATAAAAAGCTGGATTCATCCCACTGGAACGTGTTTTCGGGCTAATAGTAGCATTTGTGTAATTCCAGAATATCAATAATTTCTGAGTCAAATTTCGTTTAGATAGTGAAAGGGTATCAATATTACACCCATCCCTACAATTTATGAGCCTATAACATACTGCTTACTTAACAACTGAACCGATTTTGAAGAAAACCATATTTTTAAACTAGCAAATGAACAGGCCCTGTGATAGCAGGAATTTGAAATTGGAACTAGCGGACCTACAGACTTAAATAAACGACTGTATAACACAAACGAATTTGTAAAACGACGTATTAAATTCGCCGATCCTATGAGTGAGCCATAGATAGTTCAATTGCGGATGTTTCAACAACGTACCTACAATTCAGTTATGTATATCAGTGGCCAGTAGTAGTCACATGATCCGTTACCATTCCGCCAAAAACTAGACGCAATTTGGTTTAATTGAAATTCGATGAGTTCCGATTATAATCGAATGCATTTCAAATTAATTGGCGTCGGATTAGTTAGGCCACTAAGGTAATGAGACGACAGAAGGCGGTATACCTATCCGGAACAGCGAAGATCAAATTCAAAAGGCGGTGATGAGCAGCAGTATCCCTGTTTATCACATGAGAGGCCTAGGTCCAGCAGTGGATGTCCAACGGCTGATTTGACAGTATTAGTATATTTCGCTTTAGTACCTACTGTTAGTAATACTATCCGTTTTGTTCTTTGCGGGCCCAAAGGCGCAGATGTTAGTGATCCTATCTTGTGGACCACGGGTCGTCAGTGCTGTCTTGCGTCCGAACACAAGTGCTGTAAGCGACTTACCACTGAGTCAAGTCAATGTTGGAGATGTTGTGGGAATTTATAGGTTTACAGTTTGTTTTAAAATTAATTAGTGATAAAAACAACAAGCTTGTTTGCCCGTTATCGTTAATCTGAAATAAAGTCGCTCAATTGCTTTCAATTACTCTAGACAACACTCAATTGATAACAATATAAGCTCATTACGATATATGTGTGTCGCGTGAATTTTAAGTGGTATTTTAGTTGCTTTGTTTATTTCCATATGTATGTACACTTATATATTTGACGTATCACGTCCGATAAACAATAAAAATTAATGCTGTTGCCTAGTTATATATTAGATTTATTTTAAACATCAGTCCCACGCATACAGTTCGCGTTTAGAAATGATAGCCTATTCTCAGAAAAAGCCGAGGGAAGATTCTATACGCCTTTAATCATAGCTTGATTAGATTGACAGCTGTCAAACTGACGCGTTCACAAATTATTTTAATAAATTTATGCCCTCATTTTAGATCAATTTATATGTTTTTTATATGAAACGTTTGTAATGTTAACAATATAAATAATTATGATGCGAAATACCATAATAGCAATATAAATAACGCGCGACGCTACCACATTGACATCTGTCATTTTAATGAAACTATTTATTCAAAGGAGTGTAGTAATATTATAAATTATACACAGAGCTGTATTAGTCCAATGACGCTGGAACTGACGTCAGTCAGCATTGGACTCGTTAGGAGAAAAACAAAAAACTCGAGCCATATCATTGTAAAGTTTCATTCAATTCCATTCAATAGACTGTGCGTGATTAAGTAAACGGAGTGGTCGTCCTAATAAAAAAAATATATCTCTTTTATTTATAATAATGGCAACATTATGTTCACGATCACGAAGATTAACTAATAACTGGACGTCTCGAATTATTCGCTCACGATGAATAGATAAAGTAACGGGCAAGTCCAAGATATGCGGGCCGGGCCGCGCCAATAATGAGCCTGTAAACTTTGATGGCGCTCTAAACCACGTCACTTTGTACGTGCATTATGTTTATGCACGCTGCAGTTGCTAGGCGGTGCTAGCTAGGTGCCCGGGGGCCGCGGTGACTATGAATTTTATCTCGGCTCGGAATCTTTTATAATTTAAATCCATGCGAATGCTTCGGATCGCTCTTTTTCTTTAATTATAGCCACGGACAAGCGTAACATTAGCGGTAGTATAGTTTTATATAGAGAAAAAATGAAAAGACCAAAAATATCATCACCGTCATCATATCAGCCATTGGAAGTCTCTAAGCCTCTCCTGTCTTGGACCTGGTTTTTATTGTCGCGCTGGGCAAGCCTGTTAGCTGAGCTATGGCGATGGGGATGCTGCTGCCCATCGCCGCCCTGTGCATTTGAGCTGCACTATTTCGAATGGATATACCGCCACCTGTCGGTTCTGGTACTTTAGTCGCCTCTTACGACACCTATCGCAGTGGCAGGTAGTATTCTATTTTGCCGGTAACTCACGGCACGCCAAAATGTACGCGATAAAATAAACTAGCTTCAAGCCTTTGGCAGAATAATAATACATTTAATAATTTTAACTATCGGACTAATCCTATTTTCTTTTTGTTGATATTTACCAAGTGATTTATCATCGTATAAAACAAATTATGAGATTAAGTGCTGGATTTTATTCGCATCCGTGTTGTATCTGGCTTCCATCTATGTAAAAAATATAACTAAATAGCATTCCTAAAAGTTCATTCAAGCCTTTTTTTAATTCTATCTTAAATCCAATCGACCGTGAAGAGTTAATAGACTGACTGAGTTACTTTCGCATCTATAATACAGACATGCGCGTTAATCAAGGGACAACTAAACGATCGAATGATAAACATTAATATATTCCCATCATGACCTTCGAGTCGTCAACAGCGGAACGACCGGATAGGTTTTTACTTCTCGGCCTTGAACGTGGGCACCCTACAGAGATAGATGCTAGTTGCTATGCCGGCTTGATGAATCACTAGGCCCCCACCATGCCTCGCCTAATGCATCTTTAATGACAACTATGAAAAACTAACTCCACACCAGGATATTGGCACTTATGTTTTCTATCATAATTACTTGTTGTAAATTAGAGAATTATGTGTTGTAAAAAAATATACGATCGGCATCTATCAGATGGTGTATGCTCAAGGGATTTTCTTTTGTACGAGTATTTAATATATAAAATAATAATATAATATATAAAATGTATGTTGATTGCAGCGGCCTGATTAAAGTTATTGCGATGCAAATTTACTGCAGTAAAATATGGCAACATTATATTAATAGGTAACGAAATTGTAAATGGTGGTTAATGTTTTTAAACTGCTCGCGATGCAGAGATCTGCGTTTGTGGTCAAGTTCAGTTCAAATATGTAGTTTATCACTCAAAAATGCCTAGGAGATTTCCTTTGGAGCGAATGGCGAATGTTCTTGTGGTAATCATCTAACATCAGGGAAGCCACTGGTTGTCCTATCTCAGTATTGACTACACAAATACAGCATTACATAAGTTGTAGACTGCTAACTAATAATTGTAATAAATATTTAATAACGTGACGTGAGGTGATATAAAAATGTTTTTGACGGGCCTGATGGCGCAGATGGTAGTGATCCTGTCTTGTGCACCAGGTTTCGTGGGTTCGAATCCTACCCAGAGCTAATATTTACATGAAGATATTTGTGTTTGTTCTGTGTCTGGGTGTCAAATGTATGTATTTTAGTAGTATATTTGTGATTCCTCTGTTGTCTGGCATTCGTAACACAAGTGCTGTAAGCGATTTATCACGGGGTCAGGTCAATGTGTGAGATGTTGTGGAAATTTATTATTTATTCTTATTATTGTTGAAGTTTTTAATTCAAAGACTAATAAATATATAGAATAGCAGATAATTATTATTAAAAAAATTATTTAACTAACTAGATATATCAAAGAAGCATTTCTTGCGTTATATTTCTAACAATTTATCAATAAACTTCGAAGATTAAATACCCGTCCAAGCCTTAGTGTTTCCGTTGCCAATATACTCGTACATGGAATAGAATATGGAAATGTCGTTACATATCACACCAAACTCGGATATATGTAATAAACAAGTTTGCCGTCCATCTATGGCATCGCATAATGGTCTACCCCGACTGACAGACTGACTGAAAGATGATAATGACTGTATATTATACAGATAAAGTGACTCTAAATGAGCCACTGCAGGTTTGCTTCCGATATTGAAATTTATTGCGTCAAAGGTTCGTTTGTTTTGTCAAGTAGTTCATTGACATTCTGTGCGATGAGAGTAAGACATACGGGTACGTACGGTTGTGTGAGGTGTATTGGCACCTGTTTTTGGTTAGAACAATCAACTTTATGTACTCACAATATGCGTTAATATCGCTATTTGACTTTCAGAACTATGTATGCTGTTCATTATCTCGTGAATCGAAATATCCAAGCGGGTTTGTTCGCGTATCTAGACGAAGACTCAATAAAGAATACTCCATATGAAGTTCATAGTACTCAAGGCCGACAAGTAAACTATTAATATGATGATTTTAAACTGTACTTGCAGAGGCAGATAGGGCAAAAAACGCGAGTACTCCGCTACCGACGGCACTGACCTATGTCAATTGGACTTTGCTCGTTTTTTGGGAAAAGTACGTGCGATTGGTCGTGACGTTCTCTTTAGGTGTATTTGTGGATTGTCTTACCTTGAGGAGGGCTTGGGCCGAGGCCCAGGCACTAGAGTTGGCATAAGTCTGGGTGCTTCTATCCGGCATCGTATCGTATTAAGATATGAATTCCATGGAACCTTAGATCTCAGATTTGAAAAGTGGTGAGAAGAAGATTGTATAGAACAGGATCCATATACAACTTCAGCGCGTCACTGAGACTTAAATTTGTTATTGGCTATTGGCCTGGTTATTACCTAGACTAGTTGTCCGATGTGCTGTTAAACATTCTACCAAAGGCCGAGGCTGGGAACGTTCTATCCAGCGAGTCGTATGGGAATATTCGACCTTTCGCATAGATATAGTACTGTCATGTTGGCAAAGTTTGGCATCCTTACCTTGGCAAGGGCCTGGGTAGTCCAGTGCGAGGTGCTTGGTCCGCCGCCGGCAGGCGCGGCGCCGGAGCCGACACAGTGACGTGTACGTCCGTCCGTCCGTGCCGCACACGGCGCCGACACGCCGGCATGCGGCTGCGCATACGCAACGTGCGCGACCGTCTCTCACTACGCAGCGTCTGCCAGACCCGCATGATACGCCTGCACAGGATTCTGTGGAATATGAAATTGAAATACTTGCTTGTCAAGGCAGAATGAGCTGTGCAATTTACCAAAATACTCATTTTCCGTAATCGAGTCATGGGCGTCCAATATTTCATGTACGAATTAATAATTTAGCTCAAGATAGATTAGATTAAAGGTAACAGCTGATTGCCTATAAAACGAGAACGTGAGCTTAAATCGGCGATTTATATGACGGCGGAATTGTAGAAAATAGTTCGAATGTATTTGCAATTACTAACTGTATTAAAGTAACGCTAAGTACTCGGTAATACATTATTAATTTATCGGACAACGAACTGTGGTCTAATTATTAGGTAAAACAATGACTTATCAATTTATCAAATATTTACAAAACAAATGTACTGTACATGCAAGACTAACTTCAGGAATTTGGGTCATAAACATATGCACCAACAGTGTAGGTACATGCTACTAAAGTGTGCTCTGTGGCACCGAGGAGTGCAGACAGGAGCGCCACGAGATATTCTAAGATTATGCAGTGAACTAAATCACTATGCTATTTTAAGTTGTTACGACTGTTGGTTGGACTTGCGATGCTTAGTTTGACTATCACATTTAAAAATCTAGAATAAAAGTTTACTTGCAGAAACAGATTGCTAGTAATTCTTATACTAGTACCAAACAGCGCCTTGAGAATAATATCTAGCTGTACTGTTCAGGTTCGAAGCCAAGGTAGTATGATTTGAGTTAGGAAATAAGTTTACCAGCGCAAGCAGTGCATGGTACGCCGCCAGAAAGCGCCTTGTAGAAGAATATCTCGCCGCTGTCGAGGTCGCGGGGACTCCAGGCGGCGGGGGCGCGCGCCCCCCCCGCGCAACACTCTGCGCGCCCCACGCGCAGCGCCGCCACTGAGCTGCAGCGCCCGCCGCGATCCATGCCCGTCCAGCAGATCCCAGCTGTTTACATTTAGACTGTATAAGTATTTTATAGCTATTATGCCCAAAAACGAGCGACTTTACACTTTCATAAGAGGTAGACTTCATACAAACGGTCATCTGCATTCGGAACTCACTTATTTCTACCACCAAAAAGCAATGTTTGCATTGCTGTGATCCGGTTTGTAGAGTGAGGTAGGCAGTGAAAATATTGTGTAACGTGATATAATATCTTCAAATCACAAGGTCAGTACTGTGCTAGTTATATACTTGTAATATTATGAGTATCTGCGATAGGCTGCGGTGACGCTAACTTTCACGGACTGTATGCTTATAACCTGTTGACCTGGGCTAATAAGAAAATACTAAAATTGGTTTTAATATTTATCTGTTCTCAATACATTGAGTTTGTATGGACAGCATTGCAGAAAGAATTTTGCATTATCTATTACGCTATATGCTAATAACATACTAATTAGTTTGGTGTGATTAAAATAATATGTGTTAAAAGCTTAGTTTAAATTTTAGTGTATCAATTTATTGATCAACCACGAATGACGTTGTTCGAGGTAATGAACTTGTTGAGAGTAAAAATAATAATAAATACCTACATATTATGGATAAAATAATAAGAAATTATTACATTTTGTATTCTGAAAATAGCATGGACCATTGAAAAAAAATTGAAAAATTTAGGCGATTAAAAGTAAGTTTTATGAAGTAATTTTTTTTAAATAATATTTCTGTAAAAAATAATAAAAGAAATGTATTCTGTTCATCAAATGCAAAAACTCTGAACAATGCTAATTGACTGAATCAAAATATTTTTTTGTTGCACTTTAAATTATCGCTTAATTGTCAATACTTAAGAAAAACATATTGTGGCATGATGCAATATTTTCAGACCGTCGAAGTTGTCCTTATAGAATCTAGCTAAATGTACAACGTATATGATAACTATATGAAATAATATTCTTTTGAAACATTAGATAACTAATGAGGCATTAGGCAAAACATTAATACGTAAGATTAGTAATTTTAAGTCAAAAATTTCAATCAAAAACATTTTTTTTTAAATGTCGCTTGGCAGTCAGTAACAATTAGTCTAAAATGTATGTGGCGAGTGTAAACTAAACAAAATATGACTGGTGAGAAACGTCAAACATTTTGTTCATAATAATGATATAAAAAAGTACGTAGTTGAAAACAAAAACACAAAAATGAAGTAACACAACATTTCACTGAAAACTCAAGGTGAAACGTTACAACTATAAAATATTTAACAGAGTATTACTAAATTTCGAAGCCACTTCATAAACATAATCGTAAATAATTCTGTATATAATTATCATGAAATTTAGTGCGTACGAGAAACGTTTATGAGTGTTACAATAACACCTTACAGCGATCCTTCTTGCTATTTACTAAAAACATAAACTCGGTTCCAGTCTAAACAAAAAAAGCACGTGGCGGTGGCCAGCGAGTGTGTTCCCGTAAGGCATATTTCATTATCACTTCAATCTTTGACACGATTTTCCGACATATCCATCTTAGCTTTCAGTTCTTTTACTTTGAACAGTGATTAAGTATACCTACACTTAAGTCTTCGTAATGGAAAACTCCTTTTATTGGTAAAAACCCTATAAGTATTCTTACTGCCGTATCCGGTTTAATTGTGAACAATTGAACACACACATATAATTGATTGTATGGGATCGGTTGAGTAGAACAGTATCTCCCCATGAACCAGGTGTCGTAAGATGCGACTGAGGTATCAGAACCGACAGATGGCGGTATGTCCATCCATATCAGGAGTTCAACACTGGGCGGGGATAGCGATTGCCAACACGTTTGCCCAGCGCGGCAATTATGGGCAAAATTGCCCCTTTCTTGGGTAGGCTTATGTCCAACAGTGGACTCCAATGGCTGTATGATGATGATGAACATAAATAAAGTAAGATTCAAAGTAGATGTTTTATAATATCTTAATAGTTCCCTACACACCTTATGATTTATTTTTCGAAATCATTTGGTATACTTAATAATACTGCATATTTTGTTGGTTAAGTTGATGTGTGTTCAATTTTGTGCTTCTTTTACTAGACCTAGTATGATGCTATAGGGCTTCGTAACGAAAACTGAATATCGGAACTAAAAATTTCTCTGTGAACTCTGAATATGATATATATTACCAAATGAATTTTTAATGTCTTTGCAGTGTAGTGTGTTTATGTTTATTTATTGAATTTTTTATTTGACGTTTCGGATACGTTGCTTGCGGCAACTGTTTTCTAATTAATAATTTTAGTAACAGTAATTAAATTATAATGTTCAATAGGTTGAAATGAGCCATTGAAAAGTACTATTATTGAGATCTAAACCCATGTAAATCTATTTGTATTTTACTTATAAGTTAAAGTATCCGTATAATAGCAGAATCTTACAGGCAATATCAATACTACACATAGGCGATATTAAGATCTGTAATATGACATACCTACTCTTTAATTTTTGCTCTTTTAATAACTACATTAAGCATTTATCCTACAAGTCCTATTTATTATTTATTTTTAGATTTCTCTAGGGTGTAATATCCGTAACTAACGCTATCCGAAACTAACGGATAACAAACAAATAACGAACACTAATATGATGAGTTATTTTTTTGCTTTGTATCTGGGTGTTTAATATGTATTTACGTATTTGTTATTCTTCTGTTGTCTGATATCCGTGACCGCTTTAAGTGACTTATCTCAGAGTACATGATGTAGACTTCACCTGCATTAGGACCTCACTTTCACATATTTCTACCGTCAAACAGTGTTTGCATTGCTGTGTACCGGGTAATGTGACATAATATCTTCAAGTCACAAGGTTGGCAACGTGCTAGTAATATCCTTGTAATATTACGAGCGTCTATAGGCTACTATGGCACTTACTATCACGCGGACTGTAGACTTAAATGTCGACCTGGTCTAAGAAAAAAGTCAGTCAATTTATTTTATTCATAAACATAATATTTAAAGATCTATCTATCGTAGCCAAATTTGCTGTCGTACAGTGGCTTTAGTGTGTAAGGGACATACAATTATCAAAAACTACCGACGGCAACCTTGCTCTAGTGATAGTAGTAGCGATCAAATCATTAATGTGGATGCAAGGCCTTTTTCGGCGGATTCGCGTGACTCACGATGATAGCGTGTATCCTAAGTCTAGACTGGACACAGACACTAAGTGCGAATTTAGAAAAATAAAACAAAAACCGGAATGCATACTTACAAACATTTTATTAGTCGTGTATCCGGGCCTGCGTAACACCGGCAATAAGCGCCGGGTGGATCCATTTACATTACTGTGGTAATAAAATGTTGATGACTAAAACGGTACAGAGTTTATAATGATATTATTATGGAACTAGCTGTTACCTACGACTTCGTTCGCGTTTCCGTCGTTTTTCGTAATAAAGTTCCTCATTCCCTCTCAGTGAAGGTTTTAGACTCACGATAGTACATGCCGTTCGCAATCAGCTGTGAGACGCAATTCCTTCTCAGAGTACATTTAGGACTCGCGAGAGAATGTATGCCGTTCGCGGTCAGCTGTGAGCCGCAATTCTCATTGTGAAGCAGTTTCAGCTTCTCGGGATAACTCATGTTTTTCTCGATCACTGGTAAGCCTTAGCTCTCGTTGAGAAGAGCTTTGAGACGCCTGTGTTGTAGCTCGTCTCGCTCTGTCAGCTGCTAATAGCATATATCTCTCAGGACAGCTTTAATTGGCTCGATTTAGCTATACTAAATGTTTAGGTATGTAATTAATTGTCGGATTTGGAGATATGGTTTGGTTTCTTCTGACTTGGATAGAGATCAAGATGAAAACTGGGATGGTGGGTGGGTGGGGGACAAGACTTGACGCCGATCAGTTATTTTGGACCGAGCCAAATTAGTATCCTATCAGAAAATTGAAATATGTTACGTGAAGTTTGGAATGAGATATGCTGTTTTAGAATTGAACGTTGGAGAGATGGTTAATTTTTATCACAACTAACAAAAGTATAAATCTTTATGTACTGGTATATAATTCTACTGTACACACAGCAACAGATCGACCTACCCAAATCTGTCAAAACTTCGCAATCGATATTAATCTATAATAGCAAGACATTGAGTTCAAAATTGACTGTAAATATTTGACAGATTTGGGTAGTGTGATCTGTTGCTCAGCGTACTTGTGTATGTCACTGAACTCCTAAACGGCTAGACAAATTTCAATGATTTTTTTGGATGCGTTTGGGGGACTCGGATGATTTAGATTTACAAATAAGGACACAGGAGTTGGTGCTGCAGTCGGTATCTAGGTTATTTATAAGGACAATGTCTGTTGGGTCCGCTAGTATATGTATAAAGCTTCAAAGTTGACTTAAGAGGCGTTAGAGAACTCGTCGCCCTGTAGCCTCTATACGAGACTCCATTTTCGCCATTTTGACCATTGTGTATATTAATAGCTAGTCTGACAAATGTTCCTGTATTAACTATATGAAAAAAATATTATGACTATGTCAAGTTAGATCAAATTGTAGAAAGTAAGCAAAAATGTGTTAAAATAATTTCAGTGGTTTAGAAGTTCTTTCCGGACAAATAACGTGCCGCGATTTTAATTATATTTAGATATTACTATATAATTCTTAAGCATTTTTAATTATATTATAAAATATATTTTATTTTGTATGTGGATTGTATTTGATACCGAATTAGTAACGTTGGTGACAACGCCTTGACATCGGCGCCGACACTGCTTTAAAAACTCCAAGTAATAGACTGCTAAATAGTGCATTTACTCTTTCGCAAAAGACGTTTCTTTAATATCAAGTAAGGCCAAGGTTACTCCTTTGCGATATTTCCCATAATAAATAAAAATAAATGATTATATCTATAAGTATTAAAAATAATCACGTGAACTTTCACACGATGATGCCGGTTTTTTTTTATACTAGCAATACTAAATTACCACATATTACATTTTAACTACTGTTTTTTTAAATTGCAGGTTTGGATTTTGGTCTATATGACGCTTGGGCGTTGAGAGAAATAAGACCCCAGCATATTATACAAGCTATTTTATTAAAACTTCTATTACTATTTAACTTTTTACTTTTTTAATTAGATGTTAACGTTTTTAGTTAGAGATACATAATGCAAATTAGTTTTAAATGTGGGGCTAGTCTTAATGTAAGTTCCTTTTTTGGTGGTTAATATGGCGGCTTCTTTGATACTCGGAAGAACCAAACAGCATTTCCAGCGGCAGCATTTCCATTTTTCTTTGTATAATTAATTAAACTATTTAATTACGACAGTTATTTGGTAGGTATGTTTTTGGAATTATACATGTAAACACTTATAATAATTTCAATAAATAATATTGAATATATCAGCCGTGGGCTACCGTTAAAGTAGAATAGTACCTCCCCTGTACCAGGTGTTGTTAGAGCCGACTAAAGTACCAGAACCGACAGATTGTATGGTATATTTAATATAAGATATACCATAATGTTAAATTAGCAGCAGCATCCCTGTCGCGGAAGGTGCGCTCTGCGATTGCCAACACGTTTGCCCAGCGCGGCAATTATGGGCAAATTTCCCCTTTTTTGGGGAGGCGTATGTCCAGCACTGGACTTCCAAAAGCTGATGTGATGATAATATATTTTATATTATGTACGCGGTCACTTCGTACTCATAATAAAATAATGTTTTACCCGTTTTATTTATAATTTTTGTTCGAGTTTTTTTTAGCTTGCCGTTTTACTTACCTCGGTTTCTGCAAGAAAACCTACACGTCGAACAAAAAAATTAAACCTTAAATAAACAGCATTTAAAATCCGTTAAACGAGTTGTTTCTTAAAACACGTAACGTAAAATAGACAGCTGGTTTTATCATTTAACCAAACATGTCTAAACAAGTCAGTATTTGTATTTATTTTTATTAAGCCTTTTTTTAATACCAAGCCCTTTTTTCTGGTGTCGCTTAAAGTGTTACAATATTTATCAATTAAATATTCTTTATCAATAAAAAAGTGAATAAATTCTACATTCCACGTCTTATATATTGAGCTAAATCCATGATAAGTCGTTTAAAGCACTTGTGTTACGAACATCAGACAACAGAGCGATTACAGATATATTATATTTAACACCCACACACAAAACAAACATGATAATCACCATATAAATATTTGTCCTGGGTGGGGATCGAACCTACGGCCTTTGGCATACAAGACAGGATCAAAAAATCTATGGGGCCCATCAAATACGCTCGTGTTAAAGTCACTTCGCCTCTAATGATATTTTAAAATTGTTCAGGTATGTTATTTATATAAACATTTCAATAGAGTTTCAGCAGTGTTCGCATAGCTGTGTTACTACTTTAAGGGTAAGGGACATGAAATTACTACGTATTGTGACGTAATGTCGTTAGGTCATAAGCCTTGCGAAAACAAGATGGTCTGAATGCAATAGTGTTGCTTAACATGATGATAAAAAATAAATAATTTTGTTTGCCAACAGAGTAAATTAAATTATATGCTTCATATAAATTTACCCTTCTAGCAAAATAATAGAACCATAATGAATCTTGGTGAATAATTAACTATTTTGCTTCGTCACAATGTATAGTTAGTACAAACTTAAATTAAAAAAAAAAATTAAAACAGAAGTCAGAAGAAAACTGTATTTTTAAACATAACCTTTGGTTCGCCCAACAAATGATGATGATGATACATTCAATCTCGAGACTGACTTGTGGTTTTAGATATAACGCCGTATCATCTCAAACGGGCGTGCTATCGTCCTTATAAGATGATATGTAGCGAGAAAGATGCGCGCGCGCTGAGTCATTGCGCTAGACGGCGCGCAGACGCCCGACCGGCCCCGCCTTACATGGCCGAGCGGCGCGCGCGCAGGCTTTCTACAGTAAAAGCTGTCCCGCTGCTTGTGTCACTTGCCTTTGCAAGGATAAAAAGAGCGCAAAAATATAGGATGAATTAAAGTTATTACCTTTTTACAGTAGGCAGACAGCAGTTGGTTGAATAGAAATATGCTTCTAAGTATGTTACGCATTGACATACAGTGTAGTAAATGGCTTGTATTATACATATGCTATCTGATGCCTTCAAAGATATATATATATATATATATATATTATGCTACTTGTACTTATTTAATATAAAGAAAGTTATAAAAAAATACATTTGAGGAATTTTTTGGGCTTCTTACCAGACACGAGATTTTGAATAATGCTAAACGTGTGTTTGTAAAAAATTTGCGCATTTTTCATGAAGATGAATAGATGACAAAAACTTAAGCATATTAAGATTTCAATAAATTCAAATGAAAATGCCAGTAATGTGTGACTGATAAATCGCAAGACACCACAAAATGGATAGCCTCGTCAACAAATTGCTATGCATGGAATTTTTATCCGTTATTTTAATCAGCTAAAATGCCTACCTACTTGTATTTATAAACTAAAAAAAGTCATTTATTCTATAGGCTTCGAATTTTTTTAATACGAACTCAAATAACGGTATTCAGAATAATAATGTGTTATAATCTTAGTATTAATTGAGTATTCTGTATATTTTGACACCGACAGAGTTCATTGTATCGGCCTATAATGATATGCACGAGTATCGAGCCTAAACACACTTACAATTTTACGTAACGTAACATGATATGTATCTTGAACAATCAATCTTACATTGTACTAAAAACAGTGCTAGTCGAAATTATTTCAAGAAATTAATAATCAAGTTATTTTATTACTTGATACTTGCAAGTACATTAATTATTGCCACGTTATTTGTATACTCTAGTTACCTAGTTAGCTGATGGTTAATAAAGAATGCAAATGATATTTGATTTGATTATTTTTTCGCGGTGAGGAGCACTGACTGTGCGGTCATCGACCCAGGATCTGATCGCATATTGATGCGTCAATAAAATATAATTTGGTGTCCGATTCGGAGCAATGCAAGAATATGTTACGTGTACTGTTTATCGGGATTTTGTGTCACGGTGCAGGAAACTGGTTGTTATGTTGACAGACGAACCTCCTTTATTATATCGTCTAAGAGCTAAGCATATGATTTGTATAAGGACAGTAAACCAATTATTTAAAAAAATAAAATCATGGGTTTGTCTCATTTTCTATTCAATATTTTTGGTTTGTGTTATATTCATTACAGAATTGTTGTTTTATAAGAACATTATCACTATAGGCAGGTATATCTTTATGCAAATGGCCTCTTTACTGGTACATACACATACAGGCCAAAATCTGCATAACCTGGAAGCTGGGTTTGAATACAGGAATAATGATGTGACTCTAGTTTGTTCAACACGAATATTTTACGAACCTACATTTAGAATCGGTTCTTAAAACCTCGTGCTCATCAAAATCAGAAAAGGGTCGTCTCCCTGCAATACCTAGATCTGAAATTATTTTTGTAACCAAAGGACTTCAGCCAAATTTTTCCGCGTCTTTGAAGGGTAGTTTTTGTACGGCAATAACGGAATGATCATTATTGTTTTGCACCATATAATGTCATCATCATCATTATATATATATCCATATGATGTCCGTTAAAAAAGTTGTCAAAAAGATTCCCAACAGGACCTACAGAGCTAGGTCCATTACACAGTATAGCCTCATATTCTTTGTATTCATATAATATATGCGTAAATAATATGTTGTATTAACAAACCTTGTATTATATTAGACAATATACACACACATTCACACTACAGAGCATACCTGCCTATAAGAACAGGCTAGACCTAGTTTAGGTACTTAAGTGCCAAAGTATTTTAGTTTGTTTCCTTTTGTTGTTGAATAAAGTCATTATTATTATTGTTGGATTTCAATTTCTCGAAACACTGAGGGTGCCTCGGTAAATAACCAAAATTCACGGGCCTTGGCCAAGTGAACTTCAGGATCATGATAGAGGGAGGAAGGAGTATCATCTTGCAAGAACTTTCGGACAATACGGCTTATTATTATTACATTATTATTATTTAGTTTTTATTATTTTCAGAGTTTATCGTCCAAAAGTGAATCTTTATCATTTAAGTTACCTACGCTGATTCGGGTACTGCCATCTGTTCCGGCAGCTTAATCGCTTCTTACGATGTATGTTTATGAAAATACTACACTTCCAGTACATCATACAGCCGACTAAATACCATATGTTTTACGTGGAAATAAAATTGTTACTTAAAGATTCTTTATCATTTTATAATAGACTGTCCCCAGACATCAATCTCGCATCGTCCAGATAACACGTTATATAAATGATCGCGCATTGTTAACGCTAGTGGAACACTATGCTTGCGAACAAACAACGTCAAGTGCGGGCACGATGTAAATAGAATGCGATCACAGTCGCCACTGCTGCAGTAACTGTATTCTGATATACGTTGTGTAAACTTCGATACTACCAAATTGGTACCTCACGATGGATAATATCAACAACTCACCGTCAATTGCCGGTGAGTTGTAGATGGAAAACAGAGTAAAAGGTTTCGGGGTATTAATTTCTTTTATAGGCTAATTATCTTCTTTAATATCTAATAATATTTTGCTTTACAGAAACATTTCATGCATCAGCCAAACTGTTTTGCTCTTAAACATTAGCATTACTATCTTTAGCGTTCTTAATACTCGATCATTAAGAGAAGCATCGGATGTTCGTTAAAAGGATGTTATTGGTAATGTTTATTATATGTTATAATTTATGTAAAATATTAACAACTTTGAAAAGATTATATTGGGAATTATGGAATAAATTCAACGTATTTACGACCTTATTATTCGACCTTACATTTTTTTCAGTACACTCAAGAGTTAAAGGACCGATCAATATTTTTTATCAGCAATATTATTAAATTAATGAATACTTGGTTAATAGAACATTACAAGGCTAATATGATTCTCCTGTCTACTGACGCCTATACTGTGTAACGATCTCCTGCACTCATTATCTGACTATGAATGACACTAGAATAGACCCGCTAAATCCGTCCAACTAATTATACCGCGCCAGTTTTAGCTCATTAAAAACAATCACACTTTGATATTTCGCGTCAAAATAATATTGTACCAAGAATTCAACTGCTTTTGGCAAACTCGCCGATGGAAACCACATGGTGTATTGGAATAATAAATATGCGGTGCGTCAACACTAAAACAACAGGATATGCCTTTTCACTAGCGGGATTTTGGTCTTATATCCTATTAATAGTTTAAAAGCTTAAAATCAAATATATATAAATATATATATATTTGATTTTAAATAAATCTAAAAATAATAATAATAAATAATAAAAGAAAATTACGCTAAAATTTGTCGGTTTTTTTCATAACAACTTGTAGACCTATAGTGATATATTTGTTTAAAGCGAGAGATCAGTTAATTTTGTGAAAGTTGTTGTTGACAGTATGTTGATCTGAAAGTCCGTTATGGGTCGAATATGTATTTTTTAAATCTGTATCAGATTCCTGGCTAGCTTGTATAATTTTATGGTTACATATCCTATATCACCCTAGCTTTTCGAGCCTACGCGTAGTAATTTAACGTCTAAACTACTCGCTGTTAGATTGGCGCCAGCTTATCTTCGTATCTCAAACTTAAGCTATATTATGTATGCTAATCAAATAATAAATTGTAGGATTCATCTCAGCTTGCAAAATGTTTGTGGAGCTCATTACTGCTTAAAATTATAGGCGGTGGTAAATGCACTGCATTTAGGTCGAATCTTGGGAGAAGACATTTTGTATATAATCACCATGACAAATTATTACTAGATATTATAATCCTTTCTAAAATTGTAAATATAAAAGTCAGTGTCCGATGAACTGACGATAAATGGGATCTCGCAGCTTTTGGTTCCAAAAAAGATCCCGCGTTCCCGACGAGATATAATGTGAAATCCACGAGGACGGAGACGCGTGCAGCAATATATATTTTAGTGACCAAATTATAATTGCACATACACTATGAACAATATTATTTCCACTACAATACGACAGTTATTGGCAGTATTTTAGAAATTCCTATTCCCATCCGTGACAGGTTCCACGAACTATACAATTTGACGCTGAAAATCGTCTCAATTTGCTATAACCTCGGGGCGATGGTGTATGAAATGCTGATGTATTTTCTTGAAAAGCATAATATTGAGAACTAGAACGGCGAACCATTTGCTGCAGTTCCGTTTGAATGTTTAAAGCATTTAATTATGTATGGCATAGTAGGTTAATTGCTTGCAGCTCTTGGAAACCATACACCAAAATAAAATTACTAGCACACTATAACGCAATACGATGAAATAGTCAAGGACCTCGGGGTAGCATATTAGGACTCATCGTGTATTTCGCAGATGTTTAACACATGTCATGTTTAGAGTTAGATGTCCCCACTTAATTGATGTTTAAAGTAATGAATGTCCTCCTAATTTATGTCATTAACAGTACAATTCGCCCAACGAAAATGAAAAGATTGTATTCTTGAAATCTCTAACTGTCTTACTTGCGTACTTATTCTGAACAACTCGGCACATTACGAGTGTCTCAAGGTAACCGTTTGGGTACTCAGCCTCTATGCATCCCTTCGCAAGAGTTAGGGTGCCTAATTTAAAATTTTGATTGTCTGGAGTGCCAGCCGACCCAGTTTACGTTTCTCAGACTTCGAAGGACAAAAACAGGTGTCTGGGGCAGATGATATTTTGCATAATATCATAAGTCGTCGTCTAGTCACTCCATTATTAATATTAAAATTCAGTAAAGTTTCAGTATTTATTAACTATGTTTCCGACCTTGGATTGAGGAAAGTTTTGACATAATTTATACTGTCTGGAAGATTTAATTTCAATGTTACCTAATTCACTTACATTAGAATAATACATTTGATAATTTTATTCAAGAATATTATGAGGTAATTAATGAATACCTGATGATTACATAAAAACTATGATTATTTTTTAATTATGGCAAGTTATCAAGAAGTTATTATACGAAAACAGCAGGAAAAAGCAAGATATATAGCGCAGCTCCAGTCGACTGCATAATGAATAATTTACCGTGTATTTTTAGTGGTCTCCCTGACACCTCGTCACTCCGGATCTTCGGTCCGTGAGTTTGGAAACGACAGAGACATGCGGAACATTCTGATGTTCTGCCAAAGCTTACATCAAACTTGTTACGAAATGCACTTCAACCGTTTTGAACGTGACACAGAGATGATTAAGCATCACTGAAGATGAAATCTTTGATGTTGTCGATTAATTTATTTATGAGTACATATAACTTTATTTCAGAAAGTAATACGTCAATCCCAATATTCTGGAATATACGTATATATCTTCCACACTCCAAGCACTGGATGTAAATGGAAATTCACTTAAATATAGCTAGATCAACAATCAGAATAACACATAGTATTATTGCCTTAGGTTAGATATTGCGAAAAGGATTTTTGTATACCGTACAGGAGACATCTGTCAACAGAATATAAATAAAAAACTGACAATTTATAAGTACATAATTAACAAGTAAAAAAATGAATTGATATATAATCAGAGAGGTTATTAATATGCAAATATTTCAATGCATTTAAAAATATATATATATATTAAATGTGTTAAAATATATCTTCATAATATATTTGTACAACAGATAAAAGCAGGTTTATACTCGTATATGTATTGGAGTTCGTTACCAAAGTATCATATAGTTTTTCCGAGTGAGCTTACACAGCACGTTAAAATATGTTGTTTTGTAAAGTTGCCAACGTGCTGTAGTTAGCGTAGTGTCGCATTTATGGACAAAGTTTGTAATATTTTAAAATACTTGTGTACCGTTGCATAATTAGACTAATATGTGAAAAGTACACGATGGTTTGGTTTCGATTAGAGAATAAAGTCCTCGTGAAAGACAATAATATTGTCTACATAGCATGATATCGTAACAACCTTTACCATAAGAATTCCACAGCTGGACATAGGCCTCTCCAAGAAAGAGGGAATTTTACCCATAATTACCGCGCTGGGTAAGCATGTTCGCAATCGCAGAGCGCAGTTTTCGCAACGGAAATGCTGGTGTCCACCCCCACCCTTTTGAGCTACACTGACTCGAATGGATATACCGCCATCTGTCAGTTCTGGTACCTTAGCGGCCTCTTACGACACCTGTACAGAGGAAGGTACTATTCTACTCCGCCGGTACGTCAAGGCATATGATATCGTATACTCATGTAAAATATATGCCGGATTAGGCGAAATATTGTCACGTCGACTGTTAATTGTTATTAGAATAATATAAATACGTGCCCATCGAACATAAGACTTGCATGTAAAAATCTATTGTCACGTAGTGAAATCATCTTAGTACATTTAAGTGCGGGTAGTGTGGCGTGGGTCATCTCGGTGTATTTGATTTCTGGTTCCACCGTGAGGTCGCACCGCGTCGCATTTTTGGTCCGCAGTCCGACAAACAATGGTGAGTGCTCGATGCACCGGCCACAGCACCTCGGGCGTGCATTTGCTGTAGTGACAGGGATATTATCGACATTTTTATCGATATATAGATAAATAAATATTTTATGTCTCGCTTAGTTTATTTTTTGTAATTGTTTTTTTTTTATTTAATTAACGATAAGTTAAGTAAAACAAATTTTTGACTAACAATTCTAAATGTGCTCACTATTTTCCATTTCACTAAAACCTATTTTATAATTATAACCTTTCTTTATATATACCGAGGGGTCCATATAACAATCAATACATGCACATTAATTATAAAGGTAATATTTTAATTTGGGTCCTACAATCTAAATAAGAACCGGAGGCAAAAGATTCTCACGTCCAAGTTCACGGAAACATTTGTATGTGGCGGGACACATCACATATAAATCTCCCGCTCCGATTGAATGCAGACGCGTAAGCGTGCCCGTGCGCATAATTCAAAGGGGCGATCACCAGGAATCGCCGCTTGGCATGCAGACAGTTGCCTCCATTCCAAAGCTATAACCCCGTTAGTGACGACGTACCGTGCATATTGGCGAAAACAGAAATCATACGACATGTGTAAAAATCTAAATTCGATAGTGCTCTCGAGCCTCTGGAATTTGTCATTGTTGTTTGACAAACGCAGACGCTTTCAGAACACGTGAGACATTTTAAAAGCTTAGACACATCATTGGTATTCATGTAAGTTTTTGTTGTCAAGGTTACTGGTTTTATGCGTCTGGTAACCAGCCCTTTATGATTTCTATCGTTTTATGTAAACTGTCTGGGACAGTAATATGTAAATGAAAACGCGTAACTTGAAAATAGATTCCCAAATGTGTAATGCAATTGAATAAATTTGCGTAAAAATATTAAATAAATATTTTTAAGCACTGTAATCAATCCAAGTCCGATATTATCAAAAATGTAATATGTAGTATTTACAAGTATTTTTTAATATACTGGCTTTAGACACGCAGCGATATATCAACCCATACAAAAACGTTTAAATTATGATATCAATATTAATGTTGAAACACATGTCCTTGAGTTCAAAATCGATTGTGAAATTCTGAGAGATTTGTAAAGACTATCTGCCGCTTGGTAAATTTTTGCCAACACTTTCGATGGCTGGTAATATCGATATCGAGCGCTGACCAGACGCGGGGGTTCATCACTAGCCCACAGGTGGCCGTCCGGTAGATTCAGCGAATATCATCGTTGCGCGGGCGCCGACGACCCGGCTTTATATTTATTTACACATGCAAATATGGCCGACCAAAACAACGACTGCGTCTCGATTCGGGTATTCGGCTCAATCACTATGTGGCACCGGCGCATTTTTCCAGTTTTTAGCTGAATGTATCGTCTGGTCATATAAAGTCTAGGTTTGAAAGTGATATAATAGTTATTTTACATTTGTTTGTACCTACAAAACAACAATGTTAGTAAATTTAAATAAGATGACGCAATAAATATTTTGAACTGTTTTCATATTATGTATAAATACAATGAAGTGGATGATTCTAATAAGTTTTAAAAGTGTATTATGAATACGTTATGTTTTGATTATAACAATATAAAATGAATTACCTAAAGAAAATAGTGAATTTGCAATTTGAACATAGTGCTAACTCTTAATATCATGTTTGGCAAAATCTCAGACAGATTCTCGATCTAAGGCGGTTCAAGGTGACCGATACATATTCATAGCCTACATTCTTGGACCTTTAGCCTCATTCGCTATTATAAATAAGTAATTTTACAAAACCCTAGTATATGTATTTACTTCATCGTCATAACTGTAACTATTATATCACTTACAGAATTAACACGACAAACAAAATACTGATTCCTCGTCTCCAAGCTTGATCGTGACTACGGCTTCTCTTACTTAGACCAGATCAAACGAAATGTCAAGGCAGCACATATCCGTTGTCAAAAAAAGGAAAATGTAAGATATCTGGTTAAATTGAACTAATACATCAGGTATGACAAATCTCAAGTGCTAAGGAACGTTGTTTAATTCCAAAAATACTTCGGCTACTGAACTTGGAAAACACCCCGCTTTATATAGAGATGATGGAAAATACAATCGACGAGGACGGGACGCGTAAACATATTTCTTCACTTATTTTTTTAGTATAAACGGTAGATGTGTAAAAATCAGACAATACTATCATAACATTATTGAATTATCTAGAGTAGATCTTCTTTTTAATCACTTATAAGTTATATATTTAGTTTAGTATATTTTAGAAATTTAAATGTTTTATGAACATCATCAACGGAGTGTAAATTAATAAGTTGATGATGCTGTTGTGTGAACAGCATCATCAACTTATTAATTGCTGAGACGGCTTAATTGATTTGAACATTTAAGAGTTCACGATACTTCCAGCAACACTTGTTTCATAACACTATTTATAGTGTTCTATTTATATAAATCTCGTCAACTATTTAAGACTTTTTAATAATCAAGAGTATATTTGCAAGGAGCCTATTAACCTAGTCGATTGCTAGGCGTGGCGATTTTTCAAAATTTTCTTTGTTATACCTCTGACTTTAACATTGTGTCATAATCGTACACTCTTTATACAACTCTGGAGGTTCTAGGCATTGAAAACTATGCAGAATTTTAAATTTAAGTTAACAATTACTAGAAACAATGCCACTTGTTGGGAAGGGAAGGTGCAAGTTGAATACTCGCCTATAGCCAGATCAGTTACTTTTTTTTTAGTAAATATTATCTCTTTTTTTTAATAAATACTACCTCTTTTTACTAGTTTAGTGTACAATTTGGTTTATTTATGAATATGCGTCTGTGCCAGGTTAAGGACTTGATGACATAATTATAAGCTATAATAAAAACATATACATATCCATCCATATATACAGTCGATTTTATTTTGTTCGTAATATATATGTGTTTTTACGACCAATATTAAATCGATTTTCTATGGTAATTTTTACCGGAAGATAGCTCGTGTTACATTATTTATTCATATTTTAGTAAGTTGATATTATAACTACAAAATAATAAATAATTACGAAGGAGGATTTCTATCAATAAAACCGATTTCCATTGATACTAAGTCGCGAGCATATAGTCATCAAGTATATATAGCATAAGTATATACACATAAGTAATTTTCATTTTATAAAAATACAAAGAGTTTTGTATTCTAAATAGAAATTAGCTGTAATTTAGTATTTATAAAATAACGAGGTAGTATTCCAAGGCGACTACCGACTAGGTAGTCGGCTCGGAACGCACGCTCTTTATAAACTGGAGTTGTGACACTGGCGCCTCCACCTACATATTTTATCTGCGGGCTTCCGCATTTACGCACCTAAACATATGGATTAATTACATTTTATAGGATTTCTCCGTTTTATATTTATTTAATAAATGAAATATTTTGTTTACGTCCTTTATTTCGGTAATTTCGAAAACGTACAAATTTTATCATACTAAATCTGATATTCTGTATTGTGATATTCTGACGATGATATCTAAATCATTTTAAAATTTCATTAAATGTCAACGGGTCTGATAGCGCATACGGTAGTGTCCCTATCTTGGGTGTCAAAAGTCGTGGGTTCGATCACCACACAACACAAACATTTTATATGATGAGCATTTGTATTTGTTCAATGTCCCCCGACAAATTAAATATGTAGGTATATAATAATTTGTGATTCATCTGTTTAATCTACTCGAACTTATCTTAAAGTCAATGTATGAGACGTGTGAATTTATTATTATTATTATAATCCATGATCTGTATAAAGAAGTACTGATTCTTTTATCTTTCTTGTTTCTACTTTACATTTGCTTTGATTTAGAAATTATGACGTTTGATCCGTGCGGAATGCTGCTAACGTCAAAGAGTACATTTCACCTCCGTTGGAATGTGTATTGGATAATCAAAAATATTTCACTTAGAACCATGTATGACGGACTGGAAGTTTCGGGGAACGCGTCTATTTCGTTGGTAAGTATCTAACACGAATATAATATGAGGCATGTATGAAATCATAGTAGATAAATGCATAAGTCTGAAATAGAAATGACTTATTTAACTTACTTAATGTCTTAAATTTGGTTCAAATTAGCAAGCCATGAAATGTGATTGATTTTAATGTTAAGCGCGTAGGTATATGACGTCATAAAAAAAAGATGCGTTTCTACAATTTAAATATAATTTGTTTAACTCTACATATCTCATGAACAGATCTCACAAATAGATATCCCACAGGTCCCAGTTATCTCAACAGCTTATTATCTTAAAGTATGCTCGCAATATATATATACCATATACGTATAGGTGTCGAGGGGTGTTCAGTTATGTCGCCGACATTATTGCGCCCGCGCACGCACTTCCGCGGCGCCGGACACCGTTGTGGATCGGTGCTGACATATGAAGAGGAGGATATTTTTTATACAAAACAAAATATTATATTACATTACGTTTTAATTAAGAAATATGGGACTTCAACATACATATTGGAGTAGTCCTAAACGATTTCGCTTGTGTTATAAAACAAGAAACAAAAACCACCACATATGTCAATATCCTCAGTGAAGTTCTAACAGCGAGTAAATTAAAATGGTTTAGATTTCTGGTAAGCTAAATAAACGTTTACAATCAAAGTAAACATCATCCGAAGCATCTATTATTAAAAACCTTATTAAATAAATTTTTTAACGTAATAGAAGAATTCTCTACAATATGAATTGCTTTTTACGATTATGTCCTAATCAGTTTAAAGGTATCATAGTATTTAAAACAGAAGATGTGAGTAACGCACAGTTTAAACTTCCATTGACGATATCAAATTCATTTTTTTTCCTAATGTAGCATCAAACAGATTTTTTGTAAAACAAGGTTAATATATAGCAATAATGACGGGTTCCTCTGTAAGTTATTTCACATAATTTTGATATGTTAAAACCACTTCAGATGTGGAATGGGTCACTAAAGTTCTTTTAAGGCTGCGTGGTTTATAGGTTTTTAAAGGGTCAACTAGCATGTGATGTTACTTCCGGTATTTTTTTTACATTAAAATACATGTGTATTAATAATTTTGATCAAATAATCTAATACATGAGATGGCTTGTGGATAAGGTAAGAGAGCAAATAATTAACAAGGTATTATGACAAAAATTATTTTCATTTATTAATAATAAAATTGTTTTACGATTCTCTATTGCAAGAATTAGTATAGGGTCATTAAACTCTGTGGCATCAAATAGATTTCATTCATAGACAATTGGTTTGCGTTTAAAACTAGCGCCGTTTTGCGTGTATTTCGGATCGCTCTCTCATATAAAATATTTCTTATTTCCTTCTTAGGACCTCTAGGATCCTTCTAGCTACCAAAAAGTTGCTACTTTTATTCTAAAGCTTAAGGACGCAACGTAAAATATAATTATTCACGTATTTACAATACTTAATTTTACAAGGATTAATGCAAGATAATTATATAGATACGAAGTAATGCGATACGACGTTCGGTGGGTTTTACTATATAAATGGCGACCTAAACTCTTTAATTCAAAATGGAAAGCCTATTTAATAAAGCACTATTAGAACAATTGAAAGCATAAACACACCGGCAGCCGGCTAAGTCGAGTCTAGCAGTCGCCGGATGTTAACCAGACAGATATATTATGTTATTCACCAAAGTGGAAATCATATACATGGACAACTAGGCGCTAACTGCTGTTAATTCTACTTAAATGTCTCAGTAAATGGTGGCTGCTAATAAATTTTATTTAAGGTGGAAAATAGGGCAGGATATCGGTGCCGTAGGTTGCCAGAGATATTTAAAAAATGTTTTTTTTTTGTTCGGACCTTTTTGTTGTTTTTTTAGCATTATCTGGAAGTTTCTTAAATGTTAGTAATGTGGATGCTCTTTTTCTAATGTATATTTAACTTTTTGTTTTAAATTCTTGTTCGGTGTCGTAATAGTTTTACACTTATGGACATACAAAAATCCAACTTTGGTATCAACATAACGAATAGACAAATAATTTAGCAATTATAAATTTGGTAAATAAATCGCTGGATGTAAGCGATTCACGCACGCCCGTTCATTACAGGATTTTTTTTGGTAGGCCCTATCCAACAGTGGACATGTTCCGGCAGATATGACTATGTAAGTATATTAAGTATAATATATCTATGTTAATAAAATAAATAACAGGTTATAAGTCTAAATAAAAGAACGTACATAAGAAAATCTTCGAAGCATTTACGAAAACGTGTTCATTTACTTCGAAAGTTGAAAATGATGCAAACTATTAATTTCACATTAAAATGCAAATCGAAATTTAAAATACCCGTCGTGGTGCATATTTTTCAAAAATATATTTTTATTCGTGACGATGATGTTTCATGTAAGCACAATTAAATAGCCATTAGGATGGCTTGAGTCTTTTATTTTGTAAATCATGTTTCTTTTAAATTGCGTTGTTTGCAGTATAAATGCCAAATTGATCCTGACGAATGACACAGTGTATTTTTTACTTTTTACACATCTCACCATTTTTCTATACGAAGACGTTAATTATGGAGGTTTAGAATCTTTAACCGTTAGTATTATTTTCCATAATTTTGTTATTAATTTACTTGATAATATAATCCATTTTTAAAATAGTCTTAGCTAAATAATATAGGTATTTTATAATAGAAGTACCATATTAAATTGAAGTAAAAAAATAATAATTATATACGTAATATGAGAATTATAAGTAATGTGCTATATTTGTAAAAAGTTAATGAGAACTTTTCATTTCGCATTTGTGTAAGTACCTATTAAAGAATTATTTCAGCACATTTTATTTAATTCAAAATTATAGAGTACCCGATTTTTGTTCTTCAAAGATAATTATTGCTTAGGAATTATGGTATCTATAACTGGCCGTAGTAAATCAAGAAAGTATAATACATAATGTAAAGTTAATTTACTTGACATGATAAAACTGTTTTTTCTTTAGTTGGAAACAAAATTTATGTAAAAAGAATGATTTATATACGTATTTGATGTCAATAAATAATTAAATTTAGTACTTTTCAATTAATGTTTTTTACAATCGATTATTTGATCGTGTTGAAAATACTTGTAGTATTCTAAAATGTTTAGAATGAAAATTTTCAAATACACGTATAAATCTTTTCATTACGAAACATTAACGAAAACCACAATTTATCCCGAAAATAAAATCTGAAAGTTCCTCAGCGTAAACAAGTAGGAGGAAAAAACTTTGCCTAAAGAGTTGGCGGCAATTTCGCTACTTTGTTTGCCAAGATCGAGGGAATGCACTAATTTAAATTTATAAATTCAGGTTGGGTTGCACTCACTTATTCATACGGACCACCGGTTCAGGAAAAACTGTTATTCGTAGTTTTAACTTATAGCTTTTTAACACGAGATACAGTAACTGAATATTTAAAAGTTTCCTTTAGGACTTTAGAAACTATAATGTTCGCGTTCGATTCTAACAATTTCGTCAACATTACATACATACAGAATTACGAAACATCCACATTCGAATTTCAAATTCCCTCCAAATTTAAAAAGAGTTTCTTACCAACAACTCCTAAACTTACCTTCTTCGTAATTAAAAAAAAAATACAAAATACTGGCCAAGCGACATCACCAAGCACAATCACATCACGTATCTCACCTGCTGCCGGGCGCGCAAGCATCAGCGCTAGTAGCGGCAGCAAGGGGAGCGGCATGCTCCCACTAGCGTGACATTGCGGCGCGCGCGGCGCTGTGCGCTCGCCGGTCGCTGCCGCGGCACTGGCCGCCAGTGACTGGCGGGGCACGTGCGCGCTCGCCCGGCGCACACACGTGGCGTGCAACAAGTGCCTACTGCACCGAGTCGGACACGCATCCGCCGCCGGTGCCGTCGTTGTCGCGCGGGGATTCGACGCGGACTGTCCGGTGGCGCGCACACTCTAATTAAAAACTCCCCGCGTTGCGAATTTTTGATACAAATGAGCTGTTTGCACTTGACGTTAGCACGTATGTTACTTGTGTGCATCCGAAGCTCTTCTAGGCTCATTGTATTTGTTCACTGCCTTTTATTAGCACGTGGCAGTTGAATAATTGTAGTAAATCTTACATTGGTAGGTTGATGTTCTTTTCGCACCTTACCTTTTCTTTTATTTTTTATTTAGTATTCACAGTCAGTATGACCTGAGTTTTAACGAGGTTTTATATGTTTACAAATTATTATTAACAACGTTATGTTTGTTCGACTTGACAAGCTATAATTAAGATGCCGTATATTTTAAGTAATAAGAAATGTTTTTTACCTGCAAGTATTATCTTTGGATGGTTTGAATAATAGTTAAATAATTTAAACAATTAGCACACCTAAAAAATTGCATAGCTGTTGAAAGGTAACGATGTCCATGTAGTACAACTTCACAGCTTTAAATATGTTAAGTAATTGTTAGTGTAGTATCACCACGTCATATAATTACCACCATACAGCGGTGCAGCGGCGAGCGGTCGCACTCCCGAGCATTGCAGCCGCGGGATCGTCGACCGCACCGCTTCGGCCTTCCGCGTCTCGTCTGCTTCGCGCGCAACCTTTGCTTCTGTCAAATCAAAAGGAACCCCGGTGTATTCGGCTTGCCTTCGTTACTACTCAAACTTTGCTCTTGTTAATTATATTTTACTTATTAATCCATATTATAATCCGTTAATTCCGATAAGTCCTACTACCAAATGATTTAATGTATGTGTAGTATGATGTATGTATAGGTAGTCAATTACTTTAAGTCATTTTGTTGTAACAAAGTAAAAATATATATTAACTGGATATACCTGACCACACATATATTTCCTCTTATGTTAACGTATAATCAATATTAAGCTCTAGACTATTTTAAAACTGTTTCTACTAATATTTTTAAACTAAAATCACGAGTATTAATAGTATTTTTAAATACTTATTTTTATGAGTAGAACACTAGTAAATTAGACTAGTATATATAGATCACAATATATATGTACATATTGTCAGGTTCTACATTATGAGCAGTTTGCGTGACCAAGTGGTTATCGTAACGCAGTTTTACGGCTGCGCCATGTTTCCAGGAGTGCATTTAACTAATGCAATGCGGTTTACTTTGTTCTTATTCAAAAGTTCGCTATTGCGTCGGTCACGACATAAGAACGGATCTTCGCGCATTTGTAACACTACGTAACGAACACGTCCGGCAAGGCTTAACCACTATACAGATATTAACGAAATCTAGAATGTGCACAGCTTGAACCCTAGGATAGGATATCAGCAGCTACTTTTCTGACGTGATTCTCTTGCTTAACTCTCACTAAGTTGATTTTGACTACATAGACGCTTGTCTATGTAGAAATCAACGATTTTTTTAATAAATATATTCACCAAACATCTTATACATTGACCTGACTCCGATATAACTTGCTAAAAGCATTTGTGATGCAGATATTAGACAACAGAAAAATTATAATAAAATGCTTAAATACATATATTTACATCGAACACATACAAATGGTATCATATATTTGTGCAGGGTGGGGATCGAACCCCCGAACTTAACTTTTTGTTAACCCTTGCTTCCTCTATATACCGTTCCATTAACAATTCTTTTATCAATTTGCTTTTATTGAGATATTTTTTCAATTACGCTTTACATACTCAATTCACCTTATTGGCTAACCTCCACATAACATCATCACAGTTACCTATACATAACATTTGTCTTATCATAATTATTTTCTATTTTAAGAGATTATTTTCTGTGTATTTAATCTCTCTTTCTCACTAGTACACCGTAGAGATCTTGTTTCAATAACATCTGTCATACTTTCATCAGTCTTTTGCCACATCCAAATTCAATCGGCTTGGAAGCCCATCGTGTGATATAAGGCTCTTTAAGACCCTTTTTATCCTTTTTTTCTGCCATAGTTGCCATGTTAAGCAGGCATGGTTGTATTCGTAGAGCGTATCTTCGTAATGAAGAAGCTGCCTTTCACACAACTCCTGGTGTTCAGTGTCCCTAAAGATTTTGATGTATTTATAAAAAAAACTACTAAAAATGACCAAAGAGTAAGTTGAAATTTCGTCATGAAAAATTATATATCTATATAAAAATCTTTTTCGAGTGTCATCTATTAATTACAGAAGATCTAGATTATAAGTGGCTAAAGATGCTTTAGCATCTTTTGACACCAGGTACAAGGAAACTAAACTACTCTACCGGTAACCCGCGCCTAAATATACATTAAATGCATCAATGTCAATCCAAAACAAACCTCCAGTTGGACCATTTCCAACTACAGGTACAATTAATGGCATACCTACTAGAATCATAAACATTGTTCTAACTTTTAATAATTACCTATTTAAAAATATCCTCTAGAATACATACTACAAAAAACTTACTCGATCAACCGAAGTGGCCTTTACACTGAAATATACGGACAGATGCGGTGAAATATATACATTTCACCGCTCGAATTCAATTATTCTGTTTAATATTTATAAGGTAAGAATTAGAATTGTCAATAACTTTCTCTTGAAAGAAACTATCTTACACGGCTGGGTTGTTCAAAAGGAAATCGACGTTTACTCGTCCCGGCATTATGTTACTTAATGCTGCGTGGTTGAATGTTACACTTGACATTTATTATTTATGAATTGAAAATACATAAACAATTTTTTTGTACACCGGGTCGATAAACAATATGTTTGTTTGTACATATAGTCCTCGTGATAGTAAGTCACTACAGCCTATGGACGCTTGTATACCACAAAGATCACTAGCGCGTTACCAACCTTGTGCCTTTAACATATCATGTCACATTACCCAATAATTTCACTGTCTCTCTCCGGAAACGGAAACTTATCAAAGGAAAAACTCTGCTATTTAGCGTTTAGAAATAGGTAAGGGTGAGGTGGAATAGGTGAGTAACAATGCAGACGACCTTTGTGTGAGGCTACTAGCTGATGTGAAAATTTAAAGTAAGTTTTATTTTACATTACATATTTTACATTAAATATTTTACATTACATATTTTATATTACATATTTTACATTACATATTTTACATTACATATTTTACATTACATTTTTTACATTACATATTTTACATTACATATTTCACATTACATATTTTACATTACATATTTTACATTACATATTTTACATT